>JAYKQN010000016.1:2632500-3380000 GCA_036785175.1 Eupleurogrammus muticus | reverse complement strand
TGACATTTCTGACTGAACTAGACCAATCACAACAGAGTATGTGTTTTATTAGAGAAGGGAGGTTTTTTCAGAGAGAGTGTATGAGAAGCCACACTGCATTTCTGCTACAGTCTAACTCGATACTTTTGGACCATAAAATGTCCCAATTTTATAAATAGACCATGCGAATTAAAATATTAAACTAAGGACATGACATAACACCAAAAAGTGACACAGAAAAATTTACCTAAGTGTCTATTTGTCATACACAAATACACAATACAAAAGTGATGACGACGTGACTACCTACTATGGTGAGTTGGTAACTGCTGTCATGGAGTGTGTCCACCTGACCATATCACCTCAGCTCAACTCCACTTGGCTTTGCTTTTCTGCATTTCAATTACCAAAGTCTGGTACTGGCTACTATTTTTGGTGTCAACTTCAGCTGTTTTGGTCTCTGTGGTCTCTCGCTCCCTGTATGTATGTGTGTAAATACCCCTCTCACAACGGACAAATATGCTTTTTTTATTTTAAAATTATTTTTACTTTATAAATTGAACAGACACTTTATGCTGTTTATAGCACTTGACTTCCTGTCTGTTGTGAGATTAGATTTACCTAAGAGCTTATTTACATCTGGGGTCCTTACATTTAAAGACAGATACACCATAAAAGAACAAACAGATGATCATGAATATAAAAAAAAAATAGTAATGATCATAACAATGCAATGCTACCACTGCGAGACTGACATTTAAAAAATAGAAGACACAGTATTATCATCAATTATTTGATAAATTACAATAAATAAATAATATACAATGAGAAATGACCACTACAGCTATAGTGTATTAAAAGGCTAGATATTTAGAGTTACAAGGAACTACATCCACATTAATTCTTGATGGAAACACAATGCACCTGAAACTAAACCAAGTCGTGGTGAATTGAGCTAGTTCTGTCTATGGAGCTAGAAACATGTCATTTGATAAAAGTAAAAAGTTTTTAAGGGGAATGTTTTAGCTAACGAACTTTCTAACTGACTTGACTGATTATGTTCACACTGTTTATTGATTTATTCTCCAGGACTGGCTGCTCCTGCAAAGCTACCCTAAACACCCTCAGGACCGCTCCTGGTGCAAATTCAAAGAGTTGACGTGACTTCCTGGGGACGGGAATATTACAGTGGAATAAATGAGGCAAGGTACAGCCGATGTGTCTGCGTGCAGCGGTGGGTGGGTGGGGGTGGGGTGGTGCCGGCCGGACAGGCAGGCTGGTATCAGCACATCGCGCTGTGTGGGGTTGGTCTTCCTGCTGTCTGCTGTAAGAGAGATGAGTGGCGTGTACAGACTCGCTCTGCAGTCCCCAGGTGAGCTGGCGGCCCTCAGCTACACTCATTATTATCTCTCTGAGGAATGCCACCCCAAATCAGATGGAGGAACTGCCGCAGAAAACATCAAAATCAGCAAACCGTATGATATGAACACAGGCAAATTCAGTTTCATTTACAGGCAGAAACAGAGGCGGAAATCCCACAGACATCAACACGAGCGTATCCTGGCTTTCTGTTTTTTTTTCCTCCTTTGCATTATTTTCCAATTGCAAATTAATAATTAAATGACTTTGGTTAAAAAAAGCTGCACTGACTCAAAGAAAGATCTTCAGAGGAAGAGATTCTTCATCATGACACAGCAGAATAGGAGAAGAGGGGCAGGTGGGGGCGGTGATTCGGTGAAAGTAAATGAAAATAGTAAAAGAGATCAATGTAATTTGGATGTGATGTATATTTAATGAGGCTCCAGTCATGCAGGGGTTAGAGAGCAGGCTGATCTGAAGAGCAGAGGCTGGGGGGAGCGGAGACAAAGCAGTCGGGCGGCTATTGATCAAAGGGCTGGTGGAGGGATGCTGGCACCAGGACTGGACCAGAGGGACCTGCACTGCTCTGCAGCACACAGTCTCAGACAGGGAGGCCAGAAGAAGGAAGTAGCTCCCTTTTATATAAAAAATATATAATAATAATGATACAAAAACTAGAAGAACACTTATCTTAAAATAAATGATTGAAAACACTTAAAATACATTTCACTGCCAGTTAAGCATTTTCAAAATAAGAGTGCTATCATATCATGCTATCATTCTATCATAAACCAATGTGAAACCAGAACCTCTCACATTTATATTTGTAACAGCATAGATTTCCACATATCCATCACACAGGAAAAAAAGAAAGCTTGTTTGTAAAGATTTATATCATAGATCACCTTATTTTAGCACATGACTTTTGTAATGTTTTACATAATATCAATTAGTTAATGATAATTCTCTTAAACATGCACAGAGCAATGATTTATATGCTATAAGATAGTACCCAGGGTAACATGGAACCTTTTTTTTTTAAATTCTGATTTAAATAATTTCCAACATAGAGCTGATGTTAATCAATTGTTTGATGAGCCTAGATTTTATGAAAACATCACATGATTGATGTTATTGGCAGATTTCGCACTTTCAATCTAGCAGCATCTTGGTAATAAGGTTCTCATAGTGAAAGCTTAAAAGAAGGAGAATACAGCCCATAGTCTATCCATTTTTGCATTTGTCATAGACTTATTATAAGAGTCACTGGTTCTGTTTTTATGCTATTGTCTGAATAGGATCCTACGAGGAACCAGCATTATATTTACAAGAAACAAAAGCAAAAAAGTCTTTTGATTCTATGTGGGTTATGTTTAATAAACCCCTAGAATATTCAACCACTTCATTGCATGAAGTTACAGGAGCCGAAACAGCGACTCAGGCAGCAGCCTGGAGGCCTCAGCCAGAACCCAAACACTGTTAGAACTGGCAAACACAAGCTAGACAAGTGTCTCTCCAGGTGCAATAAGACTTTCATCCAGGCTCCGGTGCAGAGGTCTAACAGCGTATCAGCAGAGTGACAACAGTTGCTGTAACGACGATGGTAGCAGTAAAGCGCCTCGGGGTTGATTCTTGGCTTGCATGACCCCATGGAGGGTGTCACATCCTCCTTTAATCATTAAAGAAGCAGGAAGACCCCCCCCACCTACTACCATTCAACCCCCCTAGCCGTCTCTGGGTAGCCAACAGCCACAGCAGCTCCTCAGCTGTCCTCCCACCAGTGGAGACAGACCAGTGTCTCCACAGCGCCTAACAATCGATGTCTGCCCCCCCCACCCCAGCACCCCGAGGCCCAGGCCTGCCCCTGCAGCTGCTGTAAAGATGCCTGATACACTCTCACACACCGGCGCAAGCACACACGCATAAAATATGCATAGACGTAAGTATAGAATAAGTAGATTTAAACACACAGGGAGCGTTAATGCTGCCCCTATCCCTCCCTCTGCTGCACAGACACAGACATTGACCGCTGGATCACAAAACCCCGTCACCTGCATCAATACCGTCCCTGCATAGAATTGATTTGGCAGGAGAGGAGAGTGGAAGTGGGGACAGGGGGGGAGAGGAAGGGAGGGAGCTGAGCAACAGGACTCTGAAATCCATAGATAGATTTTCGAGTCTCCGCGCCTGGTGTTGTCATTTTCTTTAGTGCGCTTAGAAAACCGAAGAGAAAAAGTGACTTCACAGGAGAGGGAGCACACAGGGTTATCTATGGATGGGTGGTGTTGGTGCGTTAAGAGTATAGATGAAGATGTAGGAACAGGGAAGACAGGAAAGAAAGGTACAGATTTTCTTCTGTTAGCCCTCTATGCTCCAAACCATATTTGCACACCATACAGCAGTGGAAAATAAGAAAAACAATGTAAAAAAGAAATAGTAATAGCATGTAATGTCAAGGATCTTCCCTGTGAAGAGACTGTGAAACTGGCATTGAATCACAATTTGATTTAAACAGAATTAATAACAAATTAAAACACTGCTATTGGTTATCTTATTGCCCTACTTCTTTTGAATATATTGCATGGTCATATACTATGTGAGTAGGAGACACATTGTACCATAGAGGGTTAGACATAAGTGTAGTTTTTGTCCTACTTTGCACTGTTTGTCTACCAATAACTTTTACTCTGGGTAAATGTCATAGCTTGATGTAATTTAAATGGCAACTGATCCAGAGAATTTTTCTTGCCTCCCCATTAGTGTTGCAATGAAAACGGGTCCAATGAAAGTGACAAGTGAAGGAAACAAGGCAAAGGAAAGTTAATCATCACATGTGAGCCACCTCCTCACCCCTCACACATGGCCTCGGCCTCTTTTACAGCTCTGAAAACATTTTTGCAGTGTCTTGGGGAATAAGTGAATGGTGGTCTGCAAACCAAAACTAACATGCCCCTTTAATTACTGTTGATTAATGCATTGAGCCTTTAGTCCTGTTTATACGTTTCTTATTGTAGAAATAATGTTTAAAGTAATTCAATAGCACTTTTTAAAAAGAAACAACTTCATTTGCATGACGAACTACCATGTCATTTTTTCTCAGCAGTACAATTTGTCACATCTTTGCGAGGAAATGAATTCCAATGTTTGTTAAAGCATTGAACTTAAGCAAAAGGATGTATTGTGCCATTTTTTTTTAAATGATCAGATGAAAATCCCATCTCTCTGTACAAGCTAGGTGCTGTAGTTTTAAGTAAATGTGTCTCAAACAGCGAAAAAGGAATTCATTCTAAAGAAAATAGAAAAAATATGAGGGTTGATCTTTCACTGACCATCCATAACAAATTAAATTTAAAAACAGACATAGAAAGAAGTGTAGGAAAAGATAACAGATAAAAGTTATGAGATAATATATGTATCATATATAGATAAAACATAGATATAGATATATATAAAAGATATAATAGTAATTGTATTTACTTATACTAACTGTAAGCACTTTGTAACTTGTTTTTGAAGTTAGTTCTTGCTCTATAAATAAAGTTATTATTTTTACCTTCTGAGAAATGCTGAGGGCTACAGAACATTATCCTGACCCCTGCCAAGGACCTGGCTGGAGATGAGTCAGTACACCACAGATAAACAGAATGATGAATTATCTGAACTTGAAAACAGATTTGGACACAATCAGGTTTGCGTAATATTCAGGTCAAATGCTGTATTTCTGGCAGCAGGCTGGTATACGGGGGACTGAGTCAAAATAAACTGCAGTGTGAGTTCATTGTAATTAAAGAGCATTTCATTGAACAGTGTGACTCACTGGTGTGCTTCTGGAGCAGCAGCAGAGAGGAATAACATGCATGAAGATTTGGAATTTACAATCAGTACTTATTATTAGGTCACTGAGATGGTGCTTTTTATGTAACCATCATCCTCACTGTGTGCCAAAACTGTCATCTGGTGTAACCCTAAAAACTTGGTACCAGATAGTTTAACTCACAAAATTTTAAAAATGTAAAAAAAAGGTGGATTCAATATTTCAAATTGATCTTCCTTTTTTAATTACACTATTTGATATTCTGCCAAAATAATCACACAAAATCATGAATTTTGAAAAGGAAATTATACAAAAGTGCTTTTAAATGACAAGAAACATGAACACAAAATGTACATTTTGAGAGACCAGTTGAATGCTTTTAAAACTGTATTTTTTTTTAACTGTATGGTTCTTGCCAACCATGCTCTGGCCCTGACCCACATACAGTCCATACCTCCCCATGTAACCTATTAAATGACTTCATGAGAGGCGACAGCTTATCTCTCCCTGCGGATAGGATCTGTAGACTAGTGCTCTCGCTTCCATTCCATCAAAAACTTGGAGACCCGCTATCACATGCACCGTGGCCCCCGCTCCGCGTAAACACGGATCATCTCCTCCTCCTCCTCTTCCTCCATGGAGGTCACCGGGAGGGACATCGTTTTTATCTGCCTCTGCATGACTGGGTTTTATGCACAGAAATGTCGTCATGCAGTTTGCTCGTCTGGGTTGTAAAAGCATGACTACGGGGAAACGAGGGCGCGGAGTCTCCGTTATCAGTCCATCTCAGAGACACTGTGTTGTGTAAACAGCAGCGACAACCTGTTGGCTGCAGGCAGCTCGTCCTCCCGTGTGCCGCTGTGACCGGCCGCTCATCTGGGTGTCAACAGGCTGCCGTCATATCATTTTATGTTCTTCTGTGGTGAAAAAGTATTGGGGATGATGTCAGATTGGATAGTGAGGATAGGGACTGCCGTATTTTTAGTTTGTGCAACCTCCGGGAACATTGTGTTATTTATTTACAGTGTACACAGTGCAATATTGACACAACTGAATTATATTGGGACACACTGCCACAGATTTTGTTCACTATTGGGCAACCGTCAAGTCCTTGGACAGTTGAGGCCCTGTTTCTCATTTAGGGACAGTACACATATTCATAGAAATACGCTCCATAGTGCTGTCAATATGGTTGGTACTATTTAGTAACTCACAAGAAAAGTGTTTATTATGTGGATATAAGAATTTAAAGATAGACGAAAGTGAGATTTAACATATTTTTCATTATAAGAAGGTCTAAAAAAGGCTTAGGTGTTATAAACACTGTCCCATGTTTAAATTGCTCAGGGCATCCGTAAAGTTGTGATATCACATCACCACCCATTCATAGCAATTCAAATTAGAGAAGAGGCTCATTCATATTAACACGATAGACACATTTTTCCCTGTTCTTTTTTAGAGCTGCAGCAGGAAGCTTTATCCCCCACAGAAGAGGAAAAAAAGGACTTTTAAAACTGTTATGAGATTTTTAGTTTATAAAACTACAAATATATCTTGTTAGTGAAAACACAACATCTTCAACTAAAACCGAGGAGTAGTGTAAAATAGGAGGCTTTTAAACATCGCACATCACCATTTAAGATATATTTTTACAGTGTACACAACCAATATGTGATCAGTAATTGACGAAGTGATGACAAAAAATAATTCTAATGTCCCATTTAACAAATAATCCAGCATCTCTGTATCTAAAGCCACAGCAACAGACACAACAGAATGAATTATTTAACTGGTTACAGGCTTGAGCTCTGAGACTCCTAAATGGACTTCAAGCAATATTCTTGTCAGAACTAGGATTTTGTATATTAGAACTAAGGTTTACATTAAATTAGATTACATGGTGTCAATTAATCTTGTTGACTCTTTATAAAGTTACATTATTGATTTGTTCATCAGTTTTTTTTATTTAATTATGCACAGCAGAGAAGGTTTTGCGGGAAGAAAAGTCTGATTACTACTTATCTATTCAACAGACAGTACAGTCCCTTACATTGGAATAGATGCTCTTATAATCACAAACCATATGTGGGGCTTCTCAACCTATTGTTGCCATCACTGTACAAAATCCACTCATAGTGGATAATAAGTTGGCTGTATCAGAATGCATGAATGTCCATGAATCTCTGCTGAAACATCTGCACAAAAACTCCCAGAAGGGGGATTTAAAAAAAAAAAAAAAGAAAAGCTGTTGTGAAACCCCGACACCCTCCGGCATCAGAGCTTTCACCACCTAACTCCAGCGCAATTCCAGGCCCTTTGAGTAAAGTGAGAAGACTTGCTGAAATCCTGAAGAAAAATTATATCATAATTGCCCTGTCCGCATTGAGCGGGGCGGCCCGGCCTGGGATCCTGTGCGCTCCGCTCTCACAATAGGCGGCCACTTTGCCGGCCTGAGAGGGATCCATATCACACGGGCCATTGTGAGGCTCTGTACAAAAGGTGGCGGCGAGCGATACTTCATTACTCGAGTGCTCACAGATCAGTTTCTTTTGTCGACTTTTGCCAGCCACCATTTTACACCTCTGGAAAGAAAATAAAAAAACTCTGACGACGCTGTTGACAAGTGAATTTCACCGTAACCTCTTGACCTCATTGAGTATACACTAAAACAGTCTGGTGTGTTTACGCAGACGTGCATATGCCAACACCCTGCGTAAACACATGTAAAAAGACGAGAGCCCTTGTGTCTATATGCAGAGCATTTAACAACGCTCACAGATGTCAACCAGAGTTTAACAGTTTGGTTGAGTGCTTACTAATTTATACGAGTGTTCTGATTATGTTAGGCTTGTGCTTTCTTTGCCTGTGGATTTGGACAGGGAGTCGATGTGGACTCGGGACAAACTCTGAGCGTGTTTTGGACTGTTTATCTTTGCGGATGACTTTCCTGGCTTTTTCATGTCAAAACAGTCTTTCACGCTGTCGTTAAAATCTCTTTTCTCGTCGAAGTCAGTCCGAGGTCATGTTGAGGGAGCTATCAGGCGTCTCTATGCTTTCTACAGCCAAATCTGTAATAAGAAGTTTATAATGAGTTTGTTCGTAATGAAAGTAGTAAAGATAACGTGCACATCTGAAGAACTGCTTATCTGTTACTTGGAGAAACTAGCATTTTTACATATAAACATTTTTATTGCTTAAATACACACTTCAGACAAAGATTTCCAGTTTGGATTAAGTCATGTTTAATTATTCTTTTGGCTAAATCAAAACATGTAAGTCAGATGTCAAGTTCAAGCTCTATAATTATATAATAATTTTCTAGTGTTTTTGACGACTCAAAGTGCTTTACACTACAAGTGTCCATTCACCCTTTCACACACACTGATGGCGATGGCGATACCCTGGTATACAGGGGGACTGAGTCAAAATAAACTGCAGTGTGAGTTCATTGTAATTAAAGAACATTTCATTGAACAGTGTGACTCACTGGTGTGCGTCTGGAGCAGCAGCAGAGAGGAATAACGCATGAAGATTTTGAATTTACAATCAGTACTTATTATTAGATCACTGAGATGGTGCTTTTTATGTAAACACCTCTGATTGTTTTAAATCAGAGGTCTCTGAGGGGTAATTAATTCATTAACGATGAACACTAGACTGATTCAAGTTTGTCTTTTATTACTGTTTTGTTGATAGAACCATGGTGGCAGAAAATGACACTGCTTTTAAAGTTACTTCCATTTAACATGCATGGAAACGGTTCTGCAGACTACAGGTTATCTGATGACTGTAGTTTCATCTGAACTTAAATAGATGTGATTGGCACCACCATGAAAAGGTGCATTAGTGTTCAGTAAAGAAAGTGACTCAAACAAACTAAAGACTTGACAACAAAATAGAAAACTAGAGTCACTTTTTACAGCTTTGTGTAAAGTTGAGTCGAGTCCTTGGTCTGGGATGTTTCAGTATGGAATTCCATGTTCTCTCCATGTCTGTGTGGGTTCTCTCTGGGTTCTCCAGCTTCCTCCACAGTCCAGAAACATGCTGAGGTTGTTTGGAGATTCTAAATTGTAAATAGGTGTCAGTGTGTGAGTGAAGGGTTTGTGTTCAATGATAGTTGGCTACCTATTTGGGCAGATATAGAAAATGAATGGATGGTTAATGACATAGAGAATAAGGACATGGAGGTAGTGAGTGTGAGAGAAGAGGACACAGAAGACAGTTTTATAGCGACAATTGTTTTGTGCATGTATTTGTTTCCAGCTTTAGTGTTTATTTACTTTATTGCAGTTCTTTCACTTAATTCATAATTTATTAGTTTCACTATTATTGCAGTGTAACCATAAAACCTAGTTTTACTCTTTTAAAATTAAAAACAATAATAAGTGAAATTGCACAAAATTGTGTTTTTGCAAACATAAATGATACAAATGGACTTTTAAATGACAAGAACCCAACATGAACATGAAATGTACATTCTGAAGGACCTGATGAATTATTTTTAGAAATATTTTAAAAACATTTTTGACTTCCTCTGACCTGTCAGTAACGCATATACAGATTTTATCCTTTTATGTATTGCCTTTATACCAGCTATTCTGATGTGATAGATATTAAATGGACAGTGACTGTGTTGTTTTTTAAGATTGGTATGAAAGTAATCAAAGCTCTCAGAAACCTGAACTAAAGTCAAACTCAATTGTATCTGCACACCTCAGCCACCCTGTCTATCTGGTCATCCTGCTGAGTGCTATACATTCCTGCACACTTCAGCCTCTCATTCTAAGGAAAAAAGACAGAGAGAGAGAGAGACAGAGTCAAGAAGCAAAAGAGAGGATCATATTGACAATTATTTCTGTGTGGCTGGCTCCAGACAAATTAGATCAAATGGGCTGGAAAACAAGTTACATCAATCCAATAAGGTTATGATCAGTCACTGCTGCTGCCCTTTGTGCCGTTGCAGTGTGCGGATAGAGACACACGGGGAGGAGACAGAGTCTAAGGCGAGAGACAGGCCTGGTGCTAATGCCCGCGCTAACTCAATAGAGAAGCTGCCTTGCTGCTTCTGGCCGGCTGCTCTCACTCTGTCTGATTGACCACTCCATTAAAACTGCACTGACATGACCACTGTGTGTGTGTGTGTGTGTGTGTGTGTGTGTGTGTGTGTGTGTGTGAGCGTGGGAGGGTTATCCTTCTGGGATCAGACATAACCAAATTCATTTTGCAGCTGGGCCTCACATCAAGCTGTCTTAATATTTGAGTGCGGTATAAAACAAGCATAAACTACAGTGACATTTGCAGCGGCTTTGATGGAGAGTTTCGAGTGTGTGTGTGTGTGTGTATGTCGCAGTGTGTTAGGGAATGCACAGTTTGCATGTCTGACATTCTGTGCCGAATTCCCCCCACTGAACTCTGGGTAAAGCCCAGGCGCCCTCTGCCCTACTGTCTCTCTCCACAAGTGGGATGTGAATAATGGAGTAATTACAGGAAGCAAGGCTTGACCGCTAAACATTTTCCTAACCAGAGGATCTGAGAGAGGGATTCTCCATTTAGAGAGAGGGAGGAAAAAATAAAGGAATGAGAAAAAGAAAGAGAAAGAGGGAGCGAGAGATCCAGCCAGAAAAGGATTCTGCCTCTAATTTAAAATCTGGATTAAAGATTAACAAACTCTTCTGACTGACACAGTTTGTATTATCCCAGATTTATGATCTATGGGTTTATTTGTGCGTAGATGCAGTGTGATTAGATGTGGATGTTCTGAAAGTGGAAAACAAGTAAAAAGAGGCAGCTTGGGAGGAAAGGTCGGTCTAGCAGCTTCACTTTAGAGTAAATCTCAGGTTTTTGACTCCACATGCGCTGGTGATGGTGATGGCGGTGCATGGAGTCACAGAGGGAAACCCTCACACCCCCACGCTGGGGGAAATGTTGATTCATAAATAAGCGTTGGTGTGGACGAAGGAGGCGGCTGACGCAGAGGCGTGGAGCGGCTGCAGCGAACAGAAAGACTATCCACTTCTGGTGGTTAATGATAGTGTGTCTGCTGGAAAAAAACTAATAATGTTGAACTGTATGAATCCACACAGATAAAGCAGCAAAACAGATCTACTGAAATTCTTTCTTTCCTTTATTTAGCTATTTCTTCCTTTCTCATGCTCAGATTAACATTCACGCTAAATACATTCAAGTCCTTAAACTGCCCAAACATGCCCTTATAATAAATCCTCATCCAGTTCTGAAAACCACAAATCTGTTCTGCATTCATACAATAACAAATGTTAAACAGGGAATTAAAGTACAGTTTGAACAATAGACCCTATCTTTAAAAAAAAGTGTTGTGTGGAAATATTTCAGTTTGTGCACATTTTGGACTGCTTCAGGGAAATTCTGTCTGCACTCACATGTTATGTTGGGTCAAAATAAAGAAATACAATTGCAGACCTAGGAAATAAAATATAATATATAGCTTTGGTTTTAACTACTCCTGTAAATAAAAGTTCAAATTAGCTTGAACCTAACCCACTACATGAATAAAGATTATTGCATCTGTGCATATTCTGAAATTTTTCATTTTTTACTTTTTACATTTTTTTCATGCACATTTTCAAAGCTGCACTTTTTGTTTACATGGTTGTTTTGCTGCTTTTACTACAGTAAGTTATCTCCTCCAGCACAGAAAACCTAAAACTGTATTTTATTGCTCCACCACACCCACAGGAGCGTTAAATGCATTCTTGACCCCATGGAACAGCTCACTCAGGCCCCTTAGACATTAAATATCTATAATTCAGGAGTCTGTCCAGCTCTGGCTCACCAGAACCCCACACACAAACACACACACACACACACACACATACGCACACACACAGACATTGAAATCCCTCTGACCCCGCAGGGTCCGGGGTCACCCCTGGGTGTCCCTTTCGGTGTGGCTCTGGCTGCATCAGGAAACACTGGATTGCTCCCTCTGCGCTCCCCAGTGACCCTTGAGGACCCAGAGGTGGCATTTCCTCTCCGATTAGAGCTAAAAATACTGAGGCAGCCCTGACAGGCGAAGGCCCCTGGGTGATCGTGACGGAGGTGAGGAAGGAAGCAGCTTTTCCTGCCCTCCCGTCGCTTCATAAGTCATCCTGCCTCTCTCCCCCTTTTCTTTCTCATTCTGTCTCTTAACTTATTTCCTTGATTTTTTTTCTCCAATGGAATATTTTTCCACCAAAAAAAAAGAAAACATGAACCCGCTTCACCTCTCCCAAGACAGGAACACCCTTGACATGGAAAGCTCTTTGAAACCAACGGTGCAACAAATGTCATTTGAACTGACAGTAAACAAGCAGGGTAGAAGCCGGTGGGAGGGAGGCTTTAACCTCTGGAACGGACTTGAGCTAATGTGCCATTAATGCCCAGACACACTCATATAAACAGAACATTAGCAAGTCCACTGGCCAGTCCAAAAAGGAGAGAAAAGCTGGCTCACATCAGCACCGGGCTAATCATCTGCTACGGTGGGTAAATACTGAATTTGTGGTGCTGAATTAAAAGATTTTCCTCCTCAAAAAGGATGGAACATTTAGGCCCGGGACACAGCTTAAACGGAGAAAGCAAAAATCTCACTCGGCAACCAAAACACGATTAAAATGGAAAATGAGATGTAATTACTTGTGTGTACTGTGAGAACTTGTTTCTTTGGCAGAAATGACAAAAACATCCTCTTATATGGTCTAAAAGATGACTGCCATTGGTTTATTTGTAAAATATAAATGTGCAGCGGTTTTTGGCAGAGACATGGACTTTTTAGAGTGAATAAAATGATTGTTGAGCGTTCATGTGGAAACTGAATCGTGTTCAGTGTTGAAGGAAAAGCTTCAAAATGACAAAGTATCTTTTAGTGAAGGAAATTTATGTCTATTAACGGACATTGGACTTTGTAATTTTGTTGATTGTGTGTTGTTGACTCTCAGCTTTTTCCAGAAGCCGTGCAGGCAGGAGCTGTTGAAATGTGTTAAATACAGGGATTAGCTGCATGGTTTGATTGACATGTTTATAATAGAGCAGGTGCATAACACAATGATTGTGTGATGAATTTGGTTCATTTCCCACACCCGTTTCAGACTAACAACTTTGATCAGGCTGGCAGGATGTCACAGGCTTTGAACTTCAGAGCCTGTCGACATGATCCTGTGGAGCATGATATTTTAGATGTTGTAATAACATTAGATGTTGTAATAATGTAAAAAATAAAATATTATTCATCCCATAGCTTACTTACTGAAATAAAAAAATACCTATCATCAGATATAAAAGATATAAAATCATCTAATATATTTTATTTAATAAATAATACATTTTATCTGTGTCATCTGTCTATTAAACAGGTCCAGAACTTTAAACTGAGTGTGACCCTAAGTGCCAAATCTCAGTCTTTAAGGAGTGGTTGCCTGGCAATTTTCTATACTTTATCTAATCTGGATAGTCAAACTTTACTGTAAATGGATGTAGCTTTATGCGACGGAATAGGGAGATTTGAAAGAAATGGATGAACCTTTCACTGCTACTTTGTGGGCCCAGTTTGATATTCATGAGAATGAGCCAAATGTGGAGGAGACATATTATCCTTTTTTTGATTTTCTGTTATTTTTATGATGGGTAAACAACTCCCAAAATTGTCCAAAAATGTGCTCTGAACTCCTCATTGCAAATTTACCTCTATTTCCTCTTCGTGGTGATGTCTGATTGTTCATGCGTGACCACAAACGGAAATACTGATGTCTTCGACAAGATTCTTTTTCAAATAAAGAATAAAAAGAAGTAAAATTTCACTACTATCGTTTGGTGACATATCCCTCCTTAACTCCTGGAAGCTGGCCAGTCAGAACTCAGCGGCCTGTAAAATAAGAAAAATGCTAAAATGACCTGTTTCAGGCAGTCCCTGAAAAGTTTTCACCTGTTTTCACCATCGACCCCCCTCCATCTTGGGTTTTCACATGTAGAGGTTGGGGTGGCTGGATTTCTTCATGAGATAAACAGGATTTTATGCACACATAGAATAAAATAATAATAAAAAAAATAAATTAACTCTGTTCCAAGGGGTAGGGGAAAATGATTGGGTGGGGATGGAGCCTATCATATCATAAATATAGGAAACATATATAGGAAATATTTTCCCTTTTTTGTGTTTGTAGATAATGGACTAGTGGAAACATGCATGGGTACAACAGGAGCCTTGAGGATCGCCGTACGCCAGGTGGCCATTAAAGATGAGAAATTTTGATAACTTGTTTTATAGCTATTTTGATACGCTATTCAATATTACAATATTATGCCAGTCAGTCTAGTGTTTGTCAGACATGACTGTCCAATCAATAAACACATTAAATCTGAGATCCCTGCAATTTGATTTTCAGCACAAGATTCTGACATTCAGGCATTAAACTCCTGCAGTACACCAAAGTACTGAGCAACAGTCACATTCCCACTGCCCTGTGTTAGAATATGAATGTCACAAAGATTCTTTTGGGCCAGGTTTGTGTTGTAAATCATGATAATTATCGTTTGGGTTATGCTCAACTACCCCTTGACTCATTTTCACACAAGTGAAAATGAGGTTTCTTTTAAGACCCTGTTAATACCCATGACTCATATTTCCAGTTCTTCAACAAACTGAAAGCTTGCTTTGTCAGAGACGAACATACAGTAGGCTCCTCTGTAGATTGATTTGTGGCTGCAAGGCTAAATTGGCAGGTCAAATACAGGCTGAAAACGGAGGAAGAGAGCGAGGTTGTTCCTATTATGATCCACACTGGAGTAGTCGGAGGTGGAAAAAAGGGACAAAATATTTTGTCTTAGTAATCTAGAGTAACATTTTTTTTTGTCTGTCTTTCCACACTCTCTCTTTCTTGTTTTGCACCTTTACTTTCTTTTTACCCTTTTATGTCTAACTCTCTTTAGCGTTGCTTGTCCGCCCTTCCTCCTGCTGTCTCAGCTGCAGCCCATATGACCTCCCTGCCTCTGTGATAAGTCGATTTTGTAATTCACTGTGTTTTCAAAGCCATTATTATGGCTTATTTATATTTTAAAGCTGACTCCTGGTCTTGCCACGCTAAAAGACAATTACTAGGAAGCCCATTCTGTGGAGCCCTGTCTGGTTCAGTTTGGAGACAGAATAATAAATCATGGTGGTGGCAGACCAAGTGGATAATAGCTGGAGTCAAACAAGCACACACACACACACACACACACACACACACACACACACACACACACACACACACACACACAATCCCTTATTCTCTCACACTGTAGCAGCTGTTGATTTAAAGTGGAAGTAGACGACTTTTGCTTTAACTTGCTATGAAGTGAACAATGATTGCACACTGTAATGTCTATAGAATAATGGGTTAGGCTTAGAATAATTTGGTTTCTTATAAACCACCCAATGAAATCTCACAGGAAAAAGAAGGCTGGATTTATAGCACAAGAATGGACACGATTGGATTAGACAATTCACTAAATGCATGTTTTAACTCTTTATTTCCTCATGTTACCCCTGCTGCAGTTACTGTCTGTGTGAAGCAATAATGTGCACACACACACACACACACAGTGCACATCATAACAGAGACATTATGTATCTGCAAGCTACATATTGAGTAATATTTTATTAAATTAATTAAGAGAATTTCCCCTAAAAATTGAGAAGTTTTAACGTGATGACTTTTTAACGGTAATTTATAAACAACTTCTACACTCTTCCCACCCCCCTTACCATAAGAAATAGCTAATCATTTAGCTATTTGTCTAAAATATTTTGAAGTGAACAATGATTGCACACTGTAATGTCTATAGAATAATGGGTTAGGCTTAGAATAATTTGGTTTCTTATAAACCACCCAATGAAATCTCACAGGAAAAAGAAGGCTGGATTTATAGCACAAGAATGGACAAGATTGGATTAGACAATTCACTAAATGCATGTTTTAACTCTTTATTTCCTCATGTTACCCCTGCTGCAGTTACTGTCTGTGTGAAGCAATAATGTGCACACACGCACACACACACACACACACACACACACACACACACACACACACACACACACACACACAGTGCACATCATAATAGAGACATTATGTATCTGCAAGCTACATATTGAGTAATATTTTATTAAATTAATTAAGAGAATTTCCCCTAAAAATTGAGAAGTTTTAACGTGATGACTTTTTAACGGTAATTTATAAACAACTTCTACACTCTTCCCACCCCCCTTACCATAAGAATTAGCTAATCATTTAGCTATTTGTCTAAAATATTTTTTAATAAATACAGAAACACTAAAAATATATTTATATTATTATATGATGTTTGCGAAAATTACATTTCCTGACCCAACAAACTATGTGAGCTCAGCTATTGGGAAGGGAAGAATTTGTGTACATTTGCCCTAGTATACGGGTTAGTGACAAATCAAGGTTGGCAAGATGAGAAATTCAAAAACTTTAAAATACAGTTTTAAGGATTCATCAGGTTTCTGTGACCTATTGTGTTTATGTTGGTTTTGTGTTATTCAAAGGTCTACTTATATATACTTCTATACATACATATATTTTTTACAAAAAATCTCATAATGTACTTTTGTTTTACAGTTTCTGCAGCACTTCCACTCACACATTCAAGTTAAAATCATGAATATTTAAAGTACACCAATCATTTCCTCTAGTCTCACTGAACACTAAGAAGTATTATAGGAGCATCACATGCAGTGTGACTGTGGTGTCTGTGTTCTAATCACTGAACATGCCAACTGACCAACAGGGCCCATCTCATACACCCTCACTACTATGTGTTCCTCTCACACATCTGTCATGCCACATCCCCAAAGTGGCAGCATCCGTCTAGGAACAGAGGCTGGTTTTTCTCCTCTGGGACAGTCTGGTGCCAGGGCGAGCGCCATGAGTAAACCTCTCAGCCCCCCACCACCCCGGCAAACAAACCACAAACAAACCCGCCGGGGCCCCAGGCACCAACACAGCCATTGGCCCCAGCCCCTCCGTCTGCCTCAGTCAGCTGTGTGTGTGTGTGTGTGTGTGTGTGTGTGTGTGTGTGTGTGTGTCTTGCCCGTACATGTGTTTCATTAAAATTTCAGAAGCTTAAACACACACACACTGCGGATGATATGATGATGATGACATAGTGATGATAATAATAGGATGAAGAGGTTTAATATATTTCCTTAAATCACAGGGAAACGCATAACTATATTTTCATATTAATAAACATCTGGTTTTCTATTATTTGTCCTAGAAATTATATAGTTTTTAAAGTTATTAAACATACAGCCAGGTCATTAAAGCATTATCTTGTGTCTTGTTTCTTAGAAAAACATTTTGGTGGAAGAAATTATGTATTTTAACTTTCCAGAGCAAGGACTGTGTAATAGGAACATCAATAGCTGCTGTGGCTGGGCAAAGGAGAAGAAATAGCAATAAAAATAGAAAAAAAGGGTACTTTCACAGTGTCTAAACCCCCCGACTCACTGCTAAACTGAGAGTATCTTGCTCAACTGGTTAAATAAAGGCTGATTTACAGTAGGTTTTGACTTTTCACTCTGCTCTGCTGTAGGCAAATAAAATGAGCAGTCCCATTATAAGCTTTGACAAGTTCCTTCATATCTGTGGGACAGCTTTTATGACAGTGTTATTTAAAACATGTAAACTCGATGATGACGTCCTCTGTTATCAAAATGTTCAGGATACATTTGTTTAGTCTAAAGGTTTCTCAACAGTGTATCAGGGTGGGTCTAGTTTGCATCTTTATTGTATATTACAGAGAACAAATAAAATGTAATTATGCATCACAGTTAAGAGGCCACCAACAGTGCCTCTGTGTATGTTACACTTACTTAGATTTGCTTACATTTCTTAATTTATCCCTAAGAATAATTACAGAACTTTTCTAACTTTGATATTTCCTGAGATCTGTAAAGTTACTTATTGGTTTTAAATGTTGTATAATGAGCTGATGAAAAGCCTGCAGCAGATTTCTGAAAGATGATGCTGGACATGATTCATAAGCAAGGAAGCAAACTGGAAGAGGGAATTATTATTAAAACACACACACACTCACGCACACACACACACACATACACACACACACACACACACACACACACACACACACACACACACACACACACACACACACACACACACAAACACACAGAGCCACAGAGGAACACATTCCATCATAATCATTCAGTAAATCAGGAACCGTTATCAAAAAATGGCAGATATGCAATCCCCAAAGACAAATATTCATGCTTCAGTGCATTATGGAAAAACAGTGGAATATGACTTCTCCAAAAACACACAACTTAGGTTCACTAACAGTGCAGCAGCCATTATCTCAACAAGATTAAAGCCTCCAGAGCTTAACAAACATAATCTATACCTTGAGCCCTGACCTTGAAAACAGTGATAATTATAATGTAATGCCATTTTACTAGTAGGGCAGCGAGGGGGAGGAGCTGAAAAGGCAGTAAGAAAGCAGGTTTGAATCGTTAATTTTTAAGTAATTGAAACCTTAAATCTTCCTCTGTGGCATATCTGATATTAGAGACAGTTTATTTCTGGCATAGAAGGAAATAGATTGATTTGAGCAAAATCGGTGGCATGGTATACAGACAGGTAATTAGACCTTCAGAAAGTGCCACTGTTGTCACTAAAACAAAAAGTTGTAGGTTACATGTAGGTTTTATGGCTTAACTGAACTATTCACTGATAGGAGTCAAAAAGAATTGATATTAAAAGCACTTTATCTGAAGATAGAGAACTTCACTGTGATGTGCCACAGGGAAGCATGTTAGGTCCTTTGCTCTTTCTGTTAAATATTTATGACGTGAAATTAGTTGGCAAATCTTTATTTCTATGCAGCGGACTCATTTTTATTGTTTTTTCACAAGGACAAGCACATCGTTAAGGACTGCTGAATTGTTAGCAATAGTTTTAATCACTTTGACTATACACCTGTACTACATGGTACATTAGCTCCCCCAAGGGGATTGAAACAAAAACACCTTTGAATAGCTCTAAATCAATTAATCAGGGTGTTATTGAAGCTTTACCTCATGACTCACACTGACCCTTTCTAATTCATCATGAGAATTATAAAATGCTCATTAGGGACTTTAATGGTCATCGTTTTGATCCATCCACCAGATGCAAATGGCAGCAATACTTTATTCACAATATTTCAACTTAACCGTTTCATGCCTGAATTTCTTTAAAAGTTTTCATGCATGCAAATGTTTCAGTGGAATGATTGGCAATAATCTTATGTGCAGTATCTATTTTTTAAAAGTCATTTTAATGACTGATAACAATGTAACTGTATTAGATTCTCTGGACTGGCTTCCTGAGAAATCAAGAATAAAATAGAAAATGAACAAACAAAAAGTGCCCCATGAAAGGCTAGCGACCTGTCTGAGGTGTATCACTACATTCTCGTCTGTAATGCACTGTGTTTGGCTCAATCTCCGTCATTCTTCCATCTGTCCTGCCCTGTGTTTTCTGTTTTCTCACTCTCAGAACATGCTTCAGTGCAACCACTGAAGGATCTTCAGTTGTTGGAGGGTCATACACCGCAATTCAGTATATCTATTCTGTTTATTATCATATTCGACTTTTCGTGTTTTAATGTATTGATTCCATCCTGTTCACATTATCTATTGCAGCTATTCCATCCTGAAAGAAGGATACTACTCTGTTTCTCTTCTTGAGGTTTCTTGCTCTTTTTTCTTTTCTCTCTTCAGGGAGTATTTCCTTGTACAATGTGAGGGTCTAAGGGCAGGGGATGTTGTGCTGCTTAGTACAAACTGTAAAGCCAATTCAGGGCAAATTTGTTATTTGTGATTTTGAGCAATACAAAAAAAATTGGCTTGGTGGCTAAAATTATTAAATAGGTACATATAAGTCAGGAGTGAACATCTTTATAAGTTAAATAAAATTACTCTTTTTGGAAGGGATTTTCTATATTATGTTCCGGAGGAAGGGACAGGAAGCCAAAGACGTGTTATGACAGAAAGGCCTTTTTTTTAAATCCTTTGTTGACTGTCATGTCGTTAAAAAAAATTTAGAACATTTACATTTAGATGTTTTTTGTTAGTATAAAATGACAGTTAAAGACTTTGGCAACTATAGTTACCTGTCTGTTTCAATTTGTTTATTCTATAAATGCAAAAAAAAAAAACTACCACTCATAGTAATATAATTACATTTTACACTGAACATTTGCTTGTTTGAGCACTGTGAATTATAACTCTACATGTAACAACTGGCAAATAGGCGACCATAACAGTGCTTATCTCTAACAAGAGGATAATTAATAGAAATTACCTCTGACAGTTGCTCAACACCCTTTCTTGTAGAAACAGTGCAGCACAACACACCCAGGGAGGAAACCATGGACATTAAGCAGCATTAAATGAATGGGTTCATTAAAGCCGCTGTAAGTGGGGGATCTGGGGGATGCTGCTTTTGAAGGAATGAAGGATAACATAGATCATCTGACTGGTAATAGCTTTAATTAACACATCAATGTCTTCCTGACTTTTGAAGTGAAGGAGTAAAACAATAAGAAAGGTTTCCCACACCCACACCGTACCCTTTGTCAGTCCATATATGACACAGGTGGGCAGGCGGCCAGGAGCAGACATCACACCCACACCCCAGCGCCTGGGGGGTGAGAGGGCGAGAAGGGATTTTGGAACCTAATGTTCACTTTGTCCGACTAATGAAGCATTTAATACACAGCCCTGGGAATGCAGAACAAGCATGAATCATGCAGCAATTAAAGCATGTTCCAAAATCTAGGGAAAAAAAAAAAAAAACATCAGTGCCTGCCTGCTGCCTGGATTTCATATTCTGACTCCAACAGCCATCCAGAAGGGTAGACATTGTGTTAGGAAAAGGAGTGTGTGTGTGTGTGTGTGTGAGGTTTGGTGAAAAAAATCTATAGGCGTGTAAGGAGTTGGCCTGTCTGTGGTGTGCATTTGTGATTACAGCATTTTTATGAGGAGGTGGAGCACAGAAATGGGTCAATAATAATAATTGCTTTGTGTTTGTTTTAGCCGGTTGGATGGGAGTTGCCATGCTGCAGAAGGAACTCATTGCCAAAACCTTACAGTCATACAAAAGCATTTAAAAGCCAATTCATATACTTTCTGTGGTTACATAACGCCAATATGTCATTTTATTCTTTTTGTTTGTGAAGTTATTAAACAGATGCAAATCATTTTTTGTCATTACTTTTTTGAGTCTATCTATATATTTTTATGTATACTTTCATTGAATTTAAAGAAAGGATTGGTACGTGGCAAGTAGAGCTTTACATCATTTCATGGTTACAGGAGCAGACATTGGAAAATAAGTAGTAAATTTGGCCCATTCAGTCATATTCATAGGGGGTTATTAGCTGTGATTGACAGGCACTTTTATATAAGTCCAAAAATCTAAAATTAGCCGGGAGACTTTACATTGGGTTGATGCCCTGCACATAAAAAATGCTCTTTCTTCATCAATGTTGATCACCAAGGTCACTGTGCTGCTGATCTAATCAGAAGGATATGATCTGTATGTGTGACTTCCATTATATTCTTGCATTGTGTTGCCATATTATAACAATGACTTTATTTTTAACATTTTATTAATTCAAAACATTTTTGCATTGTCTAAGCAATGTTACGTGTTAATGTTTTTGTCAGCCAACTGGAACGTTAACATGCCCCTGGAGTGTGGCTTAAATGAATTATGCCACAGTACCATGACTTCAATGTCTCTGGCATGATTTAATGTTGCAAACTCCCCCTGATTGGTCCCATTTAGACATTTTTTAGCAAATGTCAAAATGTGAAAGAAGCTTATTTTAACAACACACCTTATTCAATTTTATTTTGTGTTAACCAAAACCCATTG
Source organism: Eupleurogrammus muticus (assembly GCA_036785175.1). Classification (NCBI taxonomy): domain Eukaryota; kingdom Metazoa; phylum Chordata; class Actinopteri; order Scombriformes; family Trichiuridae; genus Eupleurogrammus; species Eupleurogrammus muticus. Next base: position 3,357,887 of record JAYKQN010000016.1, on the reverse strand, counting down.
AAATTTGCCATTGACTTGGAGACGAGGGAACCAGACATGATATGATAACTCATTTGCAGTGCAACAGCCCAAACTATAAATGCCCTGGCCAGACCCCGGCCAGCCCAGGCTATACTGGACTATTATTTAAGTTGGGCTATTTCATACCTCAGCAACAGAAGTTGGGAAAGTTACAAGAGACTAGTGTTTCACTCTTACATTTTGTATTGTAACAACAGAAAGACCAAAGATTCTAACATTTCTGAAGCGATTAGTAGTAAGTATTTTGCATATTTTGAAGAGTCTTTTCTCACGATGACCAAATGTTTTTGTGCCTAAACTTAACTGGACCAAACCACAGTATTTTCACACCATACAACATCATTTTGCTAAATTATTTGATAAAGTAGCAGCATATTACAGCATATTGTGCTTTTTGGTCTGATAAGCACCTAATTATAAGGCCTATTGAATAATGTCTATTCTTTAGGCTGATAATGTTAGAAACAGGCTGCAATTTATCAAAGCTGTTTTTATTATATTTAAAAGTATAAATATACAAACCAAGAATGCTCTGTGCTGCTTTGGTATATTTTAGGTTAAGCCAGAATGTACCTAGGTGTAGTTTGGTGGTTTGTTAAGGTTACAGTGATACGTCTGTACGTAGACAGATACTACTACTACTACTACTACCATCAGATACTACCTGTACTGTTACATTTACTGAGTTAGCTATTTTCCAATGCCACAGAATAATTCAGTCTGTAATAATACCTACCATTTGAACAGAAGATTCATATTTTCATCTATTCTATATATGAGATCTGTCCACTAATAATCATAACTCAGGGGTCACTGGAATGGCTAAACCAAACCAACCACTTACAGTAAGAGGCCCATAACTATGACCCAAAATGTTCTCACTGATGTACATTTCCACATACAGTTAATAGAAACTTCAGCACAAATGATCAGATATTTTCAATATATATTTCCAGAAATGTTCTGTGCCAATAGGTCCAAATTGTCCAATTAAGTCCCTGCAGGACACAAATGTGTCTTTTCACAGATGTCCAATAACGTTCAGGCCTGTTTTTTTTGTTTTTTTTGCACCATCCACAGACTACCTTCACTTCTACCAGCACTCAGCCACCACAGAGTCCTCCAAAGAGGGAACTTTCTACCAAAGTTCAGCAGAACTGAACCAAAAAGTAGGAACATGTCAATTTCCAGCAAGAAAACACAAAAGGCTGCATCAGGTCTGACGGTAATGAGGGGAGTTTTTAGAGTGTAGCAACAGCGTGACTCTTTTGAGAGAAAACATTATGATTGCATTAAATGAGCTGGCAGTCCAGAGTCAGCACTTCGCTGCGGTTTTTGTTGACTCTATGACTTGTTTATGGTCTTCCACGGCGAGTCAACGGCGCGGTCTAAACACGAAGGGCCTGCAAAAATCAAAACAGCACAGCGTTTATTCGGCTGGCTCACTGTGTATTGTTCCTGAGCAATTACATGGCCGTCCCGTGTAGGACAAGACGGAACCAACACAAACAGAAACCTGATATCCCTTTGAGCAGTTTGCTGTCCTTTCAGCCTGAGCAGCCGAGCGGAGGGAGGGTGTCTTCATGAGTATCTTGAGAGGGACAGCACAGAAAAAAAGCGGTTTTAGCTCAACGTTAGATTTCCTCAGAGGAAAGGAATGCAGCACTATCTTATCCGGCAACTATTAGTTGCTATAGCTTCACTTTTATCACGACACCGGGGAAACGGCTGCATATCAGACACCACCCTGCTGGATTATTGATAATTGGGCAATATTTACGGTTCTTCTTGGCGGTAATGGGTCAGCTCTATTTACCTAGCGATAAGGTTTTTTTTGCTTTTATGGTAAGGGACTAAAGCAATTACCAGTTCTAGGGCAAACAACCTGCCAGCCACTCCCTGTGTGTGTGTGTGTGTGTGTGTGTGTGTGTGTGTTTGTGACCATGTGACCATCTGTCTTTACGCATGTTGCGGGCTGACATTTGAATCAGTGGTGGATGACAAATTAATGGATTTCTTAAATGAGCAAATTTCTTGGATTGGTCCCATGCTCTGTTTACTCTTCTGTAGAGTAGATTTTCATTGGTTTTTTTTTATCCTTTATCCTTTACCCATTTCCCATATAGCGCACAGACATTCAAAAATTCTTTATTTGTGTCCACAGACTGGTTGAAATTTAAAGCTCATTCTTGACCTTGGAGACAGCAGTTGATACAACAATCTCACCTCGAGGCACATTCAGTTCCGCCATCTCCTGTCAGAGAGGTTTCTGTAAATAAAAAATAGATTTAAAAGATCTTTATTTTTTTCTCAGGTCTGAGTGGTGTCTGCGGCCCTCCACCAGGAGGACATGTTCCCCAAAAGTCCCCTCAAAAAAGCTGCAAATCACTCGTTGCTGCTGTAAAGCTTTATTGCTGAGTGCATATTTAAAACAGAAGAGAATACAGAAAAGCTTCTCCAGTCTGGATTTTGACAATTGGACAAAAAGGGGACACCGTTTAGTCAGGTTTTAGTTAATGACTCAAACTGTAAGTGAGAGGGGCTAAAATATGATTTTCAGAAGTGTGGTAATGTGGCCATAATTATGCTTTAGTTTACAGTAGCTGTTCCTGTGCGTTCCACCCCTGGCAGAGCTCTCAGCAGAAATTCCACAACCTGCGGAGCAGCTTTATTCAGACCTGGTGTGAACAGCAAGCTGGCTTCAATTTTAGAATTATAACCTTTTATAGACATCTCCTACAATCCGTCTGTTTGTATGTCAAGATATGAGATACAATATCTATCTATAAAGTAAGAATTGTCAGTCTGTTCTTCTCATATCTCTCTGACTGTTGGATCAACCTCAATTTTTTTGGATAGTTTGCACATGCTACGATGGGGGGTAGCCTTTTTTCTGAACATTTTCGGAAGGATATTTATATCCTTATTGGTGAAAATGTTCAGATGGATGAGTAAAACATCATTATAATAACATTACATCCCATAGGTTTGGTGTAGGAGGTGGTGCACTTGCCTTATAAGCAGTAGACCTGTGTTCAAGTCCTAGCTGTAGAATTCTGTTGCGTTTTGCCACAAAATATATTTTACAAAAAGAAAAAAGTTAAAATCCCATACACTTACATATCACACTGCTCTCCCAACCATTTTTGTTACCATTGAACCTCTGGCCTGAGTTACACGGTTTAGCGGTTACTTCATTCCTCACACTAACACAGCCAATGCCGAAAAAGCTAACTTCCTAAGAAAGCTTCACGTGTCATATTTTCTTCTTTGTCTAAACTACGCCAGAACTTCAAGATGTGTTCACAAACCCTCAGGAAATCCTGGCACTATTGTTTTATGGATGGATGGATAGATATGTTGTTGTAAATATTAAAACAATGTGAAAACACAAAAAAGATTTATTATCATTTTACCATTTACTACACGTACTGTGGTTGTCAGAGCAGTGTGTGGGACATAAAAAAAAAACATGTGCATCCAATCTATATACTTCTCTATAGCAATACAAACTTTCTACGGGCACTACAGTAGTTTTTCTTTTTTTATGTCTCTACTGTAGCCATCACTTTCGAGAATTAATTGTTCATTCTTCAAGCATTTTTTATATATACATGTATTATCATGGAGTGTTCAGCCCATGCCCCAATTTAATATTTGTTCTCAACATTGAAAATTGTGGTTTAATTATTCTGTGGATTAAAAGTAGTGTGTAGTTTCTGATGACACGTGGTGAGGTTGCAGATTGTGACCCCAAGTGTGTGGAAAAGAATGTGAATATTTCAGTGCACTGGAACTATTTTTCAGTTTTTCCATTCTAGGCCCTTATAAAAATATGGTGGTGCAACATAGCTTCACTCAAGATTTAAGATAAAGATTACTTTAATCCTATTTTATCAATCACACTGTTCAGCAAGGTGCAAAGTAGAACAACGTTACGATGCATATGGATGGCAATAAAAAATCACCACAGATTAAAAACAAGTAAAAAGTAAAATAATTAACCAATCACCTAACTAAGTGTTTAGATACACAATCAATGACTATGTTACCATAAAAATATATAATATATATATTATAAATATATATATTGTGTATATAAATATATATCATACAAACTTACTTGTGATTGTGAAATTCCATTTCCAGGTCAACTAGATGCTGCCAAATGTCAATAAAGAGTACCCACTGAACCTTTAAATTTCCATGTCAAATAGGCTAATTGTGTAATTGTGCAATATAACTGAAAATCCTGCAGCCTTTTTTATCTATGGAACTATACCATGAGTCACAGTTGCAGGTATTTGCGCTAGTTGGCATCACAGCAGCAGCAGTCACCGAACAAAGAGTCAGCGGCGCTGCACTGAAAACCAGTTTGGTGCTGGCTCCAGTCAGTTTAAAGGTTTGTGTCTGGGCTTTTCCTCGGAATAACCCCAGGCAGGGTGCGTGGCTCTGGGTGCCTGCCTGCCTGCCAATGTGCTTTTCATTTGCGGGTTTGTGTGTTTTGTGAGGAGCAGCGGGAGCTGCAGTGTCGCGTTTAGCTCGGCTCAGTGTGAGCGGCGGCCACTCAGCCCTAAAGTGCTCTGCCCACCACATTAATGTGCCTGATATATTTTTAGATGGTGCGGCTTTTTCAGGAAAGCGCCTCTCTGATGTATAACGAGGCAAATATTTAGATTCGGACCCACATGATATGCAATCACTGCAAACATCCCGTCTCCTAACACTGGCGAGAGCCTGATAAACACTTTCTTGGTCAAAGGAAGCTGCCGCCACATTATCCCAATTACTCTTTCTTTATTTTCCCGTCAGGAGGAGACGCTGCAGACAATATGAACTCCCATTTTTGCACATATTACAGTTAGCATTTTATATAATCACAGATAATGATGGCAGTTGTTGTCCGTTGAGTGGGAAAAACCTCCCAGACCCTAGTGTAAACACAGACGCTGCAGCTACGGACGCTTTCTAGGATTGGACATGACCGAGGCAGGTGGATGAGGCTTTAAAACATAGACAGTGTAAATGTGTGAGTCAGTTATCGGCTCCGGGGAAGCTATGCCAGGCTTCCAGACAGGCCCTTCTTGATGTGAAAGTGTTGCCCCCTCCTCGATGACCCTGGAGCAAAGGAGGGGTCAGGAGGGGCAGGCGGGGCACGCCGGCGGCCCAGCGTGCGATGGTTATCTCTGGGGTAGAGTTACAGCAAGCGGTAAGGGGGGTGGGGGGTGTTCACAGAGGGAGCCACTGTTCCTCCAGGGGTCTCTGGTCTCTGTTTATGCACCCCTCCCAAACCCCCCCCCCCCCCCCCCCGAACCCTTCCCCTAACTAACATCCACACCACACGGCCATGGTTTGCTCCAGGGAAAAGAAGAATCTGCACCAACTGCTGCCTCCAATCCAGCGACACTTGTCTCACCCATACCGACAATCACTGAGAAAAATGCACCAAGAGACTCACACACCACACACCATCTGAAATGATTGTGTTAAAGTGTCATAGTCAAAAATATAAGCACATTTTATTTCATGAGCGTAGAATTATATGGACAAATTAATTTTATTTAACTAGTTTAATAATTTTGCTAGAAACCAGCAGCTATAATATAATCAGTGGTGAGTGAAGAACTCAGATGCTTTACTTTAGTAAAAGTAAGAATAAAATATCTTTTATACAGTTAATCCTCCTTAATTGATAGTGTCACTCAAGTAAAATTACAAAAGATATGATATCAGGAAAGTAAAAAGTCACCCTGCATATTGAAGTTTTAGCATCTTTCAGCTGAATGGTTTTATTTTTCGGCTCACAACTTGTGGTTCTTCTTCTTTATCATTCTCATGAAAAGTCTGTAATTAACATTAGCTGATGAGCTCTTTGCTAACAAGTTAGCCAGAACAACCTAACATGTGATAGTATGTCAATGTTGTGTTTACAGCTGGTTTCTGCTGCCTCTAAGTGCCCAAGTTTTAAGACATTATTGACATTGTGTATTTATCTGTCAAACCACACTTTCCCCACTTACATACAAGCTTTTTCCATTCATGCCGTAACTTGAAACATGACTCAAAGATTTCACAGCACATTTCACTGTACACTGGAGTGAAATACAATATGTCACTCTATGGTATCTTCACCAACACTAAAGTAAGTGGCTTCTAAATGAAATTTTAGGGGGTGAAGAGGGGCTGAAACAGTTTGTTAGGCTGTGTTGCACTGTGACAGCGTGTCAGGCATGTTGGGGCCCGTCCGGCTGGCCAGCAGTCAGCGGCGTCTTCCTCATCCTGAGAGCAGCATGTTATCTTTCCCATCACGCTCTCCTCACAGGAAACTCCTGCTGGGGGAAGGGGGGAGGGTACAGGGAGGAGTTGGTGCATATGTTTTATGCAAGGGCACATAGACAGGAACATTACACAAATCCCACTTTAGTCTTTTTTAAGGACCCTAAACCTTAAAGTGACCCTTAAATTCCATGCTCCCCCACTGCTAGCATTAATCAGGTTCCCCCAGATTTCTCTGGATAAACATGTCGTTAACTTTGGTGCACACACTCTTTTTGGTACAAGTCAGGGTAGTTAGTATTTCCCAGATTGTCTCTCAAACACACATGACCTGCATGAACATGTCGCTTCAAAGGTTGCACGCAAACTGACATCCTTGTAATTTGGGAAGAACGGGGGAGTGTTTGTGACAGCAGTCACACCCCATATTCAAAACTAAATGTTCTCTGGCAACAATGCATCCAGATCTACAGAAGCATTTCAAAAAAAGGGTCTGACTCTTGGACATCAGCACACAATAGAGAGTTTAAAATATTCTTATAAGAGCAGAGTAGAGCAGATAAGTTGATATACATTAGTTTGAGGTTAAACAGACCTTTGAATGTCAAGATAGCTACTATAATAAAAAAGACAAGGACAACCATCAACATCAATCATAAAGTCTTTTTTTAGTTATACTGGAAATATCATGACCAGACATCACATTGTCTGTAATTAGCCTTAAATAAAATGAAATGAAGAATGCAAGAATCCTTGGATATTTCAACTTGGCATGTTTCCTATAAATGTGACCACGAATGCATTCAGGCATGTAGACATGCAGTTCAAACTGAGCTTCGAGGAAGAAAGTTGGTTTAAGTGAATGTGGAATGGTTGGTGTCAGAGAGGCTGGTCTGAGTATTTCAGAAACTGCTGATCTACTGGGATTTTCACGCAAAACCATCTCTAGGATTTACAGAGAATGGTTCAAAAGAGAGAAAGTTTCAGTGAGCAGCAGTTGTGTAGAAAAAAATGCCTTGTTGATGCCAAAGGTCAAAGGGGAATGGCCAGACTGGTTGTAGCTGATGAAAAGAATAGAATAACCACTGGTTACAACAAGGTTTGCAGAAGAGCATCTCTGAGCTTAAACATATTGATCCTTCAGGTGGATGTCTACAGCAGTAGAAGACCCCACCGAGTACCACTTTCAGCACTGTCAGCTAAGAACAGAAAACTAAGGCTAAAATTTACACAGGACAACAGAAGATTGGTAAAACATTTGGAGTCTGAGTTGTTATTCCTGCTGCAACATTAAGATGGTAGGGTCAGAATTTGGTATCAATAAAATGAAAGCATGGATTCATCCTGCCTTGTATCTAGGGTTCAGGCTGTTGGTGGTGGTTTAATAGTGTAGGGATATTTTCTTGGCACAGCTTGGAACCTTTAGTATCAAGTACACCACAGTCTATCTGACTATTGTTACTGACCATATCCACCCCTTTATGACCAGTGTACCCATCTTCTGATGGCTACTTCCAGCAGGATACACATCGTCATCAAGCTGGAATCATCTCAGACTGTTTTTTAACATGACAATGAGTTCACTGTACTCAAATGGCCTCCACAATCACCAGATCTCAATCCAATAGAGAACCTTTGGGATGTAGTGGAACAGGAGATGCACATCATGGATGTGCAGCCAAGAAATCTGCAGCAACTGGTGATGCTATCATGTCAACATTGACCAAACTCCCTGAGGACTGTTTGCAGTACCTTGTTGAATCTATGCCATGAAGTATGTGTGTGTGTGTAAAAGCACACTGTTTCATACACACACACACACACACACACACACACACACACACACACACACACACACTGACAGACACGCTGGCTGGTGCTGTGACCCTTAAGCTTGAACTCGTGACCAGAAGTCATTGATCTAATGAAGCCTGCCCGGCGTGGCTGATCTTGGAGTGACCGGAGGTGCCTTTAAGGCTGTCATCCTACTGACCCGCATTCCACTTATCTTAACTTAACAGCAACATTTACTCTAATGACATTTACAGCAGCCCATTAACGGCAACACGCAATCCTGAATTATCCTGCTTCCACTCACTTCCCAGTTTAAATAAAAAAAACATATAAATCACTCAGGATTCTGGCTCCTATTAAGAAATGATGTGCTGGGGAAAACCATGTTGAGCTTGAGCCAGAGACTTGTCTTATTACTGAGAGAATAAAGAGGGGAGAAAATATTCGTCATATTCTGACTGTGACTGGAAGTTGACGTAGATAACTGCCAACTGCCGTACATATTGCTGCCATACGACAAGAAATCCTTTTTTTTTTTTGTTTTAGCATATTATAAAATTTTTTAAAAAATTAACAATAAAATTAAATTCATTTTTTTATTTTCTGAAAATGTCCCAAAAATGCTGAATAAAAGACAATCGTTGTGAGATAATAATGCATGACAAATGTTCATGAGCAAAAGGGACAAGCAAACACAATATCCTGGTCATGTGACCTAACAAATTACATGTCCTTCAAAAAATAAAAGCCCCCTTTTCACGCCTAACTGTAAAAACTGATTTCACAGCACATGTTTTCATAAAAAAATAAAATAAAGTAATTGTTTCCATATGGCAACACTATGCAATCAAGGGTTAACCAGTATACGGCTCAGCAATAGTCCTTAGATAGACTCAGCGTGCAGGAAGCTGATTAGATACACAGAGTAAATACAGAACCAGGCCAGTGCTCTCTGGCACCGAGCTGCAATTAGACTCTCAATTATCATATTAAAAACACAAGAAGGAATGTATCTCCTGTGTCTATTTTTAGCCGTCTGGACATGGTGCTATCTGTTGCTTAAAAGCCTGAGCTGTATTATTGTATGACTGTAGTCTTGATGTCATGTCTGAGAGTGGCGATAAGTATATGTGAACGCAGTTGAAAAAACATTTATCTGATACACTGGTAGAGGTTCTGTAGTAATGCGTTTGGTTTTCTTACAAAATAAAATATAGATTTCTAGATTTATTTTTTTTATAAATGAAGTGCGACAACACATGTTAATTCACATATATATTCAATGGATATTTATGCAGAAAATGTGACAAAACATCATCCAGTCAGTTACTTACAGTCTGCAGCTCTGGTTTATTATACTGCATTATTCCCTCCTTAACTTTAAACTTGTTTTGAATACAGACAAAACAAAGTTTATATTTTTGTCAAGAGTCTCCAGATCTGTACTTTAAACAATAACCAACTGAAAATGTTCCTCATAAAAACCCACAAATCTTTTATGGGAACAGGTCCTGTCTCCCATTGTGTAGCAGGAGACAGATTGTGAAACGTCTCTCCCTGTATTGGATTATGCTGATGTGATTTATCGGCACGCTCTCATCTCTATTCTTTGAACATCTGGACAATGTCGATCAGTCAGCTCTTAGATTTATTACTGATGACCCATATGGCAGCCATTACTGTGTCTTGTATCAGAATGTGGGCTGAGCCTCTTTATCTGTCAGAGGAGATGGACACCTTTATCTTTTCAGTTATAAGGGGCTGCTTTAAAAGCAAATTATTTCTAGTCTCCTGTTTGAGGGACTGACTGACTGACACTGTAAGTTCCTACAGCAAATATTTATCTTGATAATTTTGTCTAATTTATCTGGAATAATTTACATAGTAGACTGACTCTAATACTAATATTGATACAGCAATTTAAATATCCATATGGATTGCTAGATAATATTATTGTATGTATTATAAATATATAATATATACATTCAGGATAATATTCAGTCTATTTCTTTGCTCGATATTCATGTCTTTCAAATAAAATTTTGACTGTCAAACAGCACGTTTACATGCACAATTAAGTCAAGCTATCGTTATCGTTAGCTATATCTCAGTTAATCCTTCTCTGTCTCTCCCTCAATCTACATAAAGTCATCTCGCCTCCACTACAATAGGTTACCTTTTTTTGACAACAAAAGTTAAAAGACCGGTTGAAGAGAAGTTTCATTTCCATCCATTATCTGGGTGTGTTTGTTAAACTTCAATGTTATATGAAAAGTCGAGTTTTAATCAGACACAATAATTAAACATATTAAGGTTTCATGTACTCATTACTGAATGAGACTCCCCGAATAAACACAATAATAATTAAGTCAAATCTATGACCATGGCCCTAAATGCTCTGTTGTATCAGCAGTTCTTTAACAAACACACACACATACACACACACACACACACACACACACACACACACACACACACACACACACACACACACACACACACACACACACACACACACTCTATACTATTATTTAAAGTGTGTGCAGTTGTGTCCTTTGGGAACTGACCCCTCCCTGCAGACAGTCTTGTTAGGAGCACTACCCTCAACCCCTGCAGCAAGTCCTGGTTAGTGGTCCCCCCTCTTCCCACCCCTGGGGGCCTCTGGTCCCCGTGGTTTGACCTGCCACTTTTCTGCCTCATCTCCTTCCTATCATCTCCTCCCTGACCCCTCTGTTAGCCAAGAACACAGGTCAGCAGCCATTGGGATAATAGGGTTGAACAATGCAAGTTGCAAGAGGAGAAGAGAAGAGAATAAAAGGGAAGAGAAGAGAAGAGAACTGAAGAGAACTGAAGAGAACTGAAGAGAACTGAAGAGAAGAGAAGAGAAGAGAAGAGCGGAGGAGAGTTCAGGCTCGCACAGAGCACATGAGAGACAATAAAGTGACTTAACTTCTTCTCCTGCCTCTGAATGTGTTCCCCAGATGTCCCTGGGCGCAGAAAAGCAAGGGAGCACAAACAGGAAGTGGAAAGCATCACGCGGGTCAGGGAAACATCCTCCCATCCCTCAAACGGAGGCTCAGCTAATTGGCTTGGCAGGTAAAAGGCTTTTAGCACATGGACTAGGAGGCCTCTGGCTTCCAGATAGCGGCGACCCAGCAGACACCACAGCGTCATTACTGACAGGAAGATATGACAGCTGGCCACAGTGGCACTCAAAACACTTTCACAGTCCGACTGCAAAACACCAATCATAGCCGTCGAACAGCGAGGCAGAATCGATTATTTTCATGTTTGTTTTAACTGGCTCAGGCTCCCCCAGACAGATTTCCATGTCAGCCCAGGGAGCTATTCTCTTTTCCCCCTCGGTATTTTGTGAGCCATCCAGGCCTCCTAAATTAGATGCCTCAGCCTGGTTTTACGGCGGCCTATCATCTCTTCTTGGCATTGTTGCAGACGTCAGGCCTTGCAGCCCCTGTTAGGCTGGTGTGAGGCGATGCTTGCAGAGCATTCTCTCTCTCTCTCTCTCTCTCTCTCTCTCTCTCTCTCTCTGGAACTTCATCATAGTTTTGGTTCAGAAGCCACAGCAGCTGCTTCAGTAGGCACTGAAAATGGACTTCCAGGATATGGTCTTCCCACCAAAAAAATCTTTTTTCTCCATATGACATATTCATGCAAAGCCTCCCTTTGGCTTCCTTTGTTCCCACTTATAATACCCCATCTGTCAAGGGCTTGGGAGCTAATTTCGGGGTGGCAGTGAATGATGAGCTGGAGAACGGGATGGAAAGGAAAGCACAGGAACCTCAATTCATCCAGCTGAGCACTGTGATTATAACTAACTCACAAACAACAACAATAGCATAACAACAGTTTGGGCTTGTGCATACATTTTTCTGCTTGGGTTTAAGCGGTTGAGGTCAGAGCCAGGCAGCTGTGGATTCTGGGACGCGCTGCGTGAGGCACCAGCGGAGGAGGCTAAAGATAAAGAACAGAGTGGAAGATATGGCTGAGATGCAAGAGAGTGGCCACAGAGGGAAAGAGGAGGAGTTAGATGTGGAAGGTGGAGGCGGCGGAGGAGGAGATGACTGCTGCTGTTGCTTCTGCCTGTGGAAGCTCAGTAACACCTCACCGCAGAGACGTTATCTGCAGACCAAGAACAACACGAGACATGAATATATATATAACTTCACCGTGCACATTGCACATATCTGTTATTTGACTAAGCACATGTGCACAAAGACATAAGTCAAACCTAGAAATCATTAAACTGCAGCTGCTTCTCTTCATCAAGATCTTAATCTATGACATTATATACTGCGTTATTAGGGACAATAAGAGGCCCTGCTGAATCCAACTCATCAGCTTGAGGAACAGAAAAATATGATGTGACAAAGTACCTATGTTCCCAACATGTAATAATAAAAATATTTGAATAGTCTCAATTCGCTGTGATGGAGGTTCCTGTATGTATGAAAAAGACATTTTCACTGGTTGCAACTTTACATGCAACTCAAAACTTTTGCTTTCAAATCCAAATAGATTGTTCCTCCAAAATGTGCCTTTAAATGAAAGCTCCATCCTGTCAACTTCACTTGGATCTATTACTTCTTCTTTTATTTCTTTAAGGCATTTCATTTTACTTATTTTAAAAGAACCTGCTCTTGCTTCTAATTAAATTTGAGATATGCTTTCTGCTGCTTATCCAGATCAGGGTGCGAGGCAGCAATCTTAGCAAAGAAGCCTACACTCCAAAGCATTCCCAGGCTAGCTGAGAGACATTCTCTCTCCAGTGTGTCCTGGGTCTTCCCCATGACCATCTCCCAGGACATCCACAAAACACCTCACCAAAAAGTGACTCCCACTGCTCTGCACAGCAGCAGTTCTACTCTGATTCTTCCTAATGACTAACCTTCTTATCCTATCCCTAAGGGAAAGCCCTGCCAAGCTGTGAAGGAAACTCATCCTTTCAGTCACTAGCCAAGCCTCGCCTTTTGGCTCCACTCCATCTTTACTACGACAGACCAACGCAGAGCCTGTATCACTGCAAATGCTGCCAATCTGCCTGTCAATCTCCTGCTCAATCCTTCTCTCACTTGTAAACATGACCCTGAATTACTTTTCATCCCTAAAATGGAGGCTGCAGTTCACCCTTTTACAACTGGAAACCATGGCCTCAAACTCTGAGATGCTGATCTTCATCTCAGCCACTTCACACTTGGTTGTAAATGGTTCCAGTGAGATCTGAAGGTCAGGCTCCAGTGAAGCTAACAGGACCAGATTGTCTGCAAAAATCAGTGACCCAATCCTAAGGCCGCCGAACCGCAGCCCAACAACACCCTGGCTGCACCTAGAAATTCTGTCCATGAAGGTTAAGAACAGAATCAGTGACAAAGGGCAGCCATGGTGGAGTCCATCTCCCACTTAAAACAAGTCCAACTTAGTACTGGCAATTATGGACTAAGCCCTGACACGAACCAGATGGCCCATGTCAGTGGGTCTAGAACCCTATAGAACAGTCAAACCCCTTCATCAAGGCTTTTTTTTTAGTTTTTTATGAATTGCACCCTCCATGACCGTGCCAAGAGTATAGAGCTGGCTATCTTAAAAACCTTCCTCTCCAAGATCCCTGAATAGACCTTAGGCTGAGAATAACTTTCAATAAGGAAGTAATTCATCTCCAATGTGTCGGTGCATATACATTTAGGTATTTAGCTCTGTTTACTGTTTGTATTTTGGCCTCGTTGGCGGAATCAGTAGGTGTGGGAGGGACCAGGCCCCAGGGAGCTTTTGTATTGTGCTTTATGTACTGTATTTTTTGTATATGTATATGTGTGTTAAGTATCTCAAGGGGTTTACCCTTCTAACAACAAAAAAATGTGTTTTTTTAAGCATTATCTACATTTTCCCTTGAATATTTTATGCAAATCACAGCAAACTCGATGGCTATTTTCCCCAAATCAACAAAAGTTGAGTTTTTACTTGCTGTAGAAAAATGTGGAGGACAAGATAACTGCTATAATTTCTAAAGTCTTGTTCCATAGACAGGACAAGCTTAACTCATTAAAACTTAACACAGCACAACTTGGTTTAGTTTCAGATGTGTTCTGTTTCTGTTTCAATCAATAATTAACCTGGGTCTAGGTCATCATAAGACACATGCACAAGACTGCAGTGACTTATTACAGTACCTATTCACATGACACATCTATGTTTGTTTAAATCTGTGCAGTTTTGGGCTCTGACCACACACAGCAGCGTATCCATGGACCATGGCGTGTTCCTGTTTCTGTGCCATGTTCCTGCCATGTTAATCCAAGGATCAATCTCAAGACTGAGCTCTGATGCTAGTAGCTAAAGATGAATAAAGGTGTCAGGTGTGTTATGATTCATCCTGCGACATCTGGCCAATCAGTGAGCAGCAGCTTGGTAATATCACATTAAATTAACTGCTTAGTTCATTTGGAACCTTGAAGAGCATATATCAAAATCAAACCAGGTAGTGGGTTTTGGTAATTAAAAAAAAAAGTTGAGCTAACACCGTCTGGTGAAATGCACCTCTTTTATATGTCTCTTACATCTACGTTTTTTTTTTTTTTTTCCCTTCCAGCTGCTCTTTATTTAATCTTTAGCATATTGTTAAACAGGTTTTCTGTGCATTCATGGTGGGTTTATTGTTTTACTTATTGTTTTAGTAACAACATTTACTGACCAAACTGTCAAGCATGGTGTTTATTCCGAAATGCTTGCTCACATACAGTTTTCAGATGGTCTGGTGTCATGATTATCAATTCTGCATTGGACTAAAATTTGTCTTGATTGTTACTTGACGTACTTTGATATGAGATCTCAGGTAATTTCAGGAAAATTACCATTGTTCATGTCTATTTCTAGACTTTGCAGACTTAACTGAACACAGTACCACTGGTTGGTTATACTGGTTATAACCAGCTCCACATTCATCTCCAAAGGCTACAGCTTGTTACTTTCCAGTAGGTTTGGAAAAATGAAGGCGCTACTTTAACCATTGCATCATGCGTTGACTGTCAGGATTTATGAAGCTGGGGTCTTTTACATAACGTCTACACTGAAGTTTCCTGACAGTTTACACTGAGCATTTCAGATTTTTGAAAATTCATTTATGTATTTACCCCCAGTTTTTTTTCAAACTGCATCCTGACTGAATGGCGAAGACTAATTGGTTGCCTTACGTGCCAGATATGAGTCCATAGGTCCCTGTGACAGAGGTGGAAACTTTTCCGTGGCAGCCTGCCTGGGTTCAGGGAGGGACAGGGGGTGGGGATCAACATGGCACCGAGCGGGACAGTTCTGGTGCAGTGCTGGTGGACAGCTGGCTCATTCCTTCCCTCCCTTCCTCCAGTGCTGTCTCACTTTGTCACTTGGCAAACCGAGTGCAGGAAATCCCCCGGACAGGACGTGACTGCAGCTTTAATGAACACTTTAGCTCGACAAAACGGCCCTGTTCCTGTTTACTGACGGCTGACAGTAAAACAACAGTAAACACACCTCCCTTCCTCAGTCTGTCTATCCCTCCTTGCCTTCGGGCTGTCCTGGCCTCTCCCAGGGACATCCTGGTTTGTCCCTGGACAACACCAAAGTCAACAAAATCTCAGACAGACACCTAACTGACAGTCTGCAAGTTGTCTCAAAATCAGAGCGATCAAAAAGAAGACTTGCCTTATCATGCCCAAGTTTATCTACACCTTCTTTTTTGAGGGAACAACAAGTTTAATTATCTATGTTAGTGATGTGATGTTTGTTGTTTCACTTCACTGCCCAAATATCAGAGAGAAGAAATGTTTCCGTTAGTCACAATGGGTTTAAATGACCAATAATCTGTGAAGAATTTCTTGTTAAAAGAGGTCTTGATGTTTTTTTAATGTAGGCCAGGCCACATGAGAAATATTATGTATACAGTATATAGATCACATTATTGATGTTGCATATTGTGAAGTCATTTATGTCAAAACGTTTCCCAGTTTGTGGGTGAATAACAGTTGGGTCATTGTGTGAAGTTGCATTGTGGGCACTAACCACATCTGTAATTGCTGTGAAGAACAGTCTGAGAAAAGTGGGTCCAAGCCAGTGGTGGAAGTTCAGCTTTCCAGCAGTGGGTTTCTCACATTGGGTGGTCACTTTTAGGCAACATGAGGCTGTGTGGGTACACCTTTGTAGGGTGCTGGGTCAGACTCTCTAAAGCGCCAGTGTTTTTGCTTTTTTACTTTCCAGTACCTTCTTCCTGACTGCAGCAGGAAAAAAGAGGTTTTGTGAAGTATAATGTTGTGACAAAAGACTATTTTTGTACACACATGACATTGCATATTTGTCAATGCAAAGATGTGAGTAAAGGTCTGAGAGTCCTTGGACCAGATCAACTGTCTTGCTGTCTGCAGCTGCTGCATCTGGAGGATTTATCAGACACCAAACCACCACACCGGTCAGACCAGTTAATACAGCTGTTTACTGGCAAAGCAAGGCAAGTTTGTTTATATAGCACTGTTCAAACAGAGAGTAATTCATAGTGTTTTACTGAAATAGGAAATTACAATCAATTCAGTTTATTATAGAATCTTACAATAAGTTGAAATAATAAAATATTTTGAGATAATCAAAAGGATTTATAATCCAAACCCATTAGACAATAGAATAAACACAGTTTTATAACTTTTTTTTATAATTAAAAAATAAAATTCCACAGTAAACAATAGAGTTTATAGAGTTTTATGCATTTATATAGCACCTTTCTAGTCTTTTCGACCACTCAAAGTGCTTTACAACTACAAGTGTTCATTTACCCATTCACACACACTGATGGCGGTGGCGATACACGAAGCCGCCCGTGCAGCCGGAAACTACACATTCACGTACTGACGGCACATGCCTTTGGAGGCAAATCGAGGTTAAGTATCTTGCCCAAGGATACAACGATATGCAACTCGGAGGCGGGAATCGACCCATCAATTTTCTGACTGGTGGACGACTGCTCTACCTCTGAGCTACAGCCACCCGATTGCAAGCAATTCCCTTACGAAAATTAACCATGGTTTTACCATGGGAAATACCGTGGTTTTACCATGGTTTTTTGGGTCATGGTTTACCATGGTTTTTTTGTGGTAACCATGGTTATACTATGGTTTTTATGTAGTAACCATGGTTCTACCATGGTTTTTGGAAGTACCATGAACCAACCATAGTAATACTATGGTATCCAAAAACCATGGTAGAACCATGGTTACTACATAAAAACCATAGTATAACCATGGTTACCACAAAAAAACCATGGTTAACCATGGTTACCCAAAAAACCATGGTAAAACCACGGTATTTCCCATGGTAAAGCCATGGTTAATTTTCGTAAGGGTTATTAAATGCTCTATGCTTAAATACTAGATATAAAAAAAATAGTAACAGGCAGGACTGAATAAACTTCAACCAAAATGTTATTATTGGAAACATTAGCGACATCATGGCACAAAAAGTGCAAAACTCTATTTGATAAGGCGACTGCAACAAAGAAAAAGGCAGATGAGGAGTGAAACCAGAGTTTCCTTCAATGCAGCAACATATGAAAGGTGGCATCAACTGAAGCAACAGATGGGATGTGCAAAGTGATGCTATGGTGGCTGTATTTTTACTCGATAGGTAAGATAACACTATTTTTTATGTTTCCTTTAGGGGGCTCTCTGTTTTCAGGTATTATGTTGTAATGTGTATGTAGAATTGTCATATTCTAAGAATAATAGTGTTGTAAAGCCTAACAGGCATTCTCTGTCCCTGCATCAGATTTACTTATTCTAAATGTCAGGTTCCAAGTAAAATAGAAAATAGTCTAAATATTGGTTTTACAGAAAACAGAAAATTATTTTATGACTGATTCAAGTTAAAACTAATATAAACCATTCTCTGTCACAAACAGGATTAGCTACACTCTCTGATGAAGAGAGGAGCAGCTAGTCCAGTATTTACTGCTCCTCAAATGACCCTGACTCCGGGGCAAAAAAAACATGATTGAGCTCTTGTAATGTTTATGTTTATCGTTTATATTTTGGGTTTTTCTATAATCTATATCCCCAGAATATATCAGTAAAGATCTGTAATGATGCATTCTGTTTTTGGTTATTTATCTTGAATGAAAAGGGACAGTATGATAAATTGTTTATGCAAAAGACCAGAATCAGTTATTTGAAATGAACAGAGATTTATTGCATATGTATGACTGACCTGCAATTTACATGACAAACGACAAGCCAAACGAGTTCATAATATTATCCAAATAAATAACAAACTAAACATATTGGTTAAGTTAAATATGTTTGTTCAATACTTTATATATCCCAAGTGGATCTGGATAACAATGGTGAATTTTGCACAGCAATATTGCCACACAACAAACTGTGTGCTGTATAGTGGAATTGGTTGTTGTTTCTCCTGTGTTAGCCATACCTGCCTTTGCCTAGATACCATTATAAATCCTCCTGTCCATTCTCTCCAATAAACCATATGTTTATAGAACAGTACTTCCATCCATAGAAGCACACTGTATTTTAAGCAGCGAGTCAAGAACACAATATGCTCCATCACCATCCATCAACACTATCAAAATCTTGCCACCATCTGAAATTTAATACTAATAAATGATGATGACAAGATTACCTTCTTATACAGACCCAAACAGACCTGGTTCTAAACCTCATCAAAAAAGCAGTATCATCCTACGACAGTGACAATTTTTCTATCCCATTCCACTCAAAGGAATCTGCCTCCATCCCAGTTTAGTCGCAATCTCCAAAACGCTTTCAACCCAGATGGTATAAACATGAATGAGTTGCACAGACACATATTCACTTTGAAAATGTATTGAGAGACTGTATAATCAAGTATTCATCTGTCATTCAAAAACACTGACACATGAGAGAATCTGACCCAGCACTCAAAAAAATGTTTACCCATAGAAATTTGTATCATCTAAAAAAGACACTTACTTGAGAAGAAGCCCATTCTACACCACTGACCCAGACCCGCTTTTTACAGACTATTCCTCACGGCATTTACAGATGTGGTCAACTTCCCACAATGCAATTTCATACAGAAAGCAACTACATTCAATCTCCCATGAGCTGAAAAACCTTTCAACATCAAGGGTTTCATAGCATGTAACACCAATCTATATGCTAGAATTTTCGTGGCCTGGCCTACATCAGAAAAAAATATGTAAAAAAACTACTCGACAGCACTGACGAAATATTGTCCAAGCACAGATCTAAAACCATAAGAATGAATGAATGTATGAATCTATCTGATCTATTGTAATTAGTGCTAATAATCCCAGGTAATCTGGCCTAATAGGTTTAGAGCAGTATAGTTTAAATGTTGCATTAACATCTCGTTTGCAGACTCATTTTTTTAATTGTTTATTACAAGTTTGTCTCTCCTTCACCAGGTATTTGTTTGTGCATGCTTTCCTTAAGTCTCTTGCACAAAATGGATGCAATTTGTTCTGGGTTTCTAGGCTAAAAATACAGACTATAAATAATAGGTGTAGCCACCGTGATGTCACACATTGGTTTGTGGACTCCTGTTTTGAAGCCTCTAATTTGGCATTTTGACCATTGCGATCTTGGTTTTTCTTGGCAACTAACTAGCGGCTAGCCACCTGTCGCTCAAAGTGGCCGCTGCCTTAATTATGCACAAATTTAATGGATGATATATATATATATCTATATATATATATATGAAAATCAAACTGTTGTTATTAAAGGAAGTTGTCTACAGTCAAAAACATGTACGATGCTTATTTAACATAAGGTCCATGGGGCTTCAAGTAGCCATTTGAGTCACTGCAGGTTTTGACACTTGGCTTAATTTCTCAGGCTGTGAGGTTGTCGTCTGCTCCTGACCATCCAGGAAATGTTTTAAGGCCATTTTTGTGACTTTAAAACAATTTAAAAAGATCCACAGAAGTGAAAACTGATTTGGTGCTACAGTTTCGGAGAAAAATGAAATAAACAACCAGAAGACGCTGGGATATTTACAGACGACGAAACAGAAAATGTCCGATCTTTGTGCTGATCCAGAATGCATACTTTCATGGATTTATATTTAGCCAATTCAACCAACTCCTCCCCCGACCACTCTATCGTAACCCCGAGTAACCCAAATCACCCAGAATAAAAATAATTGGTGGTCTCGTCTCCAGTTCTGACTGGAATGAAGTCTGTATGGAAGAGCCACAGCTCCTGGCAGGCTTCCCTGCTCCAGTCTTATCCTGAGGAAGAGGAGATTTGGCCCTGGAATGGGTAAACACGCAGTGGTTTTAACCTCTGTCACCCAACATCCCTGACACGGCTCTATCACAGAACACCAGGCAGTTGCATAAAAAGCCACAGGGTGGATTGGCAAGCCTGGGGAAACAAGGTATTCTCCTTGACCTAAAATAGTGGCCAAGTGCTCTTCGTGTTAGAGGTTGTTTAATCTAACAATTTGACTTGCCTGTGAAACCCTGTGGCATTACTAACTCATGTCAGAATCTCCCCTCAAACCTCATTCAAACTGTTTGGATCTGTTAAATAATTGTAGAAAGTATAATATCATTGAAAACCCTTTTCCTCCATAACCATCAGTGCTGGGTCCCCTGCTCCTCTTAAAGCAAAAAGGGAGGGTTCATTTTGAAGGGCAAACACTGTTATAAGAGGAGTTTTGTAGTGAGAAATGGGCAGATAATCCTAATGTGACCGGATATGTTAGAGACAGCCATGGTTTAGTCTTTAGATCAGGGTATCGCGGAAATCTGACATCAGGTGAGGTCTCGCTTAGTTATTGTATGCACCACATGACACTAAAGCCTAAGAATACTTTCACGCAACCTTAGCAGAAACATAACACATAAACCTCTAAAAGGACTGTGAGCACATCTTGACATCTTTTATGTGCACATGCAAAATCTGTTATCTATCAGACATCAAATGGATGTGTGTCTACAGTTGGATAGGCATCAGAAAACTGACAAATATATTCTTTTAGCAAAAAAGGCACTCATAGAGGAGTATTATATACTCCAGAAAAGATCAAGTTGTGCAAAAAGGGAAAAAACATTTGAGTTTAGTGTTTTTGGGAAATGGAGATACTTAAATCCCTGAAAATTGAAATAATATTACTCTCAGGTCTCCTAGTGATATATGAGCTATTTAAAAACAACTAAAAGGTCATTGTTCATTTAGCCAATTCCTTATCATTCATTGTAAAAGCAGGGAAATAAACATGATCGCAGGTTGAGAACGGCATCGTCAGAGAGTTTGGGACAGGGTGTGGATAGATGATGAGATGTGGAGGCTGCAGCCGATTTTCCCTGCACAGGCTCACACACAAACGGATGGCTCCGGCCTTCACCTACTGCATCTAGGAGCACTCTGGACTGGAAGGGAGGGACGCTGCAGAGCTTATTACAGTGTAGGGTTCAGAGCCTGTTGACAAGGCTGCTGGGACATTCAGTGGAGGGTTTCTGTTTCAGGACTGAACCAGATTTAACCAGCACCTCTGTGAGATTTCAGCCAAACCTCTCATCACCACACCACACTCTGCAAGCTGCACTTAACTTCAGTGTGTATATTTGTGTTTGACTCTGTACTGAAGAGCATGTATAGTATGTGTTTAAGCATTTCAGCATGGACCTGTATATACTTGGAGAATGGAGTGTGTGTGTGTGTGTGTGTGTGTGTGTGTGTGTGTGTGTCTATACAGCATAGCATTGGTATGAACGTATCAGTATGCATGTGTGTGTTTCAGTCTCGACATCAACAAGGCACCAGAGAAAAACAATGGATTTTCCCTGAAGGAGGTAAAACAACAGCAGATTTATGTCCCCCCCCTCCTTCACCCCCCCCGCCCTTCACCGCCTACAACATATTACTTTCATTGGACTGGAACGCTCTCTTACCGTGAAAAGACTCTGGCAAAAACCCTCACATCCCCCTTGTGCAGAACGTAGCGAAACTTGGACGCCTCCCTATGAGCAGATCTGCCGCCACACACATTGCTGCGGGGAGGGGGGTGGGCAACCCTTCAATGCCCCCCCCATGTTTAAGAAATGACGACTAAATAGTGGTTATCAGTTTGTATTAATTATCTGTGGCTGTTTTAATTTGCCATTTTGACATTTATTCTGCGTAAAAGCAACTTTATGGGCACATGCAAGGCCGAGCGTGAAATGGCATAAATCAGTGTGAGCACAGGCTTTGACAAAAAATTATACAACTAGTGTTTAATTTAAGGTTAACACCACTGTGAGCGTGGTAATCATCTGCAGAACGGGGAAACAGTTTACATGTTGGACGTCTACGTGGGAATGAAACTGAAGCCCGTCAGCTTGACTTTCAGAACTTAGCAGCAAATCAAGTTCAAACATACTCAAATTGTTGTCTGTACCGTATATAAATTGAACAACATGACAGCTCTCTGAAAGCGAAGCCAAAACATCTCAATATCCTTCTGGTAGCTGGCTGCAGTATAGAGCAAGTCCCACCTCTTCCATGTCAATGTCATACGAGCCAAACTGAAACATCAAAATATTAGTAGCTTCTTTGTTTTCTACATTTTCTTTGAATAAAATAATAAGCTTTATATACCAAAACATGCTATGGATTTGGACTAAAAATTTCACAAATGGCCAGAGTGGAGTATATTGTAAAAACAGATTTAATTTGTTTGAGCAGTAGTTTCATGTAAAACCCACCAAACTGGCAACATTTTTGTTCAGTTTGCTCCCTATGTGTTGCAATAGATTCTATATCCAGTTCTCTTCTTCGGAGAGATGCTGTTAAACAGGTGCAGGCTCACAGGCATTTTGCACAATGAACTGAAAGTTCAGCCAGATGAGTTATGTTGATATCAAGGCAGCAGTCAACAAACATACACTGAGGTGAACACATTCACTTCCAAAAATGAGGTGGAACCAGTAGCTTTAAAAAAACGTCTCCCCTCAGGGCAGAGTGAGCTCACTGCTGGTCAGAACCTGTCTGGCGAATGAAAGGCGAAGAGTCCGGTCATACAGCGAGCGTTAAGTAGCTGTTGGCCTGGTGAGGAAAAGCCCCTGGCAGCCAGGCTGTCTGGGGTTGAAGTTTCATTATCATCTGCTATCAAGTGACTTCCATTGAGCCCGATGAATCACAGGATTACAGGGGAAACAGTGCATTGTTGTCTGGAGGCGTCAGTGCCTCTGATCCATGTCTCTCCCCCTGCCCACCCCTGCTCCCCCGTGCCCGCCCTGGTCATAAACCCAGGCAAGTGCCCCCCTTCCTGCTCTCCTCTCTTTTACTACGCCTGTGTCAAGGTCTCTCTTCCTCTCTTTACATCTTCTCACTAGCTACTGTTCCCTCCCATGATGTCTGCCCCCTCCTGGAATGACTTCCTATGATGGATCACAGGCTGAAGCGCCACAATGACACACACTAGACTAACCTCTGTGCCGGCGGCCAGGCTTTAATTAAAGGCGTAAATCAGCAGACTTTATCAATCAAGAAGATGCCTGGATATTTGCAGGGCTGGGCTTTATTAGTGCTTGCACCATTTTACTAAAAACAAAAAAAAAGTTTAAGAGAAGAACCTGTGTTAAAGGTTTTTTGCTTTTTAAAAAGTTATTAGCATCATTTGTGGGTCACTTGTGGGCAACAGAACAAGGCTAACACAAAGAAAGTTTCGTTGGGGAAAGCTTTATCAAAGAGTTAACTGTTGGTATATACTTGCTGTTGTACTACACTGTACAAATTTTCAGCTGTCCAATCAGTGAACGGAGGGCAAGGCTGAGAACAATATCAAGGTTGTGTGTTAGTTTGAGTTGTTACTTGTCTATCGATGTAGTTCAGTGATGGAGGTGGAGAAAGATGCAGGTAAAATCGTTGGGTCCACCATAGAATAGTAAGAATATTCAGAAGTTAAAGCCAAAGCAAGAACAATCTTTGATGAGTTGTTCTCTTGCTGGTTCCAACATGTTCTTGCACATGACATAAGTCAAAACCCAACCTTATTGCTAATGCTTGGGGCAGATCCAATAGGTTAATGTCAGCTATCACTTGTCAATGAAAAGTGGCCAAAGTGTGTACAAATGAAATTCAGTATAAGAGACTGGTCATGCCAAAAAATAACGTAAGTCCGATAATTATTTAATATCCTCTTCAAGCTCTGATTTTTCCATGAACATCTATCTCTCAAGCTGTTAAATGCTTCCCCAGCTTGAATGACCAGAAATCCCATTTTCAAGCTGTGTTTCCTCAGTCCTGACGAATATCTGTAAAATATTTGGATGTCTCCTGAATGCTGGTGACAGCCCTCTGAAGCAGGCAGCTCAGGAAGGCTCTGCCTACCATCTGGAAACCAGAGCGGATGATCCAGAGACGGTACAGCTGGTCTCATTTGGAAATACTATGATGAGCATTTTACACGCACGCACACCAAAGTGGAGGCGAGCATTAGCAACATATTTGTCTCTCGCTATGGAGTTGTTGAAGGCCAACAAACTCATCTCTGGTGCTTCTGATCCATCAAATCAAAACATGGTGAAGCATTGCCCCACAGTTATCTTGAACTTCAGACCAGCTGAGTGCATGGACATCAAGATCCTTTGACTTTAAGAAGTACACCTTAGAGGAAAGAATGGAGAAAACTACTAACTCAAACAAACTAATTGAAATTTGCTGCACACCACATTGAGAGCCTTTTTCTTTTACATCTACAGTACACTGTCTGCAAAGAAGAGTGGGGATGGTCTGCAATGGTGTGTGCACCTTCTATAACTGTTCAGCGCATACCTACAGGACCAAGGATCAATCACTGAGCTGAAGGTCTTTTCCTGGATTCTGCTGTGAAATGATTTCTGCAGTAGGAGGAGGTTGGATGTTCCCTGTTCACTATGTAACTTCAACACTGAAAAAAAGGCAGCTGCTCAAGGGAACAGCTTCACTGAAGATGCATGTAACTGAGAAAATCAAGTAGTGGAACATATAGTGGAAGCCAGCAAAGGAGCACTGGGCAGAAAGGTTTGTTCATTTTCACCCAGCGAGTAATCTCAGTTTACCATTTGTTTACCTGGCATGATGTGGAGTCAATCTTTTCTCTGATAAATAACACCTAGTTGGACAAGTATGTGATTACTAAACAGCACTACTCATTAACTTTGCTAATAGCTGAGTTTCACAGAAAGCTCCTAGATAACCAGCTCGTGGCAATGTGTTGTGACATTGTGAATAGTGGTGTGCAGATGGATATTTATGTTCTAGAAGTGATTCTGAAATATTGCTACTTGAGAGAACACAGTGGAAAGTATACTATCGGCATCTCGTCTACATGATCCTCAGATGGAAGAAACTACTTTTTATTCCACCTCTCATAGTCGTTTGTAACACAACTGTATTTAAATGTGTTCATGCTGGATGCTGGACACAAACATAGTCATGTACGAATTATTACAAACAGCCTCTGGGGGACAATTTAAATTATGTTGTCTATACAATAAGACGTGGTAGTTTTGTGTTCATTGTGAAGCTGTAATTTGATATGCAATACCTTTATTTAGATTTTCCAAATATTTACTTTTACTTAAGTATCTGTATCAAATCAGTATTGACAATACCAGCCTGAATTTGAATTGGTATTGAATTAGAAAATAAATTAGTGGTATTACACATCAGCAGCTGTAAATATGCAAATAATGTGCAAAAGAGATTTTTACCTTGTTTTTTTTTTTTAATGCTGTTAAAAGATATGCGACAGTCAGATACACTGACAAATACCTTGTGATTTATTTTGAAAGGAAGGCCTTTTGGGAATCAAACATTACAAATCTTATGTTAAAACACCTATTGTTCATGCATGTGCACATGCATGAATGTGCAATAAACATTAGGGTCCAGATTTGAGTGCTATATTAGCTTTGGTGCTGCTGCCGCTGCAGGTGACACGCAACTAATGACAGGAAAGCTTGCAGACCAGAAAACCAAAACAACAAGATAAAAGATGCTAATAGGCATATTAAAGCTGAGGGGAACTGCAGAGTCTCACTAATTTTGATTAGTGCAGCTTTAAAGGTATAATGTGTAAGAATTGGCCACCTGATCCAAACAAATAGGGGCAGTGTGTGTGTATATGTGTGTGCGTGTGTGTGTGTGTGTGTGTGTGTGTGTGTGTGTGTGTGTGTGTGTGTGTGTTTGTGTGTGTGTGTGTGTGTGAGAGTGTGTGTGTGTGTGTGTGAGAGTGTGTGTGTGTGTTTGTGTGTGTGTGTATGCCAGTCACTCACTGATTATAGTATAACATAAAGCTTGAATCTGTGCTATATCATAAGGCTGCAGAGACCTTACAGCCAGAAGAAAATTACACAGATCAATTTACCAGATCATGCTGAGAGATCAGCTAATCGATCATCCATAGCAGAGTGATTGACTGCTTTAGCAGAGAGGCTGATATTAGCACTAGTCAGGCAAGTGACTTATTAGATGCCATAATATTACATTATAATATGTTCAGGGTCTGCTCAGTTAGTCGATTAGTAATTGAAGTAAATAGAGGTTCATCAGGATATGATCCAATGTAACGTTGTCATTTTCATATACTGACTGTGTGCTGACAATATAAATAGATACTTTCTCACCTGAAAACCTTAAATGTTAAAACCTTAAAGTGACATAGTAACAGAAAAAATTACAGCAGCTTTAAGCCAGGCACCATGATTACTTCATGCACGGCTCTCATGTTGGTCTGTTGTCAGACTGGCTGCTACAGTGACTCAGTGTCTCCTCCTGAGGGAGAAGTGGTATTACAGGGCAGGGCGAGTCGGTTAACATGCTCACTTCAATATATCTGTGATATAGTGCATGGCTGTTATTTATTCTAGCCATTACATTACATTACAACAACTACCTCATAATGCACATAACTGGGACAATCAGTACTGTCTTGTTTTGTCTGTTTTATCTTGTTGAACTTGTCCTTCCACTCCGTACTACTTATGTCTTGTCTTGGGGTACTCATGTCTTGTCCTGTCATACATGTTTGTTTGTTTCTAGTTTTAGTTTAGCACTTTACCGTTGTTGTTGTACCGTAGTTTAGGATTGTCTCGTCTTGCGCACCTGCACTTTGATGTTGTTGTACATGTAAACGCATAGGATAGTGAGAAACGCAATTTCGATTCCTTTGTATGTCAAGTACATGTGAAGAAATTGACAATAAAATTGACTTTGACTTTGACTTTGACTTATTCATATTTTTTGACTATAGGTAATTTTGGAAAATGTTTTAAATCGTGTTTTTAGGCCAAATATTACACAAGGTGCCTTTAAAATACATATATTTCCAAGGATTTCAAACACCTTGGATCAGATTTTATACATCTCATTGGGGCAAAAACAATCCGAGGAGAATGTGTTTCCTTCAGTGTTCTCACACTCTTTTTCTCCCTGAATGTGTGTAAGAGCATAAAGCACACTTGAGGCAGACCTGTCAGAGGAGGCTGGTAAATGGAGGTGCTCTGTTTCATGAACTGTGACTGAACTTGTTCAAAATGAGTAAGAAATGTTAGACAAATATGGTGCCTAAAAACCTCAGAAACGTTGTTCTTCCGCACCATGCCTAACCCCCCCCCCCCCAGCCCCCCCCCACCACCACCTCCACCACCACAGCCCTTTATCCTCTGCCAGACCGTGGCCTGACATTTTCCAAGGCTGCCAGGACAGGGGCCTGCATGTCAGGAAGACAGAAAGGCCCCTTAAAGTCGATTTACAGTATGTTGAATATTATTTCCTTTTCCCTGAGCTTTCCACATATGTCAGTACAGAAATGTCATCAGTGGTCCCTTCACTTCATTTGCAATGTTTTTTTTTCCTATTTTTCCTCATATTTCTAACTATATCAGATCAATATTTGTATTCACTGAATATAAAACTAAACAGTTTGCAATTAAGCTAATAAGTTAATATAGTAAAATATAATTTTTAACAGAAAGAGAGGTGAGATGAGATTTTTTGTGTGTCGTTTTTGGGTAAATTTTTCAGATGGATAGTCAAAAACATCATTATTATATTGTGATCATTAAAACAAATTATAAATAAAACTTGACACCTCATAGGTGTGCTGTGGTGGTGATGTAGGGGGTACTGTTCTTGCCTCACAAGCAGCAGACCTCTGAGTCCTGGCTGAAGCATTTCTTTGTATCTATGCCATAAGATATATTTCACAAAAAAGTTAGAAACCCATACACTTGCATATCCCACCACTAGCAACAGCTTTTTTGTTCCAGTGTTACAGCTCTGGATCACCATGAGGATTACATCCCACCATTTTATCACCAGCTGCTACTTTATTCCTCACTAACACAGGCTACTGTGGCAGCAGCAGAAAAATCAGATTTATGTGACACAATAGTTTCCACCTCTCATTTAGTGTAGTAACTTAAAAAAGGAATAAAAAAGGCATCAATAAAATGTATTATAATATTAAAAGATTTTTTAATACACTACTTGAAAATGTGCATCAAAATATCTTGATAGAAGCATTCTAGATTAATGACTCCTGGAATTGTCTGTTGTCAAAGATGTTAGCATTTGTATTTATTTACACCATAATATCGAAACAGGTGCACAGACTAACTCATAATACCACTAATTCAAAAACTACACACACATAACGGGCTCACTCAAGGAAAACTCACTAAAAACGAAGTTTAAATACCAGATACAATTATAACGGTCAAAATAATAAAATAAAATACCTTAAAAATGCTCTAAAAGTTGTGATGGTTCAGATCCTCACTGAGCTGTGAGGAGGGAGCCGTTGGTGACGGTCTGGACTGTGTGCTGTTATGACACCAGACAGATAAGTACAGTAAATTGCTTTTGTTGTTGTGATTACAGTTAGTTGGTCTGCTAGACTAGAAAGTCCCTCCTTCCCTACACCTTACAACCCTACAGCGACATGAATAACTCTCTATTCCCCCCTCTCCCACACACAGAGCCGCTGACAAAGACGCCCATTTTATGTGCCATGTTTGATTTGATAAGTGGCAAACCTGAGTGACGGGATGCCTTTGTGAGACCGAGGGGAAAAAATCCCCTGGTCTATCGGCAGAGAACAATTATGACTAAGGGACTTCTGTGAAGTTTGCAGTGAGAATGGAGTGTGTATATATGTGTGTGTGTGTGTGTGTGTGTGTGTGTGTGTCTGGCAGGTAGTGAGAGTAAAATTGAGATAATAACCCTGACTATTGTCTCGCAGTCATTTGTGAGACAAAGGTGTGTCTTTGCCAGGGATGGGGATGAGCATGGTCCCGCCTGAGGCTTCTCACGGAGCTAGATGGCGTGTAATGCTGTAATGGACTCGGACTGTGGATGTTGAAACTTTAACATTTTTAGAGTGAGGAGACTTCACACAGAAAGCTGCACTCCTATTACAATAGATGTTGAATTGTGCTGTTGGACTTTTTTTGCACTGACAATCCAGCAGCACAGTGGGTCAGTGAAGCTTTGGTCTCTATATATGCTAGAGCTGCTGTGGTAAAAACACTATACAGTAATATATGTCAATTTTATTTGTATAGCCCAAAATGACAAATCACAAATTTGTCCTAAAGGACTTTATAGTTTGTACAAAAGCAACACAACATCCCCTGTCCTTAGACCTTTACATTGTACACGGTAAAACGTCCTAAAAAAACCTTGAACATTTGTTTCACCCCTATCTTAACTATTTTGTCTACACTACATACACATCAAAGGTTATGTTCATTTTTCATTTATCGAGTATCATGACGTGGGGAGGAAGCTGATATTTTTATTATGTCACTAAAAGCCCTGTTTTTTAGCCATATCTTATGTATGTAAACCAAGATAGCTTAGGACCTTTTTAACAAAAACCATGAAATCCCATCTCTAGATCCAATCTTTGGTTTGTCCATTATGGGCTACTGTAGAAACATGGCAGTGCAACATAGCAGGCTTCTGGGAAACTCAGGGAAATAATTGATTTAAATAAGATTGATACATCATTATATTGGTTATGCTCCTAAATCATATTAATCATGATCATCATCATGAAATTCACTGGTCTGGAGTAAAACACTTTAAAATGAAGTTTCTCTGGTTTTGTAAGTTCACCCAAATGTGCACATCTGACAAAAAGCCAACATTCCCATTCATAAATTCATGACCAATCATATCGCCAGCCTCATTCTGTCTGGCAACAATTTCCAAAGACAATGTTTTTTCACAATAACTGCAAGTGGACCCTGTCAGGTGCTGTTAAAGCACGAAAACTGTTCAGCCATCGGTTCAGTTCCAAAACACGAGACTGGACTGTAGCTGTGGCCTTCTGATGGAAGAAACTATTTTTTTTCAAGGAAAAATCATAAAAGGTCATGCCACACAGACCAGGTAATGTGCTGTGTTAGGCCGTTCTGAAAGAAAAACAATGAGGAAAATCAATTTCCTTGTCACATAGCTTGACCAAAATCAGTTCGAAGTGAGTTACATGATCCACAAGGCCCTCCTGTTTCCTTCTCCAAACAGAGGGACCTCCATGGAGGTGGTGGAGAGCGAGAAAGAGCCTCATAAAGAGCCCCAGTCAAGAAAATGCTTTGTCCCACAGCGAGCTACTGTACTATGGAAAAGGAAGCGTGCTGTTAATTCAAAACCTAATTTCCTGTTAAGGAACAAGATGTAAACTGTTGGTATTTTCTTCTGTGAACACATTTACAGGCTCATGCTTGTAAATCATAAACTGGGGCACACTCAATCATGTTTTAAATGAAAACATAACTTCTGCATTCTTATATATGTCCTATTTCATGCCACAGAAATGTTTACCAATATAGTGTTTAAATGGCAGCTTGACAAAAATGTTTTCCCATAGAGCACCTTATGGTTAACACTCAAGAAAGATAAGTCCACTGTGGTCCAAGTGAAGATTGACCCTCTTCTTAGTACTGTAAAACCTTTATTTTCACAGTCAACCAAAGTATGGTCAGCACAGTTCAGTCCAGGTCCAAACACAACTGAGAGATAAATTATACATGTACACACTCAGAAAAGTGTTTTTCTTCTTGTTCCCACAGTCAGATGTTTGAGCTTCACCCTCCAGAATGATGTATGTGCAGAGTTTCAGACTGGTTTCACATTCATCTGCTGGAAGTGGAAAGTTTCTCTGAGCTCATTAAACATGAGTTTAAGGGAAAGGCTTATGAGCATCTATTTGTGACATCACAACTACAACTTTAGTAGCCAATCCTCGTTTAATATTCAACCATGTGTTTAGTGTGGAAATTTAAAGTCGCCAGGGGAAAATGCTGATAATGGATCTTGTAACCTTGCTTGAATAAACAATATTTGTATATTTATAGGCGGCATGGTGGTAAAGTGGGTAGCGCTGATGCCTCACAGCAAGAAGGTCGCAGGTTCAAGACCTCCTTGGGCCTGGGTCTGGGACCTTTCTGTGTGGAGTTTGCATGTTCTCCCCGTGTCTGCGTGGGTTTTCACCGGGTACTCCGGCTTCCTCCCACAGTCCAAAAACATGCTCAGGTTAATTGGCAACTCTAAATTGCCCGTAGGTGTGAGTGTGTGAGTGAATGGTGTGTGTGCCCCACGATTGGCTGGCGACCATCTGGGGTGTATCCCTGCCTCTCGCCGTAACGCGCTGGGATAGGCTCCAGCAGACCCCTGCGACCCTAATGAGGAATAAGCAGGTATAGAAAATGACTGACTGACTGACTGTATATTTATAGATACTGAAATTTGTAAACAGGTAGAAGTAGATTATGAGTCTTTAAGCTATAAATAACCAAGGATCCACTCATAACTACATGTACAATCTTTGATTGTTTAGTACATTCCAGTGTTTTAACATGTTGGGTATGTTTGATTATTTATGTATTTTATTTTATTGTATTCATTTAATATTATTTTATATTTTTTTACATTTAGAAGAATTGTGTGTAATTACTTAGTTCTCTGAGTAGATCACTAGATGTATCCTTAAGTATGTATGCAAGTATGTAGGTGAGTATTTTTCCTCACTGAAAATATGTTTTTCTTGAAATACTTCCTTAAAACACTGTGTCTTAGTTGCAAAATTCATAGTTCAAACAAAGAAATGTTCACAGTTTGCCATTAACAGAGAAAACAACTGATTTATGTCTTATTGGACATTTCTTAATTAACTGGTAGTTTAATGTAGTTGATCTATGACCATCCGTTTTTCTGACATGATAATTCAGATTCATGTCTATCAAGAAAACATTGTTTGTAAAACAAATAAACAACACAGTTTTTTTTGTTTTTTTTAAGAATCCTTGCAACCATTGCTGCCTCATCATTTCATGCTAGCCACACAATCCAAACAGAAGGACTTTGTATGTTTACACCCCAACAATTAAGGTAGAAGGAACAATGGTAAAACTGCAATGTGGTGTAACCCTAAAAACCTGCTACCAGATCTAACTCTTTTAAAAAAGGTTTTAGTTTTAAAAAATAAAAACACATGGCATCAAGTCTAAATAAAGAGTAAATAATATAAATATTCAAAATGTATCATTCTTTTTCAGTTACACCATTTGACCTTTTGTGTCAACAATCACAAAATCTTGATTTTTGTATGAAAAATAATGATGTTAAAATAAAGGTACAAATGGAGTTTTAAATGACAAGGAACCAATATTAACTGAACATGTACATTTTGAGAAACCTGATAAATGTTTCTTAAAGCTGTATTTTAGTTTTAGACTTTCAAATCCTGCCAACCATGATCAGTCACTAAAATATATTTAAAGAACTCAATGTATAGGAAACTGCATTCTGAGCAAGTTGTTGATGAATACTATTGTCCTACAATGGAATGCAGAAAGCAAAAGGAGCTGATCACAACTGCAAAAATGGATGCTGTGAATGTTAAGTATGGAAAAACCTTTACAGGAATTTTCAGTAGCTGTCACATCCAAAGATTTTATTTCATGTCCAAAAAGTGTGTCATAGGTTTTGTCTTTTTTTGAGAGTGACTCACTGTGTCACTCACTCTTTCATTTTTTCCACACCTTTCCCCTGCAGAGTTATGATGCCTGGGGCTGTCGAGGCCCTCTGCTACGCTCCTGTCAGCTGCCCTGTTGATGCCATACTGACCAAGCGGCCGGGACCCAACACATACTCAGATCCCAGGTTGCTCCTCTGGTTTCAGATGGACTCCCGACTACTCTGGGATTTATTTACAAACTGAAGAGGTAATGAAGGTAAGTCCAACAAAACCAGAGGTGGTGATGACAGAGGGGAGAGAGGAGTGTGTGTGTGTGTGTGTGTGTGTGTGTGTGTGTGTGTGTGTGTGTGTGTGTGTGTGTGTGTTCCAGTGATCTGTTTCTGTGAAAAATATAGCTTCATCAGGCATTTTGTCTGATGACAAGATTAATATAGAGATTAAGAGATTGTTTGTTGTTTGGAGGAAGGGCTTGGCTACGAGTAAGCAAAAGTCTGGGGATGATTTGGGGGTGGCATTGGGGGGGTTGTAGAGTGGAGGGATAGTAGCCGTGTTTGGGTTGTGCGCCCGGAGCGCAGAAGTGCGTCATCTGAGTTTTACAGGGCCCTCTCCGCCAGTGCCGTGAAGAACAAAGGCAACAAGCAGAAACCCATTGATGAATCACAAATGTCCAGGCAGATCTCCAAGCCTTCCCCCTAGCCACGGAGGCAGAGACGCCGGAACACACACACACACACACACACCAGCGATTACCGCAATCGGGCCGCTGAAGAGGCGGAGAGGGAGCCGGAGCGGGGAAGGGAGCGGTCTGCAGAGGAGGGAAATGAGGATTTCGTGGGAGGCTCTCGTGCTCATCCACATCGCCTGATGAGCGTGTGTGGGACGGAAGGGGAGGAAGCACGGATGGACGGATACAAGAACTCCACGGCTCGAGGGAGCCGCAGTGGTTCGGTGCCAGTTGCTATCAATGCACTGAGTCATTCATCTTCGTGGGCCTGGGCCTCCGCCTCACCACGGGAACCGTAGAAAACAAAGACAGCTCTTTTTATGATGGAAATCTTAGTTTAATGTGGATATCACTTTTTGCATTCCTGCATTGTTTAAAGTGAGAGGCGGTGCCTTTGGAGCGCAGCAGCCAGAAGTAAAAGCAGTTACATAATACAAGAAGTCACATGTAAAAACACCATGTGAATTCGAAACAATCAGTCGACCAATCAATCAGTATTCGTCACATGTGATCATAGCATAATCATGGTGAAATGCGATTTCATGCACATGCTTTCCTGCTCTTCCTATATGAACCTGTGAAATTTCCCATTTCCCTCATGGAATCGTAATCTCCCCCATGAATCATCATTTTTCATCGCAACTTAAAGACACCCGTGTTCATTACCCTAAGGCATAACAAACAACCAAATGTGCTGTGTCCCACTTCGCACACGTCTCTCAGTCCACTTCTTTGCACTCACTCGAATTCAGTCACTGACATGTCCAGTGCACAGAATTCTTTCAGTTCACAGAAAGACAACAACTGACCATTGCAGCCTGATTGTCGACATGAGCATTGTGTTTTTTTTGTTTTTTTTTATACAATGAATGTTTTTTTTTTTTTCGAGACATTTACACTGGTATTGGTTTCATCTGACTTCATTATTGCAGGATGTATTGAGGTAGATGGCAGGTGTAAAGGTAGGTAGGCAGATGTAAAGTGTCTAACTCAAAATTCTAGCTGTTTGAGTAGGTGGCATAAGCGTTTAATCAATGTGTAGGTGTGGAGGTGAAGAACCATCAGACATAATTGGTTACAGCCTTTCTGCTATAATCTTCTGCAAATGAAAAAAAAACAATAAGATCATTACTGCATATGACAAATTTTAAAGTTTTTAACATGCTCTAACACTGACTTTCCCTGGTAATACCTAATACCTAATAACTAATAGTAATACTTGGAGCAATTATTATTTTTAGTGCTAGCACTAAAAACAATGAACAAATGAAAAAATAGGTGTCCCAATCTTAATTATTTTAATATTAATAATATATGTAATATAGTATATACATTATATCATATACTGTCATCCAGGTATGACAGGAACCGTATGCACATTTTCCTTCAGTCCAGTCGATCTTTTAAAAAGTTGATTACTAAGATGTGCTTTAGTAACAAGTTTGACAGCTCCGGTCTAGCGAATAAATTTAAAAAAAAAAGCTGAGTAATCTTGAGCCAAACTACATGTGTTTAAAATGGTTTTGGTGCACACCAATCAGCTAAGAGCATTTAGACGATTCATTAACACCAAGGTGGGAATCATGGGCTGATAAAACATATTGACACCATGACCAATGTGTAAACTCTTAGAAGTTTAGAATTTTCACCAACCCTATAATAAAAGTACATTTATTTATTTTCTGATTAAAAAAAACAATAACATTTCAACCACTTATATATCATGCATCCTTACATGTATTGGTATGTATTGACCTTCTTTTTGCTCTTTTCAACCAATTAGTTGGTCGAGGATCACACTGCCGCCAGTGTTGATGTTGTCTTCCACCTACCACATTTTGCATTTGGACTAATTATCCATTGTGGGTTATTTTGGATTAGGTCCAACATTTTGGACCTGTGGAGACCTCAGCCTTTTTCGTCAGTGGAGCATAATACACAAACAAGAAGGGACCCGCTCATCAAAATATTCCTTCATAATGCCGCAAGTGGTCAAATACGTTACCTTTAACTTTCGAACCAACCTAATGAAGGGTTCAGTCAATAAAATGGACCAGTTACTATTTTTTCACAGAAACATGAATTCAGTGGGAATCCTTCAGGGCTCAAGGGCTAAAATATTATTTTTGATTTGTAAATGGTTTAACAAGGCAGGAGATAACTTCACCTGCTGCTGAAAATACTAAATATTGTTCAATCACAAAATGTGAATTTGCAATTGTTACATTAAAAGGAGTAGTAATTTGTAAGGTGTTATTTATACCTTTATTTTTACTGGTCAGTAAAATCAAATTGTGATGTATGTGGTCCATGAACTACATTGAGTTTTGAAAGAAATATTATTATGTACCCTGTGACAGTGTCACAGCACATATGTCAGAGTTAAATTTGACTTAATATGTCAAAAAAATCTGAAATAAAAAGAAAAATAAAAGATTTTTATGATTTTTATCTGTATTAATGATCACAGGCTTTACTCAGCTTTAATACTATGTTGTGAGTATGTGTGTTTGTAACTGTGTATAGGTTTTACCACTCTTATGAAGGCCTATTTCAGCTCATATGCTAGAAGCCCAGGAACAACAGGACAGACAATTTACTCATTTTACAAATTGGTTGGGGCTGCTGTGATCTCGTGGCTACTGTATCCAATTAATGCCGTGTTCTGCCAGGCTGATGAGGGCTGAACTAATGGCCCCAAGGTATGCCCTGGCTCTGCATATTCATTCCCAATACTAAGTTACACACACACACAGCAGGAGAGAGAGAGAGAGGCACGCAGACATACACCACATGTGCCCTCGCCACTGCGACCCGGCAGTTTGGCACCAGCTCCCGGGGGGGGGGAGAGGAGGAGGGGACTGGACTCAGGAGTTGTTCTATCACTCTCTCTTTCTCTCTTTCTCTGCTTCTGTCTTTTCTCTCATTCTGGGTTCTTCCCATTTGTCCCCGTGGAGCTGAAGCATCTACTCAGTTGCTGAGTAGCTACTTATAGATTCAGACCTATAGTGAAGGGGAACTTTGTGGTGGTAAACACTGGCCATTACCCATCTTCGCAGTCCCAGAGACGTCAGCATGGCTTGGAAAGCTCCTCCAAAATGCAGGGAATTATAGCCCTGTGTGTCACTCACTAGACCAGGCTGGAGACTTTCACCATTGTCTTTACTTAACTTTTTGAATGCCACAGTTAGTTTGAGTGTGTGTGTGTTTGTGGTGACTGTGTGACTGAGGTAATTTCATATGTGTGTGTACACTGCTGCATGCATCTGAACCAGTGTTTACTAATTGTGATGACGTGAATGCATGTGTGTGCGTCTATTTGACTGCGTGTGAGCGAGAATGTACTAAAAAGCTTCTGTTTTCTGTTTGAGTTTCCATTGCCTAGTTCCTGATTTCGTGAATAAGGTTTATTCACAAAAAAGGGCATTGTAAAGCACATCCTATTTTCCCTCGGAAACACTATCCCTTCTGTTGTATTGATGGATGTTCATCCAAGTGGAAAACGGCTAGTTGGCCGACGTCTGCATGGATTTTTTAATTGGTTGGTTCTGCCAGGTGTGAATAACAACAGCAGTCCAGGAATTAACCAAAGGGATTGTGCCACTGACAGATGCGACTCAACATCTGCGTTTGAGTATCCGCTCTGCCTACAGACCGTGTGTTTGCTGCAAATACTACGCCCTGATAGCAGGATGAATTACACAATCAGACAAGTTAAGAACGTTGCTTTGGATGATGTGGTGTACAGGTCCTTCTAAAAAAATTAGCATATTGTGATGAAGTTCATTCTTTTCCATAATGTAATGATAAAAATTCATTACACACCAACTGAAATGTTTCAGGTCCTTTATTGTTTTAATACTGATGATTTTGGCATACAACTCATGAAAATCCAAAATTAGCATATCATGAAAAGGTTCTCTAAATGAGCTATGAACCTAATCATCTGAATCAATGAGTTAACTCGAGTTAACAGAGTTCACACCTGCAAATAATCCCTGAGGGTTTTAAAAAAGCTCCCAGCCTGGTTCATTACTCATAACCACAATTATGGGTAAGACTGCCGACCTGACTGCTGTCCAGAAGGCCATCATTGACACCCTCAAGCAAGAGGGTGAGACACAGAAAGAACTTTCTGAACAGATAGGCTGTTCCCAGAGTGCAGTATCAAGGCAACTCAGTGGGAAGTCTGTGGGAAGAAAAAAGTGTAGCAGAAAATGCTGCACAACGAGAAGAGGTGACCCTGAGGAAGATTGTGGAGAAGGGCCGATTCCAGACTTTGAGGGACCTGCGGAAGCAGTGGATTGAGTCCGGAGTAGAAGCATCCAGAGCCACCGTGTATAGGTGTGTGCAGGAAATGGGCTACAGGTGCAGCAATCCCCAGCAGCAGAAGCGCCGGACCTGGGCTACAGAGAAGCAGCACTGGACAGTTGCTCAGTGGTCCAAAGTACTATTTTTCGATGAAAGTAAAGTTTGCATGTCATTCGGAAATCAAGGTGTCAGAGTCTGGAGGAAGACTGGGGAGAAGGACATGCCAAAATGCCTGAAGTCCAGTGTCAAGTACCCAGAGTCAGTGATGGTCTGGGGTGCATGCAGCTGGTGGTGTTAATCCACTGTGTTTTATCAAGGGCAGGGTCAATAGCAGCTATCAGAAAACTGCTAGTAGTAGCTATCAGGAAATTTTGGAGCACTTCTTGCTTCCTTATGCTGAAAAGCTTTATGGAGATGAAGATTTTATTTTACAGCATGACCCGGTACCTGCTCCCAAGACTGTGGATGAGCCTAAAGCTGCTACTGAAGCATCCTGGGCCTCCATAACACCTCAGCAGGGCCACAGACTGATGGCCTCAATGCCACGCCGCATTGAAGCAGTCATTTCTGCAAAAGGATTCCTGACCGAAGTATTGAATGTATAACTGAACATATTTTGTGAAGGTTGATTTTTTTGTGTATTAAAAAACTTTTCTTCTATTGGTTGGATGAAATATGCTAACTTTTTGAGATAAGGATTTTTGTTTTTTCTTTACTTTTTTGCCAAAATCTTCAATATTAAAACAACAAAAGGCTTGAACTTCTTCAGTTGTGTGTAATGAATCTAAAATATATGAAAGTGTAATGTTTATCAGTACATTACAGAAAATAATGAACTTTATCACAATATGCTAATTTTTTGAGAAGGACCTGTACACCACATCATCCAGTACAGTGCAGTGACAGTAAAGATAGTTTAAGGCCATGTCACCATCTGCCACAGATCCTCAGGGGCCATAAAGGCCAAAGACACAGGGCTGTTACTGTTGTAGTTATATGTGTATGTTTTTTGTGTTTAATATTAGCCATTAAAACACAGTAAACCAGGAAAGGTCCTATGGTTGTTGTAGAGTCAAATGTATTATTAATGCCTTTAATACTTTATTTTCTATCATGTTTACATGCTGCATAAACTAAATACTCCACTGATTTATCATTTTACTATTATAACATTATTGCACTTACAATGGACAGTTTTTGAAAGTGAAATTATAATATCTTTTTTGGTTATAATAAGGTTTAGATGTTTATAAACACTGCCCCATGATTCAAAACATCCAAGTCAAAGAGAAATACACACAACTCATATGCAGAAACTGTGAAACAATCATCAGTACATGACATAGAAGTAGTGATGTCACAACTATACACCTCCCCATTCATAACCAAGCCCAATGACAGATAAGGAAAATGACCAGTTCTACGTAAAGCTGCAAAGAGCAGCAGAGAGACCTTTGAAAAGAAATTTAAAATAAAACCCAGGAAAAGAGTAAACATTTTATCCAAAACCTTTTTAATTCTATAATTTTATCTCATTTATTTTCTTCACCAAAACCTATATTCCCCATGAATTGCTATTTGACCTCCTTCAGTCAGGTATTCAAGCCTCACATCTTTCTGAATCCACGCCTATGTAACTTGCACTTGCCAAGACCAGTAAACAGACTTTGATGCTTAAAAACTGTGTAGATCCCCTTTCAATCAGGTTTCGCAAATAACTTACTTACAGTGAATCTGGGGCATGGCGTAATTGTACCGATTTTTGCACCCCTGAGCAAGTATTAATATTCTTCAGCTCAAATGTGCATTTTCTTGCTAGAAAATTAAACTTATTAGGAATTTCATGAAACATTGTGAAAGGGCTAGACACCTTGTGTGATGGAAAAATAAATAGATATAATATAATTTTAGCCTTACTTCACTGTATGTTAAAAATGTGTTAAATATAAAGTTTTCAACCTGCAGTAAAACTGGGACACTTACTTTGTTAACCGCTTTAATGCCTTTCCATTGTTTAAATTTCCTAAAACTACAAGCAAAATAATGCATTGTTTTAATTAAAAAAAAAAAAATTGAAAAAATTAAGTTGTTAAGTTGTAATGTTTTCAGCCCCTAGCGATGATATGCAAAAACCTTGCACTGTAGCTTTAAGAAAAGAGTTGTGAATAACACTGCAAAGTCTGGACTCTCTTCAGGAAGCAGTGCATGAAAATATTATCTGTGGCTTTGTGTAATTCAATAAATACATCATTTTGAAATCGATATAATTACCCTAAACAGAAAATCCTCTAAATTTCCTGCGCATCATCAGGTCTTTCAAACTGGGTTCAGGAAATCAATATAACTGCAAAGAAAAACATTGGTACTTCATTTGTCTATAAAGCAAGAAGTGTCTATCAGCCTGTTTCTCTCATATGTCTCTGACTGTCAGATCAACCTCAACTTTCATATATATTGTGCAGGATGGGGGGAGTATCCTTTTGTGTGAAATTATTGGTTGGATAGTTAAGTTTTTTCTCATGAATTTTTCAGATGGAGGGCCAAAACATCATTATTAATATATTAATATCATTAAAATTTGCCGTAGGGGTTAGTGTGCTTGCCTTAAATGCTGCAGACCCATGTTCAAGACCTTGCTGAAGCAACTTTGTGTCTATGCTACGAAAAATCGTTTCCACACCGCTATCCTGCAGCAGGGCTTTTGTTCCAGTGTTACAGCTCAGGATCATGACAAGTATTTATTACCATTCAATCCACCTTTGTCCTCCTGCACCAATCTGCTCTACTTTATTCCTTACTAACACAGGCCAAGATAAATCAAAAAACTGTCTTTTCTTCTTTCTATAAACTACGCTAAAACTGCAAAATGCATTCACAGACCCTTAGTAAAATCCCAACTCTGTTGTTTTATAGATATAGATAGATAAGTTTTTGTTAATACTAAAACAATGTTAAAAAACATTATTATAGAAACACAGACTTTCTGCGGGCAATACACTAGTTAATTTAAATGAGATCACTGTTCTGCAACAGTTAAAAAGGTTAAACTGTATACTATATATATAAAAAAAAACACTTGAGCAAGGTCTTGAACATGGGGCTGTAGCATTTAGGGCAAGCACACTAACCCCTATGGCAAGTTTTAATGATAATAAAACAATAATGATGTTTTGGCCCTCCATCTTAAAAATTCACGAGAAAAAAATTCAAATATCTAAACAAAAAATTTCACAAAAAGGATACTCTCCCCATCGTGCAAAATATATGTGAAAGTTGAAGTTGACCGACAGTCATACATATAAGAGAAACAGGCTGCTAGACACTTCTTTCTTGCTTTATAGAAAAATGAAGTACCAATGTTTTTCTTTGCAGTTATATTGATTTCCCTGAACCCAGTTTGAAAGACCTGGTGATGCGCAGAAACTTTAGAGGATCTTCTGTTTAGGGTACTAATATCCATTTCAAAATTACGTATTTATTGATTTACACAAAGCCACGGATAATGTTTTCATGCACTACTTCCTGATGAGAGTCCAGGCGTTGCAGTGTTATTCACAACTCTTTTCTTAAATCTACAGTGCAAGGTTTTTGCTTATCATCGCTAGGGGCTGAAAACATTACAACTTAATTTTTTCAATTTTTTTTTTTGTTAATTAAAACAATGCATCATGTTGTTTGTAGTTTTAGGAAATTTAAACAATGGAAAGGCATTAAAGCGGTAAACAAAGGAAGTGTCCCAGTTTTACTGCAGGTTGGAAACTAGACAGCTCTTTTCATCTCCTGAAAAAATGTGCTTCTGGAGTTGTAAGGTTTCACCCACCAGTATAGACAATATAAATGAATGTCTGTTACACTGAAGCAAACAAACATGTACACAATGCTCATTAAGATAATCATTGCCAGGTAAATCTCTGTTTTACAGTTTACTAGGATTTTTTTAATCTGGTATTTGCAGCTACATTCTCACACTGACCAGATGAATTCGAACTGAAGTGGCTCTTCTAAACTTTACCAAATCTTATGTGTTACTTTTCAGTTCAGCTTTTCAGTATTCAAATATAATTCAAACATTTTTGATATTAAAAGCTGTCATGAGCTAAATTTTTTTATTAATATATATATGCTTGCAAACTTTGTTTTCAATTCAGAGGCTTTTTCGTGCCTAGTGAAGTTGCAACTTGCAAGCTTATTAACAAGGTTATTATTGGTCACCTTGGCTCTGTAGTAAGAAGGTAACACTTGTGGAAAAGGATGAGGCTATTTACCAAAACAATGGCAATGCAGTGGGATGAGTTAGAAATATACACACCTAATAATTTAAAAAGCAAGTCATTTGCAAAGAAAATTGGTGGCAAACCTGTTGTCTTCTGTATTACACTGTCCTCTAGACAGAACATAGCTCATAACTCTAGACTGTTCGACAGAATATAGGTAGGTCACACAGTGAGCATATCATAGTATTTTATGGTAATAAACTGTCAGTCTGTACTTCCCAGATCTCTCTAACTTTTGGATCAACTTCAACTTTCAGATGGAGTTTGCGCATGGTGGTCCCGATGGGGACCTGTGTTAGAGTCATCTTTGCATCTATGCCACAAAATATATTTCACAAAAACAAAAACTCCACGACATGTTCACAGACCCTCAGGAAATCCAGGGATTATCATATTATGGATGGAGAGATAAGTTGTTCTAGATATTAAAACAATCTGAAAACACATAGATTTATTAGCATTTCACCATTTACTATACATACTGTGGTTATCAGAGTGGGATATAAAAAATCCAAAAAATACATCCAATTTATCTACTTTTCTATAGGAATACAGACTTTCTACAGGCACTGCACTGGTATTATTAATCATTTGTCTAATATTAGTATTGGTTAAGTAAACAATTTTGAATAAAATCTTTGGGCATCCACATCAGTAAAACAGTCATTACATAGGGGTAATAACTAATTAACAACTGTTTTTACACCAAAATTTATAACAATGGCGCATGCAGCAGCAGAGCTAATGACCCAAGTACTGTCACTGTGAGAAGGGGGAGACAAAAGTTGACAGAGTGACGGGAGATTTTTAACATGAAGAACGTAGTGCTGTCTGGCAATAAGACCATATGCCTCATGCCATAACAAATGCTCTGGCTACATCACATTTCATCTGGTACGAGTGCCTGCCCTGACAGGATGTGTGTGTTTCTTTCGCTTGATGCCTTGCACTATTAAAAGCCTTGTCGCAGCGCAGTTGTCCAGCTGCGTATCATTCTCCTGCTGATCGGCTGCCGTTTATTCCCCAGCCAGGACAGACCGGGGCTTGTGCCGGGCTAATGTTAAACATTAGCAATATCCTGAGTCAACAGTCCCCCACTCCGTTTGTTTGGATATCACATTTCCCTGGCAACTGGATATATTATCAAAGGCACGCTGGGTCCCGGTGGAAGGTAAAAGCGGCGTACTTCCTTGCAAATTGGTCGGCCCGAAAGAGTCCACCACTGGAGCCTGAAAGTTAATTTGACACTTATGTAAATAGAATTACAACGGCGGGAAGGAGGCCAGGCTGTTATCGTTTGCACAGGCTGCTGGGAGGTGGTGCCACGAAACAGGAGCGTTCACTGCTCTCCGATGAAACAGCAGCATTACGACATGTTCTTGACCATCCATCCATCCATCCATTTTCTATCCCGCTTATTCCCTTTCGGGGTCGCAGGGGTCTGCTGGAGCCTATCCCAGCGCATTTTATGGCGAGAGGCAGGGGGATACACCCCAGATGGTCGCCAGCCAATCGTGGGGCAATGTTCTTGACCATAAATCTTTAAAAAAAAAATCCCTTTTATCTTTACAGGTTGCAGAAGAAGGGGCCATTTGGCTGTTGCGTGTTTAGGGCCTAAACACGACTCTAGCAGCTCTACCCACGGACTCATTTGCAGCACTGTTCTACCAACAGAAACACGGGAGCCAAGAACTTCACTAGACAGGAATGCAGAGTGCAATGCTGTCA
This sequence comes from Eupleurogrammus muticus, assembly GCA_036785175.1. NCBI lineage: Eukaryota > Metazoa > Chordata > Actinopteri > Scombriformes > Trichiuridae > Eupleurogrammus > Eupleurogrammus muticus. The sequence goes on along the minus strand of JAYKQN010000016.1, from coordinate 3,313,751 downwards.
TTGAGTTTCCAGTGAGGGGAGCGAGTGACGGCTGGGGATATTTTCATTAGCGATGGGGTTAGAGGAAGTGAGGGAGTTGGAGAAAATGGGTCTTGGTTTACAAGGTTCAGTTGTTTATCCAACAATTTTTCTTGCATAATCACCCTGGTGAGCCATTCACCGCATTAGTCTGTGATGTGATACATTCTGTGCGAAGATTTCTGGAAAGTGTATCCCAAACTCATTACTGGTAATCAGAAGCACTTATTTAAGCTCTGACGTTCAATCCAAGAAAAGCATCATGAACCATTTACTTTTGGATTAGATGATCCTTAATTCTGAATTTGAAATCAGAGCCAAATGTGCTGAGATTTATCCTGTAATGGAAGTTAAAACATGTCACTGCACACTAACACTGATACATACACACCACTGTACTGCTATAGCGATTCTCTCTTCCATCTGCCACAGAAAACTCTGCAAATATATGATCATTTCCAACACATGCTTTCTAATGCTATTTTACAGTACTTATGCTGTCATAACAGGCATAGCTGTCCATTTGCACATGATATCACAGCATTATCTCTGTCAATTATACTGTTTGGTCGGAAAGGCCCCCTTATATTTGATTAGCAGCACCAGCTAAATCCTAATGCAATAAAGACAAAAATGGTTGGAGTTTAGTGAAAAATTACACAAATGAATGATTTTCAAACTGCAGCTCTATCTTAAGCTTTTATAATCTAAAGTTAATCCAATGTTGTGCAACTAATCATCGTTCAGACTCTCAGGAGATTTTTTTTCTATTACAGCAAAAGTTCCTCACCCCTGATTTCCATAATATTTTTTTTTCATTATTATTGTGTAATTGGAATCCAAAATAGTTCAGACAATGACAGTTCCAACTTATCAAAGTGTTTAACCATACTATAACTGCAGATAAACAAAAAAGGTGTCTACAGTATATATAATTATGTAAAGTATGAATTATGGCTATCAATGAATAAATAATAGAAATAAGAAATAAAATAAATTAAGAATAATTAATAAAAATAAGTATACAAAAGAAATATATTCCAATTCAAATACAGTACTGTCATTTTGAAAAACAGATTTCTGAACTGCAATAACAATAATACATTATAATAAAATATTTAAAACCTTTAGAGTGCAGGTGAAGTTTAAAACAGCTTAAGGCAAAATGTCACAAATGTCCCACCATTATAGGTCAGTTGCATTTCACCAAGGCAACAACAACAAGAACAAAAAGATTCTGAGTCACATGAAGACACACAGAGGATAACGTTCCCTTCACCAACATATCACCAAACTCTGGAGCTTTGTTGAAATCACTTATAACAGTAACTAACATATTGATATTGGACAATGCCAAAACTGCCATGTGGTGTTAAACTAAAAACTTGGTAGAGTTTAACCCTCTTAAAAAAGGTTTTAAAACATTAAAAACACATGCTATAAACTAGTTTTATATTATAGGTGCATTAAACATTTAAAACATATTAAATTGGACAAAACAAAAAATTGGAATTTTTGTGAAAAAAAAAATTATACAAATGGCCTTTTAAATGACAAGAAATTAATATCACACAGATGTAAATGTTGAGAGACCCGATGAATACTTATAACTGTATTTTAGAAAGGTTATCTACCTTCTAACTAACTAACTTTCTGTGAGGACTCAATCACAGTGTGTTCACTGCTCCTTCACAATATTGTCTAAAGATAATGTAGCTGTCCTGTTCTATCCTTTAGAGCAACCTGATTCTGTTTTCACCACCTGTGGCCAAGGTAAGCTCCCCTGTCTTAACTCTGCTGCCTCTGTCTTTCCTGTAGGATATTCTGCAGGGGAAACAACCCTCATGTGTTAAGTAATCCCGTAACGCAAAACCTCCAGCCGTAAAAATGTTATGAAATAAAGGTTTGATGTAGGTTCGCGCTGTGTTCTCCCCGCAGTCTTCAGAGGCCAAAGATAATCTGTCTGATCTACTCTCTGTCCAAGTTACTTGGCAGTTTGTGCGGCTGCTGGCTGGAGTAGCGACAAGTCTGATATCAAGAGATATTCCAGAACACATAAAAAAAACTCTTTATTTTTGCATCAATAAGGAAAAACAGCTGCTCTGCACTTAACACTCAACTTCAGGGAATATCGTTATTATTATTTTTGGTTCTCAAGAAGAGTGCTCTTCCAATGTTTTTTCTATTTTTTTCCTTTTTTGCCATTTATTTAGGGATATCTGTATGTAGGCATTGAATTTAGATTGTTAGGAGTGGAACTAAATGAGATGATTCTGTATGTAGTGAAGGATCCTCCCCTCATGTGTGTGTTTGTGCAGCAGAGTTTAACTGCTGTCAATACACTATGTGATTGAGTCCACTCAGCGCTGACACAGCAGCCGAGTGATGGAAAAGACAAGTAAGTGGACGGGCGCCATAAACAATGAGAAGTGGCGGCCCTCAATCAGAAGCCATTCATTTTAGACCACAGCACTGCATTTATTTCATTTCCTGTCTCACTTTGTCTTCACAGTGGGAATAATGGATCGGGTAATAAGAAGGGACTGGGATAATCAGAAATTCTGGCCCCCTCCTCTGTAACTGTGGGAGCTGAGCTGGAGGATGGAGAGAGAGAGAGAGAGAGAGAGAGAGAAGTTTACACCAAATACTGAATCAAGGGCAGATTGAGAAGTGATGAATACTATTGTTAACTTGTTATTATTACACAGATGCAGAAAATGAGGATTGATAGTGTGCTCAAATTACTGTGTTGTGTACAGCTGAGAAAGAAATGATGTAAATAATATAAATACATCACTTTCATGTCCGACAAGTGTGTGTGTGTGTGTGTGTGTGTGTGTGTGTGTGTGTGTACATAAAAGCAGGAATGAAAGAGAAAAATCTTATCTGAGCTTATCTGAGTTTGACCTTTTCTAAGAATGTTTGTCATGTGTTCAAGCACATGAGCAAAACCCTTAATAAATGCAAAAAGGTCTTACACACGCACACACACACACACACACACACACACACACACACACACACACACACATACACTCGCACACACATACACATTACTGACACACACAATCACAAGCACAAATTACTCACTCACACAAACATACACACACACACACACACACACACACACACACGTGGAGTGTGGAACCATTTCCAGGCAGAACTATTTATCTTCATGACTCAAATGAATGAGCCCAGCAATCCACAAAATTATTTTTATGAATGGACATTGAGAGTTGGATGACTGAGAAATGGATTTTTCATGTAATTAAATCAAACAGCCGTCTGCCGTGAGAGCTTTATTAGAGCACCACTTCTTCGGGTTTGTGGCAAAAACACTTCTCGCGACACAGTGACTCTTTATCCAGCAAACAAGGGAGAAAAAGAAAAAGTATTTTCCACAACTTGAAATCACTTGCCCCTCTTTAATCCATCAACTCTCTTCCTAGTGGGGACTGGTAAACTCACTGTGCTGTATCCTGTTTCACTGCTTGTTATTGTATAGACAGAGCAAAAAAGAGCACACGCATGCACTTCTCCAGAGGCGGCCATTTTCATCAAAAACAGTGTGTTTAGATTTACGTGTTATAAATGTATAGGTTTTGCAAAACCACTCCTGTGCAATTACAGTTGTATGGTCTGTATGGCCTGGTTTACTTAAAAGGTTCTATGTGAGGCAACCTTCAGTTGCCTAGATGTATGGTATGCAAATCTGTGTTTAGTGTGTGTGTGTGTGTGTGTATGTGTGCACACATGTTTGTGTGTGTGTAAATGAGGCCCTAAATTATCTCCATGTGGGTCTGATTAGAGCCTGTAATAAGGGGAAAAGCAAAGGCCCAGTGTCCTGTGTTCTCTGTCCCACAGTGGTCCAAGTCACAACCCAACACTGAACGCAGGGTGGCACCTCACTGGGCTGCAGCTCCTCTTCAGTCCAAATTCTATTTCTAAATTCTATCACAATATCAGGTTCTCCCTACCTGATGATTGTGGCCAAAGCAATATATTAATGCAATATCATTAGAAAATAAAAAGAAAATGCTGTCCTTCAGATTCATATGTAACTTTCTTTATTTTGCCATTTGTCTCTTTATATATATATATATATATATATAAAATGTGTGTGTGTGTGTAGGGAGGTGGAGAGAGACTCTAACTCTAACTGTGCAACAGCGTAAAAACCACACCTAATTGATAAAGACAACCAGATGAATTTTGAACTAATAAACTAATGATCCATAAGTTTTGGAGAGGATGGAAGAAAAAAATTTAAAACGGAAAGAAACAAAAATGATTCAAGAGATGCTGGCATATTTTTACAATAATATCACATTCGGAATCACTTTAATATATTATTTTTGGCTTTTACCTTTATTTGATAGTACAGTAGACAGGTAGGTGGGAAGCACAACGCGGGGGAATGAACTGCAGAAGGGGGTAGCCTCTATATATAGAGGGGCTGCTCCAACCATTGCACCGCATTTGTTTTGTTTTTTAAATATTATTAACATGACAGCAATATTCATGTTATGTTCACAGGGAGGTCTCAAATTCTTAGAAGTTCTCTACTCCAGCACTGGATTACAGTCACTATTTTGTAAGAAACACCTACGCTATGGCTTGGCTACCGCCTGAGTCAACACTAACAAGTCCCAGTCATACAAAGCATTAGAGAACAGGGGAGATCAATACAATGACATGATTCCACATGGCCGCCAGTGAAGGACAGGAAAGTTTCTATGAGAGAACTGTCCATTTATCAGTGATCAGAAAACAAACAGAAAAGAAGGTTTATAACCGGGAAACACAGGCGTTACGAAATAGATCTGTTTTCTACTTTTGATCAGTGAGCACCAGTTCCCTGTTTGTCTTGAATATCTAAATCTTTACCTAATACCATCAAGTTCAAGGTTTTGCGTCACAGAAAATATTTTTTACCAAGTCACAAGATGTAAATGAGCCACAGTTCCTTTGCTTTGTATGAAGAACTGCTAAATATGAGCAGGTTTTGATACATATCTGGAAAGTAATAGAGCTCAAAAGTGTTTTCTGCTGCTGAACCTGGAAAACTGATTAAACAGAACAATGTTTGCAATCGTTAAGAAAACGAGGACAGGGAAAATAATTTTTTTTCGGTGAACACATATGATGCTGTAGCCGTTTTCTTTCAGCTTCCTATACACATCACAAACACAAACGAACCTTCATGTCCGACAAGGCCTCCAACTATGTTCACGTTACCTAATCAGTAGCTTAAACAGTCTGCCAACAGCCTGCACCACAGAAATACCAGGGCATGTTTTAATCCTGTAAAAGTTCAAGCGACTTTGACTAATCCTTTTGTGTTTGTGAGAAGCTGCGCCCGGCTGTAGCGTGACAGCACACATATCTCCAGGATTCGCTTCCTCCTTTTTAACATTTTTTTTTCTCATAATATGTGGGTCTCATGCGATCACATCCACGACAGGATTAGACATATTTGTTCAGTTTTATTTTTATTTTTTTGTATTTTTATCTCAGTTTACAGACATCAGGCCGAGGAATCTCAATGATAAAAATGTTTCTGTCTGTCACTGTGAGTATCATGTTGGGTCGGAGAGAATCCTTATATGATCCCGAGAGGCGGAAGGGGTGAGGCAAACCTAGGTGGTGCTATAGTGGCGGTGGCGGGGGGCGGGGGTGACAGTGAAAGACGGAGAGAAGAATGCGTGAAGGCTAAATGTTTTGAGAAATATTCCGGTGTGCGTCGTACCAGATGCAATCAGGGGACTTGACTGTCTGCCAAGTTTTTGTTGTATCGCGGTGATAGTAAATCAGCACCGTATGAGACTCACAAGATTAGAACAGAGAAAACACCCTGTAAATTCCAGCCCAGGATGACACGACATATGTTCAAAGAAACAGGAAAAAAAGAAAGAAAGACAGAAATAAAGAGCCTTTAGAGATGGATGTTCCTTTCTTCTGCATTAATCTGACAGCTCATTACGCTTGAGTTCTCTCTTCCTTTACTTGTAATCTCCAAATCGGAAATTCGGAGAGGCTAGGAAAAATGGAGAGTGCAGACTAATAATTTGCATAAGTCAAGTGAGACCTTGGGTGAAAGAAAATAAGGATATCCTCCCCCTCTCTCTCTCTCTCTCTCTCTCTCTCTCTCTCTCTCTATATATATATATATATATATATATATATATATATATATATATATATATATATATATATATATATATATATATATATATATGTATATATAAAGACAGCATGTGAGGAACGGGTGGCTGGAGGTGGTTTCCAGGAAAATGAGGCCATATCTGATTCTCCCTGCTGACAAACATGCTGCCAGGTTGAGGCCTGCTCTTGGGCAAGACCCACAGAAGCCACATCTCTCTCCCTCTCTCCGTTGTTATTTGAGGCTTTTCTTGGCAGTGTTCAGCCACAGGATGCAGGCCATTTGCCGCAGGAAAGTATAACCGCATTGTCTGAGCTTGGACGGCCTAATTGCCCCACAACAAACAAAGTGTAAACTGAGGCTGATTATAATTTGAGCCCTGAGCCTCAGTGTGCTGATTGTAGAGGGGGGCCTCCAGCGTCTATTTCATTAAGTCCCCGGGGCCAGCAGACTAAAGGGAAGGAGCTCTTATGGATATATATCTACCCACATTTCTTGTGGTGTGTGGTCAAGCGAGGTTAGATCCAAAATGAAGGTCTCTTTTCATTCCTTGCAGGCCTGGCAGTAAATATGTATGTAACACAAGCGCAGCCATGCAGAGTGTAAAAAAAAAAAAAGACAAAAAAAAGCTGGGCTCTGCGCAGTTCCATGACCCAATGTAAAGGTGACACGGTGAAAGAGAACACTCCTGGTTTAAAGTCGCTGTAACCATAACGCTAATCGATGGCATTACACACCTTGGTTTCTCTCTTTAAGAGCACCCCCCCGCCACCCCATTCACTCGTTTCATGGCTCTTGTTTTTTTTTCAGCTGATCTTGATCCCTGTCGAAGCCTCGATCTGCAGTGCAGACAGTGAAAACAAACAGGATGTGTAAGACATTTGTACATTCAAAGAACAAATCAATTTATCAGGCAGGATCTTCGCGGACCTTCATCTCAGGACGTTGCTATTACTATTGTTGTTCCAGCTAGAGTTTATTTTCTCACATGGCAGTTAGCCTTATTGAAAGTTTCTTTTTTGAAGCCTGTATCTCCGGCCCAGTCTCCAGAGGAAAATGTTGACGCTGTACGTTTTTTTCAAACCACAGATACGTCGGACATCAGTGTTTAAGAAGGGGTGACGTAGCTCAGACAACGTTCCTCCTAAATTTGGCTTTTCTCAGCAGGTCGAGGGAGGAGGGCTCCGCTATATGCTTTGTTTCAGTGGCTAGAGTTGGAAAAGAAGCCTGTCCAGCACCACTGTTTATGAATCATTTTACCCAAAACATCCTCATTCTAAGATGCAGAAAATGAGGATTGATAGTATGCTCAAGTACCTGTGTTTAAGCAATGTCACACCATTAAACTGATTTTGTAAAACATATTATATGCATCAAAAACGTTGATATGACATCTGGTGCATCTGCAGAAACACAAACGTGTCCCTCTGTAGTCTCGGTCTCTTTCCATCTTGATACATTTCTATTATTAGAAGTGGAGATGAAATCAATTATTATGTTGATTTTTATTTCAAATAATGATGATGAATAATGAAACGTGATGCCACCGACAGTCAACATTCCTGTTGTAAGCTGAACTTGCTAATTGCCTCCTTACCTCATATTTAGTGTAAACATGTACAACGTCTTCTCAATGTTGTACATGTACGTTGGGCGACACTTTATTCAGGTGTCGGTAGATTGAAGCAGGTACATACGACATAGTATTAGGAGGAAAAAAGTGAGAAGAGAAAGATTAATTTTGTATTTTGAGATTTAAGTCAAAATTTCACTAATAGTGCTAGTCTGTGAGTGATCAGCCTGTGAGCTGCCTGTGATCAGCATTAATCAACTTGATCAATTGTGATAGGCCCTGAGACTGCTGAAAGTGCCTAAGTATCTGTGGTAAACATCATTGGATTTACATTAAAAGGACATAGGGCTGTGTACACATGACAATAATAAGTCACAGTCATCATCTAATTTACCAGAAATTTACAGGGTGGGATCTACACATGACATACAGCAACATTACATGTGAACAGTTGGTGTCTTCTACCGCCACATAGTTAACACAGTCACTGATATTTAACTTTTTGCAAACCTTCCAGGTTCTAATGCTTCCACCTGCTGGTGTTAAAATTCATCTGACCGTATCTTATGTGGAGCAAGGGCACATTTATTGCTGCTTACAGCTTTAATTGTGTTTTGGGATACAACATTTCCTCTCTGTGTTGCACACAGCTGTGTGTGTGTGTGTGTGTGTGTTGCACACACAGCTGTAACTATAGAAACACTTTTATGGTTCCAAGCAGTCTTCACATTCATTACACAGATAGAAGTATAGATTTAGTTTTATTTAGTTTTTTAGGTTTAAAAATTCTTCTTTAGAAGTTAAAGTATCAACTCAGACTTTTTACAGAATCTAAGGTTTTAAAGTTCTGTTTTTTAATACTACTAAAGTATAAAAGTTAAAGTAAAAAAAGAACTCATCAATCTATATGAGCTGTAATAACTTTTTACATATTGCATAGATGTTGCAATTTATGTGTTGTATTGTCCCCTTAAAATTATCTGAACAAGTAATGCGACTGACTGATCAAAAATCTGTTAAATATAATGAATGAAGACAAGCGATATTAGGCAAAGAAAACTTTTAACTCTCAATGTATTGTCATCACTTTTTCACAAGCAAAATGTTGTGTTTTATTTGTTACATTGTTCTTTTGGAGGTAATTTTACAGTGAAAAAATGGCTGGATGTTTATAATTCAGGACACAAAGAAGAAAATCACGTTTTGGCTTCACAGTTTTCAAGAAAACAAGCTGGAATGAAAGAAGTAGAAAATATAGGTAACTGCATGAAAATGTAAAATAAAAAAAACATCTTTAAATATATATGTTAAAATATTTATACCAGTGAAGTTCCCGCAATTTCTGCTTAAGTAAGGTAAGAATCAGTATTTGTTACTGATCACCTTGTCCCTGAAAAAAAAATGTCTCTCTTCAAACATACATATAACCACCACTGACAGAGGTGTTTAGTAGAATCAGCCAAAAGCACATGTTTGATTTAATTTTATTCAGCTATGTGATTGGGAAATAAAGCAGCATAAAGACACAGTAATGAAAACTGAGAGATCAATACTTACGGAGATTGGTTTGTTTTGTTTCATACACTCTGCAGGACCTATTAGTCAGACCCGTGGCAGTGTTGGAGCCAGATTTCTGTCTCTTGTACCAATTTTTTTGACACAGATTTACTTAATGTTTACACCCTTAAGCAGAATGTGGTTTTACTGCATATATTGCAGATATTATTTCACATAGCAGCAGCTTCTCCTGAACCTACGGAGGACATGTACCCACCTCTTGCATTGGGGAGGGACCATGTTTGTGGATCATGTCTCACACACTGTGATGTCTGGATAAAATGCAGAGAGAGAGGATTTTAAACAGGACGAAGAGCTGTGCAAGTAAGTAGGGACCATATAGAAGAGAAGCTGAAAACGAGGCTGCAGAAGAGAAAACACAGCGGCTCAAAGCCTCTTCACTCAGAAGCTTGTCTGTGTCTTTTTCTTTTTTTTCACCCTTATTCTTCCTCCCTCTCCCTCCCTCTCCTTCTCTCGGGGGGTTATTATTGTTAATCATCTTATTACTGAAGCCAGAGTGAATCCTGGGTTCTGGGCCAGATGAAAGGTCGTAGCCGCTGAGCTGCGCAGACACCGAGCCGTCAACAGATCAAAGCCCGCGCTCTGTGATGATCCTACACCATGTCGCTTTGATACTGTAGCACACAAAGGAGTGAGGGCCTTGGCCGGATGACAAAGTTTGATCGCACTTTTCAACTGATACCTCTACCCTTTCCTTTCAAAGTCACGCAGCGCGCCGCTTTGATAATACGCCTCTTTATACACCGATGTTTTGTGATGCGTGGGCAGGTCGATGCACCTCACTCAGCTTGTTGTCATGAGAAAAGCCCCTCAAACACAAAATTAAGCACTGGAATTACATGAGAAACACATCTGCCTGAAAAATGAGTTGTTTTGTGAGTTTTGGGAATGTTAAGTTTCTTTTTGTTGGACATTCTTCTTCTATAGAAAGTGTATTCCTGTAGGAAAGTAGATAGGATGAATGTAGGTAATTTTTTTCATGTTTCACACACTGCTCTGATAACCACAGTATGTGTAGTAAAGGGTGTAATAATAATACATTTTTTGTGTGTTTTCCCATTGTTTTAATATATACAACAATTTATCTATCTATCCATCCATCCATAAAATGGTAGTGTCTGGATTTCCTGAGGGTAGCATAAAGAAATCCTCAAACAGAGGTCTGCTGCTAATGAGGCAAGAACACTACCCTCTACACTACTCCTACAGGGGAGTGCCCTGGTGCTATAATGATAGTAATATAATAATGACGTTTTTGCCTATCCATTTGAAAATGTCAACAAAAAGGATACAAATATCCTTAAAATTCACAAAAGGATGGAAGTTGAGGTTAATCCAACAAACAGTCAGCGAGATATGAGAGGAACAGACTGACAGACACTTGTTGCTTTATAGATAGATTTGTATTAAAGGAGGAAAACAATCAATAAATTAATTAATTTAAAAAACTCCTAAACTACTGAAATATGACATCATATCTACTAAACTTGCTGCTTGCTGTACTGTTTATGGACACTGTTCATCATTTGAAAGATTTTAACATGAATTATGGATGATTATGAATTATCCTCAGATGTCTCATCTTCTTCAAAACAGATGCTGTGATTAAAACCAGTAAAAACAGTGAGTAAGTTTTCATGTAAAAAAAATGTTTTGTTTCTCTCCCATCTCCTCCAATAGCTAATGCTAAGGCTCAGCTTTTTGCACTGGTAATCTAAGATCCAGATGTCTGATGACCTAAATCCTTCATCCAGTTAAAGCTTGTTACAAAAAAAGAACCAAGTTCTGATGAAGAGAAGATTCATAAATGGCCTAAAATTGGAAAAAAAGCTAATTTATGACAGCTTCAGGGAGGTAATCCTAACATAGATGCATGTGCACAGGGATCTTTGCGAGGTCATCAGCTTAATACTTCAGATTTAAATGATGTCAAAATGACAGATTTCTTCAAATTCTTGTAACATTTGTGATAATAAGTAAACAACATAGGCCCTGCATTTTTAAACTTATTAATCTGGTAAAGTGCATATTGTGCCTTTTATTAATCATAAATATCATCCTACAAGAAAATTATTGATGAATTTTTTCTGTTTTGTTAATTTAAAATCCTCTGTTCAAGGTTGATGCAAAACAAATCATATCAAGTAATGGACCTGATATAATCATGCTGTAAGCCTGAGGTTGTGAAATAAATACGTGAGCACAGTTAAATCCATTTTAAAATGCTGTAAAATATTGTATAACTGTAGAATATTAAAGCAGGTGCAAGGTGGTTGTAGAGCTTGTTTTCTTTACTGCCTCTTTCTGTGTTGTTTCTAAGCATAAAAAAACGTATGAACAGGATCCAAATCAAAGCCCTGCTCCTTCGACTTCGATGGTAAAACATGTGTTCACACTGATACTTTGCAGCTTTCACAATACACATTAGCTTTGCTAGATAACACATCAAGGTAGATCGAGTTCTCTGAGGTACATACTTCAGTGTCTAGACGCCCAGCAAACTTGATATCTGCTATGATACCGTCGCCCGGACTCTGTCTGGTTTCTCATACACAGGCAGCTTAGCTACCGGAGGCTCACAGGCAGCCCCCCCCCACAGAGCAGTGGGCTGAGGTGTGAATGAGTTTCTGTTACGACCTTGTGACCTCTTCCTGTCTCAGGACCTGCAGTCGGTTAGGGTTCAGAGGTCACCCCCTCCTTGATAAACTCCCCGCTTCACGCCGGCTGAGAGGGGACGTGGAATGAGGATTACTCTGCCTTTGATCGATTAGCCTCCGAGCTGAGGCAAGAAGCGGGAGATATGGAACATGATTGGACGAATTGTGCTCTGACTTGTTTTTTCATTTCTATTTACATTCCTGGCATCTGCCGAGATGATGAATCTGCCTCTAGGCTGATCTGTGCATGATTGACAGTTTAGAGAGGAATTAATGTAGAAATTAAGCAATTACAAGCCATTTATTTCAGTTACATGATCACAGAACAAGAATAGGCTTCAGCTCTTGGTCTCTCCAAAGAAAATCTGATGTGAGCCGCAGCAGTCAGCCAAACACATGTCTGTCCTGTCAAATCAAGCTGCAGAGCTGCTGGCGCTTTGTTTTGTACACATTTTCCACGACTGATACCGGCCTGAGAAAGCCCCTTTCACTGCATCCACGACTACCGTGACCGCCACCGTCAGGTGGAGGGGGGAAGTGCAGGGAGAGCTTTCCCTGTGAGAGTAAAGGAAACCTGGAGTCTGGTTGTGATTATCCTTTCACCAGCAAGATAATTTGTATTCTTATGATTTTAAAGGGTGAGTAGGTTTATTTGGCCACGGCATGAACTGACAAATGATGACACCATTTTCAGTAGACAGCAACAGAGAGAGCAGATTACACATGTTTTGGTGAAAAAATGTCTGTCGGAGCTGGATGAGTTTTGTCATCAGTATCTTTTGTTGCTTTATTAGAAAGCAAAAAATCATCTTCACTTGTGTGTGCTAATACCTTCTTTTGCAAACCATGACCTCAGCCTTTGGCAGGCCAACCTGTTATCTTCGTAACCACGGAGACGACCAAGTCTTTCATGTCCAAAATGACCAGACAGCTGTCCACTCTCGGAGCTGTAGGAGGCAAAGCCAGACAGTAACAACAATGACATCAGTGATCGTGATGCTGGCTGCACAGAGCTGTTCTACATTTCACAGACGCATGCAGACAGCTTGTTAGAAAAAGACACACACTGACCAACAAACAAACAGTCTAGACTCAGCAAAGTCAATAACAACTTGAGAGTCACATTAAACACACAGTCACAGCATTACGGACATTAACTCACACACTGTAAACATGTATTTACTACACACTGACCAGTGTTAGGACAGTTCACTTTCACCGTGTTCTACTTCAAAGTTCATTTAACAATTATTAAAATGAACCAGTTCATTTCATATTACATAATCGAAAGATGAAATAGTTCATAGTTCTTTTTCCAGCATGTTGCCGTGAGCTGACATTTATTAAAATTATTTCCACATAGAGAACCAGAAACAGACATTATTTTATCAGTTTAACATTCATATTCATCTTAATATATAATTTTAATCCTTTTCCAACCAGTGTTAAGTATCAAGGTGACAATCTTCTAAATACTGACATTTCCTAACACTTTGTTTCCATCCATTTAGCCCAGACTATTTGCAGTGACAACTTTAACCCTGCAGAATATTCTCAAAACATGAGGAAAAACTTGCTGCTTAAAAGGCCTTTATACTGAAAATAAAAACAGGACCGTAGTCCTTAACGTGCAGTGTGGGTCAGTACTGACTTTTCCACCAAATTGTGTTAATGGTCATAGCTGTGGTGCTGCCTTCCTCCATGCTCATGGCTGTTGCTCTGTATTTTATGATGTATTTGTTAGTGTGACAGGTATGACAGCTGCAGCCAGAGCAGATGTTTTTCTGCTACACATATGTCTGTTTTATTATGAATTTCAGCTGGGTTTTTTACCTGGAATTTAATAAAATCCGTCACACTCCTGAACGAAGTTCTAGTATAAGAGAGCATTGTTCACAGCTGCTAGAATAAACACATTCACACTGACTTTCATCAAGTGAGAAATATGTAAGTTTAGTTCATGTTCCCTCAGAATATGAAAAAATGCAGGAATATATAATTCATTGATTGTATTAAAATAATCTTTTAGTGAAAATAAAGTTGTTTCTCGTTATTAAAGGGGCAGGCCTATGTGCATGACTTGTGACATTGCATTTATTTTGTAGGTTGATCCCTGCCCAGAACATACTGTACACATGATTGTGATTATAAACTGAAAAAGAGCTTTTCATTGAAGCAGGAAAATCTAAATATTTGCACATTTATCCACCTCCTTAGCTCCAATCATACCAGTCTTGTACAGTTGTTTTTTTCTACAAAAAATTCTCAGAAATAAATAAATTGAAATGATCACTGTGAGAATAAATGTTCTCAGTTTTGCAGTTATTTTCAGACTGAGATTCTTCAAGATGAGTATTTTTATTTCAGTTAGTCATTAGGTACTACAAGATAATAAAAAAAAACTGAAGTTTAACAAAACATTAACATTTTTTAAAAAATGCATCGTAATGTTATAAGGAAATATAAATAATGGAAATGGTGAAATATAGATTTATGAGGCTATAATAATAGAAGAAGTTTTAAGCTTGGCACCATTTGGAACATTTAAAGAACAAGCAAAAACTTTTAGAACCTGTAGAAAATGATCCAGAAATGATGATCACTACCCATAGGTGACAATGGCAGCAGACTAAGCCGTTAATGGACTAGTTTCCTTCTGCTACAACATGATTTTGAGACTGAAGACTAACGCTGTTTTTTTCATCCTAATGATTTCCAATCTTAAATCACAAGTGTTTAATTTATATATTTGGGCTTCCTCTGCAACAGAGCATGGATGCACCATTAAAACATGGTTTACAAAAAAAAAACATCTTTTAAACCATTTAGGATAAACACAAGCTTTGAATTGTGTCTAAATCATGAGATTTTCGACTTTCTGAGGTCATGAAAAACAAAGGCATCTCAGTGAAACCTGTACAAAGAGCTAGAAACGACTAAAAAATATTTAGAACTGATATTGTGAGTGTGTGCATGTATGTGAATCACTCTATTGTGATATTAGTCATTTAGCAACAAGGGAAATACAATTATGAGATTAAATCAATGAGAAGAACACTTTATTAGAAACAAACTTTTTTTTCCTTTACTCAGATGATGCGATTAATATCAAAGGTAATATTGTCCAAAATATGAAAGCACAAAATATGTCAAATTGTCTGTTAAAAAAATATAATAACATAATACAAATAATTCATATCCTGTAACTCACTAACAGGAAAAGTTGTACTTGCACCAAACTTCATTTGCACCTCTAAAACACCCAAATACACCTGTTCAATATTGTATATAAAAAAGAGTCTAGTGAGATACGGATGCTTAAATGCTAAAGCATAAATGTTTCACTGTACAGGAAACAAAAGGCAGATTTTAAAGTGGACATGTCTGATACGCCCATGAATGTATTTGAAACTGTTTATTACACAGTATTTCAAAGTTTGAGTGAAACTGAAACAAATGAGTTTATAAGAGCTTGATTTAAAATACATGTGTCGGGCGGCCTGTCTCATTATTCTGACAAATCCTTATCCGGTCAGAACCTAATTGGCCACAATACGAATCATGCATCATATGCAGCTGTCTTATTGATTTTTAAATGCTCAAAAAATATTTTCCCATGACTCTAGAGTCTAGACCGTTGTTATATTTGTTTGAAAATCATCAATGAAACTCTATGCTAGTAGATGACTGCCAGATATAAAAATAGGGAAACAAAAGGAATGAATATTCAAATCATTGTATTGAATGGCCAAACCTGATTCAATTGATAAAATGCTGATTCAGGAACAGCAGAAGTCTTTACGACACACTGGAGCCTTTTTATTTTCAGTATGTACGATGATAAAAAACAACTGTGCCTTCAGTTGCAATATCTGATTTGATTCCATGATGTCTGGAGTGTTTTGCAAAATCATTAAGTATTATTCCCACTGAGAATGAATAGGAAGCCAAAGGGGGAATAGGAATCGCTTGGCCAAACCAAAATTGGCTGCACATACTTCTCCCGGAGAAGTCTCTGTGGAGTCCTGACTGCTCTGTGAGAAGAGGGAAGCCCTTGTCTATTCACATCTTTGTTGAAAGGGGAAACAGGAAGTGCAAACATGTGTACACATCAGTTTTCTTCCCAGGACTTTTCAACATCTTTACCGACACAGATGAATGTAGAAGTTGTGAAAGCCCAACATCTGTCAACAAGCTCTGCATGCACAGCTCAGTGTCATTTGTTGAGCTCACAGTTTGTATATTCCGGTATTGCTCACTTTTACTGGTAAGATGCTTTTTTGGAACTGAAAACAATGTGCATTGTGTTGCCTGTCCACCACAGCACCACTCTGAGGATTCCAGCATTGTGCCCAGAGCTGCGCCCCCCTCCCCCCAGCCCCTGCAGCCCCCTGCAGCTCCATGCTTCTTAACCCAGACCATAAAGGCTTCAGCCAGAGATGGGGAGTTTATCTGAGGCCTGGTGGCTGATGCAGAGCGCTCAGACTCATCAAAGACCACTGTCATCAGTGGGGGACAATGGCTTTAATGAGGACATGAGAGACACTATTTCCCTCTGTCTCTGTCGACATGAGAAGTGCATTGAGCCATTTACTGCTCTTGCTTTCTTTCTTTTTCTCTTCACATCTAAGGACATTACTGTCATCCACTTCATTTCCACCCACCTAGACTATTAAATCATGTTTGGCAAGATAAGAAAGTCATCATCTTGCCCATAATTTAAAAGTTTCTTTGTATCAATTTTTTTTTTTTAATTATTGATTTTCTCATATTTTTCAATGCAAAATTTCAAATGGAGCAACTGTTAAATTAAATATAGTTTTTTAACAATTACTCGACCTAGAATATAAAACTAGTTTATAGCATGTGTTTTTAATTTTTTTTACCCTAACTTTTGACAGTTTTGGCATTGTTCCCTATTATATTTTTAATCATCTTTCAATTGCCTATTTGTCTCTTGATTCATGTATTTCATAGGTCTGCTGCTATTACCCTTTTTATAATTATTATTGCTTTAAATATTATTGTTTATATGTTTTATTTTATTTTTACTTGTTCAGTATTTTGATGAAGTTTATTCAACTTTATAAATAAAATTGATTTATTGACCTATTGATTGATTGATTGATGTCCTGACTGCCTCTCGTTGTATGCAGTCGCTTTACAACTCTTCCTTTATGTCTTCTTTTGTGTCTCCTTCATCTCACAGCAGCTGCAGACATGACATCCCGGCCTGCTCCGTCCGCCTCACCTCTCCACGACGCCTGACCTCCTGCATCTCCTCCCTGCTCATCACCTCCAAGACATGACGTTACTATAGCAGCAGCGCTCAGACTCATATATACTCCACGGATGGTCAGGGACCAAACATTCCACACTGTCTCAGGCCGTGTCACCTCAGTGATCTGGCACCTTCACGCCACTCGTTCGAAGATCCATCTTGTCCTTCTTAGTATGGTTTGATTTATAACACCAGTTTGTGCCTCTGACCCCCTATGCTTGATGACCCTCGGTAGCCTTGGATCTCCTAGCCCCACCTCCAGCCTTAATGCTGACATGTTTATACTGAGTGGTAGTGTGATTTATGCCCTCTACAGCAGCGACACAGTGGTGACAGGGTGTCACCACCAAGAGTTTGTGGAAACTGGGGATGTACCAAAGACAAATTTGTTTCTGCTGGTAATAATAGCGCCGAGCTGAAGCCTAGGGGGTCAGTGGGAATTTCCTGTGAATGGTGGAGAGTCGTGCAACTGTTCAAACAGGAGACCATGTGTGGCGCAGCTGAAAAATGGGCGAGGATAAAAGAAAACTCAGGTGGCCATGTGGCAGTGTGTAAACACAGACAGGCACACACACAGGCAGGGGAGTCGGCGGTATGGGTTGCATAGGATGAGGTGCCCCAGCTGCCGGGGCCCCCGGTGGGGTGAGGAGGTCAGGAACATTACCCACCATTTGTAAAGGAGAGAGTAGGCATGTCCAACAAGTCCCACCTGCCAGTGTATTTATGAAATTACTCATTACTCAACATTGTGAACTCCAACTGCCTATTAGTCTCCGCCTATTAGTCTGCGCCCAAATCTTCAGAACCCCAGAAGTTTTCCCACTCCAGCTCCTCCAAACCCACCCGGGCATGCTGCGGTATCAACACAATACCTCATCTACTGAGGGAGGGGGTGTAACTAAACTGACTTTCCTATCTAGAGCCACCGGTTGCTCTTCTGGATAAAGTTCAGGTCTAGCCTCCTGAGAAAAAACTAAACATGGCTCGATTATTTGCAGCAATCACAAGTGCTTGAGAACTATGTATTTTACACTGAAGGGGCAGCACCCACTAGGGGCAGTTATTATGACTGAATAGAGGAGGTTGACGGAGGACATGATCATAGATCAACAAGGTCCCAATGGATAGATGAGTCAACAAAATGTTACTTTAACGACTCTCCCAACTATGAACCTGTCTATGCTATGATTGTACACTAATCTCAACCAAGTATTTTTACCATGCTGATGAAAAGATGTGTCAAAAGACTGTACAGATACTATGGTTTAAAGATAATTCTATAGAAGTTTAAATTTCTAAAATCAACATATTTTACCACATTGCAAATTTGTTAAAGAACCATATATAAGCATTACTAAGCATTATCGTGTTTCATGAAGCAGAAGTTTCATGACTAGTTTTCTATAAGGATTTAGTATGTTAATGCAAAAATTTGAAACATGAAACTTGACTTTTCTCTAGTTTTTCCATAGAAACATCTTATTACCAGGTAACATCCATCTATGTCATTTGTGTAATGTGTATGATGATCACGTACAAACCAACTAGGTGTTGGGTGGTACATGTTTCTACTTTTTACATGTTTATACCAACCACAATATGGAAAGTTTTTTGGATTTTGTTTTTGCTTTTTAAATGATGACAAGCATGAATGGTTAAATTATAAGTAATGAGGCTATTTTTTTAATATTTAAGGAATAAAAAGGGGGCGACACGGTGGTGCGGTGGGTAGCACTGTTGCCTCACAGCAAGAAGGTCGCAGGTTCAAGACCGCCTTGGGCCTGGGTCTGGGGCCTTTCTGTGTGGAGTTTGCATGTTCTCCCCGTGTCTGCGTGGGTTTTCCCCGGGTACTCCGGTTTCCTCCCACAATACAAAAAACATGCTCAGGTTAATTGGTAAACTCTAAATTGCCCATAGGTGTGAGTGTGAGAGTGAATGGTGTGTGAATGGTGTGTGTGCCCCACGATTGGCTGGCGACCATCTGGGGTGTATCCCTGCCTCTCGCCTTAACGCGCTGGGATAGGCTCCAGCAGACCCCTGCGACCCCGAAAGGGAATAAGCGGGATAGACAATGGATGGATGGATGGATGGATGGAATAAAAAGGAATAGAAAGTATATATAATATAAAGTTTCTTTTGTGAATAATCCTGGTTGAGTACAATACTACATCATAAACTGTAATTTATTTATTCCTTTTCAAAAATTATATGAAATCATTTGTTTTTGAGAAGATAAATTATATCTTTTTGATGACAGTGGGATCAGATCAAGTCAAGTAAATTTTATTTGTATAGCCCAAAATCATAAATCACAGGTTCACCTCAATGGGCTTTACCGATCACAAGCATAAATCCGTAAAATGACCTAAGAACAACATGGTGTAACCTTGGGCGATCCTGCTTTCACACTTTTGTATCTCTGAACAAGACCTCCATGATTGTTTCTGTGTTATTTAGCAGCTTTATAGCTACTATTGTTTTTTTTTCATTTTTTAAGTTGTTTTTGTATTTAATCATTGCTTATATGTTGATGAATGATATCAGATGAACTCAGATGAAATCACTATGTGATCTAAGTGTAGAACTTCCATTTGCTGAAGAAGGTTTGGGACTGAGGTGAAAAGTTCTATAGACTCCTAGTAGTAAACCTCTTTTAGATTTTATATTTGAGCCTAAAATTATGTATTTCATCAGAGATGAAGTGCATGGTCATAGACTGATATGTTCTGATTGTCAGTGGAGCCAAACTACTGAGAAAGGTAAAGCGTCAAATGTTTACCTGAAATTCTTTTGTCCAAGGTTTCAAAATATCCTTTTAGTCTGATGTTTACCATTGACACATCATTTCTGAAAACACAGAGCATAGTATATTTTTGGATAGTAAAAGGACCTTTTATTCTCTCATTCTTCATCATGATTTTATAGGTTATGTTCCTTTAAAAATATATATATATATTTAATACAGAAAGAGAGGTTTCCCAACTTTATTTTCCAGAGAAATAGCTTTCTATAAACACAATGGTTGAAGTCATGCACAGTAGGCGCAGTGTAGGATCACTGGTAAATTCCCACTAATGCAAGAGCATCCAGTGTGTGGTGGGCCCTTCAACATACTGATCCTCTTCGACTCTGGTTAATTTAACAGAATCACTAAACACCTCTCACACATGTACAAACACACACACGGACTCTCTCTCACACACACACACACACACACACATGCATGCAGCAGTGGCTCTTCTCACACCGTATATTTAGATATGTAATCCTCTGGGAAGCTCACAGTGAATGGCTCGGCTCAAAGACCCCTGGCTGTGTGTACAATAAGGGAGACTTATTGAAACAAGGCTGGCACTGAGAGCCCAGCGGTGGAGGGATTTATTTGCAGAGCAGCAGGGCACTGGCTAAACTTTGATCAGAACTCGTGCTCTACTCACCAACCCCCCCCTCCGCCCCTTTCTCTTTCTCCTAACCACAGACTGGCCAGCGAACACTGACGCCCACAGGGGGTCACCCTGGTATCATGGCAACCAGTCCAAACATGCCCAGCCCGCAGTTATTTGTTGGCAACAGGGGCCCTCTCATTTAGAATAAAATACCTACATATGGTAGTTTCCTATTCTTCTGATGGTGGGCACAGTGTTTGGAGATTACAAATTTCACCAGGTTGAAGTTTGTTAGTTTTTGATACTGCTCAGAGAGACCAACCTATTTAATTGGTTTATAAATGGTTTAGAGAAACAATTGTAAGTAACTGCCTACAGACATAAGCCCAGTTTTCATGCATATAATTATATCAGTTGAATGCCTAACTATCATGCTGTCTATTTTTTCCCTCCTCCTACTCTTCATTGCAATAGCATTTTAAGGACTGCTGGCAAATAAACTGCTACTAAAAAAAACGATATATATAAAATATAAAATTACTCTCTCTGGAAGGGTTTGTGTTCACCATGTTGTAAGGAGGAAGAGCAGCAGGAAGTTGATAACGTCACATCAAAGTCAAAGTCAAAGTCAATTTTATTGTCAATTTCTTCACATGTACTTGACATACAAAGGAATCGAAATTTCGTTTCTCACTATCCTATGCGTTTACATGTACAACAACAGAAAGCACTTAACTTTTAAACTGTTAAACTGTAGAATTTTATTCTGTGTAGAAAATGATGGTTCACAAGACAGAGTGAACTATTAGAATTGCAATTATGTACTCTAGATGTCTTATACATCAATATAAGCATTAACCTAAATGTCCGCAATGACATATATGGTATATTCCAAAACATTAACAAGTGAAAATATCTTGTTTTTGTTCAAATGAGTCCAATATTGAATCTAATTATCTTAAAATATATTATGCCTTTGGCAGATCATTTTGCTTGTTTTTCCTTATACTGGCAATTTAGTCTTGATTCCTTATAATAAGACTCAAATATTTGAGTTTTTTTGTATTAATGTTGGCACATTAAGGGCTTTTTATCTCATAATTCTGACTTTTTATGTCAAATTCTATAAAAAACTTGAAATAGGTGATCTACCAATGGAATAAGATAATCCAAGGTAACCCTACTCAATATTTGACTAATTGTACTAAAAAAGATATGTCAAACTGAAAGATTTATTCTTTAACATGATATCTCTGTAAAACTCTAGAATAGAACAATGAGATAAAAGTTGACACCCATAGCAAAAACTTAGTTTGTCTCCCACAAACAGTGTGAGACACATGCAACGATAACCAATTCTGAGCTTTAGTCTTTAAAGACGATTCTCTGCAAAGTTCTCCTACAATTTGAAACTGATGTTTTGAATGGAGTTTAGTAGAATGCATGTCTTCTCATCTTGCCCTCGAATAATCACTCATTCATCACACTTCTGACCAGTGTTGGGCATGTTTTATACCTACTAATACTAATACTTACTAATAAATATTTCTCCAAAAACATAACTGAGATTGTAACTAAGTTATTCAACTATAAAAGTAAGTATTTACCAGTGAAAGTAACTATTTCATTATTTTTTTAAGTTTAAAAATGTACTTGGATTTTCTGAGGGTCTATGAATGTGTTTTGGAGTAAGGCGCTGTAGCAAGTAAGTCGCCACACTGAACTTTTCTTAGGAAAATGTACAATAAATGCACACAATCATTGTTGTCGAACAGTCTACAGACGCCTTAAGCTTGACCATGGAAGCCTGACTTGTCCGGTCTGACTCCTGCCTCAGTGCCCCCCTTGGCTTGTCCGCCTAGGTCACTCCCAGCACCCCTCATCCTCCTACACCAATTCAATATCTGATACTCATGTTGAAAGGCCTAGCCAAAATACAATTACATTCTTTCATAAGGACGTAAAGGGGGCAGGGGGGGTGGGGGGAGGCCACATGCCGATCTCCAACATTTACCCATAGTCTAAATTCATACAAATATATGCTTCAGTGACGTCTTGGATACCATTTGTTGTATTGTTCTGTGAAAATGTATGTGTCCTTGTACTGATCTTTTAATGCCAAACTAATTCTGACTTGATAAGAACCACAAACCCGTTATCAAGGATTATTGGCTGTTGTCTATGAGGAAACTTTTCTGTAGCAAACATTAAACAGCCAAACTGATTGACACTAGCAGCCTGCCTGTGACACTCCTCCGTCTAGGTGGAGAAGCTCCTCTTAACCTCCCAGAAAGAAAGGCCATTGTGCAAACTTGACCTTGCAGGTTCTTACTCCTGTAATGACACCCTGTCATTTGGCTGCGGGGTTAAAACCTGGTGCTGAGCTTGGCCAGAGTGATACTTAGACCTCCAGTTGAAGAGACACTTTTAACATCTTGGGATTTTCCTTGCAGAGACAGAGAGGAACATAGGCGGAGGTCAGAGGGTCAGAGCACTCTGCAAGCTCCAAGCCCAGGCAACAGAGATGAAAGTTAGCCTAAATAATCCTGTAAAGTGCTCAGTCGGAGCAGAAATTCCCCCGAGGAGGATCTCCAGTGTGACCTCCACCCCTATTCACTCTTGCGCCCCCTCCCCCCCCACCCAGATAACCACAGACACTTGAGTTCACATCCATTAGGCAAATTTGCAATTAGAGGACTTTAGTGAACACACCCAGCCAGTGTTTGTAGAGATTGGAGCTGTTTGGGGGGGGGGGCTGGATGGCTTGTCACTGATGTACTGCTGAGTGACCCGTTTTGGCACGCTGTGTTTCATCTGCTCCTTCCCTCGAGCTGCCTGAGTCTGCACGGTTAGATAAACACTCTCAGACGTATAAAGGGGCAACTTAAGAGACTAATGGAGCTAAAAGCCCCAATGAAAAGGAACACCACGCTAATAAACGTCATGCTATAAAAAGCCGAACAAACAAAGACCCAAGGACAGTTTGGCGATGTTTACTCACTAGTACTTAGAAGACATGAGCATGCATGGCGCAATATGGAGTCTCTTAAGAAACTCCTCATAAAATTCCCCGAAGGGCCCAATTTGAGGATGAGTGTGTTTTCTTCTTCCTGCGATGTTATTTTTACCATCTAGAAAAGCTGGCGACTGTTTAGCTGATTATACCCTGTAACTTCCTGCCCCAACATCACTGTTATTTACAATCTTATGTGAGTCATCACTTAAGATCTCTTAAGTTTTAGACACGTGCCGCCAAGGTCGCAGAGAGCATTTGCTGGGAACAATTTTGAAAGAATTCAAGTTAAAAAAGAAAAGGTCTTAAACTCTTAATTTCCTATCCTGTTACTAGACTAGTGCACAACATGAGTTGGGCCCGGCGTCCCCCTCCATCTGCCTTGTTTCCTCTCATCTTTTCATCTTACATGAAGCCTGTGGCCTGCTACATCTGGGGCTGGTCCCTTCCCACAGAAGAAGGCTCAAACCCAATGTGGCCTTTGACCCCAGCAGCACGTTTGTAGCCCAAACAACTCACCTCTGTTACAGCTGCCTGGTTCTAATTACAAGCTTGAAAAAAGAAAAAAAAATTCAAGTTTGATGTGGATGGGATGAGAGGTAGAGAAACTGAGAGGGTGGAGGCGGTGATTGAAACATTGCTGTAGGAGCTGGCTGACCTGTCTATTTGATGTCTGCCAGGCACTGTCATTCAGGCCGAGTCGGCCTCCTTTCAGAGGCTCTCCACTTCAAAGACAAACTCATCTCTCTCCTGCAGGAGTCCTCTCCAGGCCGGGGACCACCGTGAAGAAAACACAGGGTGGGGGGAAGAGAAAAAGATGGCACCCCAGACTGGAACCTGTCAGAATGAATGTGGACCTATGCTTAGCCAAATTAGGGATTGAAGGTGCCACGGACAGGGGGCGATGCAGCGTCACCATGACAACATCATCTGACAGTGCACGGAGCGGCGGGACCCCGTTGGGATCGGAGCCATCCCGTTCAGTGCCAAGATGCAGTATTTCCTACAGTAAGCGCCTGGGCACCGAAACACACAGTGAGAATATTATAGAATATTATGCCAGCACCTCTGTGGCACTTCTAATGACTTTCCATTCTGAATCCTGGAGGTGGAAAGCTTTGGTATTCCAGTCTCCCGCAGCTTCCTTCCCCTCTGCACTAAAGACAAGCTTTGTGCACCCTGCTGAAGAGGATTTTCCAGAGGGAGAGGAAAAAAGAGGGAAAAATAAAAGTGAAGCTCAAACTGTGAAGTATCAGCTCCTGTGAGGAGGTGCTCTTAATATTCTTGTGTAAAGGTTTGTAAATAAACATCTCAATGTATTGTCGGCCATTAGGCCACGTGAATGTCAAACTCTTACAGAATCCTACCACTATAAATCACAAATTAGCAGGAATATCACATAATGTGTGCAAACTTCTGTAAAGTGGCTGCAAGAAGTTACTGTATGTGAAGGATTCATTATTTCTTTCTACAATGTTTGTTATAGCATAGCATGTCTGTTAGGGGGGCTTTAAAGGTATAGCATGGTATAGTAAAGTACACACACACACATAAGCCTAAAAATGCTTTAACATTTTTAAAATATAAAGTTATAACAATATTTGCAGTAATTTGCACTTACATTAGATTTGTCAACACATGTGGTGGAACATGTGTAACTTGCTATTGAGAGCACTGTGCAAGATTGTTATCTTGAATATGAGATACTGACAAAAATACTTTTATATGTAACAATATGTAACCTGACCAATACCTGACTTTAAACACTAACATTCCACAGTCTTCAAAGACAAACAAATCTATTTCAAGAGTGTGTATTTTGAGACATTTCTCCAGGTTTAGATTTATCATTTGAGGGTTGGAAATTAAATGTGTAATCTTTAAAAGTTGTTGTGTATGACTTGATTACCCTTGAAATAAATGCGAAGATGTGATTTAAGATTAACAGTAATTACAACGACTGAACTTCTGGATGGAAAGTGTGGGTGGGTAAAAGGAATCACGATTGATGTGTAGCTAAAGATTTGTGCCCATAAAAAATGTCCAGGGAAGAACAACTTCTGATAATTGTACCAAATATAAACTGGAGTGTTGACTGTACAACAGAGAACAAGATATACAGTTGCCACAAGTAGAAGTTATGCACATGTTCAAACTACTAAATAAAGTTTTATGTATGAAACTAAACCTGAGTCCTGTTATTGGTTTGTGATGTGCTCAAGATAAAGTAAACGATATTAGGACAAAGTTAACTACACATATAGAGAAACATAGTTGTATTTTAAATCAGTTGTGTTGCCATCACGGTAACAGTCAAACTGTTGTAATCTTTACAAAATCTTAACTGTCTTGTGAAACAAGTGATGCCTTCAACCTCACATTGTTCACATGTTACACCTTTCCTCAAAAATCCTACATGAGAGGAAAAACATGTGTATAAACTTTATATTTGGCTTTAATTTAATTCAACAGTACTCTAAGAATGAATGTACAATATGTTATTCTTCTTATTCTGGGTTTGACAACTCAGTTGTGCCTCAGTGTGTTGTTGAAAGGTTTTCAGGGACTGGAGATGCAGACAGATGTGTGTCATAACTGTGTTTGTGAGCATGAAAAATGGTAATTGGAGGATAAATTGAAGAGAAGCAGGTCACACACAGAGCATGTGTTGAAACTGTCTCACTCTTGTCCTGACTGTTCATCCCTAGTGTCCTGGCTGTCCCTTTACACAGTAGATCTGCTGATATGACCTCTACAGCTGGTTTGATGGTGAAACACAACCCTTCACCTTTCAAGCCATAATAATGCAATAATTGCAACTGACTAAAAAGGGAATAGATTAGAAAGCAGTGGTCAAGTGACCTAGAGAGTTGTGAAGAAAGCAAAAGGTGTCCAACACAGTGAAAAAGACAATTAAAATAAATTTCTGACTGTTTCAAATAAACATACCCACAGCTCCTGACGTACCAGACACACACACACACAGCATCATGCAGCTGTCACAGAGGAAACACTAATGTCCATGAAAACAGACCATTGACCCTTGTGTCACAGGAAGTGACAAAGAGTGCGATATTTGAGGATCTGGGAAAAGACTGCACACTGTGAACTGTTATTGGCTGGTGACTACACACACACACACACACACACACACACACACACACACACACACACACAGTCTATACCAGGGGTGGGCAACCCTGGTCCTGGAGAGCCGCAGTGGGTGCAGGTTTTTGTTCCAACCGAGCAGTAACACACCTGACTCTACTGATCAACCATTAGAGCTCTTGCTGAAGACGTTCATTAAATAGAATCAGGTGTGTTACTGCTCGGTTTGAACAAAAACCTGCACCCACTGCGGCTCTCCAGGACCAGGGTTGCCCACCCCTGGTCTATACATTGTATTTTAGGAAAATACAATGTATAGTATAAATGTATATATATGTATAAATCCCTTTTTTAGGGAAATCATAACTGGTAGAGTTGCAATTCAACAATTAGTTGTTTTATTAATTAGTTGTTGTAATAAATTAATGGTCAACTACTTTGATAATCAATAAATCGATTTGAGTAATGTTTAAGAATAAAATGTCCAAATTCTCTCATTCCAGCTTCTCAAATTAGATTTGTTTCTGTTTTCTTCTATAATAGATGATCTGTCAGTTGTTTTTTGAGTCTAAAAAATACATTTTGGGTTGCATCTTTGGCTTTAGGAAACAAAGATTTTTAGGAGACAAAGACATTTTAGATTATTTATTGAACTAAGAAACTAATTGATCCATCCTTTCAATAATCAATCGGTCAGTAGGTCCTTCTCTCAGAGATAACTTAGAGAGCAGCCTTTGAGAACTGAACCGAAGCGCCAGAAATCACAACAAGGCAGTGATGTCCTCTCTTCCGAGACGGAAACTTGGCACTCGCCGCCCCGGCAGAGCTACACCCCTCTTTTACAACAAACTGCCTTCACAATGGGCACTTTCTTCAGATGAAAGTGTGTGTGTGTGGGGGGGGGGGGGGTTACAGCTTGGGTTTGGGGGTGAGAACAGGACAAGGGGATGACAGTGCTGCTCTGAGTGTATGTCATTTTTTTTTTGGGAGTCGAGCAGGAGGGCACCGCTGAGGGACAGAGCAGGGGCCTGTGCGAGCGACACTTTGAATGCAGATTATGTTTCACTGTACACCGCTCCCCCAGAGTTCAGAGGGAGCGGGCCATTTATTTTGTGGATATTATGAATGTCGGGTTTGTTTTTTGGGCCGCGGAGAAGACGGATGTTTTCGCTTATTTCTCCACATAGGGGCCGGGTGGGGGGGTGGGAGGGCTTTTATTTTGCTCATATGGAAACCATGGGACTAATCACTCTGTAATATAAAGCCTACTGCAGTAGGAGTATTTACATTGGTGGAAAGTGTTTATAAGAAAAGTTGCGGTGTGAAAAAATGGGTAATAACTTAAATTCAGGATGAACCGGTATGTGTACACATGGTTCAGGCTTGATGTACACAATCTGGAAATTAGAGAAGGGTTAAAAGCTTTTTTCCACCCACTACAGGACCCAGAGGTCAGCAATAATAACCCAGAGCAGACCTTGCCTGATGAGGGAAGAAGATAAAGCCTCACATGGCAAAAAGGAGGCCTGGGCCAACACAACACCAACATTATTGGCCCTTTTTCCCCCTCTCTCACTCTCCCTCAGAGAAACAATGTCTGTATTCAGTTTTTTTTCCTCCCTTTTTTTTTTTTTTTTTAAATTAAAGCAATATCAGTCACATATGAGTGAGGCAAACGCTGAGAGACATTCCATGCAGAGAGGGCATTTTTCTACAAGAGGCATCACTGGAAATCAAAAGCCTGGATTTATCGGGGAGATACGGTCACATTCCACAGCGTCTGTGTGTGTTGTTTTAAAGTGCAGGCAGCGAGGGAGGCAGAGGGATGGCGTGTTGGCTTTTGCGCTGCCGGTGCATATTGAATATTTTTAGAGTGACTACTTAGATTTAGAGGGTGAAAAGGAGGGGTTTGATCACTTTAGTGCAGCGGCTATTTTTAATAAACTGAGCAAACAGGACTGGGACACACCGGCCTTTGTGTGGGAACGCGGTTGTGAAAAATGTTTAATAATAACTCCTACGACAGACTGAGGAGGAGAAAAAAAATGTATGAGCATTTTGGGTGTGTGAGCGTGCTTGTGTGGGAAAGTTATGTCCCCAAAACACTCACTGTGTTTTTTAACCTAATCCTTGACATTTGCTTCTACACTGTGATTTTTTTTGTGCCTTCTTTAGTATTTTAATCCTATTTTCCACCTCAGTGTGACTTCCTCCCTGAACATTATTCTTAATTAAACTGGCCCTGAGTGTGGGGAATTAGCACATATCACTTTTAATACGCTGCTCTCTGAGTTGCCAGCGAAACTAATGGTTGTCATTAAACACAACACAAGTCCCGTCCCGCTTCCACAGAGACAGAGAGATTGTCATCTACCTTTTTTCTCTACATGTTAATAACTTGACCTTTTGTGTGCAGAAACCGCTATTAGCTCCGACCCTGAAAGCTTCTGGTGTTTAATCACAGGTAGGAATTTGAGAAGGTCACTGCTTCCCATACATGATGGATGCCTCAACACTAACAGAAACAAGTTCAACAACCCCCCAGGGGACAGAATGGAGGCATGAGACAATTTATATTTCACTTAAGATTTTACATTTTTACTGTCGATTCACTCCCAATTAAACATGGCCTATTTAATGTAGAGTTTTAAAAGCATCCAATTCAAGAGTTAAATTGTCCAATGAGCATATGTTGAGTGCAGAATCTTTTGTTTGTGACCCTGACCTCTCCTCGGGGGCCTCTCTCCCATCTCCTCCTGACACCTAGAGAAAGGCCTTATTAAAGGACTGGGAGGGCTGGGAGAGGAATGGAAGAGACCCCCACCGGCTAGCTTGGGATTTTTTTTTTCCACTGAGACAGCCCCAGCTGACTCCATCACTCAGAAGCCTGACTTTCAGAGGGAGCTGTGTGTGTGTGTGTGTGTGTGTGTGTGTGTGTGTGTGTGTCTGAGGTGGATAAAGAGGGAGATGGAGTGTCAGTTGTACAGGCCCATATTGAAACAGGGACCTCCCTCTGGGGGAAGTGGACAGACAAACTCAGCAGGACTGAGGCCCCTGAAGTCCCACAGCAGACTGGAGGTGGTGGAGGAGTGGGGTGGGGGGTCTAAAGGGATCAAAGGTCACCAGGACATCCGATTTTAAGGGGGTGCAAAGAGTGTAACATTAGTGAAAATATCAGTGTTTACACAGTATTAAGGAATGATTCTGTTTCCCTAGTGAATTAAGGTTAACACATTTATATTTCAACTACAGTACATATAATATATAAGTGAATTCATAAAATATGAATGAATAAATAAATTTAATGACTACAATGTTTTTTACCCTAATAAAAAAGAAAGAAAGAAACTTGGTCGAGACCATTCTTTGAGCTTATATTTTGCGTCAGTATCAAGTGTTCTTCATATGGCTCATGGGAACCTGCTTTTTTCATTCTGGGACAGTGTAAAGATACTGTCATGTGTTACTTTTGTGTGAAATCATGGTGTTTGACATTTCTGTTGTTATTTTATCCTCTGAGTATTTCTTTTTATCTGAACAAATAACTTTCAAGGTGCTTTTTTTAAATAAATTATTTTTTAAGGCCCAGTGAAAAGATACTTAAAAAACTACATAGTCAATCATGGAATTTTGAGTTTTAATAAGTATTCAGTGTTTTGGAGAAAATTCACTTGGTCCTCAGTGAGATATTGACCCGAGCAATTTGTAATAGACAATGTGACAACATGTACTGTATATTTTATTCTAAATGGTATTTAAGTTTTTTGAGTATTAGTGTGATATGAATTGATTGAAAACATTAATATTAATAAATTAATTATTATTTTGTGTCTGTTTTTAAGGAAAATTTCCTTTCAAAATTACATAGATGATCCTGACTACAGTTAGTAAAACAGTATTGTTAGTCAGAACCTTCCAATCCATTAGAGAAAAATGATTCATATGACCAGTTGTGTGCTACCAGGGCTATGACTTAGTTAGGTTTAGGCACAAAAACTAAATGGTTAAGATTGGATTATACATTATATTAAAATTAGGTCATATTTGTTTGTTCTCATTTCCTCAATCTATTTTAATTTGAATATGCTGCATATAGTGTTTTACCTTTATGTGGGTATTACGATTAGTATCTGGTGCCTAGAGTCTGCAATATTTTATTAAATTACCGCCTGTTATCTTAACTAGAACAAGGCTGACAAAAGAATGCTCACTCTTCTCCTGTATAACTCACATCCTACAAACCTTTAAAGCTTTGTATGAAGGTTCCTCTTCTTATTTCCATCTAGAAATATGAGGATCAGTGGCAAGCCAAGATGAGAAAGTCAAAATCATTTTGAAATACAGTTTTAAAAAGAGGTATCTCAAAATGTACATTTTGTGTTCATGTTGGTTTCTTGTTATTGAAAGTCCAGTTGTATAATTTTTTTTTTTTACAAAAATCACCATTTTCTACTTCATGTGTAACTCAATAAGCAGTAAATGAAGTAAATGAACAATATGATGCAATCATAAGCAGATATAAGGACTTTTTTAAATGCATATTTATGTACTTTTCAATATATCAGCAATTGAAGCTTCTCTTATGAAGACATATTTATACTGATGTCTGTAATTTGATTGGTCTGTTTCTCTCAAAGTCAACATAGGAAATATTTTAGGTAAAAAACTGTTTTTTTGTGTGAAAGAAAGAAAGAAAGAAAGAAAGAAAGAAAGAAAGAAAGAAACAAGGAAAGGAAGAAAGAAAGAAAGAAAGAAAGAAAGAAAGAAAGAAAGAAAGAAAGAAAGAAAGAAAGAAAGAAAGAAAGAACGACCCCATGTAGTCTGTATTAGAATACTCTACACATAGTATCTCATTCTATTTCCTATTGAATTTCTGACATGTGAAAAACGTAGTGTGCATGGTAATATAACTCCACTCTTTTGGTTTAATACTGTCAGAACAGGTCTAGAATATCTGCACAATGCATAGCAGCTGAGAACTGAGGGTGGCCCCTGTATCAGCGAGCAGTCACACATGTGATTCTCCTCAAGAAGCATAAAATCAACCCTGTATATACAAGTTCAAACACACACACACACACACACTCACACTGTTTCTCACCATAACCAAACAGCAGTCGCAGTGTTTTAACCTGCATAAATCTTGTCGTTTCAACTGTTTTATGTGCAAACAGGTCAACCAATTACTGGAACATGAATTTATCAGCTGCCAGAGGTGCCAGGCCGGGGAACTTCCAGGATGTTTTATCTCTTGTCAACAAGCAAATCAACCAACCTGAGCAGCTTGAAGCTCGGCAGATAGACGTTAACCGGTTCTGTGCCGACTCATTGCTATGTGAAATGCAATAGGACAGAGATACTTGACAAAGGCCTGCAAAAATAAAAACTGATCACAAACCGGTTTTGGGTTAAATCTCTATTATGTGAAATCAGTCAAATGACAAAACTAGATTCTTATTCCAACAGAGGTGAGAGACTGTCATTTAGTCCTGACGCAGCTCAGGTGGAGCACAAATGACATTTGCGTTTCCAGATCTACAGTGTGTCTGTTAAACATCAACTAGTTTTGTTTAATTGACTTTATCAATAATTAAAAAAAGGTATGATAACATAATAAAGCCTTGTGTTTCTACTATATCCTATGCTTTACTAAAACTTCCATGCATTTTATGATGCATGGGATGCCAAAAGTGTAGTAGGAAGTGGCTCCATCTGTAAGAGTTGATCACATTTATGCTGTTTCTGAAGCCCTAGAAGTTCCAAAAAGTGTGGAAAAAAAGCTGATGAATCCGAATGTCTATTAAGTAGAAAGGGAGCAGAGGCAGCAGTAACACTACAGACTCTCACATGCCAAAAAGCTGGACAGTCGACTCTGTGACCTCAATAACTCGCAAGCTGTAAACTTGAAAAACGACCATACAGGATTCCTTAACGTTTAGTCATCGCTGAAGGGACTCAATGTGGACGTAGGTTTCTCCACTTTGCTTTCTAGGTATCCTTTCCTCAGGTAGGCTCACTCTGCATGGCTTCTTTGTCTGATCATTTTTTTCAAATTTGAAACTGAGTCACTGAGTTATATTTGTGTGTGGATATGTGTGTTTTCAATAACAAACCCACCACTATAGCAACAATATTTTGCGCTATCCTATACGTATTCCATCCTTCACAGGGTGGGATGTTCTGATGCAATAGCCTCACCACAGCACTTTAAATAGGCTCTCCTCTACCTTTGCTGAATCAGCACCAATGTTACTAACAGGCTCAGCGATGTGTCCATGATGACTTACAAACAAAGAACCTTTATCTCCAAATAGCAACCCACTCTCTGGGTTTTAAACATGTTCCCTGAGAGTCACTGAGAGTTGTTTCCTGCTCAGTGTTAATAAAATCCATTACCGGTCCAAACATCCTCCTCAAGTCACACGCAGTCAGAGCTCTGGTGCCCCTTGGTTGAGAGAAAACAGGAAGCGGACGACTCGCGGATGGGATGGGATGGTTCCCTTGTCTCCGGACATTGTTTTGGTTGGATTCCTGTTCACTTCTGGCTTTTATATCCTAAAATAAGCTGCATTTGCTTCACTCAAGCAATGCACCAACAGAAGACCTTATTCTGCAGAAGATCACCGGAAATGAGTGATCCAAAACCACAATGGCCCGGCCTGTGGGATGTGAGTGAGTCAGTGGAGTTCCTGTCTGCCATGTTTTTAGTGCCTCCCCCCCTGCTCTGTTTCCTCACAAGAGGCAAATTGACTTGTTTCGATGTCCCCTGATGAATCTGACTTTTTCTTTTGGTCCCCTGCACCTCCGTCTCTCTGCTTCCTCTGTGAGATGCACAAACCAGCCTTTATGAAAAAAAGAAATCTGCTCTGTCTCTGTAAACTGTCGATGGTTGAATAACACAATTGCATGGTTTTCTGCACATAAAACACAACATCTATTCTGTGTGTTCTCATACTCCCAGACTTCTTGGCTCATTTTTATCCCCACACCTCAATGAGAAGTGCCGTGTCTGTCTCTGGTCTTGAAGTCTTCACCACGTGTGCACATTAAATGCAGAGTTGGCCCCAGTGCCCAGGATGTGTTCAACAAGGCATCAACAACAACAACAAACCCCCTGCGGCAGTTTGTGCTGGATAACACATGCTCTCTGCTTTATAGGAAACAACAGACACACATCTTGAACTACTTCAGTCATAAAATCATAACAATGTGTGAAATAATTAAGCTTATTATCTAATATTTGTGTCCAAAATCATCAAATATATAACATGCAGGAAAACAACTGAGGTTTTATTTTTTAAATATTGGACTTTTTTTTGTTTATGATAATACTGGGTTTATTAAAGCTGAGGTCTCAGGTCAGATGTGACCCAGAGTCATACAGTACACAAGCCATAGACTGTATAAACAATATTATAGCTTTGCTTAGATTATATTAAACCACTTTGTTGGGAGGTAAAGCCAGAATTTACCACACCAATATATCACTCACAGTAAAAATTGCATGTACTCCAGCTACAGCGAGTGTGGTAATCAAAGTTTTACTAGGAAGTTGGACTCTAAACTGAAATGTTCATTACAGAGAGATAAAAACAAATGTACCCTTTTTACCTCATCTTTAATGTCAGCCTCTTAAAATACAAATACTGTTTTCCAGGTCTTATACAGTGCGATTGATTTTTTATTGAAGTCAGTGTAAGGTTATCAAGATACGTGTAGTAGATATCAAACTGATTATAAAAAAAGATCTAAGTCATAATTTTAATATAAGCATATTCACAGGAAATTAAAGTCACCCAAAGTTTGTTTTATTGGTCTGATGATTTATATCCTTGGAAATAATCTTAACAATGATCATAATTCGAAGGTCCAATATCTAATTTGTGAAGCTAGTGGTTTGTCAATTAAAACAATACCAAAGCATATGGGACAATGCCAGGAAACAGATTCGAATCATGGGGATTGTTTTCTGCTCCAGCTTAGGATTCCTTCAGTGTTTTTATTGTTCAGGGGGATCTGAATTTTTCCTCAGAGGTCTTTTTTTCCAAAACAACATGTAGGCATAATGCCCTCAATCTAAAGTAATAAACCCACAGCCATTCAGATTTAGATAGAATAATAGTTAATTAAAATGTTTCTGCCCAGTCTGGTCAGCTAGATGCTGCAAAGATGTACACACTGTATCTTTAAAAAAATTGCAGTCCTTAGAGAAAAGAAGCAAAAATCTGAGTAAATGACTAACTAAATGACTAACTGTGGCAATGAGACAGAGTGATTGAAAGGATGAAGACCTTCTTTGGTTTTGCTTGGAAGAGCACACACTATAACTCAGTCTGTCTGGGAAACAGTGGCCACGCACAGACCCCAGTTGTTTGTGCGTGTCCTAACGAGACAAACAGCTCTGTGTCTTCACGTGTGTGCGTCCATCTAAATGTGCATGCACGTCTCAAAAGAGTGTGAAGAGAAGACAGCGGACCCTCTGTCAGGGCATCACGACCCTCCTCATGCCCAAAGAAAAGGCAGAGCACAGCTTTGTCAAGCAAGGTCGCGACCCTGCTGCAGAGAGACACAGTAGTGAATGTGGTGCACTGTTGGCTGAGGGAGGAGGGAAACGCTGCTGAGGAGAGAGGGAGAGAAAAGAGAGATGGAAGCCTGGGGAATATCTGTGGTCTCACTAAGCACCATGCCAAACCGTGCTCCGGATACCAACCCGCCCAGGATGCTGTATTCTTTTCCCACCCCCCCTCTCTTCCCTTTTTTTTCAGAACAAACAGACCTATGGAAAAAACGGAATGTATTCATTGAAAAACGTCCACAGGCAGATGAGCAGAGGGCAGCCAGAGTTCCCTCAGATTTTTAAATTGTGCAGGTTCCGTACTAATGAATTTAGATCTGTGTGTCATGTGGTTATGATGATGATTGAAAAAACAGGGAGGATCTGCAGAAGGATTCTCATTTGACAGTCTCAGCGCTGAACTCACACAGCTGCAAACTGAAAGCAATGCTGATCGAGCATCATGATCAGGAAAGTCTGTATTGAGTCAGATTTTACCTGAAAGCTAATTGCTTCAAATATTCATTCATTTTCTTTTGGAAAGTAGGCTCAGTAAAGCCTGTAAGAGTAATAGCTTATTCAGTCTCAGCAAGCAGAGTAAGAGGAACGATGATGCCATTTTCTGTTTTGATTATTGAAAAGTTCCAGCGGTCCGCACACTGTGCTGCGGCTGAGGTTCAGATGTGTAATTTAGGGTGATGTGAGGACCTGCGGCCGGCCAGGGGCAGGGCCCAGGGACATGGGCGGCACTCGCTGCACGGGACGGGCTCGAGGACAAAGACGCATGCAGCGTTTCGGTAAACTTCATATTTGGGATGTTTTTACGAGGCTTCTAGTATTTTGTTGTGCTTTGTCTTCATAGTCCGATGAAGGCTTTTGTCAAAACCGCGAGGGAATCGGCCATGTAGAATTAAAGGCTTCTCGTGGTTTGGAATTGTACTTTTTATTTGTGTTCGCCGAGGCCCTTAACCCTGAAGAACACTTTGTTTGATGAAAGTGACTTTCTTAAATTCATTTTTATTTACTGTCCATCAAACAACAACACACTCTAGCCTGTTATTACTTCACCACAACCATTAGCTGGAACTCTTTTCTCTCAAACTACAACTGAGACTTAACAGACATTACTCAATATATATTTAGTTTCAAACATATTTACAAACATTTTTTAATGAATCAAGTGTCCATGTGCCCATAATTATATCTTGTATGTGGGACTGTGTCAAAGCTCTCATGTATTGCAATACTAAGAATGTGGTACTAGGTAGTTTACCCTAAAAAAGTTTACAAAATTTAAAAACACGTGCTATCAAGAAATGGGATTAAATATCACAAATCATTCTTTTTCAGTCATACATACATGATTTTTGTAAAAACAAATGACAAAATGAATGGATTTTTAAATGGCAAGAAATCAACATGAACACAAATGTAAATCTTGAAAAAGAAAGACATTATAAGTGGTTCTTAAAAATGTATTTTAAAATGTTTTAGACTTTCTCATTTTGACAAAGAATATTTGCATTGACCTATTATCATGCTTTAATCATCTGTTCATGGGTTAAATGATTTTTCAAATACCAAGACTGGGAAGAATGTTTTTTTTTCCATTTAAATGATCCTTTAAAGATTTAAGAGTTGTATAAAAGAAAACATGTTCATTGGGAACTTTATAATGACACTGAATAGGCTTCAGCATTAATATAAATCCTATCTATGCAAATGCTGCGGCTGAGAAGCAAACATGGCAAAGAAAAGGGTTCTGACCCAAAAGCTAAGAGAGGAAATTATTTCATTACAACAATAAGTGAATGGCTCGAATAAAAAATTCCAACACACTTTAAGTTCCAAAAGACACAGGTGACTGCATCATAAATCTCATGGTACAGCAGCAAACCTGTCTGGACACTGAAGTAAGAGCAACATTTCTTCAAGGGGATGTTTGAAAGCAACAGCTGAGAAAACCCCCCTGTATTACTCACTGAACTTAAATATTCAGAAAGAAACAGCCCGAGGAGATTTAGTGATACTATCGATGAGACTAAATTGGAACTGTTTGGACCCATGGATCTGCTGTAAAAAATAAAACACTATGGAAGCTGTATTTATGTGGATCATTATCAGAGGTACTTTGGTGCTGCAGGAACTGTTAACTCTCACTGTTGTGACTGGCATCATGGATTTGTTTTTGAAGAACATAATGCCCTCAGCATGTAAAATTAAGCACTGACTGTACATACAATAAATTTAAAGCTTTGCTCCGGAATTGTCCTTTAAAATGTCCCTGAGTGGCCATTTCATTCCCTAGATTTGAATCCCGCTGGAAACCTGGAAGCTTTTTTTTCACATGACTAATCATTGAATCCAATAGATAAGTGTCAGACGCTATTGAGAAACTAACCAGAAACGTTTACTGGAGTCAGAAAGTTTAAAGGTAAATTGTATTGGATTTTGCCACCTGATCTAAACAAATAAAATTTACTGTCAAGCCAAGTCCTACTCAATTTTATTTGTACAGCCCAAAATCACAAATCACAGATTCTCCCCAAATGATGTGCATGTGTTTGTGTGTTCAGTCATACTTTCAGGGACAAATTTTAGTGTGTGTGTGTGTGTGTGTGTGTCTGTGTTTCACTCACTGAATATAGTGTAAATCTGTGAATCTGTGCATCAAGATATCAGTATATTACAGATATTAGCACCAGAGCTGCACACAGATCTGTTCATGAATTCAGAGGTCAAATGTGTCAATGTCAACTTGCTGCTTCAACACTTATTCAACACACATGAACCGTCCTACAGCAACAGTGACTCATCTCTTCTTACTGGAGAAGAGATGTTAGATGGGATTCTTATTGCAGGTGTATCATTGATTATGATTACACCTATAGATCATTTATAGTTTAAATCAGTTAGGAAAGCATCACAATTAAATATCCAAATATATGCTAAGAACCACATTGAAATGTTTTTAACATAAAATATTTCTATACTGTGTGTATACTACAGTATGATAATGAAGTTTAAACTACCAAGAAAATGAGGTCCAACAGTTTTGAAATCATGTATTGCGTATTTCTTTTTGCAAAAATCCCAATTTTGACACAAATGTCAAATAGTGTCACTGAAAAAGAATAAGAAATTTTGAATATTTAATCCACTCAGAATATGAAAACTAGTTGATGGCATGTGTTTTTGTGTTTTAAAATCTTTTTAGGGTTACACCTCATGGCTATTTTGGCATTGTCCCGAAAACAAAAATATGATGAGGTGAGTGATGGAGTTGCTGTCATAGTGCACCACCCAGTGGCTGCAGGGCTGCTGACTGCTGCTTCTTTAGTGTGTGCTGAGCAGTCCCCTGCAGACGGGGGAACCGGCTCTGGTAACGCCGCGGATCAACAACAACCTCCTGATCCCGGGCCAGAGCCTGCCCTGCTGTTCATTACACCTCCTTGGGAAAGAATTACAGCATATTTTACTTTTGAGAATCGCACATTTTCGGCGGGCTTAAAGTAAGCCCCGCGGCCCCCGGCGGCAGTGTTCATTTATAACAGTGGGGTGGTGGAAAAGCGTCAGCAGTGTTTATACGTTTCGGCTAAAGGAATAACATAAATCCTTAAGTAAACCTAATCTGTCGGTGATTGTAAACAGTCTGTCACGGTAATGGCCCAGGGAACAAATGAGGACCTCATGGTGGGGCCTCAAGTAAAAGCCCCCACACACTGACCCCCCCCAGCTACCCTGTCTTACCTCTGTCCATCTCAAACCCTTCATACCAAGATACTCCAGTGTCCCAGTGAGGTCTGTGTGAGGAACGTGCTGGAAGGAGCTTCCTGCCTTCACTTTTGACCTTTGGGATGATGATAATAAAAGAAATGGGGACGGGGGACACAAAACAACCCCCACCCATTCTATCTCCACAGACGCCTGACACCGAAGCAGGCGAGGCAGGGATCTGGGTGCGAGATAAGACAGGCAACAGGAAGGAGACAACCCAGAACCCCACACTACCCTACGTGACAGAGCCACTATTCATTTTTCAGGAGGAAAGAAAGAAAAACAACATCAACAATATCAGCTGCAGCAGAATGGGGGGAGAGGGAGATAAAAAAAAAAAAAAAAAAGCTCAGCCAGTGGCTGACTTGACTTCTTTAAGAAACGTTCACATCTCTTCCCATGGAACTGTTGGCTAACTGGAGCCTGTTTTGGAAAGAGGGGAAGAAAAATATGAAAAAAAACTCCACAAAACAACTCATTTACCTGTAAGGCTTTGGATTTTGAACATGACTGTGAATATTAACTAAAAGTCACCACACAAGCGGCCTCCGTTGATTTGCATTTTAGCATTTTGTTCAAGTTTCCACAAATAAACAGTGAGCGGTGGAGTCGGTGCCTTTTGGGCTTCAGCCAACTCTGCGGGATAAAGACGCGCATTGGCGCCACTGCAACCCACACACTTGTTGTTGTCACTACACACATAAATCACTCTTTTCTCTGCGTCCACACACACAGAAGCTGTGAACAATAGCAGGTAAACAGAGATGACGGTGGCAGAAGAGGCTGTTAGCTCAGCGCTGTCCTCTCCCACACACATTCCGGACAGCCTGTGTGTCTAGTTAAGGTGCAGATAAACGGCCACGGCACCATATGTCAGTGCAAAGCAAACACGCCGGACAGACAAGAGCCCGAGAGACAGGGCAACGATTAGGATCACACACATGCAAATGCAAACAGCCACTACAGACATGTGCACTGACACATGGACAACTGAGGCAAGAATGAAAACCACTCCATGCACCACTGGTTATTTTTCTTCTTTTGGGGTCTCTTTTGCAGCATTTTTACTCCTCTAGTCAAATAAAGCAACCTTCACCTCACAAAACAGACACAAGCAATAGGGAATGTGAGTTGGCCTGTTGGACACAGTGGATGGTTACAACTGGGAATATGAGCGATGAGCAGCCACAATCAACATTTTACAAGGTTTTTCAACTAAAAATCTGTCTCTGGAGCATCAGATGCTGACCTGCTGTCAGTTTAACAGGTTTCTAAATGTATTAAATTCCTCAGCACAACCCAGTTCTCCACCCTTGATCAGTATGTTCAGTATGTATTTGATAATCTGGAGGTATTTTAGTGCTGTACTCTATCAGTTTATAACTTTGACAATGCACGCACAGCAAAATGAAATGATGAACTCTTGAGTTCTTTTGTATCTCCGCCCATGCATTTCACCAACAGGGTTACCAAGAAAGAATTATTCGAATTTTAACTTGTTGAAAAATTGGAGATTATAACAAGGTGTTGGGTTTTGCAAAGTTGGCCTTACAGTGAAAAACACGACAACTTTCACAAATCATGAAATGTGAAATGCTGATATGCACTTCAGAGCCATAGTAAAGTTTAATTTAGATGCACATTTATATTTTTCTTATGTACCCTTTCTAAGTCCAGAAACAGTTGTGATCCACTAAACAAAGTCTTTTGCATCTATGGAATAAACTGCAACCTCAACTTTAGATCCAACTATGATAAAAGCAAGTTCACCAAAAATGTTTGAGGAATAAATAAATAAATACATATGATGGCAGGGAAGAGTCCCTTCCTTTGAATGTAGCGGTCTGCAAAGGACACAAATGTGAAAGCTTAAGTCTCAGCATTCTGTCATGTTTCCGCGCCTGAAAAACTGCCGGCTGCTGAATAAGATGACAGCAGTAAGACTGAACAACAACATTAAAGTTATGGTTCATTAAACCAAAACAAAGAGGCAACAAAACGCTGAAAGCTCAATGAAGCTGCAGGGAATCATAGAGTTGGGTGTAAGTCACAGTGCAGGTAGAATGATATCGGAAACATGATATTATATAATAGTCACTTTAAGATATTAAAGCCTTTTAAACAAGGTTTTACCCAGATTCACAAAGTTGCTATCATTCCTTTACCATCCTCACATAGCCATTCAGTGAAATATTTCAGTTTTAGGAAAAGAACCAAATGGAATTAAAATGACAAAAAAACAGTCTTGTTTTGCCCCAAAAACACATCCACTGAAATGGCCACAAGCGACAGCGTTTGAAGTCATGCTTAGCCTGCGTGTACTGGCAGACTGGCGGTTTGTCTGGCCCTCACACAGGGAACAGAGGATGGCAGGAGGGTGCAGAGACAGAGAGGCATAGTTGTGAGGAGGAGGAGGAGGAGGGGGAGGAGGTTTGGATTGACAGCAGCGGGTTGCCTTGAGAACAATGTGCAGTCCATAAGTGTTTGGTTCCCTGCTTCATGTGAACACTTGCTGTCTGAAAAGAATGAAATGGCACCACCTTGCTGTGAGGTCAAGGGTCAGTGTAAGGCTGAATGCTCATTTATCTCAAACAAGGAGATGGTGAGGGTGAAAAACACGTTGTTTATGGTCAAATAATGATTCATGTCAGAGATCAGCTGCCTGGTGCACCAGCACTTATGCATCACTAAATTAAAACAAGACTGCACCACTATGCAGAGACTAGCTGGTACTAAACAGGAAGGAAAGTTTCTGACAAAACTAACACCAGCTTACTAATAATCAGCCTTTAAAGAGTGGGGAGTGAATGTAAAAGTGAAATACACATTTGACTCGATAAAAAACATTAAGTGACATACCTCACCTTGCAATACACTAGGCCAATAAAGGTAGACTAATTTAGCAAATAGTGTAGTTTAGTTTTGCATGAGTGTGAGAAGGTGATGGCCCCTCCCCTTCTCACCTGATTATAAGGGGGAACTGAATAGCGGAGGGGGAGTTCCCCCCCCGGACATGTTTGTGGGTGGCACACAGGAGGCGCGACGTATGGGACTGTCTGTTCGTTCCACTTGCTGAGAGGTGGACCGCCACGCTAACAGTGAGCATATGCTGTGTCGTTATTGTATGTACCACTGTCGAATAAACCGCCTCGTTTGATAAAACTGAGTTCGGCTGCCTCCTGTCTCCGCTTCTTTTCTGGTTGCCCTGATCCCTTTTGTGGGGAGACCACGTCGGTCGCTCACATTTGGTGGCAGCAGTGGGATCAGTGGCGCCGCCTGAGAAGCTGGAGAGAGGAGGTGCAACTCGCGGGCGGACGGTGGTACGGAGACGGTCGGTGAAGGAGCTGGCGGAGACCGTCGACGAAGGAGCTGGCAGAGACGGTCGACGAAGGAGCCGGCGGAGATGGTCAGGGAAAGTGCCGGCGGAGACTGCTAGCGGAAGTGCTAGCGGAAGTGCTGGCAGAAGTGCTGGCGGAAGTGCTGGCGGAAGTGCTGGCGGAAGTGCTAGCGGAGATGGCCGGCGGAGATGGCCGGCGGAGATGGCCGGCGGGACGCAGCAGGACGATGGCGGGGCTACGACCGGAGACAGAGAGTGGTCGAGTGGGCCCCGGGGAGGACACAGACCACGGTCGCGGACTTTTGTCTCGCCACCCAGTTGGCGAGACTCCAGAAGGGGAGGGAAGTGTGAGAAGGTGATGGCCCCTCCCCTTCTCACCTGATTATAAGGGGGAACTGAATAGCAGAGGGGGAGTTCCCCCCCCGGACATGTTTGTGGGTGGCACACAGGAGGCGCGACGTGTGGGACTGTCTGTTCGGTCCACTTGCTGAGAGGTGGACCGCCACGCTAACAGTGAGCACATGCTGTGTCCTTATTGTATGTACCACTGTCGAATAAACCGCCTCGTTTGATAAAACTGAGTTCCGCTGCCTCCTGTCTCTGCTTCTTTTCTGGTTGCCCTGATCCCTTTTGTGGGGAGACCACGTCGGTCGCTCACAATGAGCTATTCCTAATGAGAATGAAATTAGTAGGAACTCTACTAGTCTGCATAACTTTGACATATATTTCTCACAGATGACGATGATCAGTCGTTAAAAATGTCTTTAATTAATAAACTTAAACTCAAAGTTACATCACAAATTATTACAACTGCGTTTTGTTTATTATAGTAACAATACATTTTATTTTAATATGGTGAATCTTAACAGCAATTTGTGTTTGATTATTATAATATTAAATTCAATTTATGATGAAGTGTGTTTCTCTAGATGCTGTTATATGCTATTTAATCCTACACAATTTGCTTTTATTGATGTGTTTTAGTCTATTTACAACGAACTCTACTCACAATCTTTGGATTTAGGAATATTTGTTGCTAGCCAGATATCAATAAGAACAAGCTACTTAGGTCCTAACAATGCACTTAAATCATTTTATGTTAAATGAAATAAAATTGGTCGATTTATCTTCTGAAATGTAGTCACTCGAATTGAAATAAACCAAACTCACTGCCAGGGCCAAATAAGCACAAAGCAAATCAGAGCGACTAATGTTAGCGACAGAGATTTTACTCTGCAAGTATCTGAGCTTCTTTTCACAGCCAAAACACACAGAGAAAACACTACAGGTGCTGTGTGTAGGCTCGTGACTGTTTAATGAGCTGTAACATGTACAATGTGTTTAGACTCCATATTCAATCCTCCCTAATACTCCATTCTCTGGGCCTGGCCGCCATAGAAGATAAATCTCCTCAGGAGCCACAGAATATGCTTCCTTGTTGTTAATTGAGATTTAGTGCTTACATTAACAGCATTCACCGGGCAGTGTTTGAAAGCTTAGATGCATGCCAAGTCCTCTGGAATAGAGATTAGAGTTTAAGAGACAGTAAAATAACTGTGGCATGTGCTGTTAAATCCAACTTAGATCTCTCATTTCACCTATATTTACAGAGACAAGGCTTGCACTCTGCTTCATAAAGTGAAGAATAAATAGTGAGTTGTTGGCTCTGTAGATTGTCATGTGAGAAGAGAAGTGGAGGGGGAGTGAGGTTTGAATTTCAGAGACTCAAAGGAAGTCATGAGGCTAACTGTCTTTAATATGAGACAGTGGATGGTTAAAGCTAGATAAATAATGTTGTCAAGCAAAGGGAAGTTTAAGTTTGAGTTTGAATGAATGTTTGGCTTCATAATGGCTTGAGTCACATGAGCTGGTTGGCTGCAGAATACCAGTGGATAGTGTTTTCCAGCATGCTCGCATTTGGAAATTAATTGTGGTGAAGCTTGTAATAACACAATGCCTCTTCCGGCTACAAAAATATATCCATTTTGACCACATACAGGCATTAGAAAAATTTGAATATATAAAAATCTGACATGAGCTTTTG
Source organism: Eupleurogrammus muticus (assembly GCA_036785175.1). Classification (NCBI taxonomy): domain Eukaryota; kingdom Metazoa; phylum Chordata; class Actinopteri; order Scombriformes; family Trichiuridae; genus Eupleurogrammus; species Eupleurogrammus muticus. The sequence goes on along the minus strand of JAYKQN010000016.1, from coordinate 3,269,262 downwards.
AAGTTGTTATAGCTACCTTTACCAAACAGTCCAAGGTTCACCCCCCAGGTGAAAAGGGCGTTGTTTTGTTTGTTGATTGTGGACAACTGTAGAAAATCCATAGAGGGAGGTCTGCACCCCAAATAATTAAAAATTACTCAATCAAAGCTAATAAAAACATGTTGTATATTTTTATTTAATTAATTATCAATTATTATTAATTATTATAAGTTTACTCTGCTAGATCCTGCTATATTGTATAATGTACCTTTTAATAATAGATTATTACAGCTTTATAGTGATGTGTTATGATTTTAATGTCATATATGTTTTATAAAATCATTTGGTGTAAAGGTGCAGCACCAGTAGATTTTATAGTCACACTTTAGGTGTTTTGGGCATCATAAAGATAAGTTATATGCCTCCACAGCAGCTATTAGTGGAAGTCTTTTGTTTAACCAGAGATGGAGCCAGGTTATCAGTCACATGTCAGGATTCAAACCACTGGGCCTCCACAGAAGCCAGCGGTGATAGTGATCCTGCTTTATGTTAGCATTTATGTTAGTATGATATCCATCTCAGAGAGGGTCCCTACAGGGTCAGTGGAGAGGGTGCTGGACCCTTTTAGCTTGGGAAAGTTTACTGAGTTTACTTCTGTAATGTTAAGAAGGAGAAACATACATAGAGTGGGAACATCCACAATACAGAGGACCCAGAAGTTGGTAATGTGATACGGATGGAATTCACACTGGTAACTTAATGAGGGGGCTTGTGATTATAAGACGTATACCTCTACTAGTCTAGACCACAATGAAATAGCTCCAGCCTCCGTAACTGTCAGAATCACTGCTGACAGACTCCTCCAGATGAGGTCTGTGTGGTGAATGGGATAAGGTACTGTATACCTGACAGCACAGCTCCAAGCCATGTCTGTGTTAAATGTACCTGACGTTGTTTTATGAATGTTTTTTAGGTAGCCCCGATAAAATGTTACAAATGATTGGATGTGATTTTTTTTTGGAAAAGGCTATTATACAGGAGGAAAAGTAAAAAATGCCATGTTACAAGGACCACCCGTGGACACTGTGCTGCATTCTTGGTAAGATTGCATGTAATTTAGGCAGCTAATGTTTGTGAAACTGCTCTGCAATCCACGAAGGATGTGATTTTTGATGTTTATTGGCTTTAAAGAGATCCAGATTGTTGGCTTGCCAAGATGACAATCACCCCAGTGTCACTGCATAGGCTCTGCATCAGTATAAAAAAATCTGCACCCCAGACATTGCCAATGACAACATACAATCTTCTACATGGTGCCATACAGAATGAAAAGTCAGCAGAAACCACAAACAAAGTCTTTAAACAGCGTCTGTGTCAGTGCTATGTATCCATCCCCAAATCTGACACAGAAAAATTCTCTGGGGATGAGATTTTCACCAGTTTGTTTTCTCTTATGTTAATGTTCAACTGTTTCTCAAAGTAAAGAAGCAAGGAGATTCTGTTGGAAGGGCTGCTGCTCCCTTGGGTGTAAAGTCACATTCTGAACACAGAGTTTCAGGGCAACACCAGGGTTTCTTCACTTGAAAACAAGCAGCATTTCTGTGGCAAGAGCATGAAATCTAGGTTGATTTAGTCCACTATGTGTTTTGCTTTCACACCCCTCCAATATTCCTACTCATCATTCAGAGTGGGATCTTGGCGTGAGTATTATCTTAATCTCCTGGGGTGTGAAATTAATCTGGAATTTGATTTAGTTTTCATAAAGTGCAGATGGACACTAGGACTCAGCGAGGCCTGGGTCTGTTTAGCTGCAAGGGAACTGTAAGTCTTTCTGTGTGGAACACACGCGGTTTATTAGGAACAACTTGGGTCCTGCTCAGGTGAAATTTCCCAGTCCACCCATCCTCAAGGGGACGGCACAGCGTACAGCTCCCAACATCCCCACTGGGCATTGATCTGTGCCCACAGGCCCAAAGCCAGAAGGACCTGGCAGTGCCAGACATGTGGGGAAACTCAACTCATAGAATATGTGTCATGCCCTTCTTAGTCATTCCCCCTGCAGAGCTAAGTCCCAGCCCAGTGGAGGGTAACACAAACAGGCCAAACGGCACGAGATGACGGCGGCCAAGTCAAATAAGGTAAATATGTATGCACAATGGTGCATGCACAGGAACACAATGACGCCAGCACATGCTACATGCATGCACACAAATATGCGTTCATACCCACACACCCCCCACCAAAAATGCACACAGCATGAAGTTTACACATTACACTACAATTATTCCTCAAACACTTCACAGTCAGAGTCAGGAGGGAAATTCAAATTGGGCAAGAGCAAATAAACAGACTGAGGCCTGCATATAACCACTGATAATACACACAATGATCCAAAATGTAGATACAAGCAGCACAATTATCCACTCGAGTATGCATACGGAATCTTCATCTGCATCCTTAGCCATCTGCATCCTTCATGGTGGAGTGTCATGTGAATTTCAGTGACTGAATGTCCTCTGCCAGCTGCTGTGCCCTGCTGGCCTGCTCCAGGGTAACACAGACTCAGCTTTGTCGGCTTGGCAGAGGCGACAAGGCTCTGCTCAGGATCCATATTTGTATGTGATGATGGAGCAACTCAGGCTTGAATAGGAACTGATATCAGAGCTGCTTCATGTGGCCTTAATGACAGCTTCTTTTGTTATTTAAACGAATATATACTTCATATTGTCATATTGAGATTCTTTTTTTTTTTTAAATAAAACAGCAATACGATTATTTAAGATTAGACCAAATTAACTAGATGGATGTTTTTGTAACTAAGGATTTATGGTCCATTTAAGATGAAAAAACACAGTTTAAAAAGCACTTAATCTTCAAAGGTTTAACCATCTTTAAGATTGGTTGGCATGTGCAAACATGCTTACGGTCAAACACACCATCACTGAAGCGTGTGTGCTTGTACATATAGGTCATCCACATTGTGCATACTCTCCCTCATACACACACACACACACACACACACACACACACACACAGATAACACTGTACTAACTCTACATCACATGGTCTCTCTGAGGCCTGAAGCTGAGTTTTTCACCTGCTGGCTGTGGACTCAAGACAAAGGCCTCATTGTGACCAGTTGGATTCCACTGTTAGTCCTGGGTGAGATTATAAGGCTTTGGATGACGGACACACACGCACAGACGCATGCACACACACACACACACTTTCTCTCTCTAACACACACACACACACACATGCATTTTCTGTGGGTTTATCCTTGAACATGTTTTCACACCAATGTGCAAACAAGTGATCATGCAGAGTATAACTTGCGAGAAGACATGTGATGCACACACACACACACACACACACACAGCACAGTAACGGCTTGATTCTGACAATCTGCAATTATCTAGTATTTTCATGTAAGAAACTAAATGTTTAGACATATACACTCACCGGCCACTTTTTTAGGTACACCTGTCCAACTGCTCGTTAACACTTCATTTCTAATCAGCCAATCACATGGCGGCAGCTCAGTGCATTTAGGCATGTACACATGGTCAAGACAATCTCCTGCAGTTCAAACCGAGCATCAGTATGGGGAAGAAAGGTGATTTGAGTGACTTTGAATGTGGCATGGTTGTTGGTGCCAGAAGGGCTGGTCTGAATACTTCAGAAACTGCTGATCTACTGGGATTTTCACGCACAACCATCTCTAGGGTTTACAGAGAATGGTCCGAAAAAGAAAAAAATATCCAGTGAGTGGCAGTTCTGTGGGCGGAAATGCCTTGTTGATGCAAGAGGTCAGAGGAGAATGGCCAGAATGGTTCGAGCTGATAGAAAGGCAACAGTGACTCAAGTAACCACCCGTTACAACCAAGGTAGGCAGAAGAGCATCTCTGAATGCACAGTACGTCGAACTTTGAGGCAGATGGGCTACAGCAGCAAAAGACCACGCCAGGTGCCACTCCTTTCAGCTGAGAACAGGAAACTGAGGCTACAATTAGCACAAGCTGATCAAAATTGGACAATAGAAGATTGGAAAAACGTTGTCTGGTCTGATGAGTCTCGATTTCTGCTGCGATATTCAGATGGTAGGGTCAGAATTTGGCGTCAACAATATGAAAGCATGGATCCATCCTGCCTTGTATCAATGGTTCAGGCTGGTAGTGGTGGTGTAATGCTGTGGGGAATATTTTCTTGGCACATCTTTGGGCCCCTTGGTACCAATTTAACATCGTTGCAACGCCACAGCGTACCTGAGTATTGTTGCTGACCATGTCCATCCCTTTATTACCACAATGTACCTAACTTCTGATGGCTACTTTCAGCAGGGTAATGCACCATGTCATAAAGCTGGAATTACCTCAGACTGGTTTCTTGAACATGACAATGAGTTTACTGTACTCAAATGGCTACCACAGTCACCAGATCTCAATCCAATAGAGCATCTTTGGGATGTGGTGGAACGGGAGATTCGCATCATGGATGTGCAGCCGACAAATCTGTGCCAACTGTGTGATGTCATCATGTCAATAGGACCAAACTCTCTGAGGAATGCTTCCAGCACCTTGTTGAATCTATGCCACGAAGAACTGAGGCAGTTTTGAAGGCAAAAGGCAGTCCAACCCGCTACTAGCATGGTGTACCTAATAAAGTGGCCACTGAGTGTACATTAATATATATATTTTTAAGAAAGGCAGATTTAAAGTTATATACTGTATATGGACTTTTGTTGAATTATTCCAGTGCTTCTCAAATATTTTCTGTCGCCTTTGTCTAGAAAATTGTTATAAGTACCTCTGCATAACACTGTATCCTTATTAATGTATAAGATAATAAAAAAGAAAGAAATATGGAACAACAAAGAATAGCTTTATTTATTGTAACAGAAAAGATTTAAAGTGCATCTGAAATTCAAAAATAAAATTTGACTGACTATGACAAACCATGACCTTTTACACATAACATTAAGCATTTTGAAATTCCTTGTTGTTGGAATGTGTAAAAAGAGTCCTGCTTTTCCTAGCGTCATTTTGTCAGTAAATATCATAGTACAACAGCACCACCTGCTGAAGAGAGCATGAGTGGCTCTGGACGCACTGATTTCAGAATATCAAATGAGGTTATATTGAAGGCAAATGAGGGTTGAGCAGAGGGTTGAGCAGCCTGCAGGTTCACCTTCTTAGGCTGGGATCTATCCAAAAGCAATGTGCCGCATTGTGCCACACAAGATATAACTGGACACTCTAAATTGCCCTTTGATGTAGCTGAAGTGAAAAAAGAAGAGGAACATATACATTGTTTCTATTTGATATCTCCTCAGTGTTGTTTACACACACTTTTTGCACCTTTTAAATTGGTTTACCATCACTTTGACTTTTTTATGTCGCTTGTGGGATTCAAATCTATGCTCCTGGCAACATTGCAATGTAGCATAGCACTTCAGACATTCTTAAGGCTTAGGAGGTGCTAAATAAATACAAAACAATGTATAAACAGTGTATAACTGAAAATGTAAATCACTCTCCCATCATGGGTCCCCTCCATTTTTATAAACTCAATAATGTGAGTCAATAACTGACTCAGGGCATTTGTACATCACAAATAAACACATTTTAAATTGAGCAAAGAGCATTGGGTTTTGTGAATCAATATAAATAATAATGATAGTGATAAAATATTAAAGCTAGGAAGTTTGTAGGTTGTTGTGGCCGAGTGGTTAAGGCGATGCACTCGAAATCCATTGAGGTTCCCCCATGCAGGTTCGAGTCCTGCCAACAATGATGCTCTCTTCTTATGAACTGTGACAGGCAAAAGTAATATGCCATGTTGTGCCACAAAAGATGATTCCATACCAAACAACTGATACAATATCACCCTGTGGAATGCACAGAAACTCACAGCATTCTCTGACTAAATTTGCTTATAGCTTTTGTATAAATGTGACAACCAGCAATAGTGGTATAGTGGTGAGCATAGCTGCCTTCCACGCAGTTGACCCCGCTTCGATTCCCGGGCATCGCAGTCTTTAGCATGTGATTGAAGGCTTATAGTCAAAGTGCAGCGCATGTGTTATGGGCAGACCTGTGTTGCGACCGAAGCTTTGTGACACTATGTGGTTGTAAAAACGTCTGCAAGTTATTGGAGGGAAAGCTTGTGACTTGCAGGTTCTTGTGGTCAAGTGGTTAAGGTGATGGACTAGAAATCCATTGGGGGTTCTGCGCATACATACAAGTGATAGAACATCACCTGGTGGAATCCACAGAAACTTATCGCATTCTGTGTCTAAATTTGCTTATGGTTTTTTTGTATCAAACTGACATTCGTTTTTGACACTATAAAGTTCTGTACAAAGGGCTCTGTGGCACAAAGTCAAAGTCAAAGTCATAGTCAATTTTATTGTCAATTTCTTCACATGTACTTGACATACAAAGGAATCAAAATTGCGTTTCTCACTGTCGTTTGCGTTTTACATGTACAACAACATCAAAGTGCAGGTGCGCAAGTCGAGACAATCCTAAACTACAATGGTAGTGCAGTAGCTTAAGGCTACTTTTGCCTAATCTTACTAAACTAGAAACCAACAAACAGGTATGATAGGACAAGACATGAGTACCCCAAGACAAGACATAAGTAGTAGGGTGTGGAAAGAATGCAATAAGACAAAACAAGATAAAACAAGACAACATTGATTGTCCCAGCTATGTGCATTATGAGGTAATTGTGTAGTGCAATAACAATATAAGTATAAATATAGCAGCAGCAAGTGTGTGCAAATTTTTGCATGTGCAGAGTGTCAATTTAGGTGGGTGGGTGGGGGGAGACAGCCCAGTGACCTAGACTTTGTCTGCCAGCCTGGTGTTCCTTCTGGCTGGGGCTGAGGGTGAGAGGGAGGAGGGGAGAGAGTTCAGCAGTCCCGTGGGTGGGGAGGGGAGAGAGTTCAGCAGTCTCACGGCCTGGTGGAAGAAGCTGTTCGTGAGTCTTGTGGTGCGGGAGCGGAGGCTCCTGTACCTCTTTCCGGAGGGCAGGAGGCTGAACAGACTGTGTGCAGGGTGACTTGTATCGGTGGCAATTGAAATAGCTTTGCGGCTGAGGCGGGTGGTGTAAAGATCTTGCAGGGAGGGGAGTGGTACACCAATTATCCTTTCAGCTGTTCTCACGATGCGTTGCAGAGCCTTCCTGTTGTAGTCAGTGCAGCCCCCGCCCCACACGGTGATGCAACCGGTCAGGATAGTTTCGATGGTTCCTCTGTAGAACGTGATCATGATGGGTGGCAGCACACTTGCCCGCTTCAGTTTACGCAGGAAGTAGAGACGCTGCTGTGCTTTCTTGGCCAGTGATGCGGTGTTGGTGGTCCAGGAGAGGTCATCACTGATGTGCACCCCCAGGAACTTGGTGCTGCTCACAAAGGTATGCGTCTGACTACACATCAAAAGGTCATGTCTTCAAATCACATCAGGGGCAACCAATTGTTGTGACACAACACTCACCTTTAATTTGTCATTTAATATAGTTGCCACACTCTGCCCTAGCCTTTGGAGCAGGTGCTTTAATTGGTGAGCTTTGGCCTTCTCAGTCATCAAATCTCAACCGAAGTCAACAAAAACAGTCAACTTGAGACCAATGAGATATCACCTTCTGGAACAACAACATGCCATCAAGGGGTAGGTTGGAGCTAATTGAGTAACCTCATGGAGTTAAATCCGTATGGATGTTCCAAGCCTGTTATCAACTGAAAAGTTTGGCTTGTGACAGTCAACAGCAAATTGCTTAACTGCAGCTATTAAGCTTCAGAATTACGCTGTTGAAACTGGGCCTTAATGTGCAATCTCAGTAAGGAGGAATACCTAATAGAGAAACTATAAGCAAGCCTGACTTTGTAATGCCCGTCTCAGCATGTGTGGTGTCCAGTGTGTAAGTCCAAAAAAACACAACCTTACAAAAAATGAATTGAGATTCTGGTGGAAAGAGCCCTGAGAGTTGCTATCTATTCACGTACCATTTTTAAAATGACATAAATAGACAAATAATAACAGTGATGGTGGTATAGTAGTGAGCAGTAGTAAGTTTCCTTCCAAGCAGTTGACCAGGGTTGGATTCCTGGCTGTTGCAGACTTTGGCATGTGTTTGAATGCTTGCAATCAAAGTGCAGTGTGTATGTTATGGGCAAACCTGGATTGCAACCAGAGTTCCAGGACTCTATGTGATTGTTAAAAGCTGGCAGTTTACAATCAACAATTCTGCTATATCTCTGGGATGTTAAATGCATCAGTGTAGAACAGACCACTGGTAGAAAGTACATTTTGCTTATAGATTTGTATCAAAGTGACATTCATTTTTTTACACTATGAAGTTCTGTATACAGGACTTTGTGGCACAAAGGTAGCGGGTCTAACTCCAGATCAGAAGGTCATGTGTTCAAATCATGTCAGGGTCAACCAATTGTCATTACATAAATTTTTGACACTATAAAGTTTTCCTGCGCAAACTGAAGCGGGCAATTGCTCCGCCACCATCACGACCACATTTTACAGAGTATTCATTGAAAGCATCCTTACCAGCTGCATCACCATGCGGGGTAGGAGCTGCACTGTCTACAATAGGAAGGCTCTACAACTCATCAGCTGAGAGTGTAGTGACAGGTGTTCCAGTAATCAATGAGCAACCAAGGAATATAGTGACAGGTGTTCCATATGTTTAATAAAACCACAGGACAGAGCATAGTCCATCACTGAAACTATAGCAACATACATACCTTTAAGATAATGGTGTAATAAATTAAAAGCTAACCACTGAAACTATGATAACGATATGTATGTTGACTGAACATGTTTGCATTATGGGATGGTTCCATCTGGGTAAGGGCAAGGAGAATGGGAAAGCCCCATTCGCATGGGGCAGGTGTTGTTTATTTTAAAAAACATAGAATGTCACAATCAACCTCGGGTAAAACATAATGTGTAATGGTATAGTGGTGGAAAACCATGGAAAATATACCAAATGAAAGGAGGGGCCCAGGGAGGAGCAACCTCAAGCCCCGATTGTATAAATGCTGGAAACGTTCAGTCAGATTTCAGACTTAGCCCGGGCTACTTCTCATCATGAATTTTGTAACTCTGCAATAAACCATCATTGGACCGTGAACCAGCTGATCCTGTCCCATCTCTGATTCTCCGTGACTTCTTATCTTTAACTTATTAGTATAGGCATAGACTTATTAGAAAGTATAGATTATCAGCAAATAATAGATCTCTGCCCTCTGGAAAGAGGTACAGGAGGAACAGTCTTCTCCACCAGGCTGTGAAACTGCTCTCTCTCTTCCTCACTCTGCTTTGTCTTACAAAGTAGCAAGATTTGATTTTCTGGAAGCATGATTTAGTAGATCTGTACTGTACTGCCACTTTCTTTCCATTTTTCATCAGTATATTTACTTTTATTATCTTTGATTATTTTCTTTAATTTTCATTTATTCTATTCATATACTTCTCTGTCTCTTTTTGTACATACAGGCTGGTACATATATGTTTGTGCTTGTATGTTGTACTTAATTTTTATCTATTGCCGTTTTTGTTTTACCAATGGCCTCAGCAAAAAATGTTCCAAAAAAAAGTTATTGATGAAGGAAAGTTAAACTCACTGAGCGAACACATTTGCTAATGGTCAACAAAACAATAACAAGACAATAACTTGTAGCTGTTACTGTTCAAAAGATGCATTAACTATGTGTTTGCCAACCATTTTGCTCTTTAGTGAAACAAACCTCCATTTCTGATTCTGGCTCAGTGCCTCCTCGGAGATCAGTGCTGTCATGGTTTGTCATTGGTTACTCTCAAACCAAGCTCTAGAAGTGTAAATTTGTGATTCAATGGAAGTTCAGCTGCACTAAATGAATGTGCTTCAGTCAGTGGTTTGTAGGGAATTCTTTGGTAGAAAGTAGTTCCAAAGAAGTGAACTGATGACAGACCAGTCTGTGTTGTCCAAAGTAAACAGGACATTGTTTTTGTAGAGAAAGTGGGCTTTCATGGCTGAGTGCTTACGTCAACTCAACTTCTCTGTAAAAGACAAATGGCTAAATATGGAAATTCTGGAAAGTTTCCTTTTCATTTTACCTACGTTGAACGAACCTTGACCTGCAGCCATCAACCTTTCTCATGCTACTCGTCGCTTTTAGCGAGCTTTCCATATGGCGAGTTTTCACTACGAGTTGTTGTGCCTAAGTGTTCAAGGTGATGGACTAGAAATAAATTGGGGTCTCCCCACATAAGTTTGAATCATGCGAACAATGACCTGATTTTTTTCCACTGCAGTAAATAGAAGCTACTGGTTCCGTCAGGGTTCTCTAAAAGCCTCATGAGAAGAGAGGTAGATTGATATATTGAAACAGAAATACAGTGAGCTTTAGGTATTTGTGAGAAAAGTAATATCACATATTTTAAGGAACATTGTCTTTTTGAGAAATACTAAATTCTTTTTGTTTGTAGTTGATTTTTAAAAACATGTTTTGGGCCTTTTTTGCCTTTAATAACATCTTATAGTGGAGAAAGAGACGGTAAACAGAGAAAACAGAGAAAAAGAGCGATGCCATGCAACAATGGTTCCCAGGCAGAGACAAACTAAGGACATTGTGGTTATGTTTCATGCACCATAACAGTCAGCTACCACAGTGCTCTGAAATACTATACACAGTCTTACATTCTTGTTTTCTTTATATATGAGTCTGAGTCTCAGTTAGCAGCCATGATTTTTGCATAGAGCATTTGGGGAATATGCAGACACTTTCCCTATAAGTCTCCAGGACATAAAATAATTTGGCTGAGAAGTTGTCAACTGGGTCTGCCAGGCGAAAAATTTAATTAATTTACTGTGTGTGTCTTTCGTCACAGACAGAATTTATTTCCTTCTTGTCTCATCTCTCTTGCAGATGTCTCTCCACCTTCTTTTCCTCTGCTCCTATTTTTTTCTCTTTCCTTCTTTTTCCCTTTTAAGCTCCTCATGTTACCATGAGTTTTGAAGCAGAAGTCCTACTTCTTCCAGTGATGGTGGTATAGTGGTGAGCATAGCTTCCTTCCAAGCAGCTGACCTGGGTTCAATTCACAGCCCTCGCAGTTCCTTTCGTCACATGCTTGACACAGCTGGAGAGGTTACAACCTCTCTGCAGAGCATTAGACTAAATTAATAATACTTTTTTCCCCAAGTATAACAATGCATGTCAGAATAGGTTTGGATCTTTTATTCACTTATTGCTCATGCAAGAAAAGCTAGATTTGTTTTCAATTATGAAACAACACCTATGTTTGATATCTTGGCAAACAAAATAGTTTTCCTTCTTGATGTTGGGATTTTCAGTGATATCAGGGAGGTTAAATGGTAGGTAACAGGAAAACAAGAAAAAACCTTAATAAAGAAGAGTGTATGGGACAATGCCAAAACTGCTATTTGGGTTGGGGTTAGATATACACTATCCTCCACTAGAATCGTTGATGTTGTATCCTCATAAGGTGTTTTTCCTATGTAATTTATTACATTTAGAAAAGACAAAATACAAATATGTATTGTTAAATGTACCTCCGCCATTTTGCATACAAAAAAGACAGTACCAAAAGAATAAAAAAAAAATGTTGTATATCAAACAAAAAAATAGAAACTCATTGTTTTAAAAGTCATATACATAGATCTGGACTGCATGAATTCTGATTATGAAATAAGAAAATGATCATGGACAGAGAGGGTGGGGATAACCTAAGATGAGGGGAAAAGAAAATGAAAATGATACAAATATTCATACAACTATAAAGAGTTTGTGTATTATTATATTCTGTGATCAGAAAACACAATAATAACATATGTCTAAAGAAGTTTGTTTATGGATGAGGAAGAGTTGTGTTCAAGTGCCACTTCAACTATTTAAGTTATATTTTGTTGAATGTAGATGGACATTTGGGTTTTACCTAAAACATGTATACTTGGTACTTTCTATTGCATTAGGTTGTATATGAAAATGGGTGTTTAGATACTCTTCTTATTTTTTGTAATATTTTAATTGATCAGTGGTTGAAAAGTGAGTAATATATGTGTATCGTATGTAAAATAAATAGAAGACATAATAAAATACAAATTAATGTCTCCAGCAGATGGCGATCTAACTTTGTCACTTTCCTGGCAAAAAGACTATGTGTGAAGTCCAGACTTTATAAATAGTATATATTTCTCAAAACTGAGTAAGAATGGCAAAAAATAAGATATAGCTAGCAGTTTCACTATTGTTTCTACTAATTTGCAGGTGATTACTCACCTCCCAAAATCCTGCTTCATTTTTACATTTCCGAGAGTAATTATCATTGTCAATTTTCACAGCCATAACTCACACATTTTTAAAATGTGGATATGTTTGCTGTGAATGGAACAAACCACTAAAACACACAGCTACATGTCCTAGCAGCACAGTTATAGCAACATAAAAAAACAAACTTAGCTTTAAGATAGCACCTCAAATCCAACTTGTGATGTACAGAATGTCACTGATTCTCTCAAACAACTTAATGTCTTCACAATCGTCCAGTGTATATATCACAAGATAGTAATTGTTCAAATTCATTTAAATTGTGATGTATGTCACACGATATATGCCTTGTGATATACAGTATACCCTGGATGATCATGAAGACATCTCAAGTGGATTGGAAACAATCAGTGACATGCATTACAAGTTAAATGAGTGTTGAATTCATAAAAATGCATTGAATTAGCCCGTAGTATGACTTTTTAACATTCATCATCAACACTTTGAACTTACTTGGATTTATGCACATTTTTCAACACTTTGATAGACTTTCTTTAAGATGATTTTATTTAATTTGCTTACTTATCTAAATTAGCTGCTCTTGCCAAGGCCGGAATTTCTATTTTCTCCAAATAAGCTTTCACTATTACCATCCCTCTGCAGACAAACTCTTGCAGAGATGTGACATTCAAACACATCTGATATGAACATCAGCTCTAAACTTTCTGTGATGAGCCGGACACAGATGTGGATTTTCACAGGGCTTTAATAGGATCTTTTTTGTTCAAGTAGAAACAATATAAATTGACTAACACTTATTTGTCTCATTTCTCACTTTCTTTTCACTGTATGTTTGTATAATGTTGGTGGCGCATACATGGTTTCTTTGACAGGAAATTGACATCTGCCTCATTGACACATCTCACCTATACATGAATTTTGCACATCATTATCTTATGTTTTGTCTTTCTAGCATCTGACATCAAATAATAGTTTTTGTTTTCTTCCTTACATACTGTGTTATCTTATTTAGTGATTACAATTAAGTTGTTTCTAAAAGTTCTTTCCTTTTACAAGAAAACTTGGAACTTTAACTTTGTTATGTAAAATGCATTTGTAGAAACATAAATCAGAAAAGTATATCAGTATCAGCAACAAAAATTGTTAACCCCTTCCAAAGTGGAGATTTTTTACCCAGCCCTACTTATGATAAACATATTCTTTTCCCCAAAGAATTCAAAGCTGTAGAACTGAATAATAGGTGTATAACTACCTGATGTGAGTCTGAATTGTTTTATGTATTATTTAATGAAAGAAGCAATATAAGAGAAAAAATGTTTCATGCAAAGACTTTTATTTATGAATAGTCTGCAGTTCTGTACAATAGCACGTGTCTTTATTTATGATCATTCTTAATGATCATTTCAAATATAGACAAATATTGTGCCTTCAAAAAAAATTCCCTTTACACAATAATCTAAAAATAACTTGTTCTGTTTTAAATATGTAGCATAACTTCTGAAAATAAAATATACATTATATGAAATATAACAGTTGTTTATTGGATAGACTATATAGTACCAAATGCAATTATATGCAAATACACCTCTGTGACTTCTTACGCATTTCATGCACAAAAGAGAAAAAAAAAGATGCTGCGCATACAAAAGAAGCTGTACATACTTCTGTATGAAAATAGAAAATATCAAAGCAAGATGTGCATCAATAGTCTATATGTTACAAAGAACTTGCAGTACAAAAAGACCTACGAGAATGACCAGATAACACATTACCTGGAACACAGTACTGGTACTGGGTTGATAACAGGACAAAGACAAACCTTGCAAGGAGCTTCTATTGATAAACTCAAGTCAGAGCCACTTCCTCACAAGTCTACAACCAGACCTATCGGCCTCAACATCACACAAGGCTGGATCAGACAGCTACAGAAAACAGCAACAGGTGACCGGGTCCAACAAGCAAACCAGAAGTTGCATTTTTAGCTTTGAATTTGGTATTAAACCCAGTAAATGTTGATGTCCAATGCATAGCATATAATTTGGTTTGGTATTATTCTAAATTTCTCGTATTGCTACCCCATAAGTAAAGTGAGAGTGAAGCAATTGCCAGTTATGCCCACAATTTATAAAGCACTGATATGGCAACATGAACTTATTGAACATGTTCAGATACTGTGATTAGTATTTCAACAGCAATGTTTTGTACAGCATCAATATTAAGCATCTTTAGCTTAATATTCAATATTATTGCCAAAACTCCAAATGCTTTTTGTCTTTTTCATGAAAGTTAAATAGCTGATGATAGAATACTGGATTCGTTTACACACAAATGAAGTTCTCCACAGAAACAGTGTGTACAAGGCACACTGCACATAATATGCTGTAGCTACATCTATCACTTCCTGCAAAAAACAAGCTCTTCGGGGATCACATAAAGTAAGATGTGAAGAAAGCAAACCACAAAGTTAAATATAGACTTTTGTTAATGCCACAAAATATACATTTTCTTCTTGAACATTATGAGGTTTAACACAAAGTAACACTCAAATCAGACATTTCTGATACACACAGCCGATTGCTGATGCTGAGACTGACAGCACCGAAGAAAAGAGAGGGTGTGAACATGAATCCAACTGGGTATAATCTCTGGGTACTTGAAGAGATTATCAGGTGCTTGCTGGTAACATAAAGCTCAGCAGTGCCAATCCTACACTTGTACCAAAAGAAAGAGCTTTAAAGCAGACATTTAAATGAGATCAGCTCCTTGAAAAGAAGACTTACTACTCAAATCATGTCACGACCGCCCCGTGTATGACGACTATATTGCTCTTGAGTTAAACTATTCAAAGACCACAGTGTTTCTCATTGCAATCTGGGCTCTCGGAGTACATTCCACATCACACAAGTATAAGAATAAAGAGCAGGGGGTTTCATTATTAGTAATACACCCAAAGACTACACTTTCAAAAATCTAGTCTTTTCTTAACATAGATAAGAAAATATACATTTCTTCAGCAATTTAATGTTTTAAATTGCTTTTTCACACTCTTAATAAAATCTTATACCTCTTTTTAATTTACATTTGGTGTATGTTAATACTGATTGTAATGCAATAGTGTTGCCTTCTATTGTATTTTTTTCTGGTACATTTCTTTTGTTTGAAGAGCAGAAGCACTTTTACATTCATATTTCAACACCACAGCTCAGTGAGGAGCCCATGTGCAGCAGGGAATAATGACGTGCATTTTTCCAAAAGCAAAATAATACAACTTCAAAAGGAGGGAAGAAGAAGTCCCCTCGCATGAGCAAATAAACTTTTGAGAAGTGGGCGGCATGGAAGGATGATGTTGAGAAGGCCTGGGGAATTGGCACTGGTAGTGCCTTTATTTGGCTGTAAAAATGCTCCCGCAGCACCAGGACGGTCAGTTTTGTGAGGAGTATTGTGTAATATATTGGAAGGGTCATGGCTGTGAGGTGAGATGCAAGCCTCTGTTGTTGGAAAAAGCTGTTAACTCGAGAAAGACAGGTTTGCACAGTGGTGATGGCAGAGTCAAGAGGTCACACTCTCTCCACTCGACTCGGGTCATAGGAGTCTGATGAGAAAAGAGAGGAAAGAGAAGACCAGTCAACAATTAAATTGTAAAAACTAAGGAAATCAATTAACATTTTGGGGAATACATTGATTTGCTGAGATATGAAGATGTATAATATTATAATTTTTGTGCTGATGATAGATAGTTAGGAATAGTTAGCCCACCTTAATTCTCAATAAAGACTGCCGGCAGGGTGAAAGAGCTAATTAGATTTGGTCCATATAAGAAAATATGCCTGCCAACACCTATTATTCTTACTAATTAACATGTTACATGTAGTTCACCTGTTAATAAAAACAAATACATGAACTAAAATTTGCAGTTTTAACTGGGTTACAGTCTGAATCCATTTCTTCTGAATTTAATGTTGTGCTCACCACAAGACTCATTGTTACTTTGAGGTTTCCAAAATTAGTAGATGAAAACTCTTGGGTGTTTCAACATTTGAATACCCCTGATAGAAAAACAGCTAATAAGATACAGCTTGTGGCTCCAGTGCTTTAATCATAGAGCTGGACACTGACGCATTTTATCACCATCTTTCTTCCTGCAGTCATAAGTCAAGAAGACGTATAAAGTGCTATCTTCTAACTCTTGTTTACCACAGGTGGTTGGATTTAGGTTCAGCACCACCCCCTGCTGCTCTGGAGGGGAAGAGCTTTGCCTTTGAGTAAAGAAGAACAATAACTAAATCGAACACACACGAATTGAACTAGGGCACTCAAACTGAATGTTTCCAATAGTTTTTCATCAACTGTAATATATGTAATATACAGCGATAGGAATGCAGGACTCTGATATATATTTTATATCGCTATATATTTTCTGTCCGGTACAATTTATTATGACTGTGGCCGGTCCCTGCTGTGGCATCAGTAATAAGGCTGGAAGAACAACAGTGGGATGAAGGAGAAAAAGAGGCCCACGGTAGCTGTGCTCATTAAATCTTATGTAAATTAATAGCTAAGCTAAACCAGAAATATGTGTGGGCATGTTTCTTTTTTTTAAGCCTATCTAAGAATGATACACCCAGACAACCTTCCTAGTCATCCTAGCTAGTATTAATGAACCATTTCCTGTGATCATACGCAGTAGCTTCACATATTATACTATGGTATAACTTGAGTATATAGAATTGTTATCTCTACATACTTCACACTGACCTGAGACAGAAAGCATCTCCTCATTCTCCATATTTGAGGGGCCACAGGTCCCAGTGCTAAAGGTGACTGGCAAAGTTATTTCTCTCTTGGGGACACTGCGAGGTTTAGGTAGCAGAGGAGGCTTCTGGAGCTTGGTGCGTTGCTTTGGCTTGGGCAACTTTTGTCCCTCAGCATCTTGTGTCATCTCAGCTTTGCTGATTACTGCTGCATTGTGTCGTTCTTTCACCTTCTTTTCAGGTCTGTCTTTGTAATCTTCCATGATTTTGAGCTCCACCTCTACTGGTTCTTCTGTCTTTAATCCAACATCTTCATCTTCTCTACTCGCCTTTAGTGCAATCGCAACATTAACTTCTTCTATCTCCACTTTGTGTCTTTGCTCACTCTTGCATATCTCTTCATTCTCTTTTGAAGGTTTACAATATTCTTCAGAATCTCCCAACTTGACATGTGTTTCAAGTTTGTTCTCATGTTCATCTGGGTTTTCCTCCTCTGCCCTTTCTTCTTTTTCTGGTTTCCAGCCCTTGTCTTCTTGTTCTTCTGCAACCTCCTCCACTGTCTCTTGTTGAACACTACTCTCCTGTGTGTCCTCCATCCTTTCTTCAGAATCAACTCCTCCAGAATAAAAGCCTTTCAGGCTGGGGCTCCTTAATAGAGACTCTGAATCTAGCTCTTCCTCCATTCTGTCAGGGGCTGATCTGCCCAAAGATGTAGCAGATGAAGAAGAATTTAAGAGATTATCTGGTAAGGATTCTATAAGTTTACAAGTTTCACCCCACCCATTCTTTTCTCCAGTACACATGCTCAGGACCAGCTTCTCATCTGGAATGACAGGTAGGGACAGGGAAAGCGTATTGGGTGGGAATTCTGGCAGGTCCAGTACTGCTGCTGACTGAGTCTTAGTATCTTGGTTTTGTTCACTATCAAGGCTGTTTCTGTGCTTTTGTCCATCATCTTCTTTATGGTCCAATTCTGATCCTGTCTCCTTGACCTCCTCTGTCTCTGCTCCCTGGACAATCAGGGATTCCTCTGTGACTTGCTCACACTCTTCATTCACCTGCTGTGTCTCGTTTCCCTGCTTTTTTAGCTTCTCAGCTGCGCTAGTGTCCATATCTTCTTGGTTTTCATTGTCAGCCACACCCAAGGCCTCCACTGGAACAGCTATACCCAGGATTCTAGCAGCCCTCTCCTCAATGGACTCATTTTCAGGAATGCCCTTTGCACATTTAACCTCATACAGGTTGCTGAGGTCCTCAGTAGGTAGAGCATTGGCTTTCTCCTGGATCAGTAGGTTCTCCAGGTGCTTATCTGTGATTGTTGCCTCATTCTTATAGGTCAAAGACTCAGAGATGTTGTATCTCTCATTGCCGTCACTCTCAAATGGAAAAGAAACCTCCCTTCTCAACCTGGCGACATGTGGGGAATGTTCACTCTTACTTGATTTGCTGCTTTCACTCTTGGTCCTACAGATGCTCAAACTTGGCTCACCTGTCATTTGTGGGATGATGTTTGAATGAGACTTTCTCTTAGTCTCCCCTTCAGCCTGAAGCTTTTGATTTGAATTGTGCTCTGAGCTACCACTATTTTTAACAAGAACTGTCCTGCTCTCCCATGTGAGCTGTGCTGACTGACTAAGCTCCTTGTTATCAAGTGGGGATGGGACAGAGAGAGAACGCTGCATTGGCTCTCCAGGACCACCAGGAGTCTCTGTGTAGACAGTTAGTCCCACATCTCTCAGCAAGGATTCTTGAGGGACCGGGATGTCCTGTCTATAGAGCCGGTTTGATTCACTGTGTGGGGACAGTGAAGACAGGCAATTGTCTCTCTGGCCTTGGCAGATGGTTATCGTAACCTCATTTGTTGACGGTATGTTGATAGTCTGCTGCCTGGAGAAAGCACTTCTCATTACCATGGACTCTAGGTCAGCAGTAGAGGCAAAAGATTTTGATCTGACTTTGATGTTGTTGAGTTTTTCCATGTGCATCAGCGGAAGACTGATTGCTTCCCTGCCTGGTTCTGGACCAGCAGTGAAATGTGCTCCTGATTTCTTATTTGCTCCATCTAAATCTTCAATGCACTGAACGACAATGGGTCTCTTGCTGATAGTGTCTTCCATTTCCTTATTAATGCTCTCCAGTTCTCCAATGGCATCACAGGGTCGTCGGTTTACTGGCTTTAAGAGAAACTGCCCAAAGGCCAATTGCTCTGCACTCTCAGGAGGACACGAGTTGCTCTTTCTAAGAGAGGATGGCTGCAGGTTTCCTTGATCTCGTTCCTTTGATGGAGAGGATGGTTCTTGTGGTTGTATAAATGGCTGAGTTGGGCTGAGGCTGAGACGGGAAAAGGCGCTGTTGCTGGAGGGATGAAGATTTTTCTGGCCAGTCATGGGGTATCCATAAGAAGAGCTGCTGTCTGTCCCCAATCCACTGTCTGTTGTTGTATCTGAGGCTGACTGAACAGGTTCTTGTACTCCAGCTGGGCTCTTGAGTTCTGGACTTTTCACTACTGTCAAAGGTGAGCCTGTCTGAGTTTCCTGGTTACGATATTGGTTTCCAGGCCAGGACCCAGCATAGCACAACTCTTTGTCTTCACTGGCTTGAAGTGCCCAGGCATCTATAATTTCTTTTCTTAGAGGAGCCCTCTTATAATTCCTCATAGAGGAGGTGCTGCTGGTGTGGAAGTGAGAGTAGTGGGATTTGATGGGCATTTCGTTTACAGACTTGCTTCTGAGGTTCTGGGTCTCTTTGAGGCCTACAGCAAAAGTGTCTGTGTTGGTGACAGTTAGGCTTGGTATTGTCTTGTTATTGTTCTGATCTGCTGCTGAGTCTTTGTTGATGTTAGTTGGTGTGTGAACAGGGACAGACACAAGGCAAAAGATGGTCTCACTAACTCTTCTCTTGGTATTCCTGTTGTTCTCTTGCCCTGATTCTGGGACAATTTTCTTGACTTGTGTGATGGTTTCTGCAAAGACCTGATCTGAGCTGGATCCCTGGCGGGACGCTTTTGTTAATGGGGCCTGGAAGGCAGAAGAGGGCGATGATGGAGGACGTTCGTTTTTGGAATATCTGTTGTTGCAGTTTTGGTCAATTGCTGGGAAGTTATCGACAGTTTCTTTGTGCAAATCACTGTGCCACCTGTTGTCATTGTCGAAGTTGCTAGAAGATGTCTGGTTGGCATCATCGGCCAGTTTGGCAGCGATGAAAGGCCCCAATGGTGGGGGCAAAAAGGCACTGTCGTCGGATACAGGCTCCGACACGGTGACACTGGGAAGCTCGTTGCGGATGTGGCGGATCTTGTCAGCGTCCGTCAGAGAATTGCCACCTAGGGCTGAGGAAATGTGGCGGATACGGGGGTCATCAAAGGGGATATATTGTACCCCACCACCAGGGCACTCCTGGGTGGTATACACTGGATAAAGCTGCTTCTGGCTGGACATACTTCTTTCTCTCTGGGGATCAGGCCAGGAACCTGCTGGGTGTCTTGTGAACCAGTGAGATCCATCTGGAGCCACATGTATCTGCTGGTACATGTCCCCTCTGTACCTAAGAGTAGGAGAACACAGTTGCACTTTATCTAGACAATTGACTTAGGAAAATAAAATCGATAAAATAGGGTAGCAAAATAAATACAGTAATACTAACCAAACCGTTACCCCAGTTACTTTTAGAAAGGTGGAAGAGAAGTGAAAGAGCATTCCATTCAGAATGCAGCATATAGGCAATATGAACAAAATAAATAATTCTACAATATTGTAAGAATGACTATTAGTGCATTCATGAAATTTTTATTTGATTGCTAAATGATCATCATTAGTGGTGATATAATGATTAAATGGGTAAAGGCAAATAATAGAACAGTTAGCATAGCCTAATAAGTTTAGAAGACATCACTTTAGTGTAATGCAAACTTTATAACCTTAATATACAATTTTGATTTCAAATCGCAAATCAATCTAGAGTGTTTTGTTTTCAACCCTTGAAATCAAAGGCAGGTTTATGATTCTCCGATATTTTTTTTTCTTAACCTATGCATAGAAAAGAAACAACAATATTTGTAAATAGGACTGCACACAGCTGCTAGTTATTCTGCCGGAACCTGCATTACTTTTAAAGACAACATGGCCACTGCTGAAGCCAGACATGATAAAGAAGAGAATTGGAAAATCTTCTGTTTTTAAAATGCATTTTTGTGAAAATCAGAAAACCCCAAGCCAGACTGCCACTTACAGATTGCCATTAAACAGTGAGCATTCACACATTCTCTGTGTCTTAAACTGTCAAGACTGCTAATAAAACGTTTTGTCCTTAACTTGCAAGCCATCCTCCTGCAGACAGCTCAGCTGCTTAAGACACATCCCCACCAACTCTCTCTATACGTGTGTCTGTTTAACTGCTAATCTCCCCAGGGGTAAGTCTGACTGCTGATGGAGCTAGGTGAGCAAAATATTATGTTAATATAGCTGTACATGTAAAATTGAAAAGTCAAATTGGATCATGGATTTGGAGAATCATGCTTTCCCTAGATATTAGCATACATCTAAGAGAATACCAATTGTCATATCACGATATGAATATATTATCTATAGATAAATAATGTATGTCATCAATTCAACAGACATTTGCCTTTCTAAACATCAACAGTTATCACATTTAAGGGGTGCTATCTGGATCTGACTCGGGTCGTGATCTCACTTAAGAAAAAGACATGATATATGGGTCTGTACCATCTTTAGATATGCACACTGTGAGTGAATTTCCTACAAAAAAATTAAAATTAAAATTAAAAAAAGCATAAATACCACAATAATCTCCCCTGAGGGTGTTTTGAAAGGTTTGTGTGGAAAATTTATGTGAATATCAATTAAAGCCAAATAATCCTCAACTTTTGTTTAAATGAGAGTACATTGGTATGGGTAAAGATTCATGTTAAAAACTAATAAACATTACATATATCTTATTTGATAGTTGAATTAGACAGCATTTTGTAGAAGAGAAATTTACCTGTAGTCAACAGCAATTTCACCATATCCCCGGTGCCCTGCCATCATAGGTGCTCTCTTATATGATGGAGGAGGGTTGTATCCTGGAGGTCCAGAGTCCTGTGCAAAATAGTCCAGTTGTGTGTCACCTGCCCTTAATAAGGGAAGAGGTGTTCTATCCCTGGCCTGGGGAATAACAGAGTCTCTCCCAGACAACACCTCACAGCTTCCCCTGATCTGCTGGTGCATCTCATAGGAGGGGGGTCTAGGGGGTCGGGTGAAGCGGGGCTTTGGTGTCATTAAGAGTTGGTTGGCGCTGGCTGGTCTACCATTCTCCGGCCAGCGGGGTCCCCTGTAAAAGTCGTGGTGTGACAGTGGGTGGCCATTGACCCTCCTGTACAGTTCCTGCCCGGATGAAACTATGTCCACGTATTGCAGGCTCTCAGGCTGTATCATCCTGGGCAGGGACTGGGATTTGGCTTTGGTCCTGGGGTGGACTACCATGCCCTCTGGTGTCCTGGCATGGAGCCGCTGTTGCTCCTGAGCCCAACGTTCACCCTCACTCTGTGACAGTTGGCGGCTAAAGCTTACAGCCGGCCGCCACTCATCTGTCCCCAGGCTCTGGCACTTTCTCTCAGTCGCCATCCTCCACTGATGGAGAGCAGCATCCCTCTCTCGTGAGCGGGCCTGAGCATCAGCCTGTGTCTGGACCTGGGCCTGAGCCTGAGAATGGGCCTGCACCTGGGTTGCCCAACGCTGCCTCTCCTGGGCTGCCCTCTGACGCTCCTCTATAGACAACTCTTGGCCTCTCGCTTGTTGAGGCCCTTCTGGCCTGTTGTAACCCCCCTGCACTGTTCCATGTGGTTCTCTGAGGTCAGCGTAGTCAAGCAGCACAGTAAAGTCCTGGCCTCTTCTTCTCCAGTAGGACACATCCTTGGACTGCAGTTGTGAACCTCTCGTGCCATCACAGAACCTAAAACAAAACACACAGCAAGTTAATGCACCTAACAATTTGTTTGTTGGATGATAACAGCATTTGAAGCCCCCTGCTAAGTTATTGAGCTGGTTCTTTCCAACAATATGATAAGCAGGGCAATGTCTGCCTACGTTTGATAAGCTACAGACAGTGATAATTGGAAGCACTTTGAAATATTGAATTCACACTCAAACAATCAAAATATTGACAGCTGTTCAGGACCATTAAATGTCAACAAAGAGGTAATAGTGAAAGGAAAAAAGGCCAAATACTGTACAGGTCCTTCTAAAAAATTAGCATATTGTAATAAAGTTAATTATCTTTCTGTAATATACTGATAAACATTAGTCTTTCATATATTTTAGACTCATTACACACAACTGAAGTAGTTCAAGCCTTTTATTGAGGCAAAAATCAACAAAAATCCTTATCTCCTTATTGCATATTTCATCCGACCAATAAGTATTTAAGTATTTTTAATACCATAAAAAGTCAACCTTCAAATAATTATGTTCAGTTATGCACTCAATACTTATTCAGGAATCCTTTTGCAGAAATGACTGCTTCAATACAGCTTGACACAGAGGCAAACAGTCTGTGGCACTGCTGAGGTGTTATGGAGGCCCAGGATGCTTCAATAGAGGCCTTAAGCTCATCCACAGTCTTGGGTCTGGCCTCTCTCAACTTTCTCTTCACAATATCCCGCAGAATCTCTATGGGGTTCAGGTCAGTAGAGTTGGCAAGCCAATTGAGCACAGTAATACTATGGTCAGTAAACCGTTTACCAGTAAACTGTGTTTTTGGCACTGTGAGCAGGTGCCAGGTCGTGCTGAAAAAACGAAATCTTCATCATATAGCTTTTAATCAGAAGGAAGCATGAAGTGCTCCAAAATTTCCTGATAGCAAGCAGCATTGACCCTGCCCTTGATAAAACACAGTGGACCAACACCAGCAGCTTCCATCACTGACTCTGGGTACTTAACTTCAGGCATTTTGGCATTTCCTTCTCTCCAGTTTAATAATTTGTATCATTACATTATGGAAAAGAATGAACTTTATCACAATATGCAAATTTTTTGAGAAGGACCTGTAGATCTACAATGTGGACTGAATTTATCTCCCACTAGATGGAGACAGATGACCACAAATAGCAGTGAAGTGTCTGGTAATTGTGATTTTTTTTATGGGGTATAATAAACACATTACACAATAACACACTGTGGCTGTTAGTCCTGGATGAAAATTTAGAGGACATTTCATTGGCAGCCTCCCCATTCGACTTGTTCTTCAACTCCTAATGTGTAAAAACAAGAAGCATCTCACTACACTGTGTAAGGAAGCTTCTGTACCCCGAGAGAGTGTTTAATGGCAGACCTAATGGGCTACAACAAGGTGCTGTGGTCTCTCGATACAGACAGAAGCAGGCTATTTGTGGAGTGGCTGACTGACTGACTGACATTAACAAGACGCATGCACATGTCTACAGCCCCTTGAGGCTGAGGACACTGAGCGTCCTTGACATTTCCATCCATGATCATCACTGGCCAGCCAGAGATGTTTGCTGGGGGAAAGCAAAGGGGACAACCATGCCAATCTGCTAAATTTGAGGGCATCTCCTGCAAGATGAGTTGCCATCATTAGTCTAATTGGGTCTAAGTAGCACTGCCTAATAGGAGTGATAAGATAGGCCTGTTCCTTATCTAAATTAAAGCTGTTGGGCAAAACGGATTTGAATAAGGGAATATAAAGGAGGATAAAAAAACAACAGAATGAAATCACAGGACATATGTCTTAGCATTTCCCACATCCCCAAAAGAATGTTGTGATAGCACTGGCAGAGCACTGACAAGATTGCGTGGATTACTCCTCTGAAAAAAATAAAAACTGAAATTGAAAAACCCCTAACAAGCTCACTGACTTTATTCAAGGTCATTTGACTATTTTCAGATGCTCTGTCACTGGCTGGTGGTAAAAAGGGATTAGGGGGAAAAAAGAAAGTCAGCCAAACTAAATGTAAGGAAAAGAAAAAGAAATCTGACAAGCCTGTCTAATTCTGTGGACATGGGGACAGCTGTATTGACTTTGTCTCAGTTACAGCACACTAACCCCATAACTGGTGTAAACAGGCAAACTAAACAACCCTATTTTCAGGAGAAAAAAACTGATTGGCTGCAACAGGGGATATCTCTAGAACTATCAAGCATAGCATCAGCCCTTACCCAAGAGGGTTTCAATTGCATAACTCCAGACCAAGCTAAATATAGCCTTTCTGCCATATACATATTTAAATAAACCTTATATGAAGCTTGTATTATTGATGTGGTATCCGTTATATAATAAGGTATAATGCTTGTGAAACAGTCGAAGATGGATGGGTTAGGGTTAGGAAAAGGGGTAGCATCTGGATGGGGGTATATGTAAAAACCTGGCAACCTGTGTGTGTAAGACTGGGCATGCTCAAATGGGGCACAAAGGTTTGCCCAAAAGCTGTTTTGATTACAACTCCAAGCTCCCATGTGGCAGATTAAGACTCCGGCACACATTATCCCTCCTCCCCTGCCCAAGACATGATTGGGAAGAGGAGGCGAGGGGAATAGAGATGAAATGAGAGGAAGAGACATGCAAAAGGAGAGACAGTCGGCTGAGAAACAACATGAAGCTGCTCCATTTAAAATGTGATGCAAAATCCTGATGTGATGATTTGGTATTAAATATAATACATCTGTTCTATCAAAGCACAATAGCAATAAATGACTGTGTCATCATTCCTATATTGATGGTTTAAAAAAAATGAGTGGCAAAAAAAGAGTTGGTCCAACAGGACAACATCACAGGGCTCAACGGTTAGTACTGACTACATTTTACCCGCTGTCTGACGTCAGCGACTCTCCCAAGGAGTGGGTGTCAATTTGGTTCCGGCTCTCTCCCTCTAGCCTGAACTGGCTCCTGTCCCTGTTGTCCCCATTGTTGTTGCTGGGACAGCGACCAGCATACGCTTGGGGCTGTCTGGTTCCACCGCCATTCCCATAGGGCACCCCGGACACTCTTTCATAGCCATTCACTGGTCTGGGGCCGGGTCTGTTCTCCAGGATTTCGTGGTGTCTGCCATAGGATGGTGGTGAGGATGAGGGAGCTTGGCGGGACGAAGATGTAGGGGCTGGGGTAGGGTTCAAGGTGGAGGAGGAGCTGGTATGCTTAGGCAGCTTGTATCCATGAGAGATGAGAAGGTCCTCCACGCTGTACATGGTCGCATTTATTTATGCTGGTGTGTTTTCTTTTTTCCCCTCTCTCTGCTTTTCTTCTTTTTTCTTGTTTGAGGGAGGAAGGTAGGTCGGTTGCCAAGGCGTCTTTGCTTCTTCCCTACATGCAGCGGCAGGATCACCAGCACAGCTGCACGGCTGAGGCCATTGCTGAGGAAAAACAGAAAGAGGGGAACAACATGAAGAGACCCAGAGAAAAGATGGTGACAGTAAAACCATTATCTCTGCCTTCCATGTCCAGAATTTGTCAAGGGTTCCAATGCAAATGGAAAGTTGAGAGCTTGGTCTAAAAAAAGAGAGCCCCCCCCCCACCCGCAAACCCAATTTTCGGAGTCACCACAACAAAACCACGATCACCCCCCTTCCTATCCTCCTTCCCCCTCCTGCTTTCTTCCCCAGTCCTCCTAGCAACAACCCTCTTTTCATCATGCTCAAAAAGTGCCGATACCAAACCCCAAAGCTGTGGAGGACGGGGAGGTAAACACCACCACCAAAATGCACCCACAGGTACATGATCATCAGTGGTGACTGGTGTTTCAGAAGGCTGCCAATTCTGCAGTGAAACCACAAAATGTCACTGTTTACAGGGATCTCCCGGTAGACTTCTGTACAGTGGCTGCAAGGTAGCTGTTAGCAGCCAAGCACTGCTCATGTTTTGCATTAATGATGCAACAGGGGGATTGTATTCCTCTCTGCTTACCTCCACATCCTCTCTCTCAACATCTCTTTCACATCTCAGAAGTATTTTCTGCTTATAGTCTGAAAAGGAGGACATATTTCATCTGTGTGTCCTAAATAATCTCTGTGTTGGATTAGTATTTGGGTTTTCCCAATCTTCCAAAAGTGAAATAAACGTAGAAACCAAAGTACAGTTATCTGAAATTATAGGAGGCCTATGAGTAGTCCATCAAAAGAAAATAATCCTTTGATTATTAAACTTCCGATCACAATTATGTGGAGTAATATGTGGGGCATGGCTTGATACAGTATAGGTTTAATGTACATGACCAAAGCAATCAACAACACTGCCAAAAAATAGATATAGCTGAAGGCTAATAATGTTACATAATAATAATTTTAAAAAACATAAACCAACAACACCATGCCCTCAAGCCTCCTTTATTTAAGCCCTGTTACATCCAAAACTAATATGTAACCATCACTGCCATCATTCTTTTATAATCAGCTTGGATGTTACGCAAGCCACTACGGTTTCAGAGGCAGAGGTTTCCGACAACAAACCTGACAATGGTGATGAGGAGCACAATAAAGTACATGTTAAGGAAGAGGCAGAAGCAGATACAGTGCTCCCATGAGATCCAATGGTACTTCTCAATTTCGACTACATCAAATAAGCACCAATATAGCACATGTAGGTCATTGATCGTTGGTTAATCGTCCATTTGTACCATTCTTTTCAAAAAACCTCACAATTTTATACAAGTTTTTGATATTAAATATCAACTGATATCATTAAAAAAAAGACTAGTAAAGATGAATAACAAGTCCTACAAGTTTCTCATGAATAATACAGTTAATTCAAATTTAATTTACAAAACAGAAGAACTTTTTAAAGAAATGTGCATTTCAGGTATATGATATCTCAGTTATTCCATATTCAGTAGTGCTTCTTGCATGCATTGCAATTCAAAACATTTAATTTTTAACCTTTTATAAGAAGGTTAAACAATGCATTACTAATCAAAAACTGTCTGATTGGGCCTTTCAGAGAGCCCGCCCTGGCTTCAGAGCGAAATGTTTGACATCCCTGCCATAGAAGTAGTGGAATACACTTTTTTTGAAACCCTATAAACACACACTTCTTCCACCGAGGTTGTGATTGTGTAGCCAAGCGTCAATAAAAACAGAAGCGATAAACAGAGAAAGGGCGTTCTGGTTTAAAGCACACACCCAGGAATCATACATATGTGTGAAATGTCACACAGACATACGCACCCTCCCCAGGAATGTTTGTGCTTTCATTCACAAGACAGCCTTTCCTGCATATTCCATGTAATGTTAGGGAGGCCTTGAGTTGGGAAATTGCCAGTGCAGATTTCCCAGAAATTAGATTATGACTCTTGCATGACCCTTTTTATGGAAAATGTTTGAACATTTCTTTGAAAGGCTACATATGTAAACGAGTTTTTTTTTTTATTGATTAAGCACTTTTAAGCCAAAAGAGAAAACATTTAGTGGCACCAGCCCTTTGATGAGGTGTTTTTTTCTCCTAATTTATTTGGCTTTCAGACAAAAGTTATAAGAGACCATTATTTTGGACTTCAGGAAACTGTGATCGATTTTATTATTTTTTTATTTGCATTATTATACATAAAATTATAATTTGGGGAATTAACCAGCAATCTGAGCCAAAAGAAACTAATTCACTGTCAAGGATCACAGTAAAAATAAGTATGGAACATTGAGATAAAAATGGAAAAGCCCAGATAATCTCCATTTGTGAAGGGAAAATAACATTTGCTTTCTGTCCAAAATGTCTATGAGTATTTGTATTAAGGACTGATGAGGAGTTGAATTGATGATACCCAGGGGACATTTGGTTATGATGTAATGCCCTTGATGAAGTCAGGCTTACTGCCTTGTCAACAGGACAGATGCTGCTGCAGCCCGCTCACTCAATACTCTCCAGTGGAACAGACTGCCAACAACCTGGCTGTCCTTAATAAGAAATGGCATTCAGGAGCAGCAGCATGAGACCCATTGCCAAAATCAAATGCTGTTCAGACAGTTTAGAAGCCAATCACACTATGATTGTTTAATGGGAGAGGTAAATAGCTTGTTTTCAGTTCAGGAAAACAGAAAGCCGATGCAGCCTTGCCGAACACGTCTACAGCTGCAAACAGATGAGCATTTGTTTTGCTTCCTAGTAGTTGTTAAGCCGCTATAGCCCTGTAGAGATGAAAATACCCATTTATAAAAGAAGTCCTGACTCAGAGGGCAGCATCAGTACCCTCTCCATATCGTCTTGCTCCCCCTCCTTCCTCCTGGAACCTCAACCCTATGATAGCCTACTAGGTGATTAACAGGATCCAAAACCGTGAAAATCTGCTTTCTTTGTGTGTCTGGTCTCTAATACGATTATCTTTTTCATTTAAAACCTTAAACCTGTTAGTTTTGGAGGATTGACTGTTGGCGCTTACCCAGTTAAGACTTTTGTTGAGTTTAACTCTTTCCATCTGCATCTTAAGTAATTTCCTTGAGGAGATACTTGATTTTGGTCGGGATGTTTTTGTGTTCAACATCATTTCTTTGCACACATCGAGAACAGCATTCAGACCCATTATTTCACAAACTTTAGTTGAACTTGTGCTGGGCAAGCGGCCAGTTGCTATGTTCGATAAATCACATAATATATATTTATGCCAGCAAAATGGATGTAAAATGGGAATGTTAGAAACCATTTTTCATTACACACTATTCACCCAAACTAATGTGATGAACAAGAATTTGTGCCTAAACTTAGGGGGTTTTTGTCTATATTTGACTCCAGAAACCAATAAGTCTCTCAAAAGTCTGACGGTATAAAAGCAGGACTTCAACCTCCTAGACCAGAACCAAATATCAGCATCTTTTCCTACCTGCTGGTAAAACCTGTGCTCCAAAAAAAGGCACAGGATTAATTGATTAAGCATTAGGTCTGTGCACATTAATATGATAATTCACCTTTATTATTATATCCACAGATCAACCTCTCTGTACTGAACATTCATGCTACCTAATTTTGTTAAAACCTTAATCTTGGGAGTCATCACTAAATGAGGGTAATTGCCATGATCAGCAATTTAGGAATTCTTCCTCTTACGTGACCTGCTCTTGTATAGTCCCTGAACCCCACCCCCACTCCTCCTTTCCTATGACAAGCTCTGTTTAAATACTGCTAATACTGTTACGCAATGGAATTAACCATTTTATATCAAATAAAACCTTGAATTCGAGCAATGCTATGCAACAATGGTCGGCTTTCATCCCCCAAAACACAACAACATTGTGTTTCCCCACAATGCCTTCTTGTGTGCAAAAAGGACTGGCATTATGGGCTCTTGAATTTGGCAACTATGGGGGAAAAAAAGTGCAGATTTGCTGTATTTTTAATGAGACGGCTCACTCAAAGAGGGAAATTAATAATACAGTTAATGGATAACATATGTTGCCAGGTAAGCTAAAAATAAATGGAAGCACATGAAAGCTGTTGTTTCCTTACATACAACCCTCATGCCAGTCTTGTTGTCTCTCCTTAGCCTTCTTGTACACTTAAAGAGCGTTGCTTCATATACATACTGTGCAGTAAGGGACGTGAGAATGTTGCTTTTTTGGGTCAAATGAAGTTCTGTCAAGTCCGCACTTTGTTTATTATTTAAACAAGTGCGAGCATTTTTAGCCGTTGGAGGAGAGCCTGTGCCCTTACAGGTGGCTACACCAGCGGCAGGCTGCAGGGGCATGATGGCCCGCAGGTTGACAGTTTGGTGTCAGCTCCTTATTCATGGCCCAACTGAGATGAGGGCACGGCGGGGAGGAGGGGAGGAAGGGAAGCAGAAGGACAGCATGGGTGGCAGACAATGCAGAGACCTAGATCAGGCCTCAGGGAAACAACTGCGCTGGAATAGGATGTTAGCAAGTAGTCTAGATTGCATTGGTTGCAGGTCTTACATGAATAAATCAAACTGTGTAAATAAACTGCATAGATAGTGAGCCGTCACATTAGCCTATGAAAGAAGATACAAAAAGCATGAAGATGTTCTGCACTTTGGTCAAAACAACTTGAGTAACAGTGAGTTATATTTTCCCAAAGGAGAAGCAGATATGTTAAAATAGCACTTCCCTCCGAAGAATGAAAACATGCAAACAAAACAAATCTGGATTTAACCAGCTCCGGCATAAAGGCACCACAACAAAAGAAATCTCATACACCAGCGCCTAGAAACAAAAAGAGGATAAGTCAGCTTCTGAAAATATTCCACAAGAGCCGCACCTCTCGACCACATTGTTCCCAGTCTCCTTAGATCTATAACAACTGACCCGGGTGGGTGTGTACTTGGCGAGTCTCTGGCCTGCATCTGTTAGGATTGTGCACGCACAGGGGCTTCTCATGGATGACAGCCCATCACATTCAGCAAACAGCAACACTGCAGATTGTTTATCTATGTGACATCACCGTGTCCAGCGGAGGGGCTGTCTCTTCCTGAGGAAGTGCGCCGCGGTGGGGACGGCAGAGAGCCGACGGTGTCGCAAATGTTTCCAATTAGCTCCTCCGCGGGCTCCTGTTTGTCCTGGGGAAACGAGTCAGAGATCTGTGTTTGGCCGAGGCCAGAGGAATAAACAGCAACGCAAACCAAACCTCGGGCCATATTTTACCCACACTGACCTCTTGAAAGCACAATGTTCTTGATTTCAGGTAGACAGTAACTCAGCAATATAAAATGTGGGCATATTATCTGGAGCGCTGTTTGCCCTCTGGACACTAGCCTTCCATCAGAAAATTCTCACTAGGCTCAGGAGCCATGTAATTGTAGATTTGACCAATTATGACCTCTTGTAATATTGAAAAATGAGGCCTGAAAGCCTCTGAAACAGGGTATGTAAACTAAAAAAACATGTTTAAATGTTAGGTAAGAACAACAGAGTTTCACTATCCATTACAAAGCAAAGGTAATCACCACGTTGCAGCCCATGTGCTTTTTCTAACATCCACGCCTGTGCGATGTGAGTCAATTACCTCATGTGGAAAGGTTTCGCCAAAAAAACACCCACTTACATTATGTTGTTGAGCATATCCCATGGCAACAGTTGTTTTGCTTTTGTGAATGGCAGCTCGCAGACAATAGCATGTGGGCTGCAAGATACTCCTGCTGCATTGCTTCAGTCTCAAACTTATTACAGTCAGACTCCACTGGCAGTGATTTCAAAGGCAGGATGGGGTGGTAGGGTTGAGGATTGGGGGATGGGGGGGGGGGGTTTATTCCATTATATTCAAACACATCGCAGTCTGCAACATTATGGTCTGGTTGTGATTTATTTCAGACTGTCAAAAAGTAGTCCAGCCAAACATTTGTCATCCAAGTTCAATGCAGTATCAGTATAACTTTCAAAAATACATTTTCAACAACAAATGGCTTTATGCACACAAACTGTATAGCTAATAGCTCATTAATGCACTGGGCTAAGCTGTGCACCAACCAATGAGACAGTGACAATTGGTGGGTAATTATATCAATGGACTCATTTATCCATTGTATAGCCAGCTCAGCTCTGTTCAGAGGCTTGACGTCATGAGATTTTCAATTGAAAGCATCACACACTGTGTATGTGGAGGAATATTTGGGGCTGAGCATTTGTTCCTGAATGCATATCATGCCAGTGTTTGAAAATGATCGTTAAGTATGGGGGGAAAAAAAACATAAAGGCAATGTTATTAGGCACGCTAATCCACTGAGGCACTGTTATTCTACACAGTAGGCTTTACCTGCACCAAGCTATTCCCAACTCATGCTGTTTCTGAGCCTGCCAAACTCGCTTCATAGTAATTAGCGCTGTCAAGGTCCAGGGCTCGCTAGAGATGACAGTGGCATGGTTTATCAGCCAGGAACACACTGATCAAAGGGTTAGCACGCTCATGCTTTCTGCTAATCAGATGTGGACTCTGCATGCCTCTTGCTCGATATTGTAGAAAATAATATTTTAAACATATATTAGTGCTTGCAAAAGGATTGATTTATTTGTTTTAGTTGTTTGGTTCATAAAACGGTGTAAAATAGTGATTCAACATAAATTTTTGTCGACAACCCAAAGAGGCATCAGTTTACTATTAAATAAGACTAAAAAAGCAAGATTAAAATCTGATATCAACAAACTGTATTTCATCAAGAAGAATAGAAGAAGAATTCAGGACAGTTCGGAACCAAATGCAAATTGCAAATGCAAGGTGTTTTAACAAATGACCCTGAAAACTGATTACAGGTGGGATAAAAAGTCTTTCCCACATAACATGATTAAAGCGTTATGAATGACAGCCAGGCGCATGTGGAAAACCACCATGTAAACATGTGGAAATTAATGAACAGGGTTATCTCAAGGGTTTAATTGCCACATTGGCATAAAAGTGGCACACGGGAATCAAAAACAGGCAGCTCAGCCATCTGCTCAACATATGGACGTCCATTGGCTGGCATCCAGTCAGGACCAAAGAATGTACATGACCGATCATGCACATTCCATTTCATGCTACTGTCTTTCGCTCTGAGAAGCACGCTGGCAGATGTCAGGAGCTTTTTTTACACGTTTCTGGTTGGCTTCATCCACCAGTCTCCTGCCTGCCTGCTTGCCTGCGTCACCTCTGCTCTGACATCACACGTGACATCAGGCAGGATCTCCGAGGGGATCCCTGTAGCCGGGCAGATGACTTTCAAAGGCTTCGGCTGCCGCTAGCCAATGGCGGAAAAACTCATTTTCTTGATGCACTTGGCCAAGAAATAATGGTAGAGACAGAGAGAGAGAGAGTGGATAGGGAGAGAGGAGCCGTCTGTAAAATTTGCTAAAGCAACCAAAGGCTTATGCACATGCGCACGCATGTAGTTTGTGGTAAACAACACTAGACAGCCTCAACATTGGGGCGTTATGTTAGCTGGGACTTATCGCTGGCTATTCGGGCCTCCTGAAAGTTGAACTAGCGTGACTCATTTTGTAGCTGTGGAAGGCCCCCTCCAGATCCGCTGACCAATCTTTTCCTCCACTGCTGGGAGGAATTAATGAGCTGCTTCCCTTCTTAATACGCTCCCCGTCTCACCACACCTCAACCACCCCCACCCCAACCCCCTGCAGGGCATCTAGCAGGGCCTCCGCCCCAGTCTCAAGGATGTGTGAAAGACCTACAACATAACACACATGTGCCCATGCACACACACACTTCAGATTCTTCTCACCCTTTCTTTTCTGTGAAACTGCATGTTAGCTAGTGCTGGTCTGGGCTATATAGGTATATATGGGCAGCATTTTACCTTTTTTTTTTTTTTTTTTTAAACCTGGCAGCTGCTGTTGTCTGCAAATCTTGCACTGCACTCATCTAGAAAACCTCTTTACTGACATTTACGAAAAGCTTTTAATGTGCGCTCACTGAGCTATGAAAGATCTTGGCAAGAATGAGCAGATCACTCCTGGGCGATACTATAAATACTATAAACAATGCTGCCTAAAATAGTCAGACCTGCAGCCATGGCGGAGCAACCCAAATAAGAAACTTCAAATCTGTCAGGATCAAATGATATAACCACACCTGAACTCAAGATGACTGTACTCACTTTGTTTTTTTCAGCCACAATATAATAAATAAGTCATATAAAAACATGCATTGACTTGATAAGGTCAAAATCTTGCCTATGACCATCTGGCCTCTAGAGGTCCCTAAGTGACAAGTGAAAATTCACTTGCAAGACCTCCCTCAAATTAAAGCCATTAAAAGCAGTTGCAAAGCTAATTTGATTTGAGGATTGGGTAGAGAGCAGAGCACAGGGTTTTATCCAATAGCCATGACGACTATTAAATATAACTATGCCATAAAAAAACAACCTTTAAGTTCAATATTGCAATATAAATCATAAAAATGTATCCTTTTTTTCACCAGATTTAACAAAGTGACAGACTGTGATTATACTGCTTGCAGGATGCAAAAAAGGGGGGTGGGGTAAAGCAGCAGCCATCATCATGCAAACACGCTGCAGGTGTGTCAAAGTGACAACACGCCAACATCAAAGCAGCAGAAAACTTGGCGGACCATTTGCCAGGGGAGCTATTCGCGGCTCCTTCTCATCGCCATTTGGCGTTTGTTTACGGGAGCGTCCGCGGCCACAACCCGGAGCGACACGTCCCCGTCGTGTGTGTTGCCATCACGTCGTTATGAAATTGACTGACAGACGCGTGCGAAGAAAAACAAGCCGAAAACACGTTAAACATCTGTTGGTACAGTTTAATCACAGCACGGAATGATGTTGTCTCGACCTTGTAGGAGTCGTGTAAAGGTCCTTGGTTCGATTCCGCATACAAATGAGCCTGTATCTTCAATGACAGCTCAGTTTTATAACTCTGTCTGCTGACTGTGGATGAAACAACACTCTGGAAATAAAAAGGCAAACAATTCCGCAAGTTCTAATTGCTTGTTTGGAGTCACGTCAACTGAATAGAAACCGTGGCCACGATATTTATGACTAGGTCCCTAATTGCTGTATAAATATCTGCTCGTAAGCTAGGACATGTAAAACTGCGTAATTTGGATGGAGTTTGGCCTCTGTTTCTATCCAGAGCCGAGTATATACGCAAAGGGGGCTAACGTTAGCCCGGCTAGCTCCATCAGCAATCTTTAACCTTCAGCTGATAGATGCTGCGCGTCCACACAGATGGAGTCAAATAAAAAAAGCGAGGGTGATAAATAAAGACCGACATCCTCCCGCTGCTTCACCTTCTAGTGTCGCGTCCTGAGAGTAACAGTAGTGTCCCAAATCCTCTAAATCCCCGGAGGAGGAGGAGAAGGAGGTAGGGGAAGGACGCGGAGGAGGAGATCGAGGCAGCAGCCGGACAGGAGACAAGCCGAGGAAGAAGCCGCCCGCTCGGCTTCAAGTTGAGGGAAATTGTTGTGAACGCCAGAGCGGACGCGCCGCCGTCTGCTCCAAGGCGGCAGAAACAGGGGCGGTTCGCCCCCCGCCATATCGTTGAAATGTTCGCAAATTAAACAATAATAATAACTAGAATAACACGGGAATAAGCCAGAAGTGACCGAGGCGCGTCCACTTTTACCTGTGAACTGCGTCGTCGCGTCGCCGTCTAGTCCCCGGCGCTCATCCCCCGCCCCGCCGCCGCCGCTGCTGCGCTGCTCCGGACGGACTGAGCCGCTCGGCGTGAGCTGGGCTCTGTTGAGGGAAGAACAGCCCCTCACACGGCACAGCTCAGCACTGGGGAGAGAGAGACATCCCTCCGCTCCAGCGGGGCGGCAGCTGGATGCTGCAAAGCAAAGGTCACTTCACAAGTCCATCCGTCTTGTTCCCTTAACTAGACCGGCCGCAGGAATGAATGCGCGGTTTACGCTGTGGAGCGACCGAACGTAAACATGTGATTTATTCACATCAGCGGGATTCATGTCGGGTCATAAATATGTGCAGGCGTTACTTACACACATCCTTGACTGTGTCTGAGTTTAAAATAAGTAATAATACGTCATATTTGGGAGTATTTGCATCAATCGAAAACACTTTACAGAAAGGAAAATACATAATGCATACAAACACCAAGGCGACTTTTATTACATTATTATAAAAAGTTAAAGAAGTGAACGGTAATAAAACAATATCAATATTTTCAATGTCAATATCCACGTCAATATCTACATCATCAATACGATGAGAAAGTAGTTAAATAATATTGATATTTTCCCTCAAGTTTAGGTAATAAACATCATATTATCCTTGGTAATGGATCAATCACTGAATGAACACAGCCAGCCATTCAACAGACAGGTTAGTGACAAACCATGTTTGACAACATGAGAAAGTCAAAAACTTTTTAAAATACAGTTTGAACCGGTTTTTATGTTCATGGTGGTTTATGGTGATTTAAAAAGACCATTTGTACCATTTATCTTTTACAAAAATCAAGATTTTTTTGGACACAAATTGTCAAATGGTGTAACCAAAACAAATGATACATTTTATATATTTAATCCACATTGAATATAAATATTCATACTGATCAATAAAAACACATTTTTGTTGAGAGGCTTTTTGAAGTATTATCTGGCCCTAGTCCCCCCTTCTGACAATATCCAGAGACATAAGAAGGATGTTTTGGTGATGTTATTGATTTGTGATTATGAAGGAGAGGTTATGTTGTGTTATGTATACACTGTCTAACGATGATTAAAAGTACCTAAGTACATTCACTCAAATATTGCACTTAAGTATAATTTTGAGGTACTTTTCTTGAATATTTCCATGTGATGCTACTATATACTTTCACTATATTTCAGAGGGAAATATTATATATAATTCCACTATATTTGACATTGTTTTTTCTTCTTTCCTTTACCAATAATCATCTTAGGATCCCTCACAATTATCTGCTAAACCTTTGGAGAGGCCTGACCTCTATGTTGGAAACCACTTGACTAAACTGACTAGAAATGTATAAAGTAGATTAAACTTGCTCCACCTTCAGCAGCTAAAGATGTCATATATAATAATACGTCACTCAGAGACCATACCAACACTTTATTGCAATACCTTAACTATATAAAGTTAATTTTACTTCAGTAGAATTTTCAGTGGAGGACATTTACTTTACCCATATTTTTACTATAACTTACTGTATATAGATGATAGGCCTACTGTTTATATATATATAGATTTAGATTAATTCTACCGTTCCCAACTTTTTTCCATTCTGTTTTCTGATTTTTTCAATAGTTATTTCAATGTTTTTTTGATGTTTTATGTTGCAATTAATCTAAAATTGAGGTCCTTTTTCAGGGTTTGGACAATCTTGGGCCACACTGAACTCTAGACCTGATCGAAATCGCTTCAGGGGGGTCATTATTACTATAAAAAGAATAATCAGAAGTTCAAATATCTGGTCATACATGGTTTTGTTTTGGTTCTTCCAGGAATTTTGCCAAAATCTACTTACGTCTGTCTGGCTCTGAGCCCTGTAAGGTGGAAGTTGTACTCCCTTTTCACCTCCTAAAAATCAACACAGGACCCTGAACCTCCATAATATTGACACAGATGTTGCATATAACTAAATTCCCTTGAAACTATGGCCCTGGCTTTTGTATTCCCACAGTGGGAATAATTTCAGTGGACTGTCTAGTATCTTACTATTAAAATACATCCTCTAATTAATTTGCAATTTGTCCGTCTGCTCTGCCTGATCACAGTTGTTAATATGCTCCCGTGGCAATATCCTCCCAACACTAATGTTCATGTTTACACAAGTCAACTTTACTTTGAATCGCCTACTTGATAGTGATTATCTCCTTTCCGTTTAAGCTGGCTATTGTTCCAGTTGTTGACATAACGTAACCAGGAGTATATAATGAATTAATAGAGTCAAGGAGACAGTGGTGTTTTAGTTCCCTGCAGGTGGTGCTTGCAGGCTACACATTTGTCCAACCTAATGAAGCACTTAGATAGCTGAGTTTATGACTTTAGACTGCACCACATGTTAAAGCACAGAGGAACCTGACAAGAACAATAGGAGTGATATGAGATCCAGTAACTGCTGTGTTACAGTAGTTTGGAAAAGGCATATCATTTAATTTGGCCTGTGACTCACTGGCATCTGCTCAGTATCACTGGAGGTTAGCATTTCTGCTGCTCCCTGTGTTCGAGTGCACATCGCCTTCACTGTTCTGCATCTGACTGGCCTGGCTGCGTCTGTTTTCCATTGTGCCGTACATATGCAGTCCATATGCAAAGCACTGCAACGCGGCGCAGAGACGGTGATGTCACCGCTCCGATTGCCAGTTGTGGTTTTGTGGTTGGCACTGAGAGGGAGGGGGGGAGATTAATTTTGCTTCTAGTAATTCAGAAATATCAACATGGAAAAAAATTACTCAATATGAATGAATGAAACTTAAGGGCAGCGCTATATTGACAAAACAGAACAGGAAATTAGAGAGGCTGAGTGGGCATGCTTGTGTCTGTAGCTAAAACATTTTATAATAACAAAAATTAAACCGAAATATTAAAGACATCTAGGTGGAGCTAAATTCCATTTACACATCTACATCTTGTTTAAAATGTTTATATGTCCCTTTGTGATTAGCGCATATTCAAAAGTACAGTATGTCAAATATCATAGTGGAACAAACTTAGCAGAATGTATGTTTAAATTACTATTTATGTGTGTGTGTGTGTGTGTTTTTATCTTAAATTGAGACGTTTTTATCTACATGTGTGTATCTCCCCTAAAGCCTGCCATGTTGCAGAAAAGCAGACAACAGATATTATTAGTTTACTTTCCTATAAAGACTGGATGCAGGGGTTAGGGTTGGGGTTCGGGTAACCTCGTCCCTTCATCTGGCAAAACCAGGTCAAGACACAACCCACTGTAAAACTAGAATGTATACATACATATTAAATATCTAACGAGTGAATTACTCGAGAGACTAGCTGTTTCCTCCTGCTTCCAGTGTTTATGCTAAAATAAGCTAACTGACTGCTAGCTCTACTGTAGCTTCATAGTCACCGCTCAGTGAGTTTGTATTTCTCTTTATTTATTAAAGCTATTAAAATGTGTGAAATGTGTAATTTGTGTAGATGTTATTTGTTTTTTTGTCTTTTTACAATTGACTATTTATTAAGACATTGATGTTTTAAATATTAAAGTATAAATGCACTGAAAAAATGATGATATTGTATAACTTTGGTAAATTGACTTTTTAGCCTTAAAAAATGGCCCAATAAAAATATAGTTTAAAAACTCACTGCAGGCCTTAAAAACTATTTTGGAATGTAAATTCTTCATCAGATTGTTAAAATGTTCAACTTTCCATTGGAAAAAGAAACTTACATTACCTCAACTTTAGCTACAGTCCTGTCTGAAAAGAGTATGTGTCTCTACTATCATTATGTGCAATCAGTGTATATGGCAGCATATTGTGTAAGTTACCTCTGCTGACTTGAAGCCCACATCAAAGGCCTCTGTGGATAGAGGCCTGCAAAAGGAGCTTTAAATAGATCAGCAGGTAATGGGCTTTTGAAGGCTGAAATTGCAGCAATCCTAATGTAGGGAGCACAGCCATCTTTTATGGCTTGGCATGGGCCAGACAGATTACCATCAGGGGTTACGCCGCCACCTGGCAAACATGACATTTTCTGTGATTGGTCTAATTTACGGCCACCGGTCATCCAGGAGCTGGCTCTGGCACACTCTTGTCTCTGTGGTTGGTTTGAGTTCTGTATATTTGACAAAAGATCGATGGCGATCATTTAACGTTCCTCCTTGACAACCAAAAGCAAAACTTGCCAGGCTGTTAAAAAAGCTACAGGGTTTCTGAAACCACATCCAGCAAAGATTTTATTCATTATCACCTCAATGGCTTCCTCACAGAGAGAATGCTAGAGAATTATTTGACACTGCTTCCTGTCTACCTCGCTTATTGCTTAAACACTGGATGGTTCTCCATACAGAAAGAATGTGCTAAACTTGGCTCGGCTATAATAACTGCGCATTTGTGGGCCACATGGACCAAAATTGTCCATTTCCCATCAGAATCATGTTCAGACCTATAATTAGGATTATTTTAGGAACACCAGAGTATCCAGTGGTCACTGCATCCTCTGGGTCTCGCGGAACCACAGAAGCTGCCCTGAACCTTGACAATTGCAGCATAATGTAATATAAACACAAAAATGTTTCTGTGTTACATTCCTCCATCCATCACCCTCACCTCAACTATAATTGTGAATCAACAGCGGGAAACCATTATTAACATTTAGTGTATAGTTAGGCAATGATTATGAACATGTGCTGCCTGTTTACCGCGGGGTAACTGTTGTTTTTTGTGTGTAAGTTGTCTGAATCCTCAACTCATTCAACTGTCACATGCTTGGCGATGATTACTTTTGGAATGCATTCAGAGAATAAGTGAGGTCACTATGTGATATCCCAACACTGGATATCTAATCTACTCAGTCTCTTCCTCCGGAAAAGCTTTTCTTTTTCTAAACTGGTCAGCAACTATCTGAAACAGCAGAGAGACAAATTTGGGGAAACACAGTGATGTCTGAACACATGCAGTCACACGCTCTCACACACAAAAGTGCAGAGTCTTCTCATCTATGGTTTAAAGGCCTTTTTTCACATAACATAGTTGTGATCAAACCGGCCCTGCAGCAACAAAGCAAATCCTTAAACAGCTGGGTTTTGACAGAGCAGAGTGCCTACTGTAACTCAGGACAGATGTGGACCTGGGCCTGACTGTATGAGGTCTGAGGCTCTGCAGCGGCATCACACCACCCAGGGGCATCTGCTCAGGAGATCTGAGGGGCTGACCGGGGATTTTTGGGTGTTTTGGTCTGACTGTGGATTGTGGTTATTGTTGTAAGGTAAGGGATCTGTGGGGAAGAGGGCACAGGGGTCACTCTCAACACATGAGGATCATGTAAAGCCCCCTCACCTCTGATCTGATGGTGTGAACAGCTGCCTCGTGTTGACGCTGAGATTCACTTTGATCCACCTTGATAGGGGTTCAGGCAGACAAATGTGTTCATACCATGTACTGAAGTTGCTGTTGGAAATTGCATGCTGGCCTATTTGGTATGATGTACCTGTTTTTATAAAAATATTGCCCCATGAGGACCAGATTAAGTTGATCACAAGCTCTATGGCAAAACTGATGTGTGGGCCCCTATTGATCTACCCTGATCTATCCTGTTCTGCATTTTAGCTTGGCTTTGTTATTTAAAGAAAAATTGAATTATTAAAATATTACCTGAAATATTATAAAATATTTAGAAAACACAGCATCACTCAATTCTCTATCTATTCCACTGGAAAAAACACCTACAGCTCTTTATAATGATGAATAAATCATTCATAAGATATGAATTATTTAAGTAATTGTTTAGTCATTTTTCAAGTAAAATACCAAATATTTGATCATCCTAGCTTTTCAAATAGCTGCTTTTCACTTCATTGCATCATAATCGATCCAATATTTGCGGTTCAGGCAGCCCCATTGGGCTCTACATCACTACTCATTACTACTTAGGGAGGGTCCATTGCACCAGGGCATCATAGTTGAATAAGCTAATAGTCAGTGAGCCAGTGGTGGGAGCAGCTGAGAGAAAACATTTATTGGGACAGCTACATGTTTCTTCTTCTGAAGTTGCTGCCCCCCTGGGATCTGTGCTGAAGGGTGTGTACCTTGTGGAATTCACATCCCATCACAGAGATTAACAATAGGCTTTTCATAAATCATTCCCTAAAACATTATAATTTTTCTGAGTTTATTACAGCTATATGTGTGAAGGAAAGCACTGGTACTGATCATAGTTTTTAGAAAAGTTTAATAGCTGCAGTACGTTGGACTCTGTGTGTTCTGTGGGTGGAGAAAGTGTTATGTCTGGAATACTTGATACTGTACTGTGATTTTTCAGAAGGAATTCCACCATACAGCTCTCTGTCAATAAAAGAACCTTCATGCATGGCCTGAGAAAAGAGACTGCTGTGCACTGAGTAAGCAGTTTGCATCAATACAACCCTTAGTGGCTAATTGCTCATTTCAGTGGATCTCAAATATTTAGCCAAGGACTGCATAAAAGTGAGCCATCTGGCTGCCAACCTCATCAGACTCTCTGCTTCCCCAGGATTTAATTTAATCCCTTTTAAGCTGCTTGTTTAAAAGTGGTGAAATAATTGGTGGGAGTGGATCCAATAAAGTAATGATACTCCCATTCTCTCCTTGCGCTAATTGGTAAATGAAATTAATCCGCTCCTCGTTTTGCTGTTGCCAGCCTGAGAGCTCTTTAATTAGCCTGCAAGGTCACCACTCTGAGGATTTCTTATTTGCATTTCCAAGGTGATCAACAATTTGAATTTTTTTGCTCAAAGGAACAACATGGTGTATCATTGTCCTGAACTAGTGACCTTCCAAGATCTTCCTGGAGCGCTGATAGAACGTGCCTGCTG
This sequence comes from Eupleurogrammus muticus, assembly GCA_036785175.1. Lineage (NCBI taxonomy): Eukaryota > Metazoa > Chordata > Actinopteri > Scombriformes > Trichiuridae > Eupleurogrammus > Eupleurogrammus muticus. The sequence goes on along the minus strand of JAYKQN010000016.1, from coordinate 3,226,315 downwards.
CCCTTCCTATGACACCTCTTGCTATTTGAATGCTAAAGTAAGTCCTCCCTTATCTGAGTTAGATAAGATATTGATGCTCCATGAAGGCAGGACATGAGGTGTCCGCGGGCGAGATACTTGACCTCCGTTTGGTGTGAGTCACACAGATAAATGCTTTCATGCAGACATCATGACTAATTTGATACGTCCACATCTGGGCTGTTCATGCCAGAGATGACATCAGTCAGCTTCACAGTAGGACAGCGCATGAGAAAGTCTGTTAGAGCCGTGGCTGATGTCTGCTGTGCTTTTACGGATAAGGTGTCGGTGGGTAATAGCAGCATCATGGTGATCAGATTTTTAACAGAATGCTGAATCTGACTGCACAAAAGAGTCCTCTTTCCAATCGTTACGTTAGATTCTTCTCACCATACACATTAGTGTGATAGATCATCTCTGACAGTGTGCACCCAGATGGATCTTTCTTTCTGAAAATGCTTAACAGACTCGGTAGACAAATCAGTGAATTGCTCTGTGTCTGTGTGTGTATTTTGCCATCCCAGTGTCTTGTTTGCTCTCCTCCTTGTTCTTCTCATCACCGGGCTGTCAAAACACACAATTCCAAGTAACATGCACACAGACGTGGTCGAAGAAATAAAGACAGTCCTAGACTTCTCATGGGATCTGACTGAATTGCAGCAGACACATTACAGATCCAGTGGAAAAGAGAGAGAAGGAGGATGGAGGAGTGCCAGGGGGAAAATACAGCCATGTAGCGAGCCCAGTTTTTCCAATCTGCAAAAAGTTTTATAAGTTTGCAGTAATGTGCAATTACACCGCAGCTAACCTAATTATCAGTCTGACAATGCAGAGAAAGTGAGGGCCAAGTGGTGGATGATCCACTATAAAGACTACAAGTTGTAAAACAAAGTTTAAAGACAACACTGTTGACAATTTTTATAGTCATACCAGAAAACAGTGCTCTGCAGTGTCAATAGTAACAGGGAAGCTGTTTCTGGGGGAAAAAATGTTTTTAATGTTTTTTCCAATGTTGTGAGGACCACAACCAAAATTCTATTCACATTATTGTGTAAATTCCTCACCTTTTATTGGCAACACAATCTCACACCAAAGAGGGTGTGTATCATCTCACTCTAGATTTTACTATTTATTTGTGACCTACGTGAGAGCCTACTAGAACCGCTTGCTTTTAGAATTAAAACCTTTCATAATTTTAGCCAAGTTAAAGAACCAAAAGTTTTCAAATGGACACAAAATATTTCCAAAATTTTTCGAATACCCAGCTGGAACACCATTATAGAGTCATCACAAAACATTCCATTGACCAGCAGGAGCTACGAATAGCCACTACAAGAATTGTGCAAATTTGGTAAGTGGTGAATGTCCCAAAATCGAGAGTTCATACATGTTTTATGTAAATCAGCTTAGCAGATTTTGCATAATTTTGTTCACAGTTTTCAGCAGATTGGACAAGTCAAGCCAAGTCAAGTCAATTTCATTTATATAGCCCAAAATCACAATTCACAGATTCATCTCAATAGGCTTCAACAGCAGCACAACATCCCCTGTCCTTAGACCCTCACATCGTACAAGGAAAAACTCTAAAAGAAAAAAAGAAGAAAAGCACAAAAGACTCACATTGTGTATGTTTATAAATAGAGATGTACACACAGAACTCTTCAAAATCATTATGTATTCTTTCAGTTTTTTTATTTTTTATTCTGTCTGTTCAATTCAGACTCATGTCTGAATCTCACAATAATGTTGTTCAGAAACATCAGGCCAATGTTCTTTTTGGTGCCACAGCTGCTGTGTCACAAATGGCTGCAGCATCACACAGCACATCACACAGTGCACATTTAGGCATACAGCTGCAGCATAACGACATCAACACTGGATCAGACTGGAATTAACATTCTGTGTTCTGCAGATCAGTGTGTAACGGATTCCAGGTGGATATGGTGGGTTTGTTTGTATTAAAAAAGTCTTTATAAATAAGTAATTACCACCAACTTGCTACCAACAATTTCATTCTTCCTGCATGTGATTATTAGCACTGGTGTATAAAAGAGACTGCTTTTAGGGCTCATTTGCATAGAAAGAGGCAGATTTTCCACCCATTTTACAAATTTAAATACCCCCAATTAGCGCAGATGCACAGAGACACAATGATGATGGTGACACAGTTTAAGGTCAGGTAAGTCTGACGATTCTGAATATAGTCTCTAAATAGATACCTGTGGTTTGCCTAGGCCATGGCACACAGAAAACAGACATCCAATAGAGAGGATTATGCATGTTAACGAGACATACCAAAAATGAACAGAACTTTCCAGTGCGGAAACAAATTTGACAAAGTTGACCTGTCTATGAAATAGCACTAAATGAAGCCTATGTTTATTTTAATATTTTGTAAGTAGTTACAGCAATGGAGAAAGTTTGCTTACCCCATGCCGAGTGAAGAAATAGAAATACCTCCCATTGCTAAATCATAGCCAAGGTTTGTCCTTTTCACTGGAATAGTGAGGAATAATAATATTGCATGAGCACCTTTTGGGATGGTAATGATTGTTCCAGCTATTAGTCAGGCCATCAGGTGTTAGGAAAACTTCAATCAGTACTTGAACTTTAAATTTCGATAGAAAATATTAGTAAAAATTAAAAATGTAATGGTTTCATTGTTGATTTGTTTGGCAAATGACCAGAACATACATGAATTACTGGACTAGCTTTGCATTACACACTGACAATAATTAGCCTGCAAGGTCACCTGACCCTGCTCAGAGAGAACATGCTCAAAGGCACAACCGTATGCATCATCATATCAAACCTGTGACCCTCCATGTCTTTCCTGTAGAGCTGATAGAACAGAGGGTCCGGTGTGATCCTTCACGTTAAGATGATTCTAGGCCCCCCATATTGTGTTATTTTTAATTGCCAATCTCATCTGCACATAGAGTCTTCATCATCAATATTGAGTTATGTTATTTCTGTTGGATTTGTTTCTTGTAACATTATTACAAATGCCAATGAGATTTTGACTCACAATACAAAACTTGGACAAAAATAACACAAACACTAACAGCATGGCTTCTGGGACATTATTAATTAATTTTGTTTTATTATTTGTGTGAACAAACCAAACTTTTCAAACTTGCTGATTATGTGTTTGGAGGATGATGCAAGTCTTTCCCTGACCAGTACCAGGCACCCATCTCTACCCATCAATGGCCCAGTTCACCCCCCACCCCACCCCACCAATAAGTACACTGGGCCACAAATTTGGAATGAGATAACTCACATCTGGAGCTGCAAACAGGGACTTGGTTCAGCTGGAGTCACTAAGGCGCTGGCAGAGAGGACACTAAAACCCTTGCTTGACTCAGCTGTAAAGCTGGCTCTCTCGGAGAAAAGCTCTCCATCTAGTCTTGTGCGCTGGGCCTCTCATTATTCATTGTTCAGCGGTTCAGTTAACAAGAGGCAGAGAGGAACATTGAGACTGACCAAAACCACAGGATTTTAGAATGTCTGTAAAGTCTTTCCTATCAAAACGAAAACAAAATTCCACTATAGCTGGGGGTGATGATAACATGCTTAATAGACTGAAACCTGCAACCTTTTTCATGCTGGTGGTGTTTTTTTTTCTTTGTCGAGCTGGTATGTATATGCAAATGTAATGTTTTTGCTCTTGAGCGTATACACCACAAACTTCCTTGCACACTTTAGCATGCACACAAACACTGAGAATGACATTCATGTGGGAGGGTCCAAGAGGCGTGAGAGATGGATGAGTGACAAGGGTTGATGTAGAGTGCGCGCACACATACACACACACACACATAGACACACACACACACACACACACACACACACACACACACACACACACACACACACAGTAGACATGGTTGAGATTCCTCATCAGGTTCCCTCCCTCTCTTGACATGTTACTCAAGAACTCTTTTCCTTCACCCTGAGGACTCACAGTCGCCACTGTTCATAGAACCCTTCCAGGACTAAATATAGTGTTAACCTATCTGTACCGTTCCTACATCCAGCTGTTCCAGATGCAAACACTCCCCTGGCTTTTCCCCTGGATGGAGCAAAGACAGCGATACTTTTTCTGCATACATAGACAAGGCAGAAATCATATTTCTATCTTACTTTTTGCTATATTAATGGATGTGTTCTATAAAAATGGAATAGGAGCCATTGAAAGGCACCTCTGTTAGTGTTATATAAAGTCACATTGCACTTAATGAAATGCAGCTTACCTGTGTGTCCTGCTGCAAGTCATATCATTCAGGCTACATCCTTAGCTGATGTAAAAGTTTGCAAGAAACTCAGCCAAACAGATGAGAGACATACATACTACACGCACAGAGAGACATGGAGGTACAGTGTGGGGAAGGAGTGAGTGGGAGAAGAGTGGCGTGAGTGTATCAAAACAAAACCACCCGGCTTTTTCAAGCTCAATTGAACATTAAACTGTTTTGGGCGAGGGAAATATGACACAGTGTTATTTTTGCCGAGCTCGGGTGCAAACGCTCTTAAGAGGTAAAAGGCTGAGAGTGGAAATGGAGCCAAGAGGACTAAAAGCGTTTGTTGTTTTTCGGCATGTTGATCCTGAGTGGAATCTAACCTCTCAGCGCTGCGATGGTGGAGGTCTGTGGCGAGGAGTCGCTCAAGTATGAAGTTAAAGGCTAAGTCCACAACTCTCAAGGGGCCGTCCCCTGCTTCATTATTTTCACTCCAGCGCTGCATGCTGTGGGCCAGTGCTGGGGAGGGTCTGATTTATAATTCATGTGTCTGGGCCACTGCTTTTCAGTAGTTTTTGTACATATAAACAATGTGACAGGGGACAGCAGGAAGCTCAGGGTCTAAATTTGGATGCTTCATTGTGAAGTGAGCCCCGCCCGATTAGGCCTACTTAAGATCAACAATGCGCAGACCTCCGACCATGCAAGCTACAATACTCACACGATGCGTGATATGTTTCACTGACTTCCAAGCAACTCATTTATTAACATTATCGGAAATTGCTAAGTTCAGTGTGGGTCCATCGACACAGACAGCCAGCACACAGGGTCAAACACAGTGCACTGCCACTAAATCATTTTTCCAGAGTGAACTTAGCCATAAGAACAAGGCTGCAGAATACAGATGTAGCTGCAGTGAACTGCTCCAACCTCAAGGTGAACTCACTTTTCAACTTTTTTAAGGTGCATATAGAGATCAATTGATGCACAGGTTAATTGGGGGACATGAAATCTGTGTTAAACTTTGCCTATTCATCTCTGCACTATAACACAGAGGCTGTGGAGCTGCCTCCAATCCTCACAATAATGATATCTTACAAAGAACCTGTTAAGCCAGAGGTCATTATTTCTGCAAATTAATGCAATAATTAGTGTACATGTCCAAGTCTACATGCTTGCCTTCACAGGATCGCTATTTTTATAAATGGATTTTAGAGAGAAATGGTGGTTTTATTAGTATGCTAATATATGCATCTAGGTGCTCCAGTCTCTAATCAGCTCAGCTGCTGTATAAAGAGGAATTAAATTATGTCTGACGTTGACAATACCATATATACATGAATGTAATAATTTGGGGATATATCAGGATATATTCTGCATTGGCTAATTTTGGATATATATATATATATATATATATATATATATATATATATATATATATATATATATATATATATATATATATCCATCCATCCATCCATTGTCTTCCGCTTTATCCGGGGCCGGGTCGCGGGGGCAGCAGTCTAAGCAGGGACTCCCAGACTTCCCTCACCCCGGACACGTCCTCCAGCTCCTCCGGTGGGACCCCAAGGCGTTCCCAGGCCAGCCGAGAGACATAGTCCCTCCAGCGTGTCCTGGGTCTTCCCCGGGGCCTCCTCCCGGTGGGACATGCCCAGAACACCTCCCTAGGGAGGCGTCCAGGAGGCATCCTGAGCAGATGCCCGAGCCACCTCAGCTGGTTCCTCTCAATGTGTAGGAGCAGCGGCTCTACTCCGAGCTCCTCCCGTGTGACCGAGCTCCTCACCCTATCCCTAAGGGTGCGCCCGGCCACTCTGCGGAGGAAGCCCATTTCAGCCACTTGTATACGCGATCTTGTCCTTTCGGTCATTACCCAAAGCTCATGACCATAGGTGAGGGTAGGAACGTAGATTGACCGGTAAATCGAGAGCTTCGCCTTCCGGCTCAGCTCCTTCTTCACCACAACGGACCGATACAGCGACCGCATCACTGCAGACGCTGCACCGATCCGCCTGTCAATCTCACGCTCCATCCTTCCCTCACTCGTGAACAAGACCCCGAGATACTTGAACTCCTCCACTTGGGGCAGAGACTCACCACCCACCCGGAGAGAGCAAACCACCTTTTTCCGGTCGAGAACCATGGCCTCGGATTTGGAGGAGCTGATTCTCATCCCAGCCGCTTCACACTCGGCTGCAAACCGCCCCAGTGCCTGCTGCAGGTCCTGGCTCGAAGAAGCCATCAGGACAACATCATCTGCAAACAGCAGAGATGAAATCCTGTGGTTCCCAAACCAGGCCCCCTCCGGCCCCTGGCTGCGCCTAGAAATTCTGTCCATAAATATAATGAACAGAACCGGTGACAAAGGGCAGCCCTGGCGGAGTCCAACATGCACTGGGAACAGGTCTGACTTACTGCCGGCAATGCGAACACAGCTCCTGCTCCGGTCATACAGGGACCGGACAGCCCTTAGCAAAGAGCCCCGGACCCCATACTCCCAGAGCACCCCCCAAAGGACACCACGAGGTACACGGTCGAATGCCTTCTCCAGATCCACAAAACACATGTGGACTGGTTGGGCATACTCCCATGAGCCCTCGAGGACCCGATGGAGAGTATAGAGCTGGTCCAGTGTTCCACGACCGGGACGAAAACCACACTGCTCCTCCTGAATCCGAGGTTCGACTATCGGTCGGATTCTCCTCTCCAGCACCCTGGAATAGACCTTACCGGGAAGGCTGAGGAGTGTGATTCCCCTGTGATTGGAACACACCCTCCGGTCCCCCTTCTTATACAGAGGGACCACCACCCCGGTCTGCCACTCCACAGGTACTGTCCCCGACCGCCACGCGATGTTGCAGAGACGTGTCAGCCAAGACAGTCCCACAACATCCAGAGACTTGAGGTACTCAGGACGGATCTCATCCACCCCCGGAGCCTTGCCACCGAGGAGCTTGCCAACCACCTCAGTGACTTCAGCCAGGGTGATGGACGAGTCCGCCCCTGGGTCCCCAGTCTCTGCTTCCTCCTCGGAGGAAGTGACAGTGGGATTGAGGAGATCCTCAAAGTACTCCTTCCACCGCCCGACAACATCCCCAGTCGAGGTCAGCAGCTCTCCACCCGCACTGTAAACAGTGTTGGTGAAGCACTGCTTTCCCCTCCTGAGGCGCCGGACGGTTTGCCAGAATCTCCTTGAGGCCGTCCGATAGTCCTCCTCCATGGCCTCCCCGAACTCCTCCCAAACCCGAGTTTTTGCCTCTGCGACCGCCCGAGCCGCGGCACGCTTGGCCCGCCGGTACTCATCAGCTGCCTCAGGAGTCCCACGAGCCAACAAGGCTCGATAGGACTCCTTCTTCAGCTTGACGGCATCCCTTACTTCCGGTGTCCACCACCGGGTTCGGGGATTGCCGCCGCGACAAGCACCACGGACCTTACGACCACAGCTACGAGCAGCCGCATCAACAATAGAGGTGGAGAACATGGCCCACTCGGAGTCCATGTCTCCAACCTCCCCCGGGATCAGGGAGAAACTCTCCCGGAGGTGGGAGTTGAAGACCCCCCTGACAGAGGGCTCCGCCAGACGTTCCCAGCAGACCCTCACAATACGCTTGGGCCTGCCAGGTCCGTCCGGCTTCCTCCTCCGCCAGCGGATCCAACTCACCACCAGGTGGTGATCAGTTGACAGCTCAGCCCCTCTCTTCACCCGAGTGTCCAAGACACGCGGTCGGAGGTCAGATGACACGATGACAAAGTCGATCATCGACCTCCGGCCTAGAGTGTCCTGGTGCCATGTGCACCGATGGACACCCTTGTGCTCGAACATGGTGTTCGTTATGGACAAGCTGTGACTAGCACAGAAGTCCAATAACAAAACACCGCTCGGGTTCAGATCGGGGAGGCCGTTCCTCCCAATCACGCCCCTCCAAGTGTCACTGTCGTTACCCACATGGGTGTTGAAATCCCCCAGGAGAACAACGGAGTCCCCGGATGGCGCACTATCTAGTACCCCTCCTAGGGACTCCAAGAAGGCCGGGTACTCTGCACTGCTGTTTGGCCCGTAGGCCGACACAACAGTGAGAGACCTGTCCCCGACCCGAAGGCGCAGGGACGCGACCCCCTCGTTCACCGGAGTGAACCCCAACACGCAGCGGCTGAGCTGTGGGGCAACGAGCAAGCCCACACCAGCTCGCCGCCGCTCCCAGCGGGCAACGCCAGAGAAATAGAGAGTCCAACCCCTCTCAAGAAGATGGGTTCCAGAGCCCAAGCTGTGCGTGGAGGTGAGGCCGACTATATCTAGCCGGTAACGCTCCACCTCCCGCACAAGCTCAGGCTCCTTCCCCCCCAGCGAGGTGACATTCCATGTCCCCAGAGCTAGTCTCCATGTCCGGAGATCCGGTCGCCGAGGTCCCCGCCTTCGACTGCCACCCGAATCTCTCCGCACCCGCCCCCCATGGCTCCTCCCGCAGGTGGTGGGTCCACGGGAGGACGGCCCCACGTCGTTTCTTCGGGCTGGGCCCGACCGGGCCCCGTGGGAAAAGGCTATATATATATATATATATTTAGAGCGGGCGACACGGTGGTGCGGTGGGTAGCACTGTTGCCTCACAGCAAGAAGGTCGCAGGTTCAAGACCGCCTTGGGCCTGGGTCTGGGGCCTTTCTGTGTGGAGTTTGCATGTTCTCCCCGTGTCTGCGTGGGTTTTCACCGGGTACTCCGGTTTCCTCCCACAATACAAAAAACATGCTCAGGTTAATTGGTAAACTCTAAATTGCCCATAGGTGTGAGTGTGAGAGTGAATGGTGTGTGAATGGTGTGTGTGCCCCACGATTGGCTGGCGACCATCTGGGGTGTATCCCTGCCTCTCGCCTTAACGCGCTGGGATAGGCTCCAGCAGACCCCTGCGACCCCGAAAGGGAATAAGCGGGATAGACAATGGATGGATGGATGGATATATTTAGAGCCATTTATTTCTATTCCTACCATTTTACCAAATTACCATTCTATTGGTAATTTGTGCAAAATATGGTGACACTGTGGTGCTGTTGCTTTACAGACAATTCTTTCTGTGTCTGTGTGGGTTGTCTCCAGATTTTCCAGCTTCCTCTCATATTCCAAAACATGCTGAGGCTGATTGGAGACTCTTAATTGCCTGTAGGTATGAGTGTGTGACTGAATGGTGAGTGGCAACCTGTCTGGGGTGTATTTCTGTCTCTCACCTGTAATGTGCTGGGATTGACTCCAGCAGACCCCTGTGACCCTAATGAGGAATAAGTGGGTATAAAAATGACTGACTGACTGACTGTACAAAATATGTTGGCTTCAATTCCCTTATTGCCACAGTAGGTGGTGTATGGACTATGGTGAATGGGAATGTATAAATAAGTGTGCACGTATTCTGTCTGCAGGTGTGCTCTGTATCTGGGAACATGATTTGACCATTTGTTGTTCACACTGTTGTGTAGTGTGGCTTAACATTCAGTCTGAATGCATTCAAGTTATAAATGTATGTATGTATGTATAGTGATTATAGTACACTATAGTGATTGTGAGTGGATTCTTGGACATGGAGATAGTGAATAAATGATTGCACTTTTGTTAGGGAATCATCATTCAATTAACCCACCTGTGGGAAATAGCACATCAATTAGGCAAATACTGGTAAAGCTGTGGCTTGTGTATGATTCTGATAATCACTATTCACACAATGGGCTGATAACATTCAAAAGAAGCACATGTTATTAAGGGTTTTTTTTATTTTGTATGGGTAGTAGAAGAGTGTAAAATATACTCTTGGAAAAATAAAATGAATGAAATCGAATGCATTTTAAGAAACAATCATTAATATTGTATTCACAATAATTACACAGATTATATCTGGTAACCTTGGATTATTTTTGGAAGCCAAACGTTGATGCAAGAGTAGTGGAGTTTTGTTTTGTTTACTTGCAACAAAAGAATCATTTAATAATTAGCACTAACAGATAGCATTAAGTAACTAGCTTTAGCTTTGTGCAATTATGTAATTAGCAGATCTTTTACATCTCATCTTCTGCTCAGTGATGACAGAAGATGAAATGTAAAAGCCGGATCAACACCAGTTTATGGTTGTTCACTGTATAAGCATCTCAAAATGTTAATTATCTATATTATATATTTTTTCTTTTGTTTGTTTTTTTATGTGTTAAACTGTTTATACAAGGCCTGGGCCAAGTTTTGATATGCAATATTTTTTAACAATATCAAAATAATGTTTGTTTGTTTGCTTTCATAGTCTGCCAGTCAAGCTTCATTTCACTCATTTGCCTACTCTACAATGTACCCTATTGTATAGTAATATAAACCTCATAGAAGGGCAACGCTCATGTACCCGGAACAAACTCCAAGAAAACTGGAGGAATTTTGATTTTAATCAAAGATACAGACAAATTAACTGAACCATAAAGAACATTACAATTATATTGTTGTAGTTCTTTTTCTTTTTTCCCTGATAAAATTGCATATTGTGATGTGTTTGTCACTATACAAGTGACCCCTACAGTGATGTGAGTGCTGGTGAAAGCTTGAATGGAGGCGAAGAGACCGGTCATGTTGCAGGGCAGATCTGGGGCTGCCTGGCACGGCCTGTTTTCGCTCGGAGGTTTGAATTCACACAACCTGTGATCTGAAGCCAGCAACCAACCCACCACCTCCAAAACCTCCCTCTTCCTCTGTAAACAGCAGTAATCTGCAGTCCAGCTGCAGCTCAGGGACAGTGGTGGGAGTCAGGGACGCCAGGCGGCCATGGAGCCCAGACACTGAAGGAGAGATACTGTAGGATGATGTGTAACATGACCAATAATTCATAACAGCTCCACACAGTCAACATTATTTTTCTCAACTCTTGATGGACCCATACCTCCTTTGCCTGGTTTGTGAGAAGGTGATGACCCCTCCCCTTCTCACCTGGTTATAAGGGGGAACTGAATAGCAGAGAGAGTTCCCCCGGACGGGTTTGCGTGCGGAACAGGTGACGCGACGCGTGGGACTGCCTGTCTGGTCCACCTGGTGCGAGGTGGACTTTCCCTGCTGGCGTGAGCGTTTTGGGTCTTCTTTTTGTATCGCCGACAATAAATGTTTTTATTACGCGAGTTCCTTTGCCTCCTGTCTCCACTTCTTTTTCTGGTTGCCCTGATCCCTTTTGTGGGGCGACCGTGTCGGTCGCTCACATGGTTCTTTAGCTTTGAATAAAAAAGCAGATCATCACACAACAGCTGGCTGTGTGTCAGCTGAGAGAGCGCCTGCCTCACAGAAGGCTTCAGTGCCATCTTTGTGTAACAGAAGACGGCTGGACCTCCAGACACATCAGGGTGTTCCCCAGATGCAAGACATTATAGCATTCCACTTTCACTTGCCCCCTTCTGCTGTCTAAGAAAGACCCTGAATGCACTGACTAGATTGTACCATAAAATGCGAGGCAGGCAGGCAGGACCACCAACGTAGCGAGGCGCGTTGTAGGGCTTGTTTAGTGGCGGCCTTATTTTGTCGGTCCACCCTCCTTCACTTAATCGTTAAAACAAGGTTTTACTGTCTGGCCACATCGACTTCGCCATGTCTGCATATAGACGAGACAAAGTAAAAGACAACTATGAAAATATTGATCCAAGTGGTTTGGTGTGAGAGGTCGAATATGTGATGAGTTTGGTACTGGAGAATGAATAGGCCACAGATGCCATTGTTCTCTTTTCTAGGAAAATTTGGATTTTAGCAACCATGAGGCATCAGAATTATATAAATTAAAGCTGCTCCTAATCCTACAAGAGCCAGATATTTACAGACTCTTACACATTATATTAACTCATACATGATGTTTTACTGGGCTTGTATTATAAATATTTAAAAAGCTATTCAGTGGTTTACTTACCAGATTTGTCTTGGCCTGAAGAAAGTTTTACAAAGAAACTACATCTAGATGGAAACCATGATATGCTTAATATGTTAAATCACTGAATTATCTGCAGGGTTTTGGGGTTGTTGCAAAAAGTATTTCTACAGATGCGAAATGCGAAAAAAATCTATATAGACACTTGTTCAAATAGAGAATCTGGAGCATTTCATGTTGATACAAATCTAAGTGTGTCACAAGATCATTTTCTTTTCTCCAAAGATGCAAAATATTCTGTGCAGGGAGGTGAAACTGTGAGGTCAGAGCGATCAGCTACATACATACATCGTACATGTATTAAGAGACAAGAAAACAGTGATTGGCCAAGGCCCTGCTTGTGTTCTGTCATGTACATGGAATCTCATTCATGGAATGCAGCAAACATCACAAATTGATGATGCCCACTGTAAGGTGGAATTTTTTACACATGATACACTTGGCCATTTTTAGACGGTGAAAATGAATGGTCTAAATACAATCACAAGCAGTGTCTGGAGCTGTGAGCATAAGTCATAAGTGGCTCAAAACAGAGAACACATAAGGGTTGTTTTGGGTTCTCTAACTTTTCATAGGTGTGTTTTGAACTCAACCATCCCTTCAAAGCCAGGTGCCCTTGCATCTGGGTATATTGCTATTTAGATGATAAGATATGTGTCATGACTATATAGGGATATTTGGGGCAGATTGTCTGCTCTGGTAAAAGTAGGTTTAATTGAATTAGTTGATTTAAGGAATTATACATGATTTTTTTTATTCCTTTTCCTTTCCTTCTGAAAAAAAGATGAGACACCCAGAGATTATATTTACTTGGCACACATATAATCTCTCTCATTAACATCAACCACTAATAGCCTAACAGTTAGAGCAGGTGACATTTCAATGATAATAGAACCATTTAATCACACTTGTATTAGTAATGGATCTCCATCCATTCAAACTGCTCTGATATCCCCATTTTTCCCCATTTTATATGATTCAACTTCAATGATCTACTTCATGCTTTTTATGTCTTTAATGTCTGTTTGCACAGTCCTGCTACATGAAAAATATTGTCTAAAAGGACTGTGTGCAATAGCTAATGTTTTGGAAGTGTAGAAGTATACAAAGGGAAATTGGCCAGACAAAAAATAAAAAATGCCTTTAAACTATATTGAAACATCAAATGTTGCAATAATAATTGCTATTATTTAAATTGTTGAAGTAAATTTTTTCTTCATTTTGTAAATTAATTAAAAGTAAGTAATGTTGTAAATGTGGTATAGCTCCTGTAAGAGCAGTACTGTGTGAACAGTAGAGTTTGAGATAGAGATAATTTGTGTGTGCGTGTGTAGATGCATCCGTTTGTGTGTGTGTGTGTGTGTGTGTGTGTGTGTGTGTGTGTGTGTGTGTGTGTGTGTGTGTCTGTGTGTGTGTGTGTGTGTGTGTGTGTGTGTGTGTGTGTGTGTGTGTGTGTGTGTGTGTTCGGTGTAGCTGACAAATTGAAGCAATGTGTCTGTTCAGTTTAAGAGTATGCCGGTAAATAAATGCTGAAAATTCTCGAGACTAAACTTGGTTCTTGTGTCTTGCTCACCACTGGCTGTTTAAAGAGAAGACTTTATATAGTAGATAATTCTCTGCTTACTGACCACAGTCTGGAGGATGAAGCACGAAAGGTTTTAATTAATTAATCAGTAGGCACAACCTGCACATTAAAGAGGTTACTACTTGCTACTTACTTACCCCAACACAGAAGAGTAAATCATGCATGCAGGGATTATATTAAAATGAGAAAAGATGTACAGTGCCTTGCCAACTTTTTGACTTTTTGTCACATTTCAGTCTTTCGACATAAAGATTTAAAATTTGAACTTATTTTAAAAACTCAACACCAAGTGGAATAAAATCAAGAGGTGGAACAAAATCAGTTTTACACATGTAGAGTTGTATATTTTTTTGCCATTCTTTCTCGCGAAACATCTTAAACTCAGTACGGTTAGATTTAGAGGGTTTGGGTATAGCAGATTCAGGTCTGGACTTTGACCTGTCTTAGTAAAACATCTGGATATGTTTACTTTTACCATTAAATTGTAGATTTTGCTTTATTTTTAGGATCATTGTCTTGTTGGATGGTGAACATCCGTCTCAGGTCTTTTACAGACTCCAACATGATCCTTTCAAAATGGTCCTGTTTTTTGCTCTATTGTCTTCCAATCATTTTTTACCATCTTCCCTGCCCCTGCTGAAGAAAAGCAGCTCTAAACCATGATGCTACCACCACCATGTTTGACAGTAGTATGGTATTTTCAGGGTGATGTGCAGTGATACTTCTCCAACAAACATACTGTTTTGCATTTTGTCCAGAAAATTCATTTTGGACCAAATTTATTCCACGCGTATTGGGTTATTGCCCAGGTGGCTTATAGCAAACTTCAAACAGGACTTTTTTTTCTTTGAGAAATAGCTTTCTTCCTGCCACTCTCCCGAAAAGACTAGATTTGAGCAGTGTGTAAGAGTTGTCCTATGGACAGATTCCCTCACCTCAGTTGTGAATCTCTGCAGTTCATCCAGAGTGATCATGGGCCTCTTGGCTGCATCTCTGATCAGTCTCTCCTTGATTGAGCTGAAAGTTTGGAGGGACAGCCAGGTCTTGGTGGGTTTGCAGTGATCTGATACACTTTCAGACTATTACACATTATATTAACTCATATTTGATCTTTTTACTGGGCTTATATGATACATATTTAAAAAGCTATTCAGTGGTTTACACTTTTCATTTCAATATCATTGCTTGAAAAGCTCCATGAGACTTTTAAAGCTTGCTGTATGCTCTTTAAACCTCTGAGACTATCACTGCATTTATACCGAGACTTGATTACACACAAGTGGACTCTATTTATCATCATCAGTCATTTAGGTCAACACTGGATCATTCAGGAACTTCTGGAGTAAGTTGGTTGCACTAACAGTAAAGGGAACAAATAATGTGCATATCCAGCTTTTCATTTTTTTTAAATCTAAAAAATTTTAAATATCATATAAATTTAATTGCATTTCATGATTGTGTCCCACTTGGTGTTGATTCTTCACAAAAATCCAATTGTATCATATTGTATGGTTTAACAATAATATATAATAACAAATATGAGTACTTGAACGAAAAATACACAAAAATCTCACAGCCTACCCCTCCTTAAAATAGCACAATGGTAATGTTTGGATGCTTTCACTCAGTCTTAGTGAACAGCCTTGAACTGCTCTCAAGTTACCCTTTACGCCATGACAAGGCCTGCAACACATTGAGTGGATAATCACAACTGCATTTATTATTTATACGACTTGGCTACTGGCCATGAAATTGACCGCTCCACTGGTGGTAACTAGCAATTACAATTGTGTTTGGGCACTGTGACCATTAAGAGACGAACAAACAAAGGAAGCTGCAAAATTAACAGATGTCCTGTTCCTCACTATCTTGGTTCAGTCTCCACATCCACACGTCAATGGCACATGTTCATTTTAAGGCAAACTGTGATTCCTGCAGCATCCTCATTCTGTCTGGACAGCATCTGCGGTCGGGGACACACCCACTCGGTCTCAGTGGAAACCCAGCCAGTGGCAATCCACATTCCAAGAGATAAAAGCATGGGAAAAGTGATAACACAGCTTTGTGATAGCTTTCCAAAACAAACCTGATAAAACTATAAATAAAAGACTTCAAGACGGCTTGATTCCATCAATGCCCTTTTTTTGTTGTGCTACGCTGACTGCAACTCTGGAAAAAGTGCAGTCACAAAAGGCATCCAGCATCCATCATAATTACAGCAGGAGTTTTATAAGTTTACAACCACATGCTGGTTGTTTATAGAGCGAGGACATTCCATTTGTCATGTCGGTTTAATAGGCAGCCATGTAGGTTGGAGGAGGTAGGCTGTTTTTAGCTGATGCAGTAATCACGTCTGTTGGAGGACACCGCTACACATTAGTCACATACACACTGACTTCAGGAGTTCACACTAAGTCTCAGGTCCATATCAACAACTGTATGAGAGAGCCAGCAGCGGCATGATGAGAAAAAGCGTTTTTTGTAAATAACGTACCAGCCGCTGCGACAAACAACCTATTGGTGCTGCTTATTCAGAGGGAAAACTGGATCAACTGTGATCCATGGCGGTTATGAAATGAAGGGAGTATGTTGTCCCAGAGGTGGGAAGGAAATTACACTAATAAATTGCTCTGGGACAAACAGAATGGAGGCACATCTCAAACGGCAGCAGTAAATTGTAGTGAAGCAACGTGCATCTCAGGGCAGCAAGCTGAAGAGCGATGTTGGGTCTGGTCCAGTCTGTCTGTCTAATGAGCAGCCAGGGAGGCTCTAGGCTAAATGGGGGGCTATGTTGTGTCACTGTAGGGGTCGGATGAAGGTCAAATATTAGCGAAAGTAGAGGTCAGGGGTTAATCTCAGAGGGCCGAGCGGCGACTTTCATGGATCAGTGCTCAGAGACTCTGCAGGCCCCAGGTTGGGCGTCGTTGTGGGGGGGGGGGGGGGGGGGGGGGGGGGGGGGGGGGGGGTAGGTTGGGTGGGTGGTTGATGGGGATGTACCTGGAGGGAGTGCAATGCTGCATGTACACTAATCAGGACTTTTGGAAAACAATCAAATAGATTTTTTGGGAGGGAAGTCTTTTGTTCATTCTGTGTTTTACCATTTAAAGGAGCTGTGGGTGGAGCTTGTCAGCCAAACACATACAGTTTTGCTGTTTTTGGAAAAGAATTTGATACATAATCCCTCCTCTCGCCATCCAATCTTACAGCGGATAGAAAGCTGAGTGTTACCTGTTCAACCAGAGTGCTGTTAAAGAGAAAATCACTCACACTCATTCAGAGCAAGTTCTCTGGTGCCTCTTTGGCTCTATGCTCCTCACTTCTCACAGTAATCTACCTACTATAGACAGCGATTACATGCAGCGGCTCGGGCATTTGAACATCATATTTATGGTTTACCTTCTATGTATAATGACATAGGTAAATGTTATAACAAAAAGTACAATCTCCTGTAAGGAAATTCAATGAGATTTTAGGAAGAATTTTTCTAACATCTTAGCAGCACTTTACACCTCAGAGTCTCAATTACTTTCATGCAACCAATTTCACAGATTGATGTGGAAAGATATGATTAAGACGTGATTACACAGGCAAGTATGACAGCCCCTTCCCACACAGCATGCCCCTCCTACACATACGGACCCTCCCCGTCTTGTCCAACTCTCCAGATTGCTCACACATGTTCCTGGCCACACGCCAGCCCCCTCCCTCGCTCTCTTACCCTCGCACAGGAAACCCAGCAGGCGGGCGAGAGGAGCAGTGCAATGAGGGTCTGGCAGCCAAAGCATGGATCAGCAGGCCCCGTCTGTCCTGGACCAATGAGGTTCATGCTGGGTGACTCCAGCCTCCAAAAACAACACCAACGGCCTTCTCGGCATTGCTCATGGCAGAACACATTACATCTACAGACCAGACACCGGTACAGGCTGTGGACGAGATTCTGGATGCTCGCCACGTGGCAGGGTGAATGGTTCAGTTCAGCGAGACCGAGACTATATTCTCGCTGTTAGTTTTAGACATGCCCAGAGATATTTGAATATTCAAGTCCCTCGCTCCCTGAACCACATGCTTTCAGTGAGTCCTGCCAGTTCTCCTGGCTCAGCCCGATCCCTTGTATCCGCCACTTTGTTCATTCACGACCGCCTAAATGAAACGTTCAAATACTGACAGTAAGCAAACCAGGCTGAGTTTACCAGAGCCTGTTCATCATTAAACCACCTTAACGTCTGAAGATTCTGAAATGTCTCCCAGAGCCTGTCTTAGTCTGAGTTTTTCTTAAGTAAAGTGGTCTGAAGCTCCCTCAGTTGTCTCCTAGTGACACCCGTCTCCACCCGTCTATCTACTCGTCAGTTTTAGCCTAATTAAAGCAACATGATGCTTGATAGCTGATAGTTATAACACAGTGCTTATCTCCAAACTGCACATCTGCACATAGACAAAGATTGTTTAACCCTTATAGGGTCTTTATTGTTTTATTGCATATTGGGTCCTGCTGGGTCTGGTGGACCGATTTTAATTCAGGGCCTTCACGTCAATATATTGAAACTTTTTTTTGTTAAAATACTCGAAGTTCACGTCATGGTCTATTTGTAAGTAATGTAAGCAACACTTTTATTTTATTAGAAATGTGATCTTCTCAGGTCAGTTTAATCAGCATCTGCCTGAAGAACATATTCATCCTATCGATTTAAAATAAATAAATAAATAAATAAATAAATAAATAAATAGCCAATCCCAGGATGCTGCGGGTGGGAGGCAGGAATACACTCCTGGCAGATCACAGGCCTATAGGGCACACACACCATTCACTCACACACTTTGTAACCCCACATACCTAGGGGCAATTTAGAGTCTTAGTTAACCTAAGCATGTGTTTGACCTGTGGGAGGAAGCTGGACAAAACAAACTCAGAGAAGGGGGGAACATGCAAACTCTTGATTCACCGACAATGAATTAATATACTTTAGCTCTGCAGTGAAGTATCATTTAGAAACCATTGTAGGAGATTAAGGTCCATCGTCCCTGGGAAACAGCCCTGATCAATCACTGTTCTCATTCAATTGGAACATTAGGAAAACTGACGACTGCTCTACCTCTAAGCTACAGCCGCCCCACTGATGATAAGATATCAATAAGTTCAGTGTGTCAGTTGTATTAGTGAATGATAAAGTAGCTCTATGACTACAGATAGAATTATTTTGCAAAAAATAGATTGCCAAGAATGTAAAGGACTAATCAATATTTCATATTAACAATAGATCAAATGAATTTGGCTGCTTGTAGTAACAAACCCACAGAGAATTTTGACCCGACTACAGTTTCCTTCAAAACAAATTTATTGTCTTGGTTCAAGCTTTCATCTGCTCCATTTTCACATTTTACAGCTTGTTGTGTGACAAATAAATAACTTAATGCAGGTTTAAACAGTAGTTTGGTTAAAAGTGATTTAACACAGATTTAGTCCTTATGTAACATGAATTTCCACTTCCTACTGTAAGAAAACACTGCTACAGTTTATAGTAGAATAAATCCACTACACCAGTGATTTCCAACCTGGGGGTTGGGACCCACAAAGGATCAGTAGATTAAGCCAATGTGGTCTAAAGATGACCTTGTGGATATTATTATGGCATTTTAAAAGTTATTAAAAAAATCTTCTTTCTAGACCAGGGTTGTCATTTAATTTAGTTTAATGACAGATTAAGCAGAAATTATTTAGATAATAGTTGTATGATAATTTTATAATTGATTTATTGATTTTAAAGAAAAAAAACACATTTCAGCTTCTCAGATGTGATGATGCATTGCTTTACTGTGTTAAACACAATGATAAAGTTTGGGTTTTGGGTTATTTGGGTATTTGCGTTTTGGACATTTGACCAAGATGTTTGATATGACTGTGGGGGAAATGGATATTTTCTGATATATTATGGACAAAACAAATCATGATTCATGAGACTAATCGGTGATGTAACTGGTAGAAAATCTAACATGTGAGGACACATGCTTACTTGTATGTTGTCACAGGCCAAAAGGTTTTGGAACCATCAATCTAAACAGAAAAACAGCTAAAAAAAATGCTTTCACTAAATTACAAGAAAAATCTGAGGGAATATTTGCATAACATCATTGCTAGATGTGACCTCACAAGGTCCTCAAACACGTTTTATGTATTACAACTTGCTTAACCATGGAGGAAACAAAATATGCACATTGCAGCCACCAAATGACAGTGTCACATTCAATGCATTTAGAATACTGGAAGCCCTTCCACAAATTACATAAAAAATAACTGACCAACCACAAAAAATGAAGCAAAGCTACTGTGGTCTGAGAAAAGAACTGTTCACTATCCAGATGAAGCTACAAAGTTAAACACAAAGTATTTCCAGTATTTCTTTGACTTGCACAGAAACAGCAAGTTTGTTTTTCCTGCTGGGCCAGTAAATCTGCTATAAGACTTGTTTTCTGTTTTACCAGCAGTCACTGCTTTTTGTTCAGTTCCTGCGAGTTTCTAAAATCTCTTAGTTTTCCAACTTTGGGAATAATTTCCTATGCTCGTCACTTATGACCCAGCAGTGACAAATGTATGATTTTGGTGTCCATGTTTCAGTCAGCAGATTGAAGTCTGACCCCACCTATAAATATCTATGACTTGAAACATGATAAAAAAGTTTCACACTTGGTCATCCAACAAACATCCTACCCTCCTGTGATGTGTGGTCATTGCTATTGACTGCTGAGAAGCAGACGCTCATCACCTCCTTGCATCTGAGTTCAGGGAGAGGACACAGACTCTGCACAACTATTTACCTCTTCCTTCCTGTAACTACTATTTAAGTCTTTACATGCCGCTATTCCTCCATCTGTATGTTCCTCCTCTGTCACAATTTGTTGTATCTTTTCCCATGTCTTCATGATCATATACATGATGAAAAACCTGGCTTGTCATCACATTGCTCTGTGAAAAAAAAATCTGGATATCCTCAATAGCCAAACTGGAAAAAACAGAGAGAAATTCCAGGAAAAAAAGATGGTTATTTCTTTCTTCCTTCCTTCCCTCTTTTCTCCATCACACACCCATGTTTTGGTTTGCAGCACAGGGTGGGGAGCAGGAGTTGGCCAGACAACAGGGGTGGGTTTCATGTAACTGGAACTGGTGCAAAGGGCTCGAAGTCCTATTCTCCTTTCTTCCTACTAATAGCGCATTGCAGCGCAGAATACATTTGAGTGACTACAGACAGAGACGATGACTGACTGCCAAACTGTTGTTGCACCCCGAGGACACCCTTCCTGTTGGTAATATATATCAGTCAAGATACAAGCCCTTTTGCGGATGCAATATATTTTACGAGCTTAGCATTTTTCTAGGATTATGACCTGGACAAACAGAAACTAGAGCATGTCCTGAGCGTAGCCTATATTTCATACAATGCAGATTTGCAAAGTGAATTCTTTATTTAGCTGTGCGCCTGGATCTGTGCCATTAACCGAGAGAGGAAGAAGAAGCTTTTCATTAGATTCTATATCAATTAGTGCTCGAAAAACAAGGTTTTCTCTCAGATTTCAAGAGACGAGAGAGAGAAGATAAAGCTGTGTCTCTGAAGTCGATTCAGAATAAAGATCTCTGAACATCAATGCGGTTAATATTCAGGAGAATAGGACTTTTTTTTTCTTTATTAAAGCACTGAGAATAGGAGGCTTGAACGCATATTCCCAGTATCCAAAATATCAAAGCACCAGCGTAATTACTATTTCAAGTAGAAGGGACCCGACTGCTTCCCCACTCCTCTCCACAATTTCTTGAGGAAACTTCAAAGGCCTCCTTGCTGTTCTTTTTATAACCCCAGCTTTCTCTTCAGCAGTTAGACAAAAGGAGGGGAAATCAAACCAAGGACGTGAGTACAAAAACAGGCCGGGCGGTCAAACGCAGAGCCACGGATCTAACATGTCTGTCAGATCCATCGCGCAGTGATTGGGTTACTCATGGCTTCAAGATTCCCCCGGAGGAGCAGGAGTGAGCCCGGAGAGGAGTTGTTTTGCGGGATGTGAAAAATGTTGTCTTTTCCATTTTTTATGTAACAGTGGTCATTATTCTGCTGCGGCTGCAAAGCCTATTAAAAGGCATGACTCAGTTGAGATT
Organism: Eupleurogrammus muticus; assembly: GCA_036785175.1. Classification (NCBI taxonomy): domain Eukaryota; kingdom Metazoa; phylum Chordata; class Actinopteri; order Scombriformes; family Trichiuridae; genus Eupleurogrammus; species Eupleurogrammus muticus. The sequence continues at coordinate 3,204,396 of JAYKQN010000016.1, read as the reverse complement.
CAGCTCATCATGTGAGGGGTAATGGGGCAGACATTAGTGGAATGAGTGAAGGGGGGGCAGGAGTGAGATAATGAGCAGGGGTTGTTTTAGGTTTAGAGATTGCCGGCTCATCTCTCAATGCATCCTGTAAGCATTTATTTCTGTGTTGCTGTTATCTCTAGTAAACACAGGCCTGTGCACAGTAGGTGAACCTTGCATTCATTTTCATTCAGGAAATCGTTGCGCCTCTTTCTCAGTCCTGTAACTGTCACCAAGGACCCCCCCGTGAAACCGTGATGCTGCATATCAGCGTTCTGAGTTTTTTTTTTTTTTTTTTTTTTTTAAATATAGAATTTCATACTCACACAACCCACTTTTCTCTTTTTTGCTTAATTGCTTCTGGGCTCACATCGGAGGCAAGAGTGGAAAATTCCACAGCGGTAAGATAACTTCACTCCTGAGCTGCCTCGTTCCAAAATTAAACGCATGTGTGGAATTTCATGCCAGAGCCCCGACAGGGGGAAGAGGAGGAAGATGGCAAGGATGTCGGGGGGGGGACAGAAGAGAGGAGTCGCAGCAAGAAGCAGAAGTCTGCCGCTTCTTCCCCATGCTTCCATTATCCAGCTCTCACCTCGTCTTCCTCTGCCTCCTTTCTGGTGAGGGGGCGGTCTGAAGAATAAAGGCATTATAATGGCTCAAGCCCGGCTGCACATGCCCCAAATACCTGTTTAATCAAAAGAAAATAAACCTGGGCCCTTTTCACATATTGGTGGGTGCGTAAGTTAACCTGCCCCGCTGGTGGACAATTGAAACCTGCTGGTGAGTGCGGGGGCTTCTGGCCCGCATCACTTCAGCGTATATATATTATTAGTTTTGGATATATAGCAACACATAGCAGTTTTACCCCACATTTTCTTGTCAAACTGACCACTGGCCTTAGTGAAGGTTTCCAATTGACCCGTTTTTTTTCCTCCACTGACTTTCAGTGCACTCTAGCATCCACAAGTAATCTCCATCCTATCTACCTCCACATCGGTCAAACTCATACAAACCTTCCATCCTGATACAACAGCTTTTGGACCTTTTTCAGAACCACAACACAGATCTTATTACAGAATATTTGGGGGCTGTTTTTTTTTTTTTGGAGAGAGCGGCCTCTGTCCAGGAAAAAAGTAACTGCTCTCGGCCTTCTCCCGCATGGCCTCTTCCTCTCCTCTCTGCTCCATTATCCCAGACAGGGCTATCGTGTTACCATAATGAATCCCTTTAGAGGAAAAGCCTGTCTCTCCGGTCCCCGAGTCAGGCCCTGGTTCCCCCTCTCACTTCTCATCTGATCTCTGGCCTTCTTCCCGTCTCTTTGCTCCTTTTTTTTTCCAAACTCTGTCTGTCTCTTGCAGCCTGAAGAAAGCCTGTAATGAACTCAAACCCTTCAGCAGAGGGGGACCCCTTCAGAAGAGTAATGGGATGCTTCCTCATGCTAAGGGCTACTACCGGGACAGGAGGTATTAGACATGCAAAACCTAAACAAAGCCTAAAGCTAAGGACTGAAATGAACAATAATAGGCTAGTTAATAGGTTTGCCTGATATGGACGCCGCAGGGAGCTTGACCCTCGTAACCTCTCTCGCTGCGACCTCCTGACTTTGCTTGAGGGGAGCCCGCAAGCAGGAATCACGCACGAGATTGATTGCCACTATTAAACATAGCGGTGCACAGAGTGAAATTTAAAAGCATAAGGATATTACAGCTGTATTTAAAGCTTTATGGCGATAATACCTAGCCCATAAAACACTGCGTGACTCACTGAATGATTCACTGCTGAGGCATAATCTTTAAAAAGCAACACTCCTGCAACTGCTTTTTGAACTGTTTATTGTAGGTCAACCTCACACAGCTCAGGTAGCTGAAAAAAACATTCACCTTCTAAAACACAGTTACAGCTATCTATAATCTGTCACTAGAAGAAGGTACAAGCTGATCTGACGACTCCACTGACACCAGACACAGGCCTGAGCAAGTGTTTACCTCACTGGAAAATATGCTGTCTCTACTCCCATATGCATAGCATCTCATGAATGAAAATCTTCACTGCTATAAATTCAAAGACACTTTGAGGAAGGAGGGTCACATGGAAAGTCACATTTTGTCAAGGTTGATTTGTTTCAGTCAAGCCAATAGTTGAATCAGACAGTGTGGTGGATCACTTTGAATACTTTAATAATAAAACATACAATGTAAAAATTTTGAGTTAGAATGTTGATTAATGCATCTAAATCTTAATTGATTAGTTGAAGAACATATTCTTCTTTTGCCATGTTTCAGGTTAAGTACATCTGATCCCTGTTGGACTTTTTATATTCAAGTCACAGAGCTATGCATCACTTCTTCTGAACAGTGAAATTCCCTGAACTTTGATCTTTAAAAAAAACCCACAGGGTTGTTTGAAAGGACTTCTGTTCTGCAGCTATTCTCAAGACTCCCCATCTGGATAAATAATGCACAGTATGATTGGATTAATGTTGTCTTAGACTATTGATGGTACCTTTGTACTTTTGTTGTGTCATACAAAACTAACAAAGAGATGCCATATACCTATCATATTTGTTTGGATTCTGAAAAAAAGGACTTAAGTAAATGGATTAAAATCATTGTTTTATTACACAGCAGTATTTTTGTATCCTGATTGTTTGAGGAATCTTTGTGGAATCTGGCAAAAGCTTCAAAAAAGCAGCACGTTTCTTTAAGCCACCTGTGTTTGAAAAGGTCTTTAGGGATTTATCTGCCTGACAAATGTGTTTTAATCATACATTAAACGCTCAAACTGTGGCTGAGTTAAACCTGTTTGAACAAACTACAAGCCAAGAAGCAAGTGGCCTACATACAGCACGTAGCAGTTACACATAATACAAAGTTGAGTAAAAGCTGCTCTACTCAACATGTTTTATCCTCTTGACTCTTCTGAGCATTATAGTGTCTTTCAGCTTATTGTTTTGGTTTTACATCCACATCTTCATTCTCATCATTCCCTGAGAAACATTTAGTCATCCAGCAGGAGCAGGCAGCTGTTTTCAGCAAAAAAAGTTCTTCTAAACCACCTTCACAGCAATTAACCACACACTGATAGAGCTGGTGACATGCTTGTGAACATAATAGAGCATTTTGCAAATAAGAGATATTTTACTCTAAACTAACCATGAACTAAAAGAGAGACTGCTGGATGTGTAAATATGCAACTTTTTGCTACAATAGATGAATACATGTAGATGTTTTTGCAGCCTCCATCCGCTAGAATAATGTGCTGTGCCTGCTAATGCATGTAAAGGAGGTCTTTTCACAATTAAAATCACCCCACTCACTGAGTTTTTCAACCAATTTTCATGCAGTTAGGTTTGTTAGACTTGCATTCACAACACAGGACACTTTGTTAATCACCTTCTTCATAGCTGAAAAATGTAGTCAATCTCTCACATGTAAAATGTTATTTGTGTTGCTCAATTTTGGAATTCTTTCTTTGCAGCATCCAAAAGGACAGAAGTATTCACTTTCTACTATTGGAACAGCTTTGAAATCTTGAAGCAAGATGGTGACGCAGAGATGCATCCAATAAGTCCCATTGTCTGTCTATTTATGGTTTTCTTCTACAGCTATGAAAATTTGATGTTCTTCTTGTTCTACAAACAACTGCGACAGAAATGAACTGAGTTGGAACTGATAATTTAAGAGGAATTTTACTGAAATTACTGAAATTCTAACTTCATGAGGACAAAAATATCAAGGAAGAGAGAGGTTGAACTGTGCTCCATATGGTCTGCACTACAGGAGGCGTGTAGTTACATATCTGGTTAGAAGAACATCAGGTTAAACCACAGCAGTGATTCAACACAGAACCATAAATAAGTGTGTATTTTAGGAGATAATGTCTTTTACTGGTTCTATGAACACCTCCACCATTCCACACTGATCTGACCGACACTGAAAATGAGCTGAAAGCACTCAACAAGGTTGAATAATTCAGTTACATAAACACACACATGGGTTTAATAATAGAAATAAGTCTTGTGGATTTCTGTTGTGAACCTGGTTATGATACCCAGCTAGAAATGACAAGTAAACAAAGCATATTGAGAGAATGTTGATGCATTAAATGAGTACAGGTCAATCAGTGGAGTCACCTGATCAGTCAGTGAGTAAGTCAGTGAGTCTCCCATGTCAGTGGGCTGCAGCATATGCTCTTTAATGAGCTAGGAAACTCTGATCCAGTGGGCCTTTCCACGTTCCATCAGCTCTAATAATACCGTGTCCCACTCTGTGAGCTGATAGCAGCTTCATTAACCACACTATGAACCTGCACAGGAAGCCAAAGGGGGTTTTATTAGGGTTTTATTACGCAAGAGGAACCAGGGCCAGTTTAATTGGAGCCAACGAGGAAGGTGGAAGACACGGGAGGGGGAGGGGGATGGGGGGCGAGGCGTTAATCTGCGTTTCATCTCTGCCTTTCCCCTGATCTCGAGGAAATCAGAGGTGGAGGCGAAGAGATGAATAGAAAATGTTCTATAAAAATAGGATATTACTCCTGAGGACAAGTTTATTCCTTCTTCTCTCGTTGCTGCACAGCTAACCTCGATCCTGTTATGCCGATGGTGGCAGGAGGCATTTTGCACCACAGTTGTTTGTCATAGAAGAGGATCAGAAGGTATTTTCAGATGTTTTAAGAATTTGGGTTGATTTTAAGTATGGTTACCTTGTTCAGGGCCTTTATTTATCTACCTCCTCTGTTGATTTTTCCCCACAGTAGTGCAAGAAGTCATATATGATATATTGTCTCAGTTTTCGCTGCAGAGATAAATAAGTTGTAGTATGTTTGTATGTTCATAGTGATGCTGTGAGATACAATACTACAACTCTATTTTCGAGAAAAAAAAACAATCTGACTCCCTCCTTGTGATGCACCCACATCTGGATGAGTTCATGTGACAGCGTGGGGGTGTTTCCGAACACTGGGTCCCATCCTACTATCTGCAGACACAATACAGATCTATGTGTGGCTGCCAGCAGAGCCACTCAGAGCTAATGCTGAGACACAGAGCCGCCTTTATGGCTGCCGCCTTCACATCCATTTGGTCCTGAGCTGAGCCCACCAATATAAGTTCCTTTCCCCACCCTTCCCTTAAGCATCTGCACCTTCTAGAGACTCAGAAAAAATAAAAAAGATTTTCATGTTGCCTTAGAGAGCTAAATGCTATAATTAGTCAAATTTAATTAAAGGTGCAGTGTGTAAGATTTAGCAGCATTTGGTGGATAAAACCTGTCAGAAATGGAATATATTATTCAGGCTTTTGTTTAAATTAGTATATAATATAATCAAAATAAGGAATTGAGCAATAGAGTTGGGCAGTATAAAAAATGTATGTCAATAAAAATGTGTTTATATCAATTGATTACATAATTATTGATGCGTTTTTAATACTTTGGGGTATTTTATGGTAGATGCTAAACCTACTGTTAATACTAAATTGAGCAGCTAGAACATATCTTATTCTCCTTCTAGCTTTTCCCTTCACCTTCAAGGGTCAGCACAGCGTATCAGATGCCTCCATGTCTTCTGTGTCCTCTTCTCTCATGTCTCTTGTTCATAATCCTCCTCTTTGGTCTTCTTCTAGGCCTCCTGTCTGGCATTACAAAACTCAGCAGCTTTCTACCAATATATTCACTCTCTTTCCTCCATGTCTAAACCATCCCAGAAACCTATACCATGTGCGGTCCCTCTGATGTTCTCATTCCTGAACCAAATCATCCTGGTCACTCCCGAAGAGAACCTCAGCATATTCATGTATGCTACCTCCAGCTTTGCCTCCTGTCTTTTCCTTAGTGACACTGTCTCTAGTCCAAACAGTACAGCTGGTCTCTTCTTCACACTTCTTCACCTTTTTTTCACACTCTACATGGACTGTCCTAAGTACTTAAAATCGTCCACCTTATCTCTTCTCCCTGTAACCTCACTATTCCACTTCCACTCCATCTTTCTGCAGGTAACCTTCATTCCTCTGTTTTCCAGGGCAAACCTCCACTTCTCCAACTTCTCCTCTACCTGTTCCCTGCTCTCACTTCAGATCACAATGTCATCATATTCCATGCAAATTCCTGTTTAACCTTGTCTGTTAGCCTGTCTATCATTATAGCAAACAAGAAGGGGGTCAGAGCATGCTGTCCTACCTCCAAGTTGGACTCCTCTGTCACACCTACAGCACACCTCACCACTGTATTGCAATCCTCATACATGTTCTGCACTGCTCAACATTACCTTTCTACCACTCCAGACTTCCTCATACAATATCACAATTCCTTTTTGGCCACCCTGTTTTTTCAGGTCTACAAAGATGCAATCTAGCTCCCTCTGACCTTCTCTGTACCTCTCTATCAACATCTGCAAAGCAAATACTGCATAAGTAGTACTCTCTTTTGCATGAAACCATACTGCTGCTCACAAATGTTCATTTCTGCCCTTAGTATAAGTGTAGTGCTTTAACTACTCTTTTCCATAACTTCATTGTATGTCTCATCAGCTTTAGTCCTCTGTAGTTGCTACAACACCGCACATCCCCCTTGTTTTTTTAAAAATGGGTACCCGCACACTTCTCCTCCAATCCTCAGGCCTCTTCTCACTATCCTAGATCTTGTTGAACCCAGTCAGAAACTCTACTGCCACCTCTTCTAGCAGTTCTATACCTCTATAATTATATTACCAGGAGGGACTCTCTTTCCACTATTCAGCTGCTTCCTTCTCACTTCAAAACTTACAAATCTTTGCTACTTCCTTATCCACTGTCACCTCCTCTATTCTTCATTCTCGCTCTCATATTCCTTAATTATCAACTCTTCAAAGTACTCTTTCCATCTTTCCATCACACTACTGGAACTTGTTAATACACTTTTATCGCTATCTGTAATCACCGTAACCTGCTGCACATCCTTCCTTTCTCTGTCTCTGTCTTGCAACCTATATAGATCAGTCTCTCCCTCCTTACTGTCCAACCTAGCATACACTTGTCTACTTTCTCGTAGTTCTCTCAGTGTCCCACTTCTTCTCAGCTAACTTCCTGCTTTGTATACAATCCTACACCTCCTCATTCCACCACCAAAAATCCTTATCTACTTTCCTTCCCGATGAGTCTCCCTGATCACATTAGCTGTAGTTGTGTCTGGAAACACCTTCTGACCACCCAGAGCCTGTGTCAACTCCTTACTAAATGTCCTCTGCTCTTTCCATCTTTTCTTTAGCACAGAGTCATTCTACAAATCATCATCCTATGCTGTCTTACTACACACTCACCTACCACTACTTTGTAGTCACTGATCTCTTTCAAATTACACCATCTACACAAGATATAGTCCTCCTATATATTGCTACCTCCAGTCTTATACAGTAAGTCACCCTATGGTCCTGCCTCTTCTGGAAGAAAGTATTCACTATATCCCTTTACATCCCATTTTGCAAAGTCAACAACCATCCATCCTGTGTTCCTTCTGCTGGATACCAAACCTTTCTGCCCATCACCTACTCGTTATTTCCTGATGGATGCAAGTCTCTACCCTTTCCCATCAACATTCAAAGTCCTTACTCTCAGTCCTCTACTCTTGCTGTTCCTCTACTCTCTCTTCCTAGGAACACACCTTCCTTCTGTGGTCATTATTATTAACATTATTGTTATTTTTTGTCAGATGCCCTTCCTGACACAACCTTCCGTATTTATTCAGGCTTGGGACTGTCAAAATAAGACAATGGCTTGTGCCCCCTTGTGGTTACATTACAAGCTAGAACATATGTTTAAAATACAATACAAATATGTCATAGTAGTCAGCAACAATGAATATCAATTATTTTTAATTATATATTTTTAATAAAAAAATGCTGAATACGACCACTTTATACTGAACTTGATTTGTGGTTTGTCTATTAAATGACTGGCTGTTGGATTCAATAAATAGATTAATTATCATGGGGAATTGAGTGAATTATTTGAATTGAGTTGTTGCATTGATGATAGAATATTGATAAAATCATTAGCCTCTATTTGCCAAAATATCATTTAGGCAATTAAGCTATGAGGATAATTGTATATATGATATTGTTTTATTGCCCAGACCTAATTGAGCTGTTTTTTAACAATATAGCGAGCATATCTCCTTCCATGAAGCCAACCATGTTTCTACAGTAGCCCAGAATGGACAAACCTTTCTATGAGTTGCCTTCATACTGTCCATTTAAGCTAAAGCAAATATACTTCTTATATTGAAGTTTTTCCAAAGATTCAATCATATTTTGCTGTATAAAAAATAAATGCATCTTACCCATCTGTTTTCTGTCAGCCTGTAAACTTTTTTTTTCCTGAACTTCAGCTTGTCTCTTTCAGCTTTTTCTTTGTAGCTGTGCCTGCAAGCAAAATGATGCCAAATGTGACTTTTCCTCTCATGTCTCTTAAGGTCTGGCTCTAAACTGCAGCAGCAGAATGTTGAGCCTGAACAAGTCCCTCTCTGTAGGGTACCGGCAGCATACAGCTTGTTTTCAGTCTGTCTCATTTCATTTCCGTCGCTCCTTCTTACATACAGATCCTCCAATTTGTACTTACTGGAATACAATAAGTAGGAGAAGGGGGAAAAAAGCTTCAGTATTTCAGGAATTCACCAATCACCTGCAAGTGACATCTGAAATTAATTGTGCATGGAGGAGTAGAAGGGGAGAACATTTTCCATAGAAGTGAAATGCATAGAGGTCACAGTCTATACTGCGTGAGCAATAGCAGCAAGGGAAAACAATCTTTTACACTATGGCTGGAATGAAATACTGCAGCTTTGATTGGAAAAATAATAGAAATAAAACAGGGCCCCTAGTTTCTGATTATAAAAACAGAGCCCCTGAATTGTATCTTTATGATTTCCTGGAATGAATGTCACTACGTCTGAATGGATGAGAGCAAGAGAAACCCAACAGAGCACACGGAGCACTCAGAAAATATGTTAAATGGGTATGGTACCAATTTTAACATACACACACAATATACATTTGTGCTCTAACACAGCTCAGCATTTGTAAACTTGCAACAATACTAACCACTATGAGAGAAATTTCTGTCACTAGGATAAAAAAATCACTAATTTTTGGAGGTATAAGACACTTAAAACTAAATTGATGGTGCAGGTTTAAGATCACCCAAAAATCCTATATATCAAGGAATTCTAATGGCAATTATCTACAGACAATACATGCATTACAGAGATAAAACTGGAGATTGCAGGATTTTAGGGGTTAAAGATGAATCTATGCCATCATGAGATGATGAACAAAACAGGAAAAAACATCACTGCTACATAAAATTATGTTTTTTCCTGACTCTTCTGATTCATAATTTGATTTTTTCTTGTAAATGTTGAGAAGTTGTGAGTTGCTGTTTGCTCACTAGGATATAACATCAAGGACTAATGTGCATCACTTTAGGAGATATACTGTAGTTTCTTTACTATATTCTGGGCCTTTATTTATTAAAACACATTCAGGCTCAAGACTCAGGACAAGGTCATATTTAGAGACAGGCTTCTATTTCTATTTAAGAAAAACAGACTACCAGTATGACAAAAATGATAGATGGAATTTAGTGTCTAATTGGACCTAAAAACACAAGTTAATTTATTGAAAAGGTACATTACAGTACATTATATAAACGTTACATTACAGTAATGTGAGAAGGTGATGGCCCCTCCCCTTCTCACCTGATTATAAGGGGGAACTGAATAGCAGAGAGAGAGTTCCCCCCCGGACATGTTTGTGGGTGGCACACAGGAGGCGCGAGGTGTGGGACTGTCTGTGCGGTCCACTTGCTGAGAGGTGGACCGCCACGCTAACAGTGAGCATATGCTGTGTCGTTATTTTATGTACCACTGTCGAATAAATCGCCTCGTTTGATAAAACTGAGTTCCGCTGCCTCCTGTCTCCGCTTCTTTTCTGGTTGTCCTGATCCCTTTTGTGGGGAGACCACGTCGGTCGCTCACATTTGGTGGCAGCGGTGGGATCAGTGGCGCCGCCTGAGAAGCTGAAGAGAGGAGGTGGAACTCGCGGGCGGACGGTGGTACGGAGACGGTCGACGAAGGAGCCGGCGGAGACGGTCGGCGAAGGAGCCGGCGGAGACGGCTAGCGAAGGAGCCGGCGGAGACGGCTAGCGGAGACGGCTAGCGGAGGTGCTAGCGGAGACGGCTAGCGGAAGTGCTAGCGGAAGTGCTAGCGGAGACGGCTAGCGGAAGTGCTGGCGGAGATGGCTGGCGGAGATGGCCAGCGGGACGCAGCAGGACACTACGACCGAGACAGAGAGTGGTCGAGCGGGCCCCGGGGAGGACACAGAACACGGTCGCGGACTTTTGTCTCGCCACCCAGTTGGCGAGACTCCAGAAGGGGAGGGAAGTGTGAGAAGGTGATGGCCCCTCCCCTTCTCACCTGATTATAAGGGGGAACTGAATAGCAGAGAGAGAGTTCCCCCCCGGACATGTTTGTGGGTGGCACACAGGAGGCGCGACGTGTGGGACTGTCTGTGCGGTCCACTTGCTGAGAGGTGGACCGCCACGCTAACAGTGAGCATATGCTGTGTCGTTATTTTATGTACCACTGTCGAATAAATCGCCTCGTTTGATAAAACTGAGTTCCGCTGCCTCCTGTCTCCGCTTCTTTTCTGGTTGCCCTGATCCCTTTTGTGGGGAGACCACGTCGGTCGCTCACAAGTATGCATACAGAACATTACTAATTGCAACTTATCGGTTACAGAGCTTTTGATGTAGATAGGTTATGTCTTAGACAACCATGTCTGTTTATTAAAGGTTTCTCTAAAGGAAAAAGCATGACCTTTATCCTTTAGAAGCATATGCATTACTGAGTTCTTGCCTTAGTGTTCTTTCCTTAGGGTGCACCAGTCTTATGGTCTAATGTGCTTGTGGAAGATTCTCATGAATTTCTCAGCACCTGTCACATATGGAAAGACAATGTCCTCCCTTTTTTTTCTTATTTTCGTGCCATAGGTCTGGAGTATTTCCCTACTAGATGAGACCAGATGCCAAAAGGGTGGTATAAAGGCAGTGGTTTCTCCTGTATAAAAACAGTAGGAAGTTGTACAGTCAATAGTATGTTCTTTTATTGTGGGTATTCTATTCCATTTTTTGTGATTGATGGTTGGGTCACTTTTAATAACTTTATATGTGTCACTGTCACTGAGGAGAGAGGTTATCTTAGTATGGTAGTCGCCTGTATTGAGGATGACTGTGCATTTCCCTTTATCTACTGGCAGGATGGTGATGCTCAACTCCTTGCTTTGTGAGAAAAGAGCCCTCCTTTCTGCAATGGTAATATTGGGAGGAGGTATTTTTGCACCGACAGGGGTTGCTGACACTTTAAGACCGATCTGTTCAGCTTTAGAGGAGGTCAATTTGTGTTTAGTGATTGCTGACTATATAGCTGTGATGAGATGCACTATGGGTAATTGTGGGGAGATGGCAAAATCCAAGCCTTTCACCAGCACCCTCTCTGGTTTAGTGAGTGACCTGTAGGCTAGACTTTTTACCTACTTGTCCTGTAAGGCTGTCATTGCAGCCTTCTCCTGTTCAAGCCCTGAAGTCTGAGGTCTGCTGCTTGTTTTGGAAAATTGTTCCTTGTTTAATTGGTCATACCTGGAGGCAGAACCCACCATTCAACAATTCCTAGGAGCATATGATACCTATTCACCTGACCACTCCCCAGTTTCACGGCATGCTCATGTAATTTGGTTTTACACTCTGAGCTTTAAATTACTGAGTTCCTGTGCACTAATCCTAGAACTGAAAAAGCCTCTTGGATGAGAGAAGAAATGTGTTCAATCAAACTATAAAGTCATATTTAGTTTTTTTTCTACAACTCTACAATATAAAGATAATAGCGTTAGCTAACAATGTTAGCCTTCAGTAATTTTTAATTCAATAATTTTGCCCATATAGACCAACATCACATTACCAAACCTTTGTAGCCATTGTGGTTGTATTGGTGCAAGATCACCCAAAAATACTATTCATCAAATAATTACATTGGTGTCGGTCTATCTGTGACTAGAAATTAGACAAACCTGAAGATCTGGTTCTATGTTTTATTATACAGATTTTTATTAAGGAATCTCAAAAATATAACAATGTTTTGACTGATTTTAACTATGATACTATGTAGGCTGTATTTTTTTCAGGGGATAAGTGTGAACTTGAAGTGGCCTTGCGGCTATGCCTCTGCAAGTCAATATGAGCGTGTATCTGTTCAGCCAGGTCCATCCAGTGATGGGAGCCAAGGCCGTGGCTGACATGCACACTCTCACACAGCTGATAAGACCTTCGCTGGCTGCAGTGCAGACTGTAGATTAAGCTCTTATAGGGAAGGGGGAAGAAATCTGGCTCATGTGGATCAGGGGAGAGAGAGGGATGTTAGCGATCACCCCCCCAAGCACACAGCCAACATTATTATCTACACAGCCCCAACATTGTCTCCAAAATCCTCTCCACTTCTACTACCCTTGAAATAGCCACTTCTATATCTTCCTTTAACCCATAGATGGTCAAACATTCTGGACAAAGGCCTGATGCTCAGTTCAGGGTCTCTATTCTTGATACTAGGCTTTGCTGGACTTGATTTGAGGTTCACTGCACATTGAAACATTCCTTATCATTTACAATTCAGAATTAGGTTTTCAGTGTTCTGTTAACCTCCTTTCTCCTCCACTTAGGACAGAACCTAGGGTGACATTCTCCATAGCTGCCTTGTCCCTCCGGGACTCATTTCCAGAAAACATCCACTGTTGCACCAACCTGTCCCAGTTCAAATTGATCACCAAACTGCAATTTTTAACATTTTTTTTGTATTTTTTGTTTTTATTTATTCATGTAACCTTTTTCACTTCTTGCATCTTTGAGCACCTTGAAAAGCATGTATAAATATAGTATTTTCTATATATGTAAAAGTATAAATATATGTATATAGCAATACTTGTAGTCTTATAGTAGAACTATTATTTTTATTTGCCAATTACTATATTTTAGAATTACATACCCTAAATTAGCCAAAGTTCAAATCAGTTAAGAAATTCTAAAGGCTGCCATCACAGAACCACTATAACTGAATCCTGATATTTGCGGCTCAATGAACACAATTTCAGGAAAGTAGGTATTATATTTTGAAAAACTGTTGTGAGATCAAAGTGAGTGTTCAAGAAACTGTAATAGCTGGAATAGACTCCAGCTCCAGCCTCCCATGACCCTGCACAGGATATAGGTGCCAGTTTGTTGTTGATGGTTGTACTGGTTCTGAAACCTTGGGTGGGGCTCAAACCATTTCACAAACTGTTCATTGCAAGCAGGGGTAAGAAAGTAAGCAGGGTTTTAAAGAAATTTTGTTGTCACTTTTCATGTCAACTATGTTGTGTATAACATCTATTTAAATGATTGATGACTGATGAAAGAGGCAGACACCGATATATCCTGAATGTTACTTACCACAATGCAGTTTTCATTGTTTCATTACACCCCTGCTGCCTCCTGAATGTCCTCTTCTGTCAAACCCAACTTTTAGAGTTTATGTTGCAGCAGGCTTCCTGTTTGAATTTTAAGTAGCTATCCCAAAGCCAATGACATGGCCAGGGTTTTTTACCAGACCAGGCAGTTCTCCTTATGATGAGTAAACTAATTCTTATATGTTTCTGTATTTGATTTCACCACCTCAGCAGGTAAACACAGGTGTTACCAATTAACTAAGGTTCCGTTCCATTTAGTGTAGCAGAAGCATTTCAGTGAGCCAGTTCAGAGCAGCCAGATTGCTTGGCCACAGGGTTGTTGACAACCCCTTATGTGTACGTGGTGCTGCAGCAACTTTTAAGGCGATCCGATCCTGGAGACATCAATTGTAGTTAGATTATAACGCTCAGACTCTTTGGGAGTGGATGCAGCGAGCATGCAGCCCCTCCCCTCCTCCTTATGTGGCCACAGCCAATCAGCATCTGTTAGTCCTGCAGTCAACTCACAAGGAAACGACTTAACAATCGAAAAGATAACTTGATTGGAGCTAAAAACAGTTGAACTAATCCCAGTTGGCTGGTAAATGGACAGTTAGTTCCAGGTTTTGTTGACTTGTATGTTTGCTGTTATTTGTTATTTGTTTCTGTACTAAACTAAATTTGATGTTTGTACTTACTTAGGTCCCCAGCAACACACCTACCAACTGTGAAGTGGATTGGATACACGGTTCCTGAGATATGCAAGAGATTAAAGCTGTAATGATGTCAGTTGCTTAGTTGCATTGCACTATTGCACTAATTGACAACTATTTTGATAAAAAAATAATTTGAGTATTTTTCTGAGAAGGAAATGTCTGTATTCTTGAGGTAAATATTCTCTATTTCAATTATTTTTCTAGTTTCTTTAGCCCTATATAATAGTAAATTGATGATCGTTGAGTTGTGGACTGAAACACAAAGACACTTTAGGTTGAATCTTCATTTTCTTTTGCTTCTTTGCAAAAGAGTGATAGCCATTTTACACCATTTTATGAACTAATTACCCTGATTAATCATTCCAATGATCAACAGTAAATCGATTATTAAAGTAGTCGTTAGTTGCAGCCATAAAGGACATATAGAGGCACATACAGATGCTTTGCTTTATAGTTAGATTGGTAACACCTGCTTTCACCCCACTGTTTCAGGTCGATTTAGGCTGTTGAAAAAAAATAAAAAAAAGGTTTGGTGTTTTGATTGTGTAAAGTCCTATAACTTTAGATACTTTGCATTAACTCAGTTCCAGCTTCCTCCCAGCACACAAGCAGCTTTGATAAAACAGCAAAGTCAACATGGTGGTGTAATTGCAGCACCCTGGGCTCTGGGGAGCGTCACATGTATATGTGTGGCATCACAAATGCATTCTTTTGTCTCGAAGCAGAGGCACCCAGGAGAGGTTGTTCGAGCAATGCAGATCAACCGGGTATGTTTCCATGGATACCCACCCATGCCCTGATAGCTGTGGCACAACAGCTGTGTGTGTGTGTGTGTGTGTGTGTGCATTTCTGTGTGGGGCAAAAACACGTGACGGTTCACAGCAGGCAGCCACTGTCTTGAGGGGGGTCTGATCTGGCAAACGCTGAATAGATGTAACCGCTCTACTGTCCAGTAAGAAAAAAGAATGTGCAAAACATTGTGGCCGCGGACACTCGGAGGCGTCAGCTGCCAGAAGCTCTGTGCCAGGCTCCAATTAAGCAGCCGTGCATCCCATATATAAACAATGCCACAGTTGGTTGGTACAGTAAGTTCCAGGAATTCCCATACAGTGTTAACACTATCTCAACGCCAATGTATTGTAGATTGTAGCTTTCATAAACATATATTCCTGCACACACACACAGTAGGATCTCTGCAGCCAGAGATACACAGCAGCAACCTTCAGGGGCCTCAGCCTGCAACACGTACATTCCGGATGTAAAACTAACCGTGATGTCAATAAGTGGAAAACCTGTGAGCAAGAGAGAGGCCGAATCCCATGGGGGGAGCCCTGGGGTCGCTTGTCCCTTAGCCACGGATACCAGCGTAAAAGACCTCTCACAATGTCGCAGGGACAATTTGTGGAACTGCGAGGGGAAGTGGTTTGGAGATTAGTTTCTCCACACGGCTTGCAGGTCTTTGTGGAGCCAGTGGAGCTAAGTGGAAGGAGTGGCGAGTAGTGATTAGATGACCTGATAAAATAACTACTAAGAGCGCGCCAGCTGATAAGGCCTCAACATCAAACATCATAACATCATGTTCTCCTGAAGCAAAGCTCCCTTTCACCAACAGCAATTGGCTGCTCAAGACAATCAAACGTTTTAAGAGGTATTCAACCTCGAATGCACGCCAGGATCGTTTTCATTCCTTCTTGTTTTTCCTACTTTCCCCCCCCTTGTCGTGTTTCCTCAAATCCCTCCCATGTTTTTCAAACACTCGAGCCACCTTTTTACATTCTTTCAGGCTCTTAAGGAGCCAAGAAAAAGGCAGCCACATAAACTTTGGCCATCGCCCCGCTGAACCTCCGGACTGAGAAAAGGCCAATCTATCATGGATTTTATGCCAGTTTTGATAATAAATCAGAGCCCGTGATGTGCCGCCTGCAAATGGCTTGGAGGAAGGTCAGCGCTGGGCAGGTTAGCCAAACACAGCCTTGGTCCCATCATGAAAAAGTGCTGTATCATTAAGACAATCACATAAAACCTTGACTGTGCAATGGCTGGAATGGAGAAAAAAACTGATTAATCTTGATATTGACATGTGGCAAACATTTGGCAAATGGTCACAGTCATTATTCCTGTAATTTATTTTTTTTTATAATATCATTGCTAATATTACTTTTTCACTTTAAATTTACTTACTGTACTTACATTAAGATAAGAAAACATTATTGTAGTTAGTCTTAGTTTAGTTATTATCCAATTGGACTGCTATTTGCATTTTTATTTCTTATATACTTTGAAATTACTTCTCTTATTGTGTTTAGTCTTGTTGGTGTAAAATTTTTGGCCGTTTCCTTTGAGATTCATAAAGTCCTATTTTAGCTAATTACCCCATAAATGTTTCAATGCATAGGGAGTAGTCATAGCATTCCAAACCACCGAACACAAATTTAGAAGATTCACGATGCTGACATCGAGCTCTTTCAAAGAAACCTTACAACACCCAGTGGTCCCATTTCATCAAATTCCCCCGAGGTGCTGATTTCCCCGCCCAGCGCTTCGCTAACCGCCGCAATTCATAACTGCTCTGCTGCTCCACCAGAGCAGATCCATCAGTCAGAAAGTCACTCATGGAGGTAAGCAAACTCCGCAAAACCTTCAAAGAACACTGCCACTCCAGGAGCAGATGACTGAGATAGAGAAAGGGCTACAAATAATTTTGAAAGAGAGATGTGAGCTGGAGGAGTTGAGGGTGGGGGAGTGAATGAAGTTCAAAGCCGAAGGGGGCGACAGGCTTTTTTTCTGCTTCTAAAACCTCCTCCATCCGTGGCATGCCCCATGGCAGAGGGTGGACGGGTGGTAGGAGGCAGTAAAAAGCCTCTCACTTCACCCCCTGACCTCCCCCACCAATGAACAGAAAAACAGCTGTGGGCCACTCACTCCCTACTGCTCACACACACAGATTCCTTGGACTAACACACTCACACACACTCATCGGATGTAAACCTGCAGATGCACGTTTTACACCACCAGGTCTTCTCTCTTTCCTCCAACTCACATATACTAGGTTACTTAAATCAAAATCTGGATGTGAATGTCTTATTTGGGTTTGGAGCTTCTTGCCGACTGTGGGATGGTGCACATTTCAAGATGAAGAAGAAGAAGATTTACATGATTAGTAGACACCAGGAATCATCTGGAAGCTGAATTAAGGCAAAAAGTTAAAGATGCGAGTCTCTTTTTTGCATATTTACCATAACAGATAAACCGTTGGATTTTTCAGGGGCGGTCAATCCATTCAGCAGACTTCACCACAAACCTGGCTGACTGTGGACCAGTGAGCTCAGTGACCACATTGATGGGACGTCTTCTTCTATATAAATCGGAGAAACACACGCGAGCTCCATTATGTCACTGTGTTAGACCATTTGCCGTTAAAACTTTAATCCAGATGCTTTGGAAAGGAGTTAAATATTCTTTCGGCTGTCATTTCGTTTTAAAAGTGGTAATGGAGGCAGAGGAACTACTGAATAAATCAACTCAAATTTTATTTCTGAAATAGATATGAAGCTCTATACTGTTTTTCATTTCAAAACAGTAATGAGCTTCTATACTGTTTTGAACCTCTATACTGTTTTTATCTTATTTTTACAAATTGGTTGGTAAAAATAAGATGAAAAAAAAAATTAAAAAAGCTTTTGCAGGTGTAAAAGATTAACCACACTGGTTAGTTTTGTTGTAAAAATGTTCGAATGGGCTGAGAAAACATACTTTTCTAACCAGATGGATGAATACACACACGTCTGTGGGATCAAATCCAAAACTAACAATACAAAAGTCTGAAGTCTGCGATGACTGGGAATCGAACTCAGGTCAACTGCTACTATACCACCATCGCTGTGGTGGAAGCAGAGGATTTTATGGTTAAGTCAGCAGTTTACATCAGCATACAGTAAGACAACTGTGAGGAGAGAAGAAAAGAGGAGGGAGGGAGGAAGCCAGAGAAGAGATTATTATATATATATATATATATATATATATATATATATATATATATATATATATATATATATATGGTTGAGCCATTTAAAGGTAAAACATTTCATAAATATGGCCATGATAATTATTGAAAAAGGAACAAATCCTCAAATAAACAAAAATAGCAAAATAACAAACAAAAATAACAAAATCTATATAAAAAAGTGATGTCTGTGTTGCACCAGATCAAATCTGACCTGGCAGAACGGGCGGGTGTTTCTGATAACATTTTACTTAAACTACCTACCTGACTTTACTAATGGTTTGCACTATATTTACAATAGACCATGTCATAATAAGCAAATAAGTTAGGAAAGGTCTTTTTTCAAGGTCCCATTATGTGCTATATAGAGCTGAGGAACATAGAGGTAACAACACAGTAGTCTCAATGGCCATTGAACATTCAATCATCATTGAAACACTCAATTGTGAAGAAACACTTGCCCTACAGTCAGTTCATATTTGAATAATTTTTCAACTTAATGAAAGTAAAATAAAAAACAATATAAAATGTTTTTTTTAATGAAATGATTGAATGCTAGAGAAAAGGTTTTATAATTTCTATGCACTCCTTTTAAGTTACAGTATCCTGTTTTTTGTTTTGGCCTACGTGATATGCAGTAAGGCCTTATGTCCTTTTTGGTGTTCTATAAAAAAACAATTCCACTTTTTCAGTTTATAAAAATACTTAAACTTTCCAGTCATATTGAAACACTAGTGTAATAGAAAAACATTTTCATTGTTTGCGGTGTAGACACATGACATTAATGATCAATGTAAATTATAAGAATGGATGAATTCAACACGATTTGCTCTTAAATGAGCATCTGACAGGTCCTGCATTAGTTTCCACAGTGTTTCCTTTAATCACAACAGAGCATGTACAGTCATGTATACATGAATCACTCATTCGTTCCAGGTCCCAATCATATGCACCTACAGGCCCCGGCAGCAACCTCCAGTGTCCATGTTTGGAACTGCAGCCCAGCAGAGAAGTTTCCTCTGTTCCCTCCTTACTTCCTCTGTTCCCTCCTTACTTCCTTGGTGAGCGTTAGACATCACACCTCCATCATCCAACCAGTGCACAAGATAAACTAACAACAATAAAAAAAATTGAGCATGTCTCCCTGCAAGAGTCCTTAGCTCTTCTTCTGATTTTTATTCTTTAGGGATTCTAGCAAGCTCTGGATCCTCTCAGTGGCCATGACCTTTCTCTTTTTCCTAGTGCCTATGTGCTGTGCACTCAGGGAGTGCATGAGGAGGTTGGCCAGTCCCCAGGCTCTGGAGTCCTTACTGTGAGAATCATTGTTCCGGTCCTGGAGCAGCCAGGAACTCTGGTGACAGAGAAACACAAAGCGCTCCAGTTGTCCGCTGTTAACGTTCTTGCTGACATTCAGGAACGTTTCGAATGGGTTCTGGATATGCAGTGGGGACGCGTCCGGCTTGTTCTGCTTTTTTCCCTGGAGAGAGGGGATAAAACAATGCGGGCAGATGAATATGCGTTTAAGAGAAGCAGCAAGCACAGTCCTGAGCAGGGCCCTGCATGTATTGTATGATATGGTCCATCTATCTTGTTGGTCATGCTTTTAACGCTGCTGTATCTGGGGCACTTAGAAGTGACTGGAACACCTCTCCCCAGGCTAGCAGATGGGGGAGGCAGAGACATGGCTGACCTTTTGACTTGAGGTGTGAAAAAGGAAAATGATTCAGTAATGGGAATGAGAAACGACACGGAACCTGCGACTCACAGTGAGCGAGTTAGGGATGGATGCATATATGGTCCGCACCACCCTCATAAGCTCTAACCATCACATGAATCATCAAAATGAAGGTCAGAGAGGAGTCAAGAAAGTTCTGCGCTACTTTGCATGCACATCTCCTGGCTGAAGCCTGACAATAAAACAGGTTGGAGGGATGAAGGGATGTGGGAACAACAGAAGATGGCAACGTAAGGCCATCAATCAGAGGAGTGGAGCGAACCAGAGAATCGTATCACAGTAAAGCAGATTTATGGCTGTTTCTGTGCCGCTAAAAGCCTATAGGCCCGGGTCACAGCTACAGTCTACCTGCAGGCCTCTTCTGCGGTGTCAAACCTGAGATTAGTCTCATATTACACTGCACGGTCTCTCTTTACCAATGGCATCAATTCATTAAACTCAAAGCTCTAGCAAAGTTCCTGCATCTCATAGAAGGATTCAGCAAAGCGTGAAAATTAGGGATGCACCGATGTGAAAATTTCGGCCGATATCGATATCCGATATACATATCGGCAGTCACTGCCGATATCGATATTTGCCGATATCGATATATGTAGAGAAAAAAAGTTTTCTGTAGTGTCACAAATTTAGTACAGACCAGAAAAAACGCTGTACATTTGAAAAGCACAACAGTGCTCTTTATTTAAAGGAAGGCTCACTGTAAAACTCTGTCATGTGGTTAGAGGAAGTACGGCGGAGCGAACCCGATGGAGCTCCGCGAAGGCGGCGACGTCGGTGGCCGCGGCGGAGGCGGCGGCCGGCGATGAGAAGGCGGCAGGACGGCGTCCGACACCCGGAGCAACGTTCCGCGCATTTTTTTTTTCTTTTCGGGCGATGCGATGTGACGGAGGAGCCCGCTAGGACCAGCTAGCTTAGCGCGTCGCCGAGAGACACGCAGACAGTGACCCAACTAACTGTAGCGGTTTAACTCTGCACATTGTTGACATATCGGCCAGAATTTGTTGACATCGGACCGATACCGATAAGTTAAAAAACGTGACATATCGGCCGATATATATCGGTTGGCCGATATATCGTGCATCACTAGTGAAAATGCACTACATCAACTAACAGGAGAAAAAACAACAACTTAGAAACAGGTTATATTTAATGTTACAAATTATTAGCTGAAGTTAATTAACTATCCTGTCAAGCTTTCGAGGGAGAATTAGTCCTGAATAGTGATGCACGATATATCGGCCAACCGATATATATCGGCCGATATGTCACGTTTTTTAACTTATCGGTATCGGTCCGATATCAACAAATTCTGGCCGATATGTCAACAATGTGCAGAGTTAAACCGCTACAGTTAGTTTGGTCACTGTCTGCGTGTCTCTCGGCGATGCGCTAAGCTAGCTGGTCCTAGCGGGCTCCTCCGTCACATCGCATCGCCCGAAAAGACAAAAAAAATGCGCGGAACGTTGCTCCGGGTGTCGGACGCCGTCCTGCCGCCTTCTCGTCGGCGGCCGCGGCGGAGGCGGCCGCTGTCTTTTCGGGCGATGCGATGTGACGGAGGAGCCCGCTAGGACCAGCTAGCTTAGCTTAGCGCGTCGCCGAGAGACACGCAGACAGTGACCCAACTAACTGTAGAGGTTTCTCCTAGCGGCTCCTCCGTCACATCGCATCGCCCGAAAAGACGAAAAAATGCGCGGAGCGTTGCTCCGGGGTGTCGGACACCGTCCTGCCGCCTTCTCATCGCCGGCCGCCCCCTCCTCCGCCGCGGCCGCCGTCCTGCCGCCTTCGCGGAGCTCCATCGGGTCCGCTCCGCCGTACTTCCTCTAACCACATGACAGAGTTTTACAGTGAGCCTTCCTTTAAATAAAGAGCACTGTTGTGCTTTTCAAATGTACAGTGTTTTTTCTGGTCTGTACTAAATGTGTGACACTACAGAAAACTTTTTCTCTACATATATCGATATCGGCAAATATCGGTATCGGCAGTGACTGCCGATATGTATATCGGATATCGATATCGGCCGAAATTTTCACATCGGTGCATCCCTAGTCCTGAACGCTTTATTTATTTTTCAGATAAAAGTATGGCCTAAAAAGGAATTGATGTTTCCTCTCCACTGTATTTATTCAAATACTAAGTTTATAAGCAAATTGAATAAATATGTCTGTTTACACTCAGAGATCGTAATTGGGATCTCAGCCTCAAAGGCCCCAAGGGGCTGACATCAATCACACATGACAAGGACAACTGTCATCTGTGTTTGTGTGTTTGTGTGGGAAGACACTATCCTACCAAACTGCCTTTATTACCAACAGATTTATCTGCTCAAGCTCACTTCTGACACTCGGAGGAAACCTAAGGAAGCCTGAGCTTGCTTCCAGTAAAATGTTGGACTTGGTTTTCTTCATGGCCCCCATTATTCACTAATGAAAATTTTACAAACCGTCCAAGCAGCAGGATGGTTAGATGAAGATAGATAATACTGGATTTATATGAAAATGTGCAAAAAATGTACCGAGCAGCACTATTTATATACTATCATACACATATCTCGAGCTATTCTGGCAATTAGATATTTGCAAACACAGATTATCTGCAGTAAAATATATCTTTATTTGTGATGGTGTAAAGTGAATGGCTGGGTGCATATTCCATGAGGAAGTAACAGACAGTAGCTCCTCTCCAGACATGGAATATACCGCTACCTTCATCAATCTGTCAGGCGTTAAAGTGATGTGTTCTGTCAGGCAGGTGTCTTTTACGTTAATGTTCCTCGCGGCTCTGTTCAGACATGACACAACATTTATAGAAAGAGATGTATATTATATCTGACACCTGGTGAGTGGCAGCATCGCCTCAGACGTTATGATTTATAAAAAAAAAAAAAAAAAAGAGCTTTTACTTTTTACTGATGGTTTCAGGGAGCGACACTCGACCCTCCTCTCACTGTCAGTCGTCTAATTTCCTTATTAATTAGGCCCCGGAAGCAAAACTTTGTATCTTGGAGATTTATATCATCTCCAATGTGCTGGTTTATTCTATTATTGTAATACTTCAAGACTTTTTCTGAATTCATGTTTCCCATGTGTACTCATTTAAATATGACACTATTAAGGGGGTAGGGAAATGTTTCATATTACACAAAATGCAAATTAACTGAAACTAAACAAAAATCAAAAAAAGAATGATTATTTTAGGAAAATCACCCAAAACTAATATAATCTCAGAGGACATCTAATCACATACTCAGTGGATCCATCCCAACCTTGTGTTTGCAGCCCTATTGTGAAAAGTTTAAATTTATATTAGATATTGAAAATGTTTTAGGAAGACAGCTATGGATTTATATGCTGTTGCAGGTCCATCTAAAATAGATCAACTTGTTGAGAGCGCTGCAAGTTCACTGCGAACAACCCTTGACTCCATTGCTCCCCAAAAAAAGAAGTTAATTAAACAAAAAAAAGTCGCACCCTGGTATAACTCTCTCACCCGTACACTAAAGTTAACCTCTCGGAGGCATGAACGAATATGGCGCTCCAGCAAACTGGAAGAGGCTTTACACGCATGGAAAGAGAGTCTCAGAATGTACAGGAAGGCCCTACGCAATGCCAGAGCTGCTTATTACTCCTCACTGATAGAAAAAAACAAAAACAATCCAAGGTTCCTCTTCAGCACGTTAGCTTCACTGACTAAATGTAACTACACTATTGATCCACGTATTCCTACAACCCTCAGCAGTGATGACTTCATGGACTTCTTTAACGACAAAATTCTGACAATTAGAGACAGAATTTATCACCTTGTTCCATCCACTGGCTCTGATCTGCCCTCAGATGCTGTTAGTGTAGAGACAGATGAAATAGCTAATATTCACCTCGACACATTTACTTCAATAAACTTCGCTGAACTAGCTTCACTGATGTCGTCATCTAAAACATGTCTTCTGGACCCTATTCCATCTGGATTGCTAAAAGACATTTTCCCTTTGATTAGCCCTTCCTTACTAGAAATACTCAATATGTCTTTATTATCTGGCTATGTACCACAGTCCTTTAAAGTAGCTGTAATTAAACCTCTCCTTAAAAAACCTGCCCTCGACTCAAGTATTTTAGCCAACTATAGACCCATTTCTAATCTTCCCTTCCTCTCTAAGATTCTGGAAAAAGCAGTTGCTAAACAGCTGTGTGACTTTTTACACAACAATAACTTATATGAGGATTTCCAGTCAGGTTTTAGAATGCATCACAGCACAGAGACAGCTTTAGTTAAGGTTTCAAATGATATTCGCAATGCGTCTGATAAAGGATTCATTTCCATCCTTGTTCTGTTAGATCTCAGCGCTGCATTTTACACAGTCGACCATCAAATCTTGTTACAGAGACTAGAGCATCTTATTGGTCTAAAAGGGACTGTACTAAATTGGTTTAAATCCTATCTTTCAGATCGTTCCCAATTTGTCCATATCAATAATGTTTCTTCTATCCATACCAAAGTTAATCATGGGGTTCCACAAGGTTCTGTGCTTGGACCAATACTTTTCACTATCTATATGCTCCCATTGGGTAAAATCATTAGAAAACACTGTATTAATTTCCACTGTTATGCTGACGATACACAACTCTATCTATCAATTAAGCCGAATGAAACCAATCAGCTAGCTAAACTTCAAGCCTGCCTTAAGGATATAAAATCCTGGATGACCTGCAATTTCCTTCTACTGAATTCAGAAAAAACTGAAATTATTGTATTCGGGTCTGAAATCCTGAGGAACTCAATATCCAGTGATATAGCTATCCTGGATGACATCTCCCTGGCCTCTAGCTCCACGGTGAAAAACCTGGGAGTCATCTTGGACCAAGACTTGTCATTCTCTGCCCACATTAAACATATTTCTAGGACTGCCTTTATTCACCTACGCAACATAGCAAAGGTCAGACACTTCCTGTCTCTGAAAGATGCAGAAAAACTTATCCATGCATTTATTACTTCAAGGCTTGACTACTGCAATTCTTTACTGTCGGGTTGCACCAAAAAGTCTCTAAGGACTCTCCAGCTGATCCAGAATGCAGCTGCTCGTTTATTAACTGGCACTAGAAGAAGAGAGCATATCTCACCTGTATTAGCCGCTCTACACTGGCTTCCTGTAAAATCTCGTATAAAATTCAAAATCCTGCTCCTCACCTATAAAGCACTCAACGATCAGGCGCCATCCTACCTTAGGGATCTCTTAGTCCCATATCGCCCATCAAGAACATTACGCTCCCAATATGCAGGCTTATTGGAGGTTCCCAGAATTTCTAAAATTAAAACAGGAGGCAGAGCCTTCAACTTCCAGGCTCCTCTCCTGTGGAACCGTCTTCCAGTCTCAGTCCGGGGGGCAGACACCCTTCCTATATTTAAGAATAGGTTAAAAACTTTCCTGTTCGATGAAGCGTATAGTTAGGGCCGGCCCTGGCTGGCCTAGTTATAGTTATGCTGCGATAGGATAGTCTGCTGGGTCCTCATGAGATGCCCTGGGCTTCTTTTTCTTCTTCTATCTGTGATACTGTTGTACCACTACTGTACTTTTAAATCTGCTGTGGTTCCGGAGTCCTGCCCTGTGTTTTCTCTTTCACAGAGCATGCTGCAGTGCAGCCACTGAGGGATCTACGGATGTTGGAGGGTCTGAGGCTGCCTTGGTGAAACCTGAAAGCTATGATGGATCCTGCTCCTCATCCTCCACTTCTACCAACATTCATTACATTTCTGTTTGTTTGTAATATTCAAATTTCTCTGTAATGTTCTCCACCTGCACACATCATCTACTGCACGCCTGTCCGTCCTGGAAGAGGGATTCCTCCTCTGTTACTCTTCCTGAGGGTTCTTCCGTTTTTTCTCCCTGTTAAAGGGGTTTTTTAGGGAGTTTTACCTTGTACGATGTGAGGGTCTAAGGACAGGGGATGTTGTGTTGCTTTTGTACACAATGTAAAGCCCTTTGGGGCAAATCTGATTTGTGATTCTGGGCTATACAAATAAATTGAATTGAATTGAGGATTAAAAAAAAATTGAAATTCTGACACCACAAGAAGACTTTTAAATGACATGTTGCATTCAGTTTAGTACTAAATGTCCAATAATTATTAAAATATTGAGTGATTTGAAAATGCATTATTGCATTTTTTATGGGTCAGAAGTGGGCTGTGAACATTTTAGAGATGGGAAAAGGTTGGGATCACCTGGCCTAAATAATAATGTTCTGGGATAAAAATAGGTTAATATATTGCTATGATGGTTTTTTAAATTTGTTAAGAATGAAGTTTTAGAGAATTCTGCCTGTTTATTAATGACCTTGTCTTGTCTTCTTGCACTTTCATAGCTCAGCAGAGAAGCCCAGACTTCCGTCTCCCTGGCTGCCTCATCCAGCTCTTCAAAGGAACCTCAAGGTCTTCTCCAGCAACTTCTTGGTCTTCCCAGGGCAGCCAAAAATTCTCATGATATCTCTACTAGGAGAGCCCAGCCAACCTGCGAAGGTCGCATTTAGGCCACGTTCACCATCTGGTCCTTTCAGTCATTACCCAAAGCTTGTGGCCATAGTTGAGGGTAGGAACAAAGATCAACTACCAAATTGAGAGCCTCGCCTTTTGGCTTCGCCCCATCTATACTATGATGGACTGATGCAGAGCCTGTATCACTGCAGATGCTGCACCAATCTGCCTGCAATCTCCTGCTCCATCCTCTCACTTGTGAACCAGACCCTGAGATACTTGAACTTCTCCACATGAGACAAGATCTCATCCCCAACCCATAGGCTGCGGTCTACCCTTTCACAACTGAGAACCATGGCCTCAGACTCTGAGGTGCTGATCTGATCTTCATCTCAGCCACTCCACAATCAGCTGTAAACCACTCCAGAGAGAGCTGAAGGTCAGGATCAGTGAAGCCACCAGGACCATGAAGGTTAACAACAGAATCAGTGACAAAGGGCAGCCATGGTAGAGTCCATCTCCCACTGGACCTCCTTACTACCAGCAATGCTGACCAAGCTCTGATACCGGGTGTAAATTGACCAGATGGCCTATGTAGACTAGTCAGGTAACATCAAGGATATAGAGCTGGTCCACAGTTCCACAGCAGGACGAAAATGACATTGCTCCTCCTGAATCTGACCCTTATGGGGAGGCTGAGAAATGAGATCAGAGCATACCCTCCCATCCCCATTTTTGAAGAGAGGAACCACCACCCTATTCTGCCAGTTTAAAGTAAAGGCACTGCCCAGGATGTTCATGTGATGTTGCAGAGAAAGCTCCTGAGGAACTCTGAGCGGATCTCATCCACCTCCGGGGCCTCGCCATCCAGGAGCTTTTTGACTACCATGGTGTTCTCAGCCCAGGAGATAGGTGATCCCACTTCTGGGTCGCCAGACTCTGCTTCCTCAGTGGAAAGATGTGCTGGTGGGATTGAGGAGGTCTTTGAACTATTCCCCCACCAACCCAGAACACTCAGAGTTGAGGTCAGATCAATGCTTCCCCCTCTGAGCCTCCGGTTAGTGATCCAGAACCTCCTTGAAGCTATTCGAAAGTCGTTCTCTGTGGCCTCAACAGACTCCTCAGATCTGTGCCCAGACTTGTTGCCCCTGCCACCGCCAGGGCCAAACTCCGCTTGGATCCCCGTCAACTGCTTATCAATGGTCAAGATGTTAAGTTAAAACTCTTGTAAAGAGGTTTTGACAATAGATATTTGATATTGTTAAACGGGAGAATCAATCGGTAGCTGGATCTGACATGAGGAAGCTCACTCAGTGTTCCATGGATTATTATATTGATTTTCTCTTTGTGCATATTAATTGTGCATGATAATTAAGTGGTCAATTTAATTCAGTACTTTTACAACATGCATAGTTTACCTTGCCCCATTGCAGCATTACAACATTAGCTTAAAATGTTACAGAAATGTTAATATCAGTAGTTTTAAAATGAGACCAAAATTGTAAAACTGATCACATCTTCATTACAAGGTGAAAGCCTAAAACGGAAAAATGTGTGAATTCATATCAATTTGCTAACTAGCTAAAGGTTTTTCAAATTATTTTAAACTGTCAACAATTTGGAAAATGCTTTCATTACATGGGCTAAAAGTACTCATACATACCTTTCTGATATTTATCGACATCTTCGAAAATTGAAAAGTGCCGTAGAACTCAAAGAATTCAGACAGCAGTTTCTCTGAGACACAGAAAGAAAAGTCACGTCAGCATGATGAAGGGCTGCTAAGAGAAACTCGGATACTGATCAAAGTGAATTACAGCCCTGTGGCCCTGACGCCACGCTCGCCTGCTCACCTAGTGTTTCTGTGTTGCTCTGGAGCTGGATCTTGCTGAAGTCGCTGACAAACGTGCAATCATTCCCCTCAATCACGCTGGTGTCTGCAGGACCTTGTGGGACGAGAGAGGGGATACAAGGTAAATGACTGCCTTTAAACGTCTGTGACGGCCATAAACAAGACACAGATGGATGGACGGCGGCGTGTGTTCATGGAGAGGTAACAGAGAGACACAAAAGGGGAAGGAGTATGCCTATTGGTGTGTGTGTGTATGTGTGTGCGTGTGTGTGTCCGTGCATCCCATCTGTATGTGTAGTCAAAGAAAGAGGAAGAAAAAAAGAGCATGTCCTTGCCGGTCTGTTTTTCTTCTTCAGCAATGCCCTTGTTACTAATCTCCTTCATCGTGAGATGTGTGTTTGTTAGTGTGTGTGTGTCACCACTATTTAAATAGCTGCCTGTATGCTCACACGTGTGTGTCCAGAGGGGGCGGGGTCAGCGACCTCCTCAGAATGATAGGCCTTTTATTGTCCTGTAAGCACTCTCTGTGTGATGGAGTCTGTGCTAAACGGGGCCGAGGAGGAGGATGAAGAGAAGGAGGGGGATAGATTGCTTTTGGAAGGCAATTATCAGGCAGCCAAGGTGACAGGGAGGGAGATAAAGAGGGATGGGGCCGCTGCAGAGTGGCGTGTTGGTGCTTACATAATCACGGGACAGGTTTGCACATTCTCTACACATGTAGACATGGTGATAGGAAGGGAAGTCATCTACAGAACCAAACCGGGGTCACAGATGAAGGACAAATGCCCGACATTGAAATTCTGCTGTTCATCTGTCAGTGACGAAGTAGGGCTGTAATTCCAAATATCTAATTGGTGAAAATCAACTTATAAGGACCGCAGCCCCACTGTGAAGCCAGTAGCTCCTCTACACAAGCAGCTGCCGCAGTTTGCTGGACCGTTGTGACTCCAGGAGGACTGAGTCCGCTACGTCAGGGTGAATTTAACGGTGCCATCTACCAGACTCTGCAGCAGTCCAGTCTGCAGCATCTTGGTGTTGGCTATCCTATCTGGTTGCGGGAGTCGAACAGTGTGTAAATTCTACTTTGTTCTGTGTGCCGGGAGGTAACACTAGCTAGTGTTTAAGACAAGGTTAGAAACCTTTTTCTTCTTTTTTTTAAAAGGTTTATAGAACATGATTGTGCTGCATAGTGCTTTTTTC
This sequence comes from Eupleurogrammus muticus, assembly GCA_036785175.1. NCBI lineage: Eukaryota > Metazoa > Chordata > Actinopteri > Scombriformes > Trichiuridae > Eupleurogrammus > Eupleurogrammus muticus. The sequence continues at coordinate 3,174,913 of JAYKQN010000016.1, read as the reverse complement.
AGGCCACACTACAGCGGAATATAAATATCCCTGTCGTACCCCTCAAACAACACTTTAACAAAAAGTAAAAAAAAAAAAAAAAAAAAAAGTTAAATTTGTATTGAAATAAAATTTTGTCATTGTATTTTTGTGGTTCTAAAGTAATAGAATAAAGACAATTATATCACTTTCATCTAAACCAGATTATTCCATCAAAAAAAAAAAAGAAATAAAATGTGCAACCACTTTCAGTGAATCACTTGAGGCTGTTTTGCTGTCTGGTGCAATTTGCTCTGTTAAGCTTGATGAATTCACTCAGAGCTTGATGCCGCAATGGAAAGTTCTGCTTGCGATATCTTCCTGTTAGGTCTTTATGATGTTGAGGCCAAGAGTCTAGTTTGGGCCCTTAGCCTGATTGAAACCTGACAGTTTTTTTTAAATACTTTTTGGGGATTTTTTTTTAATTTTTTGATTAGCAGCTGAGAGAGACAGGAAAGGGAGAAAGGAAGGAAAGTAAGATAAAGACATGCAGGAAGAGTCCAGCCAGCTGGGGTAAGAATTGGGCACTCACTGCTCAGGATATGCTAATCATCTGGTAGGCGTCCTAATCACTCGGCTATCGGGTCTCCGCCAACAGTTTTAATATGTACCAGCAGCAGCGGACTGCATTTAATGGACAACCAAGCCGACACATGTCGTCACTTCCCATGACTTGATTGAAAAAGTTCCATAAATCTAACTCCTGTTTATATTTGTTAACATCTTGAAGCTGAATTGCTTGTTGCACTGAAGCTGCAGAAACACCGCAGGTGATGCCGTCAGTGGAGGAGATGTGCTTTTCATGGATTTTTTTTTATGCCTTGCAGGTGGTGCACATCATGTCTTAAAATATTTATTTCCTGCATTTTTCTTGATAATAACAAATGATGTAAATAAAAACTTAATAAAAGTTAAACAAAACACTTGATATGTCCTGAATGAAACATGGTACCTGCGAGATGTCGGAGATGGTCCAGGGTGGGGATTATGGGCGGGTTCCTGTTCTGCAGAAAGAACAACACCATAAGGGTGAGGGAGAAATTGGTGATCCAGGCGCCGGGGATGCTGCTTGTGATGTTGTGAGTTCGGGCCCAGCAGCGCACAGTGAACACCAGGGAGCGCACTCGCGGGTCGAGTTCACCGTACAGGTAGAGGAGCTCTGTGCTCTTCATTGCCACCCTGTGGAGAACAAGCAGCTGGGTCAAGGACAAGTGATGCACAAACAGAAATATAATGGTATATTATATTATTAGGGCTGCAACCATGACTATTTTGAAAGTAAATTAATCTATTGAGTATTGAAACAGTTAATGAATTTGTTTTATTAGTTTGTTCATAAAATAGTGTATTCAAATTGTTAATCACCATTATTAAATATTGCTGTGGAGAAACCATAAATTATCAGAGAAGAGAAGCTGGATTTTCATCCTAAAAACGATTTAAAGCAATTATGAAAATACTTATTGATTGATACTGTAATACTTGGAAACTAATCGATTTATAGACTTTTTGTCACAGCGCGTTATATTATGATGGGTCAGTGACAAATGTTCAGCAAGATGAGAAATTTAAAAAACCTTTTAAAATAGTGTTTTAAGAAGCATTCACCAGGTCTCAAAATATATTTTGTGTTGATGTTCTTGTCATTTAAATGTCCATTTGTATCATTTACTTTTTACAAAAAATTATGATTTTGTGTAATTTTTTGACACAAAATTTCAAATAGTGTCAAGAATGATGACAGACTTTTACTTTATGTAGAGATGAAAAGTTCATCAAGTATGTGTAAAGAGGTTACAATATGATTAGTCGCTGTAGTATGTGTACACAAGTACTGCAGTTAAATAAATGTACATGCTGCTGTTTTTTTTAATACAAACTATCACACACAATAACACACAAAATGATCTAAGAGTGAGACAATGTAAATTCAAATCCTGCAAAATGTATGAAATCCAGAAACAAAAATAATAAATACTACTAGAGAGCAGCCGTCAGCCTGTCTCTCACACACACACACACACACACACACACGCACGCACACACACACACACACACGCGCACACGCACACACACACACACACAAACAAACAAACACATGCTTACACACACTTTAAAGATCATAGATCACAGTTAGAGAAAAGTCCCCCTCTACATCCTCCCATGACATGTGGTTTAAGCCCTGTTTCTTCAGTACATTCATCTTTCTGTACACTACAAAGGGTGGAAGTGTTTGAGTGCACGCATCTTACCACCTTTAAGGTTAAAAGGGAAGAAATGAAACACAAACAAGCACTGTTTCAGGCCCTTTTTTTCTCAGTTTCTGTGGCAAAGTGTGCAACTTAGCACTTCCTGTCACACTGGTTTCTGTTTAGGGTTTCTGCAAGGCCAGTGTGGACAAAACGTTACCCAGACCCACGCAGAACCAGCTGTGATTGACTTTGACATTTCTGTTTCTACTGTATGAAATTGAAATGATTATTCATGCTGCTGGTGCTCTGGTTTTGGTCTGTGTGTGGGGTGAACACCTGTTGTTGGCGGTGAGGTCACACTGAAAACCAGAAGGCTGGTGGGCGAAACGGACCAGGGGACATCGGGCGTTGAGAATCTTCTGCACCCCTACACACCCGGGACCAAACTGGTCCACGCAGGTACCAATAACAGACAGGATGCTCTGGGTGACAGCCCGCTCCGAGTTCACCCGCTTCATCTGATACTCCAGCGACAGACCCGCTCTGGGCTGCAAAGAGAGGCACTGCTGTCAGCTTTGAAGGAGTAAAATGACAAGTAGAGCTGCAACAGAAGTTTTTATTATGGGTTTCCCTAGACAATCAGTCATTTGTCAACAAGCCAAACTATCAGTTTATTATCAGGACTAGTGTTGGGCATGTTAGTTTGAAAAGTAATTAGTTATAGTTACTTCTCCCAAAAAGTAACCGAGTTTGTAACTGAGTTACTCCACTATAAGAGTAAATACTTACCAGCGAAAGTAACTATTGCATTACTTTTTTAAGTATAAAAATGTACTGGAGAAAAAAGCAAAGACACAGCACTCATGAACTTTTCTTATAAAGTCTGTTTTGTATTAAGCTAAAGGCCACAGTAGCTTGTGTAAGTGAGGAATAAAGTACCAGCTAAAGCTCAGCACTTAACTCTACCTTTGCTCTGGTAAGTCACTGCTTTACACTTTGTCGTACGGGAAAAATTTCAGCTTGGCAGCCAGCCAGCAACACTTAGTAACAGCATGTTGGTAACAGTAATGGTCTTATACCGATAGAAAAGGTAAATGGTTAGATCGTGATAGAAGAGGTTATTCCCATCACTGCAGAAAACATAAAAGCTGAAAAATTTCCACATTTAAGGAGGCGGAATACTAGAATTTGGATTATATTTATTTATTGATTACCATAATATCTTGTTTAATTTAGTGGCCCCTGTTTGGCCATGTTACGGTCAGTTTTTGTAAGTGTGTGTGTGCGTTTGGGGCTGAGCTGCTGGAAGAGTAGCAATTAGACAATCTTGATACCATTGAAAGCCTTCAAAACCCTTAGCTCTACTTCAGCAGAAGCAGCTGTTCAATTCAATGTCTGGACGCTTTGAACTGAGAAACTCACTGCCTGCATGAGACTTCGTCCCTTTGAATTGTGTATACATGTTATCCTTTGGTAGACTGAGAAGTTGCTTTCCTTTTGTGTCTTGGCATTTAGTTGCAGGGTATTGAGGATTTTTTTTTTGTTTCAGTAGAAATAAATAAATTTCATAAAAATAATAATTACCCTAATATCCAATATAGAATATAAGTGAGAATAAACTCTTACATCAAAGACAGGAGCAGTTTACTGTCACCATTAAAATGAGGAATGTGGAACAACTATTGATCTATACTTTGGTATCAAGTTTCACATCAGCACCAAATTATAAAATTTCAGGAATATAAAAGTGTGTCTTTTCCCCAAGAAAGAACTACATGGCCTTGGAAGAAATTGCCTCTTTTGTGGGAAAGAGAGTTTATAATAATAATATTCCACCTTAACTCTCATAACTTCCTAGCCTGGCTAACACCAGACATCATATCAAAGTACATTCATTTGAGGTTTTGCAACCATCTTTGCATTTGTTTGTATTGGAGGTGTGGTTTATGGCAACCCAGAGCCATTTATTGGCCAAACATATCATACCCGAGGACGCACCCGAGAACAATTAAACAGTTAAGCTAATTGTTGTTTCTCAATTAAAAAAAAAAACTTTTGGTCCAAGTTACTTAGAACACTTTCTAAGGCGGGGCAACACAGTGGGGCAACACAGTGGGGCAGTGGGTAACACTGTTCCCCCACGGCAAACAGGTCTGTTAGGAGTTTCATGTTCTTCCTGTGTTTGTGTGGGTTCGTTCCAAGTTCTCCACCTTCCTCTCTCAGTCCAAAAAATGTTTAGATTAGTTGGAGAGTGTAAATTGTTCATGCGTAGGAGTATGTGAGTGAATGGTGTGTGTACCCTGTTACAGGCTGGTGATCTGTCTGTGGTGTACAGGTCCTTCTAAAAAAATTTGCAAATTGTGATGAAGTTCATTATTTTCTGTAATGTACTGATAAACCTTAGTCGTTCATATATTTTAGATTCATTACACACAACTGAAGTAATTTTATTGTTTTAATATTGAGGATTTTCCCAAAAAAGTAAAGAAAAAATTAAAATCCCTATCTCAGAAAATTAGCACATTTCATCCGACCAATAAAAGTGTTTTCGATACAAAAAAGTCAACCTTCAAATAATTATGTTCAGTTATGCACTCAATACTTGGTGGGAATCATTTTGCAGAAATGACTGCTTCAATGCAGCGTGGCATGGAGACAGTCAAGTCTGTGGCACTGCTGAGGTGTTATGGAGGTCCAGGGTGCTTAGTGGCCTTAAGCTCACCCACAGTCTTGGGTCTGGCGTCTCTCAACTTTCTCTTCACAATATCCCACAGATTCTCTATGGGGTTCAGGTCAAGAAACTTAGCAGGCCAATTAAATGCAGTAATACTATGGCCATTTACCAGTGGTTTTGGCACTGTGAGCAGGTGCCAAGTCGTGTAGAAAAAGGAAATCTTCATCTCCATAAAGCTTTTCAGCAAAAGGAAGCATTAAGTGCTCCAAAATTTCCTGATAGCTAGCTGCATTGACCCTGCCCTTAATAAAACACAGTGGACCAACACCAGCAGCTGACAGGGCACCCCAGACCATCACTGACTCTGGGCACTTGACACTGGACTTCAGGCATTTGCAGGTCCCCCAAAGCCTGGAATCGGCCCTTCTCCACAATCTTTCTCAGGGTCCGGTCACCTCTTCTCATTGTTTTCCTTCCCACAGAGGTGCCTTGATACAGCACTCTGGGAACAGCCTATCTGTTCAGAAAATTCTTTCTGTGTCTTACTCTCTTGCTTGAGGGTGTCAATGCTGGCCTTCTGAACCAGGCTGGGAGTTTTTAAAAAGCCTCAGGAATCTTTTGCAGGTGTTTAGAGTTAATTGGTTGATTCAGATGACTAGGTTCATAACACCTTTTCATGATATGCTAATTTTTTGAGATAGGAATTTTGGGTTTTCATGAGCTGTATGCCAAAATCATCAGTATTAAAACAATAAAAGACCTGAAACATTTCAGTTGGTGTGTAATGAATCTAAAATATATGAAAGTTTAATTTAGATCATTACATTATGGAAAAGAATGAACTTTATCACAATATGCTAATTTTTTATTAATTTTTAGAATAAGTGGGTATAGAACTTGACTGACTGACTTTTTAAGGCTAAATTAATTTTAATTTCTAAATTATTGTCTGTTTCCATTCTGAATAGAGATGCTTATGTGTTTGTTCATTGTCTTGCTGCACCCTCCCCTGTTCTTTGATTGGCTTCCTAGATGAGGGGAAAATTGGGTCCTTTGTGTCCAGACTGAATTTCACAGTGAAGTTGCATATGATAAAGGATGGGTATACCCAGGTTTATAACTTATTTTAAGAAAAGACATTATTCTGGCTCTCTAGGAATCATAATCATAATTTTCTTGTTCCTTTTCAAATCCATAAATGTAGTTGTCAGCTGTCAACTCTGGTTAGTTAACAGGTTTATGACAAACTAACCGGCCCAACCCTCATAGCTACCTTCTTTATGTTCCTTCCACTGATGTTGTCCAGGTCCAGAAACATATCCAGGTCACAGCCCAGCTTCCCAAAGCCATTCACTGAGGAGCCAAACGGCTCGATGGTGCATTCTGGGAAATAAGCGGTGGCGATGTCATTGAGCAGGGAGCAGACGAGGAAGCGCAGTCGGATGTTCTCCTCCGTCAGCTGGTGGGCCTTCATCAGGGAGGTGATCTGCTGGTCAATCTGGAGGAGGAAACAGCACCTTTCGCGTCAATTATCTCACGGAGGAAACACACCTCTGAAACGTCCACTTACGCTCTGCTGCTTGGACAGAAGCTGTATGAGCTCGGTGATGGGGATGGGGGTCAGCTGTTGCCTGCGCAGGCTCGGCTCGGATGCCGATTCAGCTTGGCCGTGGTGTCTAAGCAACAACAGCCTGGATTTAAACGGCACCCCCGAGTCATCGTTGGAGCTGGGGATCGCTGTGCCTTCAAGTAGGGAAGAGACACCGTCTTGGGAATCAAACTCCACGACTGTATGGACACCCTGCAGAAAAACACCAAAAACACACATGAAGCCTCCAACATTTAGTCTATTAAACGATCAGTTGCCAGTTATTACATCAATCTAATGATCTCTAATGATTGGTCCATTATCAAGAGAAATATTTTTATGATCCAAGAAGGAGCAGTATTGTTTTCTTATACCACCCTTAGATGAAACTATTATTATATTGAAATATTTTCTTATTGTCTTGATTATATAAATATTCACAATATTTTATTGCCCAGGTATCCTAATAAACAGATACATTTTGGGTTGTGATGTTGGATATTTTAGACTGAATCTTCAGCTTTGGGAAACACTGATCAACATTTTATACCATTTTATGAACCAAACAAGTCGAATAATTGTTTTGATTATGGTAGATCAATCGACTATCAGAATAGTTGTTAGTTGCATCCCTGAATCCAATTGAATCCCAACAAAATGTCACATGAGTCTTTCACTTACATAGCTTTCATAAGAGAAGTATTGCTGGATATTTCCATGTTTTTGTAAATACTTCACAATGTTTTTCTCGCTGGTTTTAGGGGGACAGCTGATGAGGACGGATCTCTGCGCCTGTTCTTGTCTCTCCGTCTTGACAGCATACAAAGACCTTGGTCCCTCCTTCTCATCTGAAAAGACTCAACAAATAAAATAGTCACTGTCAGTTGTGCATGGAGGAAGGACAGGAAGTGAGGCCAGTATCCTGCACAGACTATTCAAGTGTATATTTTACAATTTTTCTTGCCCAAGAATCTACATTCATTTAAAACATTTTGTTTCTACCCAAGTTCTAATATTGTAGAAAGAGGGATTGTAATTACTTTTTGTTTATAAGAAGGTATTAGTGTTCTATAAATACAGGTACATCTCAAACAGTTATCATCTTTAAAAAGTTTTAGTCAAGAACTTCACTTTCTAAAATATATGAAGAATCATAATCATAAAAAATGAGGAATTGTGATATTCTAATTATACGAGATGTACTTGCAGTGTCAATATAATCTAAAACATTCAATGCAGGGCTCATATTCAGACACTGACCCTTAAAACTAGCATACAAAACTAGCATACAAAACCGAATATCACCAAACTATGACGTCTGCACTTTATAATTAGCATAGCATCTCTATTATTTTATATGAACACAGACATGAGGTCAGAGAATGAAGTGTGCTGTGGCGCAGACAGACACTTTCTGCTCCTTCTTACTGACCGAATTCGCGCTTCCGCGGCGTTTCAGTCAGCGAGGCGACGTTTGTTCCGAAACTCCTCAGAAGAATCGAGTCTAGACTTTGAAGATTTTTGGCCAGTCTGCCCCTTCCCCTCATTGGTAACCTGCAAACCGACAAGGCGGTCGCCATTGCTGCCGTCAATGAAACGAAAGGGCGCATGCGCGCGGCTGTTTCGACGGATACCGAGAAGCTCAAGATACGACGAAATTAATACTAATAATATAATAATTATCACCTATTCAAACTGTTTGAATATCGCCATAGGAAGTAAATAAACTACATTAAAATAATATTCATACATTATGAATATTATTCTGAACCATTCACTTTTGTAAGAACTAAGAAATGTTTATCTTATAATTTTGGAAACTTATTTAGAAATGTCTACTTGAAGGCGTCTGTTTTATGTTATATATTTGTATCTGATGTACCTACAAGGTAGGTAATATAGTTATATAGTTATAATAATATGTATTATGTTATAATAAAATATTTAATCATTTTGTCAATATTGTTTCACCATTTGTCCTGCTGCCATATTGAAAGTGAAGGTATGCCTGTGATAGCATTGTGTTTTTGGAATATTGGCTTCATGTCGCATGCTGTAAGAGACGAACTGAATATTTAGCTATAATAATAATAATAATAATAATAATAATAATAATAATAATAATAATAATAATAATAGCGTTATGATAATTGGTTATTACTAATCAGTGGTGGAAGACGTTCTCAGATAAGTTACTGAACTTAAAGCAGAAATAAACACTGTAGTAGCCCAATTCTCCAAAATACAAAATTATGTAAATATACTAGCACAATCCCCTGCTTCCATGGAACATGAACTGTCATTTATGATGTTTGTACTACTAGTATGGGTTTCTTTTGCCCAATGCCACTAAGTTTTCATAGGAAAATACCCGGCTGTTCTTTGTAAGTGGAAGCTCTGCCCTGCCCTGCCTTTTGCGATTGGAACTGAATTAAACGTGATTTCGTTCTTTTTCACCGACAAGAAGAAAAGGGAAAACGAAACCGCGGAGAGTGCAGCGCTGGCACCTGAAGTGTAAAAAACCCCGCTGCACCTCCGCCTGATCCGCAGCGTTTCCTGTGTTTACTTCCTCCTCAGACCAGACACACGCAGTCAGAGCGCTGGAGACGCACCATGGAGAGGCGGCTTCTCGCTGAGCTCCGAACTCTACTAGACTAGTGAGTACGACCTGTTTCATTCCCATTTTATTTTAACAGTATACTGTATTATCTTCTGAAATACTAAAAAAAAGCGACTGTAGTCTGTGTTTGTCCCCAATATTTACTGTGAATTTGTTTGTAGAGGAAATTATTCTAAATACATATATTTTTAGATTGTGTTAAAAAATAGGAAAAACAGTTTGTTTTTTTATGAATGTTCTCAGGGGGTTTGTTGGACAAGGGAATCCCTCTCTCTATTAAAGAAATGTTTGCAAATGTTTCTGATTTGCATGCAGTAATTTGTGTGCAAGCCCAAAAAGTGTTGTTAATTCAAGACAAAAGGTGACTGGAAGTTTTATAGTTGTATAAGAAGGTCCAAGCTTTAATTGGGGCCTTTCCCTGGGGGCTTTACTTCGAAACTCTCTACATCTGCTTGAAAAATAGTTGCTTTTAAGCCCCTCCCCATGTCTCCAGCCAAACACTGTAAATCTTCCTCTCTACCCGCTCAGGGGAACTGTTTTTTTAAGTAATGAACTGACTGATCACTGACAGGATCTAATTCTATATTACATGCTAAAAACCGAGCTCCCGATGTTTCATTTCAGAGCAAACAGGACAAGTCAAAGACCAAGATGGAGTACAAATATGATGATGGTATTGAATTGCTTCTGACTCACATGAACTTAGAAGATATCATCAACGCTGCGGAGACTCTTTATCAGCTGGAGCAAGAGGGGGAGGAGGAGGAGGAGGAGGAAGGGAGCTTGTTGTTGGAAGAAGAAGCAGGACTCTCCCAGGAGGAGATGGATGAGAACGAGGAGGCTGTAGTGAACCCGGGGGGTCAGCACGAGGACTACACTGATGGGGTCGGGGGGGTCCGATATGGGACGGTGACAGAACTCTTGTCTTTTGTCAACTTGCTATCCAGCATGCAGGCATCCGCCCTGCAGCACCTGCCTGAAGAGATGGGAGTTTTACTCAATAAGGTGAGAATGAGCCTTGCTTGTCCTAATGTTACTCTTCATGACTCAGATGGCCTTTAACTGCTCAGATAAGAAAAATAAGCATAATGGTCCTATTTTTTTAACTGACCTTTTTTATTTACAGAAGGGCATGGCTGTTAAAAAAGGTCGCTATCAGATCAACATGGACGTTCTCCTGTTTCCATGGAAACTGACCTACAAAAATCATGGCTGTGGCCTTGTGCCTAAGGGCTCATTTGGGAAAGTCCACTTGGCTCAGGACAGCACGACCAGGAAGAGGATGGCATGCAAACTGGTGAGTCACACGGAGCAGTGCCTGGAATGCGTCGCTGCACCACTAACTCTGCCCCGCTGGATGCCAGACATTTCATCCGTTCTGTCTGTGCACGGAGCGCGGCAGCTCCCGGAATGCAGGATAAAGTCATTGTGACATTTAGCTCTGTTTTCCCTTGAAACGAAAGAGGAACACAGTGCCCAAACACAAACAGAAAAAAAGAACCATGTTTCTGAAACAAACTTACAAAATGAGCCAAGCATAATGCAAGAATGGAAGTTTAACAGTAACTTCCCACCTTCTCCTCTGGATGTTTTTTGACATTTAGTAATAGATTAGTACTAATGTTAATATATAGGCTGTGGCTAACAGTTTGTGGCACATGTCTCACTATGCATTCTGTTATTTTTCTCCTCTGCACCTGAGACATGTTTACTTTTTCAACACAGAAAACACTGACAAGTGAGGGGTTTCTTGTTCTGGTGCGATCATCAGATTACTTTGTTGACATAGTTTAGTGCATACACACACTTAATATAGCAATATCCTGCTGAACATTTACTGGCAGTAGGATATGATTATGATTGAGTGCCTTCATATAATTTAAAGGATTGGCTGGTTGCACAGCAAACATTCAAGGAATTGTTCCACATTTTGAGAAACATGCTCATTTTTTTTTTTTTTTGCACTGAAGTGCAAGCGTGAAGTCGAGAAGATTGATACCACACTAGTGCTAGAAGAGGATTATCTTGTTTTAGCATAAAGACTGAAAAGAAGGGAGAAACAGCTAGAATTACTCTGTCCAAAGGGCTTTATCTTTATTCAGTTATTGGTAAATCTAGTCACTCCAGGACGTTTCTGTACCGGGCCAATTTTTACATTTCCTCATCGCCCTCACAGATCCCGATGGAGAACTTCAAAGCAGCCGACGTGGAGTTTCAGGCTCGCTTCCACCATGAGAACATAGCCGAGCTGTATGGTGTTCTGCTGTGGGAGCAGAGCATCCACTTGTTCATGGAGGCCGGCGAGGGCGGCTCAGTCCTGGAGAAGCTGGACAGCTGTGGGCCCATGAGGGAGTTTGAGATCATCTGGGTGACCAAGCATGTGCTGCGGGGCCTGGAGTACCTCCACTCACACAATGTTATCCACCACGATATCAAACGTAAGAGAGAGAGAGAGAGAGAGAGAGAAAATGTGTAATGGCTCCGGAAATGGAATGAGTTTTGACGTCACAGATAAGCCACAGTGAGCATTATTGTGAATAATTCTTAGACGTCTGGCAGGAAAGAGGAAACACCACAGAATTCTGACACTGACAATATTTTAAAGAAAATTATGGGTGCGCGATAAGCGTTTCCTCTTGTGTTGACTTGACAAACTATTTCTGAGAAAGTGATGTAAGGTAGCCTGGGTCACACTGGTTGAGTGTGGTGGCTAACGACTGAGATTACAAGAAACCATGCTTGTTACTGTAGGTGGGGCTCGTCTGAGGTTAGATAACTCCACATCGGTCCGCATGAAAGCATTCTCCACAGCCAGCTGCCTCACTGCCTGAAGACCGTTTGGTATTTGGAAATTCCAGGCTGTTTATCCTGCTGTCTCCTCTACAGGAGGGTTAAATGTAGGGTCCACAGGGGCCAGTGACCAGCCTGGTCTTCTGACACGTCGCTGTGGTTTGTAGTGTTTCCTCTAAGTATGTAATTGTAAGAAAGCATGTGACTTCTTCTTGGAAGGCTTCAGTGGCATTTGAAAAGCAAGACAAGTGACTAATGACTCAGACTGCACAGCACATCTTTAACACTGCAAATGTACTGTAAAACAGCTTGGTTAACACCCTGCGAGTCATAACGTTTTTGCTTTTGCTCTCAGCCAGCAACATCGTCTTGATGTCGGATAAGGCCGTGCTGGTGGACTTTGGCCTGACCGTGCAGATGACAGAGGATGTCTACATTCCCAGAGACATGAGAGGAACTGAGGTGAGACAACATGCCAGTGATCTGACACATGCTCTGTGGCCAGGTTGTTTAAATCTGTCACAGACTTCAAGCTAAAACCTTAACTTGGAAGGATGCCAATTTTTTTGTAATTTCTACTTTACTTGTTTCTAGTCGCCACTAGACTTTCTTTAGGGACTTTAAGGAATTAGTTTTATAGGCAGCGCACAGCAGTCAGTGAACTCTTTGACCTCACATAGTCTAGTACAAGTACTACTACTAGTCTGTTCTTGCTTGGGGTTTCCAGCACTTGCACAAGTTTTAATTGGCACTTGGGAATTTAAGAATGACCATGATTCCTTATCTGCCACTCTGCATCCCCCCCGCTCTCCCATGTTTTGACCCACATGTGTTTGCATATGCAGGCCTGTGCACTCGCACCCTGGGCCTCTCATAAGCTTGTGGAAAGTCCCAGGGCAGGCAGACACCCAGCCGTAATAATACTAGAGACACACAGACCTCACAAATAACACTGGGCGGCATGGTCTGACATGAGCACGGGAGAGTGGGCTGGAATTTCCAAAAGAAAGAGAGAGAAAGGGACAGGCTCTGGTAGTGATTACTTTTCACACACCAGACTGTCCCTACCATAGACAAACAAAGCCTGGGGCTAAAGACTGTAACTGGAAAACCCTTTTTTCTGCAAAAGTTTTCCCTTTTGGTGTTTCACACTGTTGCAATATAATGAGAAAAACAACAAAGAAATAATAATACCTTCTTTTATCTAGATGTACATGAGTCCAGAGCTGGTTCTGTGTCGTGGACATACCACCAAGACCGACATCTACAGCCTGGGCACCACTATCATTCACATGCAGACCGGCAGCCCACCCTGGGTGCGGCGATATCCCCGCACGGCCTATCCATCATACCTCTACATTGTAAGTGCTTGTTTCACTAAATTATAGATCCCTCGAGACACATATCTTGTGTCTTAGATGGGTGACACATTTTTCCATGACCTGGTTCAAGTTTTCCATAACGTCGATTGTCATGAGAAACGTGGCCTAAGACCCATGTACTCAGTCACTACTTCTCTTTCCTTCAAATATTTTCCATTACACAGGGTCTCTTTCTGTTTTTGAAATGATAAGCTTGTTTCGTTTACTCACTTCCTCATGAAACTGCTTTTAAAGAGAGAAGCAATGTTAAACAGCAGAGTTACAGTACTATTACAGCCAACTCATTTTACAAGTCACTACTCGCAGGAGAAAAAGTGGGTCACAACTGTTGGAGGCATTATCTCTTGTTGTTTTCACTTCATAGCAGGCCTTGACTCTCTGCATAACTTTATTTTTGCCTCTCATGCTGCAGTTAGCTCTAAAGCATGTTTGTCCCCCCCACCCCTTGCAGATCCACATGCAGGCACCCCCTCTGGAGGACATCAAGGAGGACTGCAGCCAGGCCATGCGATCCTTCCTGGGGCGGGCCCTGGAGAGGAACCCTGTTCTGCGGTGCTCAGCGTCCGAGCTGCTGAAGGACGAGGCCATCAACCCCCCCAGGGAGGACCAGCCGCGCTGCTGGAGCCTTGACTCGGCGATGGAGGAGGCCAACCATGCCATGCTGCGGCAGCAGAGCCAGCACCATGACACCACGCAGGGTGAGGATGCCCACAGTGTTTACATCGACACACATCTGTGATTTTACTTCCGATAGAAATAGTGACAAATCCTTTTATTTCATCCACTCTTTGTTTTTTTTTTTCTGCAGAATCTTCACTGTACTCTGAAGACTCTGGCCACATGAGGAGGAAAGGCTCCTTGTACATTGACCTGGGAGCCTTGTCAGGCCACAGTAAACTGGTGACAGGCCCTCCTGCATCAGAATATGGCTAGCACCGGACCATCCTGCCCATGTTTTGCTCTCTCTGAATGCTAGTTGAAGCCAACTGATAATTTACAACTCTATTTGCTCTGTGGATGCAGCTCAGTCTTCACTGTTGACTGCTGAAAATTTGGGACAGGTAGACAGCTGCAGGCGACACGGCTCGCTGACGAACTGTTTATTAGGATGACTTAGGATGTCTGCTAATAAATAGAATTAGCTGAGCTGTGACGGTGGACTGACGGGACTCAGCAACACTGCAGGACAGTCTTAGAGCGAGATGCATTAATAAGCATTAACTTTTAGTAAAAATGTACAGATCTCCTTGAGGGATGGTTTTAGTTCTCAGACGTATGATGAGATCAGAAGTTATTTCATCTTTAATGTTGTAAGCTATTAGTTCAAGTATGTGTGCATTATGCAAACATGATCATATGTTGTTCTTTGTGGACTTCCTCTTGTTATTTCCTGTGGAATATTAATATCAGCTTCATTGTATGAAAGTGATGCTTGTGTGGAAGGCATGCTGATTCTGAATTTGTGTTTTGTACATCCTGTGAGATGAGGCCTATTCGTCTGAACAATGTTTAAAGCTGAAAATCTCATTTTGTTGTTCCTCCAATAAAATGAAAGACAGAACTTTGTGCATTTCTTCAGTTTACTTCAACTATTTAAATGAATTGGCCAGTTGGAATTTTTCACTGAAAGATATTTTAATTTCACATTCAGTCTGTGTATAAGGTATACCTTATCTGTCTATGTCTTCACCATTTGACAGCTTGTTATTGTAAAAGCAACACTGGTTTATTCCATACAAAATATTAATGCTCTGAACCTGTGAAGACATGTTGCAGGGATAGGGATTTTCTGGGTTTAAACTGTGAAAATTTGAGAATAAATATGAAGAGCTTCATATCATTATAAAATTTCTGAGCAAGGGTTTTTCTTGAATCCTTTCACGATTTCCAGCTGTTAAACTAGAGGTTGTAGGCAAAGAAATAGCATTTGTTGCAGTCAGATCGCAAATGAGTGCAAATGGAAAGGACATATGTGTTCTTTTAGCTGGAGATCACAGTTCCATGGTGAGATGTGTGGGTGGGGGACACTTGCCTTCATCCAATGAAAGTAAAAACACATAGGTGGAAATTTCACCATCTACATGTAATGCACACACATAGACAATGTAGTTTCATGATATGAAAACATGTAATTTTATAATGAGGCTAAATACCGTCAGCATGCTAATATGCTCACAGTGCAGGTATAGTGTTGACAAAGTTCCCCATCTTTGTCATGTTAGTCTGCTAATGCTAATTCTCAATAAAACTAAGTAGTGAGGCTGTATAGTTTTTCAAGTATTCAGGTAAAACATTAGAAGAGAATTTGGGACATGCAAATCTTTGCCAAGGCTAATGAACTGAATCAGCAGCAGAGTTCTGTGAACTGCTTATTCAACCATTAACATTCCACTGACCAGCAGGTGCCACTAAAATACCTCAACAATCATCTGAAAACTTTGTTAGATCTGCACCACAATGTAATGGGTTCATCCTTGGCTATTTTTACACCCTACCATCAAGTTTTATGAAAATAAGCTCAGTAGTCTCTCCATGATCCTGTTCACAAATTACCGGCCAAATGGCACCAAAATCAAAACCTCCATGTGGTGGTAAAATACAAATAGGACTACCGGTATGTGAAATCAGTGTTCATTAATGACATTACAATTCATCCTGAGGGAAACATGAATATTGGTACTAAACTGCATTATTAGCAATCAGAACATTTTACTAAGAACAATGAACTTCAATCTGATGGTAGCACTAGAGGAAAGGTCAGTGAATTACCAAGTCATTAGGCAGTGAATGTCCTGAATACATAATTTCATACCAGTCATCTGATAGACCGTGAAACTTGTACATCTCTTGACTGCCATTATTATGTAGATTCCACATCAGGCATCCAAAAAGAATGCATTTTTGGCTGCTAAAGGACATCTGAATTACAAACTAGTGATAGCTAATGAATACTAGCTACCCCTGATTAGGCAAAACTGCATAACTGATACTGTTCTACAGTCTGTCTGCAATAAAACACAAGAAAATGGTGAAATCCCCAATGTATCATTTCATTAGAAGAAGCATAGAGAATTTTCCTGTAGTCCCCTGTAATCAGTTTGACCAGATGAGGCATGAATCATTTTAGTGTAGCCTTTACTACACGATTGTCAATTGTTGTCATTTAGTCATAAGCATTATCTACTACTGCTTTTGCATCAGGGAAACCCAATTGATTAAAATCTGTGTAATGTTTCTCTACTATCTGCAGATCAAGCCCACTCTTCCTCTTTCTAAACCCATCACACATGAGTGGGCGGTGAGGTCTGCTGTGGAGGGTTTGTCTCTGAGTGTGATCTCATAACGCAGCGTTTCATTGGTTTCCTAAGAAATGTGACAGTTGCATACTACCATCTGCTGGTAGGAGCAGATACAACCCTCTCTCTTATCTCCTGTCTGACAGCTGCATTGCTGTCAGAGTTCCTTGAAGGCAGAGCTTAATGTGGCTTCTTGTTAAAAAAAAACTCTTCATATGAAGTACATTGGATTGCCATGCAACTGCAAGTAGGCAAAGTCTTTCATTAGACTCTCGTTGTTAAGCTGTTCAAGACTGATTACAATTTGAAATCTTTTCAATGTTTAATATTTGATTATTTGTCTGCTTTCACTTGTTTAATAAAAGCCAGCAGGGAGAGAGAGAGAGAGAGACTGTTTAGATAGTGTACTCAGTGTATTAACTTTATCTAACATTGTACAAAGGCCATGTGTTGTCTGGGCTCTAAAATATAGCACATCACTTTGTTTGTATTGGCTGCTTCAGCTTAAAATTGAATTTCCACTTTGGAAGGTAAAGTGTTTGTAGAATATGGTTTAAAAAAAGGTAAAAGTACAGTACGACTTCTCTTTTTTACATGAGAATTTTAGAGCTAATTTTTATTTTCAACACATCAGAGAGGAGCTGAGGCTTATTTTTATTATTCCTCACTGTTCCATTACTGGTGGTATTGTAGTATAAAGGTATTTCTTCTAACAGTAGTACTTTTTTAATCATTGCTAGAGCTTACTGCCAGGTCACATGTTCTGAAATCACAGCTGTTTAATCAGGTGAATAATTTCCACCACAAAATCCTTGGAGATGCTAGTGATTGAACCCAGGACCTTATACATGCAAAGCATGCACTCTATCACTCATTCAATTGCAATACAAGCATGTAGTTTGGTACAAATAGTTTTCATGGTCCGCTTTTTTGAAAAATTCACTAGCTAGTCAAAACATTGAAAATGGACACATGGCACAGAGGGGCCTTTACATAAATAAATAAATAAATAAATAAATAAATAAATAAATAAATAAATAAATAAATAGATAGATAGATAGATAGATAGATAGATAGATAGATAGATAGATAGATAGATAGATAGATAGATAGATAGATAGATAGATAGATAGATATCTGCCTCTGCATACTTACCTGGAAGGTGTACCGCTTACAAAGGATTTAAATGGCAGTGGATGAATGATCAGACCAGGTGTAGGTCTCTTGAACCTAGAGTCTTATCAAACAAACAGTGGAGTCAGATAGGATTAACAGGATAGAATAATAAATTGTTGTGTTGCAGTAATGAACTGGATAATCTAGCACAGTGGTCGGCAACCCGCGGCTCTAGAGCCGCATGCGGCTCTTTAGCGCTGCCCTAGTGGCTCCCTGGAGCTTTTTCAAAAATGTTTGAAAATGGAAAAAGATGGGGGAGGGAAATATATTTTTTGTTTTAATATGGTTTCTGTAGGAGGACAAACATGACACAAACATTCTTAACGTTTTCCAATGCTGTAAAAATGTGTAGAATAAACATTACATTTCAACATTTCTGTCAACGAAGATTTGCGTCATAGCCTGCGACACACGTTTCTATCAGCAGGGCGGGATGCCAGGCAGGTGGCTGTTGTAAACAAACCGGCGGCTGTGTGATGGGCCATGGATGGAAAAATAACTGAGGAGAACAGAGGATTCATCGATTCTTGGACCGAATCATTTGCATTCATTGCCAATGCGGAAGGATTGCCTGAATGTTTGCTCTGTAGCGAGAAGTTGTCAAATAACAAAAAGAGTAATGTGGAAAGACATTTCCAGGGAAAGACATGCTACATTTGCAGCCGAGTACCCAGTTGGGAGTGAGAGAAAAAGTGCGATTGCATTACTTCTGGAGAAATAAGAGGAGCGCAAAAATATATTTAAGAAGTGGATTGCATCTCCAAACTCCACTACTGCTGCAAGTTTTGTTGCAACCCGGGAGATAATAAAGCGTGGAAAACCGTTTCGGACAGTGATGTCCGAAAACAGAAGTCACATTAAACGGGTACGAACACAATCCTGTCATAGGCACATATTTAGTAACAAAGTGGCTGTTTTTATAAAGTGATTTCTGATTTTCGTCAGTATATATTTGGAATGACACTTAGGGATATTATTGTGTTTTGTTGCTCAGGTCCCAGGATAGCTGCGTTGGTTGCGTGTCAAAAGAGAAGAGGATGCTGCTGCGTTTTACCCTTGCACTGACTTGCTTGGCATTTGCACAGAAATCAAACTTAAACTGTATTAATTTGATTTTATATACTTTACCTTTTCAAAAGGCTGCTGTTTTATTTTTATAAATGCAGGCTGCGTTTCATTGCATTCTGTTTGTTGCCCAGATAAGGGGCACGTTATGCAAGTTCCATTTTGTTGTCAAAATAAAAATGACATCAAAAATCGGATTTCTTTATTGCATTTCTTTAATTTCATCAAAGCAATGAAACATAATTCATTAATATTGTAATGAAGTTAAACTTGAGGTGGCATCGTACAAC
This sequence comes from Eupleurogrammus muticus, assembly GCA_036785175.1. Lineage (NCBI taxonomy): Eukaryota > Metazoa > Chordata > Actinopteri > Scombriformes > Trichiuridae > Eupleurogrammus > Eupleurogrammus muticus. Next base: position 3,155,822 of record JAYKQN010000016.1, on the reverse strand, counting down.
AGAGTAGTCACGTGGTGCGTCATTCTCTACAGGATGCGCTGCAGGGAAAATAAACATTCAATCATGAAGGCTCATTATGTATTTGTAGCCAACTTAGTCATTTTGATAGTAGGCTAATATAGCTAATATAGATACATACAGCATGTGTTGCCTTCATTATAAGGCTTATATAAGGCTTTTAATTTTTTGCGGCTCCAGACACATTTGTTTTTTGTTTTTTTGGTCCAATATGGCTCTTTCAACATTTTGGGTTGCCGACCCCTGATCTAGCATGTCTGCAACAGAAAGTTGAAATTCATGGGCTCTGAGGTTCGGAAAGTTGAACATCCTGCTGAATATATATCGCAAAAGACAGATGACTGCGATGGCCGGGAATCGAACCCGGGTCAACTGCTTGGAAGGCAGCTATGCTCACCACTATACCACCATCGCTCCGAGTATAGATGGATATTTTGCTGAATCAGTGCTTTATTCAGGGATTCAGCGGTGGACAGAAGGGAGAGGAAATAGAAATGAAGATGGAAGAATGTAGTTTAACATACCTATTAGGGCTGTGCGATAGTCGAGTTGTTACTTTATATCGGTCTTCATATGATAATCTTTCTTTTTAAAAAAAAAAATCTTTTTAAGGCCTCTCCTTTTTAATCTCTCCACCTACCTATCGACGAGTCTAGGTAGGAGAAAAGTACCGCCTTCTTCGCTTTTGATTGGCTATAATGATATATATAAATATATAGAAATAATATTTATATAATGGTAATAATGATATATATATATATATATATATATATATATATATATATATATATATATATATATATATATATATATATATATATATATATATATATATATAGGTTTATTACTAATTTTGTTATTACTAAGTTTATTACTAACTTTGACTTCTCCAGTGCTTTTAACACCATCCAGCCTGCACTGCTGAAAGGGAAGCTGGAGGGAGCCGGAGTGGATGAGCAGCTGACGGCCTGGACCATCGACTACCTCACCAACAGACCACAGTATGTCAGGCTTCATGACTGTGTGTCTGAGGTGGTAGTCAGCAGCACGGGGGCGCCACAGGGTACAGTGCTCTCACCCTTTCTGTTTAGTCTGTACACCTCAGACTTCCCCTACAACTCGGACAACTGCCACCTACAGAAGTTCTCAGATGATACGGCCATCATCGGGTGTGTATCAGATGGGAACGACCAGGAGTACAGGGGGGTCATCAATGACTTTGTCAGCTGGTGTGAGATCAACGCTCTCCAAATCAACGCCAGCAAGACATCCAGGGAAAAGACATTGAGACAGTGGTCTCTTACAAATACCTGGGTGTTCACCTGAACAATAAACTGGACTGGACCACAAACACTGATGTCCTGTACAAGAAGGGCCAGAGTCGACTTCACCTGCTGAGAAGACTAAGGTCCTTTGGTGTGTGCAGGACTCTGTTGAAGACCTTCTACGATTCCGTCGTAGCATCTGCCCTGTTCTACGCAGTAGTCTGCTGGGGGGCGGATGCTCAGACGGGGACAGAAGGAAAATTGACAAACTGGTACGGAAGTCTAGCTCTGTACTGGGATGTCCTCTGGAGTCGGTGGTGGTGGTGGGAGAGAGGAGGATGTTGGCAAAGCTGACATCCATCATGGACAACCCCCATCACCCTCTGCATGGGGTAGTGGGTGCGCTTAGCAGCTCCTTCAGCCAGAGACTCAAACACCCTCGCTGCAAGAAGGAGCGCTTTCGCAGATCATTCATCCCGACAGCAATAAGACTTTATAACATAACATAAACATAAACCTCACTGTAGTCACTGTCACTTTTTCACTGGTCACTTTTTCTCTTCACACACACCCTGCACCTAAGTGTGCATTAGCTATGTATGTGTACATGTGGGTATGTGCGTGGATATGTATGTCCATATATATATATATGCAAATATGTGTGTATGTGTATCTATGTAGGTATGTACGTCCATGTATGTATGTATATATGCCTTGCTTATGCATACTTTTTTTCTTACAATTTATTAGCATTTTCTCTCCATTCTGTCGATAATGCATACTGTGTATGCGGATTAACAAATTCTGCGAATTTGTACATTGTGTTGTGTGTTTTTTTATTTTTTTTATAGTTTTTTATCTTCTTCAACTTTATTTTTCTTTTTCTTTATCTGTAACGCTGCAGTAACACACAAATTTCCCCGTTGTGGGATCAATAAAGTTTTATCTTATCTTATCTTATCTTATCTTATCTTATCTTATCTTAATAATATACTCAGAGTATCTCAAATTGGCTCTACATGAGAAACTAAGATATTAAATGCCCCCACCTGTATTTAGTTATTAAATGCAAGTAGTATATTATTCTACAATCATATATTCATGCTTGCATTCTGAGTAGTTTTAACTTTGTATATTTTAAATGAAATCCATCCATCCATTTTCTATCCCGCTTATTCCTTTTCAGGGTCGCAGGGGTCTGCTGGAGCCTATCCCAGCGCATTTTATGGCGAGAGGCAGGGATACACCCCAGATGGTCGCCAGCCAATCGTGGGGCACACACACCATTCACACACACACTCACACCTATGGGCAATTTAGATTTGCCAATTAACCTGAGCATGTTTTGTATTGTGGGAGGAAGCCGGAGTACCCGGTGAAAACCCACGCAGACACGGGGAGAACATGCAAACTCCACACAGAAAGGTCCCAGACCCAGGCCCCAAGGCGGTCTTGAACCTGCGACCTTCTTGCTGTGAGGCAACAGTGCTACCCACTGCTCCACCGTGTCGCCTTTTAAATGAAATATTATTTGTAAATAATAATACTTCCTTTTTTCCATTTTTAATGTTTTTGTTTACCTTCATTTTTATAATAATTACTATTGTTTTTATTTTTCTTCTGTTGGAGGCTTTTATATGACTGTCCTGATGATATGTTTCAAATCTGCATGAATTAACATGTTGGATAATTAAGTTGTGATTATTTGATGAGTTATGAATAATTAAAAGTTTGAATTGTAGTGGCAATTTAATTCTTTGGCCCTATATGTATTCAACCCAGACCCTTTTGACGGTTGCAGACACAGTAAGAGTATGAACGTCTCATGCAGCAGACAGGGGGTGTTGGAGGACAGTAAGATCAAATAGCCCTTGTTTTAATTTCTTTCGATTTTCACCGCATGTTAATAATTTTTTACAATAAGAATCGTCCTGACTCTCCCAATTGCTTCAATGGGAAAATGCAGAGCAGAAATGTTTACAGTTTTTCTTAGTGAGTAAAATTTAAGGGTTTGGAAGCAGGAGTTTGACAGGTGGCCCTGGCACATTTCCCATTGATTTTGAATCTATTAACAGTTACTAACTCTCACAATTGCAGCGGGAATTGTCTAGTGTTGACTTTAATTTTGTCCTTGATAAATGCCTGGTTTGTCAGAATTGTTAATGATTTACTTTGTTTTTATCAAAATGTTTGATGTCAATGATTGTAAAATATTTGCTTTAAATAAACCCTAAATGAGTGAATTTCTATTATCCTGCTTTACACAATATTAAGACTATGAGATTGTCTTGTTATGAAAGGTCCATTTTTAAATAAATAATCATCAGCACAATTTACCCCAACTTATTCTCTCCACAGGCACAATTAACCCTGCACCAATGGCAAGTTGTGCCACAATTGTGCCAAAATACCTTATTCCAAAATCTATAATTCTTCAATACACTGTTTCAGATCCATTTTCACCATTTTCAGTAAATGGTGTTTGTGCTACATTATGGGCTGCTATCTGTCTGGGGTGTATCCTGCCTGTAATGTGTTGGGATTGGCTCCAGTAGGCCGCTGAATCCCTAATGAGGAATCAGCATGTATAGAAAATGACTGCCTGACTGATGATGAATGCTTCATAAAACTAACACCTACAGTGGCTTGCGAAACTATGTGGCCCCCTTGAACTTTGTGATCTTTTGCTACATTTCAGGCTTCAAACATAAAGATATAAAACTGTAATTTCTTGTGAAGAATCAACAACAAGTGGGACACAATCATGAAGTGGAACACACTTTATTGGATATTTCAAACTTTTTTAACAAATAAAAAACGAAAAATTGGGCGTGCAAAATCATTCAGCCCCATTGAGTTGATACTTTGTAGCGCCACCTTTTGCTGCGATTACAGCTGCAAGTCGCTTGGGGTATGTTTCTATCAGTTTTGCACATCGAGAAAGTGATATTTTTGCCCATTCCTCCTTGCAAAACAGCTCGAGCTCAGTGAGGTTGGATGGAGAGTGTTTGTGAACAGCAGTTTTCAGTTCTTTCCACAGATTCTCAATCGGATTGAGGTCTGGACTTTGACTTGGCCATTCTAACACCTTGATATGTTTTTTGGTGAACCATGCCATTGTAGCTTTTGCTTTATGTTTTGGATCATTGTCTTGTTGGAAGACAAATCTCCGTCCCAGTCTCAGGTCTTTTGCAGACTGCATCAGGTTTTCTTCCAGAATGGTCCTGTATTTGGCTCAATCCATTTTCCCATCAATTTTAACCATCTTCCCTGTCCCTGCTGAAGAAAAGCAGGCCCAAACCATGATGCTGCCACCACCATGTTTGACAGTGGGGATGGTGTGTTGAGGGTGATGAGCTGTGCTGCTTCTACGCCAAACATAACGTCTTGCATTGTTGCCAAAAAATTCGATTTTGGTCTCATCTGACCAGAGCACCTTCTTCTACATATTTGGTGTGTCTCCCAGGTGGCTTGTGGCAAACTTTAAACGACACTTTTTATGGATATCTTTAAGAAATGGCTTCCTTCTTGCCACTCTTTCATAAAGGCCAGATTTGTGCAGTATACGACTGATTGTTGTCCTATGGACAGATTCTCCCACCTCAGCTCTAGACCTCTGCAGTTCATCCAGAGTGATCATGGGCCTCTTGGCTGCATCTCTGATCAGTCTTCTCCTTGTATAAGCTGAAAGTTTAGGGGGACGGCCAGATCTTGGTAGATTTACAGTGGTCTGATACTCCTTCCATTTCAATATTATTGCTTGCACAGTGCTCCTTGGGATGTTTAAAGCTTGGGAAATCTTTTTGTATCCAAATCCAGCTTTTAACTTCTCCACAACAGTATCTCGGACCTGCCTGGTGTGTTCCTTGTTCTTCATGATGCTCTCTGCACTTTAAACAGACCTCTGAGACTATCACAGTGCAGGTGCATTTATACAGAGACTTGATTACACACAGGTGGATTCCATTTATCATTGTTAGTCATTTAGGTCAACATTGAATCATTCAGAGATCCTCACTGAACTTCTGGACAGAGTTTATTGCACTGAAAGTAAAGGGGCTGAATGATTTTGCATGCCCAATTTTTCGTTTTTTATTTGTTAAAAAAGTTTAAAATATCCAATAAAGTGTGTTCCACTTCATGATTGTGTCCCACTTGTTGTTGATTCTTCACAAGAAATTACAGTTTTATATCTTTATGTTTGAAGCCTGAAATGTGGCAAAAGGTCACGAAGTTCAAGGGGGCCACATAGTTTCGCAAGCCACTGTATATGCAGGCTGCACACACACAGTGGTTTGTGTATGTTAGAAATTTTGATGTGTACATGTTGACCTGGTTTGCGAGCAACGGCATCAAATTAGGCTTGTGGTTGAAGTTTATATCACGGAAGCAGATGTTTCAAAAAATCCCTCTGAGCCAACTAACACATGAAACACTGAAACCACAGCTAACGATCTGTGCCTGCCCACCCAGCCTAGCTCACACTCTGTAGTGTACATAACCTATTTTCCTGTTTCCACCTATTTTGTTTTAACCCATGTTCTATTTCTAATTTATTTTGACATTTGAATGGTAAACAGCCACAAACCAGCAAAGGCTGCATTAACAGCACATAACCTAAAAAAAAGAAAACACCCCATTTGCTAAAGCATATTAATGGTAGTGTGTTTGTATATACTAAGCATAATCAAGGAATATTTTTACCTAAATGAGATGAATTATAATTTTAATTATATATATTTTAATTATATTTAATTATATATAGAGCACAACGTCTGCCCTCCAGTTGCCCCATGAGACCCTGTTTAAAAACAAAATGTATGGTGGTCAAGAAGGAAAAAAATACCTTTAAAACATGTTTAATTTGTGCCATGAATCAGCACTTTGTCATGAAACTGTTAAAGAAAAAAATAATAATAATAAAGACTTTTTAATTTGTAATTGCTGACCTTTAGATCGATGACTTAAATTATTTTAAGAGGGGAAGGGAAAGACTTTGAATCTAACTTTTGATCCAACTTGAAATAATTTTTTGGGGGGAAATATAGTTTAAAAGATAATAATAGAACGAGATATATAATCTCAAATTATTTAATCTAATTCTAAGGCATTAAACATTTATTATTTCAGGATACAAAAGTTACTTCATGCTTTTATTTAGAGGTGACACTTTTATTCTGAAAGTTTTGAGCCGGATGTGCTGATGTTGCTGCTGAAGTAAAAAAGTTTTTACATGAAGTGCCAGTGATAGGAGGAGAAGAAGAGATGTCAAAGTGACATTTCACCTTCAGCTGACAGCATGGAGCTTCCTCTTCTGGTGTGTCTGTCTGTTCTGACTTGGTGTTTAACAACATTTGGTGACGAACACAGTAAGAAAACTCATTACTTCCACTGATTATTCAACTGAATTGCATTCATTAATTGGATTTTATTTAAATATGTGAATGCATGCAGAAATCTGCCTTTCTCTGGATCAGCCTAGTTGATAGTTGCATTTAGAGGGAAACAATCTTCAACTGTTGTAAATATTAACAATCATAGACCCCGCTGTTAATAGGATTTCAAAACATAAAATGTGTGATGCGTGTCAATAAAAGCTTTTTATGTCATCTATTCAGTCAAATTTGCATCTGAGTGAATAATTAAAAAAGTACTTACTGAAGTCATTAAAAGCTATGGAAAATTGCTAGAAAATACATACAAAATGCAGTGGCATGGAAGTCTAAAGTAGCATTAAATGGAAATGCTAAAATAAATATTGAAGTATTTCAACATCATATATAGAGTATAAAGTAAGTAGAGTATAAATCATTGTAAGGATATTGAAAAGTCTAGACCTGCAAATTTCAATTATTTCCATGATCAAACAATCTGTTGATTATTTTCATGATTAAATGATTAGTCGTTTTTTCCAAAAAATATCAGAGAATGGTAAAAAGTTGAACGCTCTTCACTGCTGTCTTGCTTTGGACCATCAAATATATAATTTCTGTCCACAACACGAAGATTATTGTCATAGAGGAGTAAAGACACCAACAAATATTCACATTAAGAAACTAAAAGCAGAGAATATAAAAAAAATCGTTAAAAATAACTCAAAACAATGAATGTTTACAGTAATTATTATTAATATAGCTAGGGAACAATGTTCTGTTGATCAACTCGTCTAATCAATGTATTTTTGCAGATTCAAATCACTGTCAATATTGTTCTCTTTTTTATTATTTTTTTTTATATTAGTTTCATAATGAAAGAAAAGCACCTTCAATAAACAAATAATAATAAAAACATTCGTCCTCCCAGTGGCCCCATCCACAGCAGTTTCATGTTTCTCTTAATTTATGCATGCCAACCCAATTCCACTACAGGTAGTACTGAATATGTCTGCATACAACTCCACTTAAAAAATGCAAAAATGATTAAAACATTTTAATGTTGACACTACTGTTTTATTGTTGACATTATTGTTTATGATTGAACCACTGCCTAAAAATGAAAAATAAGCCAAGCTGGCCAGTTACAGTGAAGAAAACAAGTATTTGAACATTTTTCTTGGCCTAAATGTTAAAATTGACCTTATTTATAAATAATGCAAAAATTCAAAACATTCTTTACCATGTCTAAGAAATATTTTATACAATAGAAGGTTAATGACTCTAACTACAGTGAAGAAATGCTATTTTGCTATTTCTCCCACTTAGAAATCATGGAGGGGTCTGAAATTTTCATCGTAGGTGCATGTCCACTGTGAGAGAGATAAACTAAAAAGAAAAATCCAGAAATCACAATGCATGATTTTTAACGATTTATTTGTGTGATATAGCGGCAAATAAGTATTTGAACACCTGTGTGTCATCTAGAATTCTGACCCTGAAGGACCTGTTAGTCCACCCATTAGAACTGCATCTTGTTTTCTTCACTGTAGTTAGAGTCATTAACCTTCTATTGTATAAAATATTGCTTAGACATGGTAAAGAATGTTTTGAATTTTTGCATTATTTATAAATAATGTCAATTTTAACATTTAGGCCAAGAAAAATTAAGATAAAGTAATTGTTGCTATATGACAACACAGTGCAATTATTAGTCGACTGGCTTAAAAAAAGGAGTAAAACTGTCAATGACCCATTACTTTAAGATCCCCAAGTGACAGTTCATCAATTCATTTACAGTTAATTAACACTTTAAACTATTACCTTAAGGAGCTCTATTAGAAAAAAAAACACAATTTAAGTGCTCAGATCTATGTAGCTGCCGTCATACTTGTGCTTGTAAGTTACTTATATTTCTTTAACTGATGCCATCTGACGAAGTGGCAGAATATTTCTCACTAAACACAGCAATGTGGGTGTTTCTTTAGGAAGGGGATGGGTTGAAATGGGGTTTTTCAGTGTGTGAGTGCAAGAAAGAAGACTGTATTGCTACTTCAGGTCTAAGTACGTGTTTTGGACCATAAAAGCATGATAAATGTACAGTATATTTATATATATATATATATATAGAGAGAGAGAGAGAGAGAAGAGAGAATCTGTTGTGTTTTCTGCAGTTATAAATATATTGAGAGTATTTGAACTTACAATCAACATAGAAACACATTAAAGCTGTAATGACAACAAAAATCCTGGCCAGGAAAGCACCAGTAATCCATCCAACTGAAGCTGAGTACAGAAGCTCAAAAAAGTTTATGTTAGCACTTGGCACATTATACGTTTCATGGACAGATATAATAATCAACACATGTATAACAACTACATGTATGTATGCTCCTGAAATCAGAGCCATTTCACAGATTGAACAGCAGTGAATGACTCTCAGCTGCACAGCTCAGTGGTTAGTGCTGTTTTTGAATTTGTTCACAGCAGTCAGGAGGCTTATGGTGTTGCAGCATTTGATTCTGATTTTGAGGTGTCCTGATTGCACACAGGGGAGAAATAGCAAAATAGCAGGGTGTTGAAATACTTATTTTCCCCACTGTAATTAGTAGACATTGAAATTTAAATATTACCCTGGGCAAAATGGCACAATTTGGCCTCTTTAACAACATTTGCCTGTTTCTACATCCGGCAGGTGTTCAACTAAATTTTGTGCTTGATAATTTTCCACCAGTATTATTTTTAGATCAATCTGTTTCTTTGAGCATGAAAAAGACCCTCTTTCTCACACTGAACATTGCTGCATCCAAGAGGATCAGTTTCATATTTCATTTTAATCTAATGCTTCATAAAGCCTGTGTCTGGTTTTTCTGCCATCATAGAACTCTCAGAAATCAAACGTGACAACCAGTTTTAGCTGTCAGATACCTGATGTCACAGGCAGCTTCTTCTAATAATATGATCATTCTATAGAAGAAAAAGGCTCTGTTGTCTCTTTTATACACACATTTATTAGATAAAATCAGTGAGTGATTTTTCTATGTATGTGTGAGGTGTATGTGGTATAAATAACAAAAGACCTTTGCTCAAGAAGGTTAATTGGAGTTGGATAAATATTGCTTTTACGCATGGCATTTATTTCAACACTAGAATTTATTTCTGTGTGTAATTCATCATCATAGTTGTATTTAAATTTAAATGCTTAGTTATTTGTGTTAACCTAAATATTACCCAATTTTCTATAATAAGTTGTTTGAGAATTGTCCATGTAAATGGTCCAAATGGTCCACTAACATAGCTTTAAAGGTTGCACTAGGTAGAGAAAGAAGTCCTATGGTATTATTTTTTAAGTAGTGCATAAGTAGGACAATGATTTGTCATGTGTTGTAACCCTAAAAACATGGTGCTAGATCATTTACTCTTAAAAAAAACATTTAAAAATTTAAAAACACATGTTATCAACTAGTTTTATATTCTAGGTGGACTGAGTTTTTACAATGTATCATTTTTTTTCAATTACACCATTTGAGATTTTGTGTCAAAAAAGTCTGTTTATTTATTATTTATCGTTTTTGACTTTTTCATCTTGCCAAACATGAATTGTTACTGACCCAAGTACAGATGACAGCTGGACTCCAGAGAGGGCGAGAGAGGGCGATAGCTTTATTATAAAGTAAACTATAATTGTTGTACAAGCCTCAGTTAATAAAACCACATTTATTTGTGATAATTTATTGTGTAACTTTTGAATACACAATAGAAACATTACAGGAACAAAGCAGCAGGTTACTAAAATTAATAGTGGACACATCAATATAATATTTAACTCAATTGTGGTGGACAAATTTGTATGACACACATACATATCCACTCACATACACACATGTACACATACATAGCTAATGCATACTTAAGGTGCAGGGTGTGTGTGTAGAGAAAAGTAACTAAATTAAAGCAAAAAAACAACTTAAAACAAAATAAATAAATACAGAAAAGGAAAGAAAACGACTAGAGAGCTGCGTAACAGGCTGCCTACTGTGGCGCCATCTTAAAAAAAAAAATGATGTCAAGAAAAAAAGTGAAGTGAGACAGTTTCAGTGATGTCTTTAAATTCAACCTATTAAATCAAGACATAAAATTGCATAACATGTCATGGTGTTTCCTGAACCTGCATCCTGGGCCAAAATAGAAAGATCCCTATTTAACCAAATTTGCATGGTGTTTCCATATGGCATTGCTATGCAATAGAGAGATATGTCAGAGCGATCAAACAAGCTAATGTTTCAGAGAAACTTACAAAGTATTTTATTTTTAATTATGTTCATTTATATTTCAGGGAAATTACTGTAGAGTGATGTGTGCATGTTTTGTCTGACTCTCTCTCTAACCTGATTTCACATGATTACACACATTAATACATGTGTTTTCTTCCAGGGCCATTGGTCATCAATATGGTGGTGAAGGAGGACAGTGATGCCACTTTACCCTGTACCCTCAGCAACATGAGCATCAAGGAAGCATACTTTGACTGGAAGAAAAACAGTCAGAAGGAGGTGTTCTTGTACGATGCAGGCATAAATCTTACAGGTCAAGACAAGGACTTTAAAAGAAGAGTCTCACATTTTCCAGAACAGCTGGAACTTGGCAATGCCTCCATAACAATCAAAAAAACCAAAGTGACTGATTGTGGCAACTACACCTGTGATTTTCCACGTTTGAGGCAAAAAAGACGATCCAATATTGCACTTGTTGTTGGTGAGAGTTTTCATGAAATAATTATAAGCCTTAGCCTGCTCTTCTTCAGATTTACAGTGTAAACAATGCTTTTTGTATAGACTAAACAGACCAGATATATTGTATTAATCAGTGAGGTTTATAGCTGCTGGTAGGTGGATTTTATTATGTTTGGGCAGAGCATGACTACTTCTGCCAGACTCCTGGTAAATACGATGCTACTCTATGTTTGTCAGGATCTAACATAGATCTTTTTGACCATAGATAAGGAGAATACACAGACATCGAATTCGGATGAAAAAAGTAAACTTTATCAACTTAAAAAATAGTCTTGAGTTTGTTTTACCCAATAAAGTCTGTGTGTTTTGCAACAACTTAAAACTCAGCATTGGTAGAAGAAAGTAATGCTGCAAGATGACAAACATGTTCATGCGTATTATAAGTGCATATCAGTGTACTTTGAGTCTTAATATGAATCATTGCAATAGCAGCAAACATCACATCATTGTAAAGTTATTCATTACTTTTTTCCTTTAGTTGCAAGCACACCATGAAGTCTTCTCTGTCTCACACATGATCTATAACAAGACCTAAATGTAGGAAGCTTCAGTTGTTGCCAGTGTCACGTCTGCCAAGTTTGATGCTATTGTATCACACAAAACACTCTAACCAAATGTAGTGTTGCCTTCTAGATCCCATCCTAAAAGACAGAACGACTGAAAACAAAACAGGTGAGTCTTAATATGATGATCACTCATATGTCTATTTTTATTGAATTTTCTTTGGATGCCTGTTTACATCAACTCACATCTTACAATGCAAGAAAATTTGAATAATAATCATAAATTATATGTCCATCTTGAGTGTCTAAGGACAGGATGATGTGTTGCTGTTGTACAAACTGTAAAGCCCATTGAGGTAAATCTGTGATTTCAGTGACACAATTAAACTGTTTAACTTTAGGGCAAAAGTGGGGCATTGTTTTCATCTGGTAAAAAAAACAACACTGCACACTTATCATCTTGCCCAGAGCAAATAATTTACACATGACATCCAAAGTTGTTGGCTTATAAACAGGCTTATGAACAGAGAAGGATGAAACATAAAACATTCCAATATTTAATTTTTGATACTATGATTATTCTTCAAGCAGGTCTTAACATTCCTTTCACAGGTGCAGCTCAGGAGCCATCTGTCACAATCGTGGATGAAACGAGGAACTGGGCTCTGCTGAGATGTGCAGTTCGAGGTGCTTTTCCAAAACCAGAGTTAAAGTGGCAGGACAGAGCTGGGAAAATCGTTTCTGCTGAGGAGACGCAGGTGTCAGAAGGAGGCCGTAGCTTCTACTTCACCCTTCATGCTACTGTGAGCAAGACATCTCACTATCGCTGCGTAGCCACACAGAAGGAAATAAACCACCAGATTTATGCTGAGATCTTTGTGCTTCTGAGCAGTAAGTAGTATTTTCATCTTCAAATAATAAAAAAAATATTGATTGTTTGAATCAATGGTTGATGGTGTATGTTATAACTAATCTGTTCTGGTGACCTGCTTCACCTGAATGCATCATCTCACTCTCTTTATATGTAAAAGTATTTGGTTAGAGTACTTGTTACTGAAAAAAGTAACAGTGTTTTATTAATGCTGTTATTCACATCACTAGTTGGGAGTGGGCTGTGTGACATGTTGATTAAATTCCATGCAGCTTAGAAGGTTTACAAACTCTTTGGACATGTAGTCTAATTAATTGTCCATGTGCAAATTAAAATCCTCAGATATAATGATAGAAATTGTAGGTTGCATGGTTTATTAAAAGAATTCTGCTATCGAACATAGAGATGCAAAGAATGGACAGATGCTAAAACAAATGCATGTTCAAAGGGGTGTACTGATTAAATGAGTTGCATTTTGATGCAAGTGAATAGTTAAAACCAAACAGATCTTATTATTTAAAACTAAGTCATTGATAATAAAAGATTTATTTAATTATGATCAAACATTAAAAGTGCAATGTTGATTGTGACAAGTGACTCATTAAGTGCAGAGATAGTGTTGTCCCTGCTGGTCCAATCAAATTCCTCCCAAGGTTTTTTTTCCTGCCTGTATAAATAGTTTATGGGACAATGCCAAAAGTGCCATTTAGTGTAACCCTACAAACTTGCTACCAGATAGTTTATCTCTCCTAAAAAAATAAGCATTTTTATAAATTAAAAACCTATGCTATCAATTAGTTTAAATTCTAGATGGATTAATTATTTCTAATTATTTATCATTATTTTTTGGTTTCACATGTTGTACAATTTGTGTCAGTAAATTATTCAAAAATAATGTTTAACAAATTATACAATTTTGTATTTTTAAATGACAAGATACCAAGATGAACACTAATTGTACTTTTTTAGAGACCAGATGGTTGCTTCTCAACACTGTATTTTAATTTTTTTTCATTTTCTCATCTTGCCAACAATGATTAGTCCCTTATACTCAAATAAAGTTTATAATATGTACAGTGATATTATCGAAATGCTACCAGTTGCAATTTATGGTTGATTTACAACTTAATCAAGAGCACATGTGTAAAACTCCAGTCTTCAAGGGATGGTGTGGGTGCAGGCTTTTGTTCCAACCAGACAGTAACTCTGATTCCACTAATCAATCACTAGTCCTAAGGACTTTCATTAGTGAAATCAGGTCTGTTACTACTTGGGTGGAACAAAAACCTGCACCCACACCGGCCTGCCAGGACCTGAGTTTGATATCCCTGAGCTTTACAATAAGAGGTTTGAAATAAGAAAGGAATCTAGAGGATAGTAAGAATTCATTTCAAATTGATGGACTACAACTGGACATATGAACTGCAATAGTCAAAAGCAATATGCCCCATTGTGCCACACCTACATTGGGCTTTACAGTTTGTACAAAAGCAACACAACATCCCCTATTCCTATACCCTCACATTGTACAAGGAAATAATAAAAATACTTTAAAAGGAAAAAAACAAAACAAAAAAATGGAATAACCTTGGGAAGAGAAACAGTGGATGATTTCTTTTCCAGGACAGACAGGCTGCAATCAATGTAATATTTCTATATTTATGAATATGACAATAAATAGAATAACAAAAATATATTGCATTGTGGTGTAAGTTCAGGATCAGCTGACAAGATCCATCTCAGCTTCCAGGTGAATCAGGACAGCAACAGAACCTCCAACAACTGAAAATCCTTCAGTGGCTGCACTGCAGCATGTTCTGAGAATGAAAAAACACAGAAAACACAGTACAGGACTCCAGAATCACAACAGATTTAAAAAGTACATTAGTGGGTCATGAGTATTACAGATGGAAGAAAAAAGGACAAGCTCAGAGTATTTTATGAGGCCCCAGCAGTCTAAACCTATAACAGCGTAGTAATGTTCTAGGCCAGCGAGGGCCAGCCCTAACTATAAGCAAACAGAAAGAAAAGTTTGAATCTTAAATGTAGGAAGGTTGTCTGTCGAAGAAAACGATTCTACAAGAGAGGGGCCTGGTAGTTGAAGGGTCTGCCTCCCATTTTACTTTTAGAAATTCTGGGAACTTCTAATATGCTGTATTTTGGGAGTGATATGTATGAGTGATATGGAACTATGAGAACTTAAAAGTTGGATGGAGCCTGTTCCTTAAGAGTTTTGTCTTAATCTGCAGAGTTTTGACATGCATGCCCATCGAAAAAAAAAAACACACCACACCCCCACTTTCTAAAATAAGCTGTAATTGGTTGAGACCTCCTGACAGTCCTGAATTTTCTCCAGACTCTTTCCAAGACTATCTAAGACTATTCTAAGAATATCTTTAATGGTTATGATTTTTGTTCAACTACCAAAAATGATTTTTGTTTACTTCTGCTTTATTCATATAAAGAACATTTCCTTCTCCCAAACTTTGCTTTTGGGGTTTTCAGAAGATAAAGGAAAATTCGCAATAATCACACACACAAACATCACATACATTACTGATACGTATCAGGAAAAATACAATATTTGGTTGAAACATCATCAAGAAATGTCCTGTGAACAAACAAACATTTTGAGATTAAAATAACTAATGCTGTAGTTGTCCTAAATGTCTGTCATGGTGATTGTTGTATGATTTCCTCACAGGTGTAGCTGTAAAGCCACAAATCACAATATTGGGTTCAAACAATGAGGGAATGCTGCTTAGTTGTGAAGTCTCAGGTGCTTTTCCAAAACCAAAGTTACACTGGCAGGACAGAGACAGAAAAATCCTCCAGGCTGAAGCACCACTGGAGGCAAAACGAGGAGGCAGCTATCACATCATCCTCAAAATTACTGTGACCAAGACCAGTGTCTACCGCTGCATTGCCACACAGGAGGAAATCAGCTGTGAGACGTATGCTGAGACATATGTGTACACTGGTGGTAAGGTTCTGCCTGATAATATTTACATTTTTGAATTATTTAATTGTTTGAACATTTGTAGTTTTGAAAAGCTTTCAATTTGTCCTCAGACTGAACACAAAGTGAAAGAGCTCAAAGCCTGTTGAAAATGTTTTAAAATGAAAGATTAATGTTCTTACTAAAGGGTCTGACTCCACCTTACAGGCTTTCTCACTTTTTTTCACACTTATGTCCGGCATTTTTAGCCAGACTTTACCACAGCATTGTCACACCATAAGACCTCATAAGAATATACCTAAATAACAGCAATGAATGTTATACAGATGCTAATGGGTGTCTTTTTCTAATTATTATAACATTATCTTATGTAACACTGAAGTTTGAATTTCTGCATCCAGAAAAAGCTCAATTAAATTTGGTTTATTCTCTGGCCTTTGAAGCAACCTGTAGTATGTTAATCTTTCCTGATCAGAGAACGGCAGTAAGTGAAACTGGTAAAAGATATAGATTTAATAGAAACTGAGTGAAATATTTCAAGTGTTTATTTCTTGTAATGAAATAAACATCTTGTCTTTATATACTGCTCTTAAGTCCACTACATACGTTGTCAAACCTATTTTATTTGGACAAGACAACTCACTGTCTATTATTTAGGCAGTTGCTTTGAGAGATTCCAAAGAAAGTACAACATATGGCTCTCAACCTCTGATATAGGCTATGGGCCTTCTGATCGTTTTAGCCATTTTACACATCACATATCTAGTTCTCAAGGCCTCTGTGTGCAATCAGGACACCTCAAAATCAGAATGAAATGCTGCAACACCATAAGCCTCCTGACTGCTGTGAACATATTCAAAAACAGCACTAACCACTGAGCTGTGCAGCTGAGAGTCATTCACTGCTGTTCAATCTGTGAAATGGCTCTGATTTCAGGAGCATACATACATGTAGTTGTTATACATGTGTTGATTATTATATCTGTCCATGAAACGTATAATGTGCCAAGTGCTAACATAACCTTTTTGAGCTTCTGTCCTCAGCTTCAATTGGATGGATTACTGGTGCTTTCCTGGCCGGGATTTTTGTTGTCATTACAGCTTTAATGTGTTTCTATGTTGATTGTAAGTTCAAATACTCTCAATATATTTATAACTGCAGAAAACACGACAGATTCTCTATTCTCTCTCTCTCTCTCTCTCTCTCTCTCTCTCTCTCTCTCTCTCTCTCTCTCTCTCTCTCTCTCTCTCTCTCTATATATATATATATATATATATATATATATATATATATATATATATATATATATATATATATATATTTCTTAACCTGGGTTCGATCAAACCCTAGGGGTTCGGTGACTCGGTCTCAGGGGTTCGATGGAGGCTCCACCGCAGAGGTCCACCCCTCACTCTAGTCTGCATTTAGTGGGCACAGTCATTGAAAGAGTCCTGCTCTGAGATTTACTACCGGTCCGCTTTGATGTCGCTGGTTTATGAAGCAGAGTGAGACCTCCCTATCAGACCGCTTAGAGAAGGCTGTATATGTGTCTGAGTGAGACTCCGTACCGGTCCGCTTTGAGAGCGCTGGATAAGCAGCAGAGTGAGACCTCCTTCTCAGTCGGGACCACACACAGGAATTAGCCCGTTATCTCCCGAGCGCCGATGCAGGCAAATAAGATCTAAAGGGTCGATCGCCGTACGGATTTGTTCTGCTCTCAGTATCCTCCTCTTTTTCATCTCTTCTTGGAATGTTTGACATTACTAGGCCACCATGGCCATGGTTTAATATTCAAAGTGCTGTGGTGGCTCTCATGAGTGTCTGTATATTTCCGTCTGTATATTTACATCTGTATATTTTTGCATTCAATTAGACATTTAAAAATGTTGGTTCTATATCGCAGGCCTGTATTACAGACCCGCCTCTTTTTACCCCCACCAACAGCAACACTGGCCAATTCCAATAATGCCTATATTAGAGAATTTACAGATTTTGATTCATAATGTGAGTTTCAGAATGCAGAAGTGAGCAGGAACACTTCTGCAGTACTGAAATACACTCATGAGGCACATGAACATTCTTGAGACCAAACATGACCTGTGCTTTCTGAAGTTCCAATTAAGTGCTGAAGATTTCTCTGTAGAAATGAATTATATTTGTGTACATTCAATTGGGGCCTTTAAAGAGGACTTGACTTCAATAAAGTTGATCATCTAAATTTTTACTTTTGTTTTATTATAACACAATAAAAGGAACACACAAGAAGTAAAACATTATAACAAGGTAAATAATTGTGTTCATATTTCAAACATATCAGACACAGTAAGGTAATGTGTTTACTTACTAGAAAACCTTTTTTTCTAAGTTGATCTCTTTAGTAAAATTCAGTTTTCTCTCCTGCAGGGAAAAGTGAAGAAGAAGAACTAGAAGAAGAACAAAAATAAGAAGAACAAGAAGGACAAAAAGAAGAAGAACAAGAAAAATGTTGCATTTTCAGAGTGTAATTGTTCTGTCTGGTGATGTGGCTTGTTTATTTGTAGTCAATATTTTTACATATTAAGTTTTTAGTACTTTGGTGGAATAAAGTTCTATTCCTATGCAGCTTTAACAGAATAGAGACTAAAAGCAAAATCCTTCATTTCCTTTCTTACTCTCTGACTCGTTTTTATCATTTTGTTTTGGTTGTTTAAATTGCCTTATTATTCACTATTATTCACAAATAAAAGTATGTCCTGCTTGTTGGATCACAGTGGTGGCACTTTTGCAGTTTCACATGTTGAACATGCTGAGGTTAATTGGAAAATGGAGAATTCAAGAATTCACACACACACACACACACATATATATTCATATAATTTGTAGCCTCATTATTGTTTTTTTAGTCATCAGTCATTACTTGGACTTATCACCACTCCAAGCAGGCGGACCCCCGTCTCGTCTGCGTCTATGGGCAAGAACGTGTGAGGATGTCTACGGAAGCGGTGATTAGTTTTGAGTGCACGTGACGGCTTTAGCAGGCTGTCATGTGACGTCTCGTCACGTGACGTCCAGAAGTGCTCGTGCGGCAGGACAGTATGGAGCGCGGAGTGTCCGCGCCGTTTCTGCTAGTCCTGGTTCTGTCTGCAGGTTCGTGCTCGTCACAGTCGTATGTTCTGGACGACAAAGGAGGGCTGGGCAGAGTCTTTGACGGAATTGGCGGCCTGAGCGGCGGAGGAGTGAGTTGATACGTTTTATCTGAGCCACTTCCTGGTATGGATGTTTCATTTTTCATGGCTAATGAAACATCTCCTGGTTTCTCCAGGCGACGTCTCGTTTACTGGTGAATTACGCCGAGCCGTACCGCAGCCAGGTGTTGGACTACCTGTTCAAGGTAGGTTACACTCACTCACACACTCCAGGAACGTGCAGCAGCTACTTGGAACTCATGTTTGTCTTTTTTGTATCCTGTCTTCAGCCAAATTTTGGGGCATCTTTGCACATATTGAAGGTAGAGATTGGAGGAGATGCCCAAACTACTGGTGAGTGACACATAGCAGCACTAAACCCGAGTTTGTTAATTTATTTAAAATTTTATAATTGGAAGAATTTGGACATTTTATTCTTTACTCAAAATAATGACTTGATTATCAAAATAGTAGTCAGTTTCTTAAAATTTGGCAACTAATTGATTGATTAATACATATTTGCAGTTCCACCATATAAGGAATGTAAATTAAGTTAAACAATAAATAAATAATAGTTTAAAATAAATTATTTTTTTATTTAATAATCAATACATTGAAAAATATCAGAAATTAGAGAGAATTCTTCACACACTTTTCAGGTGATAGATTCAAAGTTTTTTGAATCAGAGTACTGTTTTCTCCTGATTTTGACATCTCATTGAACTATATCTTTCGAGATGGGACAGAGCCATCTCACATGCACTATGAGAACGATGAGAACTTCTTCCGAGGCTATGAGTGGTGGCTTATGAAAGAGGCCAAGAAGAGGAACCCAAACATCACACTTATAGGTAAGACACACTATAAGGATTTATAAGAGCTGCCATAACGGCCTAATGGAATGTCCATCTCTTTACATAATCAAGAAATTGCCAGATTTTGTAGATTTTTACAGTTATTACTGTGCATTAGTTGTACATAATCGTTCTGGTTTGTTTTTTGTGCAGGTTTGCCATGGGCATTTCCTGGTTGGGTTGGCCATGGCAAGAACTGGCCCTACGACTTTCCAGACATCACTGCATCATACGTGGTGAAGTGGATTATCGGTGCTAAACAATACCATGACCTGGACATCCAGTATGTTGGGGTGAGTACTTTCCTGTTTATATATTGTGGTGCTTCTTACTTGTTTGGGTATTTTCGAACCATGTTGGTCTTGTAATTCCAGTCTGCAGTTTACAGCAAAACCAGTCCTGCGAGTTCAGCAAAATGTTATTTACTGTAATGCAACCTTCAAAACCAGGAAAGGAAAACGCATATAAAAGAGATAGGTTACATGTATTTACTTTAACTTTGCTCTCCATGTCCTGCTATACCAACCTGCTGCTACATTCATACATTTGAATATTCAATTAGTCATTCATAGTAGTTGAAGCCTAGTTCAGGATTCAGAAGCTTTGTATTTTAAAATGTATTTATTAATTTATTTTACTATTTTTCAGATATAGGTTTAGAAGTTATTATATAAAATTTGGAAAACAGTAATAAAAATCTAATTTAGGAAAAGCGTTATGCATCATTAACTGGTTCCATACATCAATCATCAATGTGCAAACATTTGTAACTTTCAGGTGTTAAAAATATGTATTGTAAACCTGTAAATTGAAAATTCAGGACACTAGTGTTTATTTGGGATTGCAGTTAAAAAGAACAACTGTTAGAAAATTAATTCGTATCCAACCAAAGGTTTATGCATTCATTGATATAGGAATTGTTTGTTACAAATGAACCTGTATATCTGAAAACTAATCTTTCATCTATTTAGATTTGGAATGAGCGAAACTTTGACAGCAAATATATCAAGGTAATTAAAACCTTTTATCCTTTGGTGTGACAGCTATTGATAAGTTTACCCTAAACTCTGACTTAAAGGAGAAAAACAGCCACCAACATTTTAAAATGCAATTTTGACTCTAAGCGGTTGGGATGATTTTAAAGTCTAGCTGGGTTCCTCTGAGAACATGTCTCTGTTGCTAAGGTGCTCCGGATAATGCTGGATAACGCCGGTCTTACTGACATTGGCATCATCGCTGCTGATGGTGATTGGAGCATCGCCCAATCTATTATTGTTGACCCATACCTTAATGATGCTGTTGAAGTGATCGGGTAAGTACAATCAACTTGAAGCCACACTTGGAGATGGCCCAATGTTTAAAACTTGCTGCATAATCACTAAATTCACCAAACTGCACTGCAGTCACAATGCAGAGGCACAAGTTTCCTCATTCGATACAGGTTCACCTAAGGACAATTCAGTCCATGACAATGTTTGACTAAACATATGATGCACACATGGTGAAACATCTGTCTGGGCGTTTCTTTGTTTAAAGCTCAGGGTGAGTTTCGCTTCTCTTCCTAATTTAGCAAACGCTTCCCCTTTATAAATGTTTGTGGCTGTTTTTCTATTACATTTGTAGAAGTGACCATTCAATCAATAACTAACATGATAAACCTGGAAGCATGAAAAATGTTTTCAAAAAAAGCATGACATTTTTACCACTTAACAAAGCTCAGCAATCTTAATGTAGAAAACTGCACAGTATAATGCTCCTGTCATGATAAACAACAAAGCTGTTAGTGAATTGGTTAAATGTATTGTGAAAAGTGTCACTGATGGTGACACAGCCACAGAGAATTATCACTAGTGCTGATTTTTTTAAGTACAAACACTAACTATTATTCCATAAAATCCTATTGGCTCTTAATGTCATTTCTATGTAAATACATGTACTTGTATGTTTAATATACACTGTGTAGGTTGTGGTTACTTGTTGAAAAGGTTCAGTGACGATGTGGGAACAAAGATGTTGCACAAACAGTTATTTTACATCCAAAAATTATGTGGATGTTAGCTGGCTACATTAGCTGCTTTGAGTCACGTGACCTGAATTAAATGATTACAGTAAATTAGGATGGCTAATTAGCATTAGCTATCAAAGCAAGCCGATCTCGTGACTTTTAATAGTGGCATCAAATAAATCGATTCTGTTCAAATATGTTGTTATCAGGTTTTATGCCTTTATCGTCAAAGAAAGGCTGAATCCACTCTGACAGTTGAACCCATGAACTTTGACACACAGTTCTACAGGAAATTGGCACAGCGGATGGTTCTGGGCACTGATAAACATATATAATAAAATCACCTCCCTCAAAGAATTTGGCAGACAATATAATAAAGGCATTCTAAATTTAGACCTCAAAAAGGCGTGAAACGGCCCCTGACAGTGATCTCTGACCCTTCTGACAACTGAAAATTTGCTCGAATGAGGCCCCTATCCTTTCGTGCAAAATATTCAAAGCTCAGCTTCTTAGTCACTTTTTTACAGGAAATTAGACTTAAAAACCTGAGATTCAAATCGATAGGTGACCTCTTACTCTTCTGAAGATCTCACAGGTCATTTCCCTACCTATTTAAATTTTTCTGCTCAAGGTGGCCCAAAAAAATAGGAAAATCAATTATTGCAGCTTTAAAGTTTACATAGTGATTGGTGTCAAAACATGTTAAAGCCCATTGTTTAATAAAACACATGGATGTCATTTTTAGGCCATATTGGCTTTATTTCACCTAACGGGGGAAAAAAAAAGTTTCACAGGGTTAAGTTTTACATGGTCACAGCAATTACTGTAAAGGCAAACAAAGTGAGACTCTTCTTCTGCTCTCCGTCTTCACTTGTCTTTCCTGTATCACTGTGGCTGTACCAGCTGCTGCGGTACACTCTGGATAAAAGTGGCCTGGAGAGGGTCAGGATCGTAGCCAGTGACAACCTGTGGCAGCCGATTACCCTGTCGCTGCTCCTCGACTCCGAGCTCAGTAGAGCTGTAGACGTGATAGGGTAGGATCCTCCTCTGTTCTGAGTCTCCTGTCAGTCCAATAACAGTACCATCAGCCCATTGTTGTGTGTGTGCACTTGAATACCTGAAAATTCTGAATGTTTCTGCTTGGCATGTGTGTGCGCTTGTTAGTTTTAACCTCTTTGAGAAGCACCAGCTACATTTCCAGCAGCTGATTGTAATATCTTTAATGTCTCTAAACAGTGATACATGGTAGATGCAGCACACACTGTATTTTTTTGTAGAGAGAAAGATATGTATTTTTGCACCTCTAGTGTCACTGTTAAGTGTCCTTGTAAGTGGTCCCTGTCATATTTGTATTCTATGTGTGGACAGCAGAGCATGTACAACTGCAGCAAGCAATGCTGTATGATGTGAAATATTAATATAGTTATTATTTATTATAATATTTATTATATAAAGCTGAATAAGTGAACTGTCAGGAAGGAAATTGTTAAATTCTTATCATACGAACTTTGACCTTACGTATTTGCTACCCTGCCTTGACTTTCATATGAGTTTAAAAGACATCCCGTTCCAAGTCTCTGGGGTTCAATATGATGTATGTCTTGGTTTCCTGCAGCATTCACACTTGTTTACTGAAAGTAAGGGGCTAAGCCCAGCTTCTGAAAAACATCCCCACATCATGATCCCCCTCCATCAAATCTAACACTTAGCACATTTGAGCTCATCAAGTATCGTTCTTATGGCAACTGAGACCCGTCCATCAGATTGTCAGAAGAAGAAACGTGATTCATCACTCCAGAGAGCCTCCACTGCTCTAGAGTCCAGTGGTGATGTGCTTTATGCTCCTGCATCTGACGCTTTGCATTAAACTTGGTGATGTATGACTTGAATGCAGCTGCTTTGCCATGGAAATCCATTCCATGAAGCTCTCTGAGCTCTGTTCTTGAGCAAATCTGAAGGCCACATGAATCTTGGAGATCTGTAGTGTTTGACTCTGCAGAAAATTCACACCACTGACTTCGCTCCATCAGTGTACATTCCTGTCATTCCCAAACACCTCCACTTTCTTGTAATACATTTGACTGTGGAATATTTGGGAAGTGATTGGAACACCAGATTCTGATTGTTTGGATAGGTCAGCGAATACTTTTGGCAATATAGTGTTTGTCTGACCCCTCAGGGCCCACTATCCAGGCACTACCACAGTATCAGATGCCATAAAGACTCAGAAGAAGCTGTGGTCCTCAGAGGACTACAGTACCTTCAATGACGAGGTGGGAGGAGGCTGCTGGGCTCGCATCCTCAACCAGAACTACATCAATGGACTCATGACTTCGTAAGCAACTTTGTATTAATTTGCATTTTAGTGTTTCATCAAATGCCCTTATAGTTAAAATATTTTAATAGATAGAGAGCATTTAAAAAATTTCAAAAACTGATTTGTCAATTTCTGTTCCATTATTGACTCAAAATAAATCAATTGATTTTGTTTTAAATAGTTTTTTGATTGTTGATTATTGATTATTTATGTTCTTATTCTACTTATTTTGTTTTTGTTATTGAGTGTATATCTATATCTATATTATATTTATTGCTACATCCCACACACTGGGTGTTGTAAAAGGAAAACAAATTTGAAAAAAAATGTAAAAACAGAAATCATCTGTATTAATGCAGGGAAAAGCTCTGTCCCTGTGTGTATCTGTCTGACTCTGACTGATCCTGCAGCACCATCTCCTGGAACCTGGTGGCCAGCTACTATGAGGAGTTGCCATTTGGCCGAGACGGGCTGATGACGGCTGAGGAGCCCTGGAGTGGGAACTACGTGGTGGAGTCTCCCATCTGGATCACAGGTCTGCACTGAAACCTGCATTTAGAGACCAAAATGTTGCTTAGTAAAAGCGGGATGTCAAACGGAAAGACTCAACGGAAAAGTCCAGATCTCTGCGGCATTTCCATTGCGGGAACTTCAGGTTAAATTTACAGGGTCAAATCCATTAGTGCATTAGTCTCCAATGCAGGAACCTTTCTCACAGGGCCATTTACAGGAAGTTTTACGGGGGTAGGTACTCCAGTCGGCCCTGAAAAGCTGAAAAACTTTGTGGCTCTCCATCTCTCTCACTCTATCACTCTTGCTTTCTCTCTCTTGCTTTTCTCTTGCTCTTAGTGCGGAATACCCCAACAATGGGAGCAGAAAAATAAATAAATTCTTTGTAGTGATATTTGCGATCCACCCAGGTGATGTCACGGTCCAAACTTTTGTTCAAGATTACCCCTGCAGAAGTTCTTATGTCTCCCCTTTTCTCCTGCAATGGAAATGCAGTGTTTTAGCGATTGGCGATAGTTTTACACTGACGCTGATACCGAAAACAACATAACATAACAAAACTTAACAAAGTCACATAACAAAAAATAAAATGAGTTGAGTAAATCTTTCCCTGTAGGTCACACCACCCAGTTCACTCAGCCAGGATGGATGTACCTGCGGACTGTTGGACATCTGGCAAAAGGTGGAAGTTACGTAGCTCTGACTGACGGAAAAGGAAACCTAACTGTTGTCATAGAATCCATGGCAAGTGTGGCTTTCCAGTCTTTATCCCTTCATTCCTCAGTGATTTAAAATTATTATAAAGTGTTGGGTTTTAAGCTTAAAGTTACGGAACATAAACAATTTGACTAAATAATGTTAGAATATTACAAAGATGCATTTCCCTTACAGACTCATGATCACTCAGTTTGCATAAGACCTCCGCTCCCTCCCTTCAGTGTGACATCCCAGAATGCAACATTCCAGCTGAATGGATCTTTTGTAAGTTCCTTTGAGGTGCTCATCAAGCTATTAAAGAAAAAGGAAATGATACTTCTGCCTTACTCACTAATATGTATTTTTCCTAGGTCTCTATCAAGGAGCTTCAAGTATGGCGGTCACAGTTTGACTTCAAGACAAAAAAGCCTTCATTCTTTGAGAAACTCACTCCACTGAAGGTCAAGAATCAGTTATAAAAAAGACTTTATTAACAGCTTATCCAACTGTCTCTAGTAAATGTATTTTTGATTTTTTTTTTTCAGCTGCTAGATGGATCGTTTACCTTAAATCTGGCTGAAGATGAGGTTTACACATTAACCACAATTACAACAGGACAGAAAGGCAGTTATCCCGACCCGCCTCCCTCAGCTCGCTTCCCCAAAGTCTACAAGGATGACTTTGATGTTCGTAAGTAACATTACACAGAGTACAATTATTTTAGTCATTAGATTCTTTTCATCATTTTTCAAAAAGTCCTGGGACACAGGAAAGCATTTGACAGGTTCTTTGACAGAGTAAAGAAAGAATAAACTGACAAATATCTATTTACAAACCAGGAAAGAAAAATAACTCATTGGAGGTGCAACATGTAACTTTCCTGATTTAAAAAAATTCTAAAAAATAGACAATGATGCATACAAAAATATTTAAAATAGGTCTACTAAGTTACACAGAGTTAAACAAGTCAGATTTTTCTGCACAATGCATAACTACCTCTCAAAGTCTCCTGTCCACCTGTTGTGGTTGTCTACTCTAAGTATTTATGAATTTATTTTTCATCCACCTTTAAGCTACATTTCAACAAACTTTTTCTCTTGATCTTTTTTTAAATATCTTCAAATGGATGAAGGATTTCAGGCCTTAGATGTTTGGATCTCAAGTTATCAGAGAAACAGTAGCATGCCAAAACAGCATCAGAGAAACAGCTTTTTGTGAAACTGCATTGTTCAGTGCTTTTACTGTTTTTATTTGTTGTCTTTGGAAAGACAACATCATTATTAAACCTGTCTGTCGGAAATTTATTTAATCACAGAAAATATTTTAAACATCTTTAATTCTGACAACATATCCATATTGTTCACATTTTTGTACCTTCTTACAATCCTTTATAGTGCTTTTGCATCTTTGTATGTGTCTCCTGTAGGAAATCCTCCTTTCTCAGAGGCTCCAGACTTTGCTGACCAGACAGGGGTGTTTGAGTATTATATCAACCTGACTGACAGTGGGCCTCACATCTTCACATTTCGCCAGGTTCTAACTGAGAGACCTGTCACATGGGCAGCAGACGCTGACCAGACCATTAGTGTCATCGGAGACTATCAGTGGTGAGATGATGCTACAGATAACATCCATTCTTGAGAAGGTTTTTGGTCATTAAAACCACAAATGTATTATTTGGAAAATCAACTTTAAAAAGCACTGCTTTAATTTTCTTTAAATATAGAAGAATAAATTATGTAAGTATTAAATATTCTTAATTTTTATCAAATACCTTTTGTAGCCTGCTATAAGCAATAATGTTAATTATAACATACTTTAATGGTATTTTAACAAAACCTGGCAGAAAAATCCCAGGTCTTATTGTTTGAGACTCCTGACCTTAAAATAGTTAATTTTTAGATGGTTCATCCATCTATTCTCTTTTTCCCCCTTATACACATCCAGGTCATGATAAATGGGTCATAAATATTATAATTTAAAATTAATTATATAAATAATGAACCTAAAGCATAATATTAGGTCAGTTCTTGTTCAACCCTAACCCCTAACCCTTTAGTTTTTGAATTAGCCATTTCCCCTTGGCAGTCAGTTGCCTTCCCTCTGACTTACCGGGCAAGTTCATGATACTTTATATCTCATACATAAGAATCTCACCTACTCTTCCCACATCCAGACAGTTTGGCCAGTGCACCACATTTTTATATAAAACCATCCTTACTCCCTCTTGTTTCTATGTTTTCCAGGCAGAACCTGACAGTCACATGTGATGTTTTCATGGAGAGAATTAAGACTGGTGGTGTTTTCATAGCAGCCAGGGTGGATAAAGGAGGGCAGTCAATCCGCAGTGCCAAAGGAGTTTTCTTCTGGGTGTTTGCAGATGGCACATACAAAGTCACCAATGATCTCGGTCAGTAGTATCACCATCCGATGTAAGCCACAAATGAAGAAAATCATGAAAAGGACAGGTGTAATCAGACTTTAGAATATGTAAATTGAAATGAATGTGACTGTGTGGATGTCTGGTTTTGTCCACAGCTGGTCAGACGGTGCTGGCTGAGGGACAGTCTGGTACTCAGGCCTTTGGTTGGCACACCTTATCCCTCACTGTAGAAGTAAGCCTTTTTATTTATTGGGCTATTGTCCTGCTTCATCGTAATTGGCTCAGCTCTTTCAGCTAAGACCAGTGATGTTATTGGCTGAGAGTGTATTTATTATTTTACCCACACCCCGTGATTTATGTTCCTATTTACCCATCCCTTTGCGTTATTGCACTTACATGAATCACCTATTGCTCTGCCCTAGTTAAAATAACAAACATAAAAAAGTTCTGCATATCTAAACAATGGAGGCGTAGGAAAGGGAAAAAATTAGGAAAAATTCCTGCACAATTAAATAATTTTCTAGTAATTGACAGTGAGTGGGAGTTGTTTCTTATTCACTGGTTACAGCATAAAACATATTTTGGGGACTCCATCTTGCTTAATCTCCTCCTTATTTTGACACAAAAATATGCCTGTTGCTTTACTCTTTAGTAAATAACTGCAGTGACTGTTATTGTTGGTTACAGTATAATCACATGATAATTAAATTTTTACAGATGCATCTGTATGTTTTATTTTTGATAAAACAATCTATAGGAACAAGCAAATGACCTGAAAGAGATTCTTTATACATTATTGATCTCCCTCCTGTAGGGCCAGTATGCGTCTGGGCTGCTGAATGGATATCCCCTGTGGAAGAAAGCTGTGGTCCTCACACCAAAGAATGGCTGGGCTGCCATAGGAACACACTCATTTGAACTGGCTCAGTTCGATAACTTTGCTGTGGAGGCAAAATAATTTGACTGGGAAATAATGAATTAAACTATGTTGTGAATATTTGTGATTAATTTATTGACCTAATCAAAAAATTGATTTGACAGTTCAGAATACTGTTTTCAAGCAATTGTGTTATTTCCTAAAGATGTAAATCTTTAACACAAGCCTTAAGGGGGACATAAGGGCACATAATTTAATATAAAGCACTGAAAATGATTTTTAACTGTTTTTTATGGGATGAAGACCTGTTTTTTTCTTTTGCAATGTAAAAATATTTGTGAATGTTTAAAAAACATGCAGTTGGAATAAAATTTGCCTACCTCGAAGTACAGTTACTACAGAGCTGGTACCGTGGTATAGCTTTTGGTATAAAAAGGCATCAACCTGTTTTCATGTTGTTGAATGCTGAATTCTCTTAAAAATCACTTAACAAATCTTGAGTTCAACAAGGTGAAGCAAACTTCACAGGATGTTGGTGTCCTGTCACAGTTTATCAGCTTGAAGGGTCCTGTTGATACTGGAAGGAAAAACTTTCATTTTTGTGCTCTGGTACAGTTTTTTAATATGGAAATTAATAAACTCTTGATACTTATTGGTATTTTTCATGAGAAAAAAATTTCTTTTTTTTTTTTTTTTTTTAAGTAAATTAGCCATAACTTTAGAGCCTCATAAAGGCAGAGAAAAGAGTTGATTGTACTTCTAGATGTGGTCTACAAAATCTTAAGTTAATGACCAGAGGGACCCCAGGATAGTGTCAAAATCTTTTAAAAAGCCACAGTAGAGTCCCAACCCACAATGGCCCAGCCCAAACTCTCACAATTGCCGTGGGAATTGTTTAGTTAGTAGTGTTCATGGAGTGAATAGTATCCACAAGCAGCAATTGGCGTTTCACTGAAAAGAGTGAACCACTGAACTCTTAAAGGCTAAGTATAATCAAGCAGCCTTGCCTTCGGTATCTGCTGTGTGCAGTGACGTGCAGTGAGATTCATGGTTGGTGAGGCACTGACTCCTTTAGTCAGATTTACAAATGCATAAACCCAAAAGGGTAACAGCATTCCTCACACACTCTCTCTCACGTAAGGTATGTATTAAAAGTATGTACATTTCCTCAGGCACCTTTTCTTCTCTCCTTTCTTATGGCCTGCACCCCATTAAGCTCTGATCCCACCACAGCAGCTCCGTCATATGTTTGAGTTACTAGCTTTTCAACAGAGCTGTATTTCTCCAACATCCCCAAGACATACGTAGCTACAGCAGGAGCTC
Source organism: Eupleurogrammus muticus (assembly GCA_036785175.1). Lineage (NCBI taxonomy): Eukaryota > Metazoa > Chordata > Actinopteri > Scombriformes > Trichiuridae > Eupleurogrammus > Eupleurogrammus muticus. The sequence goes on along the minus strand of JAYKQN010000016.1, from coordinate 3,125,912 downwards.
ATCTATCATCACTCAGGTCATCAAATCCCAGAAACGCCTCCTTCACTTTACATCCCACTTCACTTTTAGCTACATAGCACAAAATAACAGAGGTCTGTGCTTTGTTTGTGACATCCGTTGTCTTGTCTACCTCTACAGCAGTGGTTCTCAATTAGTGGGGGGGGGGGCACAAGTCTCCGTCAAGAGGGGTGCATTAGACCTTGAGGAACATGCTTTTTTATTTATTTATTTTTTTTACTGTCCTAGAATAAAGTGCAATTGCCCCTCCGCTACATTAGGGGGCAGTAACACTGTGTGTGCGCAGGGAGCATACAGTACAGAGTATGAGTATTAAGTGTAGACACAAAGTGTAGCAGACCCTCAAGTGACACCCTGAAAAAATATACAACAGCGATGAGAGACAGGGATAAAGAAACGAACAAAAGTTTCCCGAAAGCTAAGACTAGGTAATATGACGAAGTGTCTGTACGCTTGGGTCACTGTGAAAGACGATGTGTTACTGTGTTTAAAATGTTGGCAGAAAATCTTATAGACAAATTACACTATTCACACACTTCGGGCTGGGATGTTAGGTGTGGGGACTCTACTGTGGCTTTTTAAAACATTTTGATGCCAGGGATGTGAACCTGGGGTCCCTCTGGTCATTACTGCCAAGTTTGGTATGTGTCGGACATTTGCATCCAAAGTTATTGAGGAAAAAACAACAGCCAATCAGCTCTCAATCTGTACAACCTACGCACCTGCTCCAGCTCCCTGATGTAAACTAGCCATCAAAGACCCAACCAACAAATTCTTCTCCCAAAGTGTGGGGAGAAACGGCTGTTTAATGCTCTGAGAGAGCTAAAATAGACCCTGAACAAATGCTCATAACTCAAAAACCCTAATTCAACAACAAATAAAACAACAATGAAAAATTTAAAGACACCCTGTACAGAAGAAATCCCAAAAACAGGCTGCTGCCAGGTCAGCTAAGTCCTGAAACTCAATGGACTGAGAGTCCAGTTTCACTACTGTTTGTGTGTGTTTGTGTGTGTGTGTGTGTGTGTGTGTTTGTTCAAGCTCACTTATGACAAATTTTTATATTCCTTTTAGCTTACTCCTCATCACCACCTTATCCCTTTGATCACCACATCTCCTTTGCCTTTATCAGCACCGCTTCTGCTTTCATCACAACCTGCTTCCTCCTCATCACCACCTTCTTCTCCCCCTATCTGGAGTTAGCATATATGGACGCTACTTTCAGTGCCTCTCTCTCCAGCATCATCTACTTCTTTCTATCTGGAGTTAGAATATATGGATGCTATTTTCAGTGACCCTTTCTCTAGCATTGTCTACTTCCTCCTTTTCACCTCCTACTTTTATGGAGATGGGTCCTAGACATGGGAAGGCTCGAGCGACTTGGAGATCTGCACCAAGGTCACACATATTCCTGCACCTCGCAGAACTGAGAGTCCAATTACTTGCTAATTTCTGTGTGCATGTTTTTATACAAGCTGACCCGGAACAAATTGTTTTATTCTTTTATTCTATTTAGCTTGCTCCTCATCACCACCTCATGCCTCTGAATACCACATCCTCCTCTGCCTTCATCACAAAGTGCTTCCTCCTCATCACCACCAGCGACCTCCTCATCACAAACTGCTTCCTCCTCATCACCACCAATGTACTCCTTATCACCACCTCCGTCTCCTCCTATCTGGAGTTAGGATATACAGTGAAGAAAACAAGTATTTGCAGCTGTATCACTCAAATAGTCTTTAAAAAATCATGCATTGTGATTTTTGGATTTTTCTTTTTAGTTTATCTCTCTCACAGTGGACATGCACCTACGATGAAAATTTCAGACCCCTCCATGATTTCTAAGTGGGAGAAATAGCAAAATAGCAGCGTGTTCAAATACTTGTTTTCTTCACTGTATGGATGCTATTTTCAGTGCCCTTTTCTCTCCAGTGAGGTTATAGACACTTTTTTCAGTGCACCTTTCTCTAGCATCATCTACTTCCTCCTCATTACCTCCTACTTGTATCTTGTATGTCTGCATGAGACAGTTCCTGGAATGGTGAAGACTAGAGCTGCTGGGAGATCTGTTCCACGGTCAGATATATTCCTAATCTGTTCTGAGCTGGCAGCTCAGACTTGACTCGACTATAGCTGTGTCAAACCTAAGTAGCACTACCTACTTACCAATAGGTACTACTTCAATGCATGGATGTATTATAAGACCTGGATACCGGACTGAAAACTGGCCACTGTTCAGGAGTTGCTCATTTGGTGCATATGCTGTAAAAATTCCTATTTCAGCATTCCAGGTTCAGAGATACTGCACAGTATAGTCACCTTTATTATCTCTGGGGCTATAATAAAGTTCCATTTTTGCCGTCCTTTGCCGTCCACATTGAAACTCTTTCCAAGTAATCAAAAAAAATGAATAAAAAGAATGGTTATTAAAAAACAACAACAACAAAACATCCTTGCTCATGTCATGTGGGAAAAGACTTTTCCAGATCTTTTCTGGCGATTAAAAAGATTTTTGACTGATAAAAAGTCCAATTATTTGTCCTGTCAACAGTTTTATAGGTTTCTTGTTTACTATTGCGGCCTATGGGAAAAATTATTTTTGGGGATTTTTTTGTTGCAGCATTTTCTGTTGCCTCTGTTAAGAAGGGGTGCTGTATCTAAGCCTTATAATATATCCATGCTTGAATGCCACAGTAGTAGTTATATACTGTATAGGAAGTTAGCCAGTAGAAGGCATAATTCAGATGTACTACAGCACTGCTATCTTTGCCCCTCGTGTTAACATCTGGGATAGCATTGTGTGATTCACTGCAAAATATGAAAACCACCTATATACTGTTCGCTTACCTGTTTACAGCCTTACCTGATGAATAGCCTGTACCCTGGACTTTCTAGATAGTCGATTCCTTGTTTTTGCCTTCTACATAGGCAGATAGTTGTCAGTGCTACAAGCAGTCTATATTAAGATTAGATAAGATAAGATAAAACTTTATTGATCCCACAACGGGGAAATTTGTGTGTTACTGCAGCGTTACAGATAAAGAAAAAGAAAAATAAAGTTGAAGAAGATAAAAAAACTATTAAAAAAATAAAAAAACACACAACACAATGTACAAATTCGCAGAATTTGTTAATCCGCATACACAGTATGCATTATCGACAGAAAGGAGAGAAAATGCTAATAAATAGTAAGAAAAAAAGTATGCATAAGCAAGGCATATATACATACATACATGGACGTACATACCTACATACATACACATACACACATATTTGCATATATATTTGGACATACATATCCACGCACATACCCACATGTACACATACATAGCTAATGCACACTTAAGGTGCAGGGTGTGTGTGAAGAGAAAAAGTAACAGTGACTACAGTGAGGTTTATGTTTATGTTATGTTATAAAGTCTTATTGCTGTCGGGATGAATGATCTGCGAAAGCGCTCCTTCTTGCAGCGAGGGTGTTTGAGTCTCTGGCTGAAGGAGCTGCTAAGCGCACCCACTACCCCATGCAGAGGGTGATGGGGGTTGTCCATGATGGATGTCAGCTTTGCCAACATCCTCCTCTCTCCCACCACCACCACCGACTCCAGAGGACATCCCAGTACAGAGCTAGACTTCCGTACCAGTTTGTCAATTTTCCTTCTGTCCCCGTCTGAGCATCCGCCCCCCCAGCAGACTACTGCGTAGAACAGGGCAGATGCTACGACGGAGTCGTAGAAGGTCTTCAACAGAGTCCTGCACACACCAAAGGACCTTAGTCTCCTCAGCAGATGAAGTCGACTCTGGCCCTTCTTGTACAGGACATCAGTGTTTGTGGTCCAGTCCAGTTTATTGTTCAGGTGAACACCCAGGTATTTGTAAGAGACCACTGTCTCAATGTCTTTTTCCTGGATGCTCACCGGTGTGGTGGGGAGGGACTTCCTCCTGAAGTCCACAACCATCTCCTTTGTCTTGCTGGCGTTGATTTGGAGAGCGTTGATCTCACACCAGCTGACAAAGTCATTGATGACCCCCCTGTACTCCTGGTCGTTCCCATCTGATACACACCCGATGATGGCCGTATCATCTGAGAACTTCTGTAGGTGGCAGTTGTCCGAGTTGTAGGTGAAGTCTGAGGTGTACAGACTAAACAGAAAGGGTGAGAGCACTGTACCCTGTGGCGCCCCCGTGCTGCTGACAACCACCTTAGACACACAGTCATGAAGCCTCACATACTGTGGTCTGTTGGTGAGGTAGTCGATGGTCCAGGCCGTCAGCTGCTCATCCACTCCGGCTCCCTCCAGCTTCCCTTTCAGCAGTGCAGGCTGGATGGTGTTAAAAGCACTGGAGAAGTCAAAAAACATGATCCTCACCGTGCTCGCCGCTTGTTCCAGGTGGGAGAGAGATCGGTGCAGCAGATAGATGACAGCGTCATCCACACTGATGGACTCAGGTTAAAGATGTGCAGGACCACCTGACAAAGCTGGTCTGCACAGTCCCTGAGCAATCTGGAGCTGATTCCGTCTGGACCTGCTGCCTTCCTGACCTTTGTCTTCTTTAGCTGACTTCTCACCTTGTGGTAACTTGGTAAGAAAAGAGACCACAAACAAGGAAGTCCGAGTTTTGAAGTTTTATCTCAAAAGTATTCAACTAAATACATGTGGAATATCAGAGCTAGGAACTACGCATATCATCCAGAACAGGAATGCTTATTCATCTGCTGGCAGTAGAAGTAGCGCACATTTGAATGTCTCGTTTACGTATAGCGCCATCTAGCGGTAGGAACATTTCCTTTCTTTTTGCATTACAACACTCCTCCCCCATTAAGTTCAGAAATCCCTCCATGCTAAATAACCTTACTTTAAGAAACTGAAAATTAATCCGGCGTCAGTTGCTTTCATACACCTAAACTGACCCTAACACATCAAACACAAATCATCACTTAGCATACACAGAACAGAACATGGCATATGCATTCTCACAGAAAAGCACTCAAACATTCAGTCTATCAGGAGGCTTTCGAGCACGCTGTGATCTGCGCACTATCTCCTGTGAATCAGCAGTCACCACAGGTGTTGGTGCTTTGTGAGGCTCTCGTGCTGTGGTCACCACAGGGGTCTGCTGGGTCTGTGTGTCAGTGTGCGACTGTCCATCCTCTGCTGTTGGCACAGACACCTCTGGTGGCGATTCCTCTGGTGGAGACGCTCCAGCATTCCCCAGTGGCAACTCTGCAGTGCTGTCAATCTCTGGGTCTTTAACGTGACGCAGACGCACATGGTCCTGATGTCTGCGGAACTCTCGTCCATCAGTCAGTTCAATGACGTAGGAGACGGGACCACTCTGTGTCAGGATAACCCCAGGAAGCCATTTCTGATTTGAGTTACTGCTGAAATTCTTCACATAGACATTGTCACCTGGTTTCAACAGTCTCTCACGTGCATGTATATCATGGCCCTCCTTCTGCTTTTCCTGTTTTCTCGTTACCCTTGCCTTCAGGTCAGGACGAAGCAGATCCAGCCTAGACTTAGGCCTACGTCCCATCAACATCTCTGCTGGTGTACGTGCTGTAGTTGTCTGAGGTGTGAGGCGGTACTTGAACAGGAAACGTGACAGTCTATTACTCAGAGAACCACCTGTCATACGCGTCAAACCATCCTTCACTGTCTGGACAGCACGTTCAGCCATTCCATTTGAGGCTGGATGGAAAGGGGCTGTACGAATGTGATGGATTCCATTCTGGTCCATAAACTCACCAAACATCTCACTAGTGAAGGTTGGACCATTATCTGTGACTACGGTGTCAGGTAAACCATGAACTGCAAACACCTGTCTGAGTTTCTCTATGGTTAAGGGAGCTGCAATATTGCTCATGATGTGACATTCTATCCATTTAGAGTGGGCGTCCACCATGACAAGAAACATCTCACCCATGAAAGGTCCAGCAAAGTCCAGATGTAATCTAGACCAGGGGCGGTCAGGCCACTCCCATGGATGCAAAGGAGCTGGTGGCGACATTTTCTGATTGGACTGACATTGTGAGCATGACTTTACCTTGTTTTCCAGGTCTAAGTCCATTCCTGGCCACCAGACATAGGATCTTGCTAGACTTTTCATCCTTGACACACCTGGATGTGTCTCATGTACTTCCTCCATAATCTGTGCACGACCTGGGGGAGGTACTATGACTCTCGTCCCCCAGAAGATGCAACCATCCTGTAAGCTAAGTTCAGTCTTGCGTTTCACATAAGGCCTCAATTCCTCACTGTCTATCACTGTGGGCCAGCCTTGTAACAGGTAAGTCTTTACCTTAGACAGGACAGGGTCCCGCTCTGTCCATTGCTTGACCTGGGATGCCTTCACTGGAGTTTCAGACAACCTCTGTAACGAAAAGACAGTCTCTGGAGGCACATAAGTGGTGACAGGCATTTCAGGTAATGGCAGGCGACTTAATGCGTCAGCATTGGCATTGTCTTTCCCTGCTCTGTACACTATGATATACTGGTAGGCTGACAATGTTAGTGCCCAACGCTGGATTCGGGCAGAGGCTAGCGGTGGGTTTCCGCCGCCGTCAACGTCCGTGAAGCAAAGCCAATAGGCTTCTCTGACCCGTCCTGCATTACGTGGGATAGAACTGCCCCCACGCCATATGGTGAGGCGTCACATGAGAGGGTAACCTCTTTGTCTGGATCGAAATGAACAAGCAGTTTCGCTGAATGGAGTAGTTCTTTCACTTCATTAAAAGCTTTCTCTTGCTCGTCACACCACTGCCACTTTGTGTCATTGTGCAGTAGTTTGTACAGCGGCGCCAACACACTTGATAGGTCCTGGAGAAATTTTCCATAGTAGTTCACCATTCCGAGAAATGATCTGAGTTCTGTAACGTTCTTGGGGCTCGGGGCTTCCTTAACAGCCCTCACTTTATCCTCTACTGGGCAGAGACCCTCAGCAGTGATCTTATGTCCCAGATAGGTCACACTTGGTGCCATGAACACACATTTGTCCCGTTTCAGTCTCAGCCCTGCATATGAGAGTCTTTGAAGCACCTGCTCTAAGTTGCTTAGATGCTCGGCCTCAGTAGCACCTGTAATTAGCAGATCATCTAAATACACTGCTACCTGTGGAATCCCTTGCAATAAACTGTCCATTGTCCTTTGGAAAATGGCGGGGCTAGACGCCACTCCAAACACTAGGCGGTTGTACTTAAACAGTCCCTTGTGTGTGTTTATAGTGACATATTCCTTAGACTCATCGTCTAGCAGCAGCTGCTGATAGGCGTGGCTCATGTCCAGTTTTGTAAAAAGCTTACCTCCTGCCAGAGTCGCAAACAGGTCGTCCACCCGTGGCAGCGGGTACTCTTCCAGCTTTGAGACCTGGTTCACGGTAAGTTTATAGTCCCCACATATCCGTACTGTTTTATCAGGTTTCATAACGGGAACAATGGGAGCTGCCCACCTTGAGAACTGGACCGGCTCAATGATGCCCAGCGCCTGTAAGCGCTCCAGCTCCTCTTCCACTTTTCCTTTCATTGCATAGGGTACCACTCTGGGCTTATAGAAACGTGGCTTAGCATTGGGGTCAACATGGAGTTTCACAGTCACTCCCTTAAGTGTGCCCAGCTCGTCTCTGAACACATCACTGTATCTCTGCAGAATGTCCTCTGTCGTGTGAGTGTACTTAACCTCATGCCAATTTAGCTTAATTTTTCTCAGCCAGTCACGGCCCAAAAGACTGGGTCCACTACCCTTGGCTACCACTAGTCTACCCTCAGCCCTCTGACTTCCCACTGCAATGTTCACTTCCAACACTCCCAAATGGGGTATGGGCTGACCTGTATATGTCCTTAGCTTGATCTTTGATGGAATAAGGGGGGGTGGCGTGGACCATGTCCTCCTGTAGGTCTCCTCACTGATGACCGATGCTGTAGCCCCTGAATCAATCTCAAACTTGACATTCTTTCCATGAACTGTAACCGTGGCGTAATATGGCATAGGCGGTTCCTCATCTGTTTCCACCCCAAACATATGAAAAGAACACAAAGCTTCTTCACTAGTTTCCTCTACATAGTGTGTGTCTGCTTGAGTCGGCTGTGCTTTCCCTTTTTCAGCTTTAGCCTTATTCTTAGCACTTCTACACTTCTTTTCTAAGTGTCCTTTTTTATTGCAACCATGGCAGACCGCATCTTTAAATTTGCATTCATTTGCATAGTGTGCGCCTCCGCACCTAAAGCATTCCACTCGCTTACCAGATTTTGAATTGGATTTATCTTTCTTTACATGATGTACAGCCACAGGCTGTGCCCCAGCATGCCCTTTCTGAATGTCCTTGGCATTGCTAGCAGCCATCTCCATTCCTTGAGAAATCTCTAGCGCCCTCTTGAAAGTCAATGGTGGAGTCTCCCCTAGCAAGCGGCGCTGAATCGCGTCATCATTTATGCCGCATACAAGTCGGTCACGGAGCATGTCGTCCAACACTGCTCCAAAGTCACAATGCTCAGATAGCTGTCGAAGCTCTGCTACGAAATTAGCCACTGACTGACCTGACTTTCTGAAATGGCTGTGAAATTTGAAACGTTGGACTATTGCAGACGGTTTTGGATTGTGGTGGTTGCCAACGAGCTTGACTAAATCTGCATATGAAATTTCACCTGGTTTCCGTGGTGTGGCTAAGTTTCTTATCAGCTTATAAGTCTTTGCCCCACACACACTCAGGAGAATTGAGCGCTTTTTAGCCTCTTCAGTAATTCCATTAGCAGCGAAAAAGTGTCCCAACCTTTCCTCATACTCTGTCCAATCTTCGTCTCCCTCCACAAATTCACCGATAGTCCCAAACGTTGCCATCTGCACAGGTAGTCCAACTTCTCTGTGTCCTTCCTCCACATCAACTGGTGCTCTGCTTCTCTCGTCGATGCTCCGTTCCTCCTCACTGGTGCTTCCACTCATGTAGTCGCCTATTGAAAGCTAGCTAGTACACGGTATTCTAGCTACAGCTAACAACAAAATAAAACGTGAAGACAAATTCTTCCAGTTCACCTCGTCGCCAAAAATATGTGGTAACTTGGTAAGAAAAGAGACCACAAACAAGGAAGTCCGAGTTTTGAAGTTTTATCTCAAAAGTATTCAACTAAATACATGTGGAATATCAGAGCTAGGAACTACGCATATCATCCAGAACAGGAATGCTTATTCATCTGCTGGCAGTAGAAGTAGCGCACATTTGAATGTCTCGTTTACGTATAGCGCCATCTAGCGGTAGGAACATTTCCTTTCTTTTTGCATTACAACACACCTGATCAGTTGTGAGGCAGATCTGTGGCTGGTCCGGGGTGGGGGGAAGGGCTGGCTTTGTTGTTGGTAGGTGTAATGGGGTGGGGGGAGGGGCTGGCTTTGATGTGGGTAGGTGTAAAGGGGGTGTGGTGGGATGGAACGAGGAGAGTGCACCTGGCAACAGCACAGCACCAGAAGAGGGGGGAGAGGGGGGGGACAGCACATGGAGGGGGGTTGATGGAAGCTGGGGGGTGGGGGAGGTTGTTGGTCCAGAATAGAATCTATTAAAAAACAGATTCAATTCATTGGCCCACCCCCGGTCGGTGGACACTGCTACTCCTCCATTGTCCTTGAGGTGACCAGAGATCTTGTTCATGCTTCTCCAGACCTCTCGGACATTGTTTGATTGGAGCTGCTCCTCCATCTTCCTCCTGAAACTCTCCTTGCCACTCCTGATTTTATATTTTAGTTCCTTCTGCACTCTCCTCAGTTCCATTTTGTCCCCCGACCAGAAGGCCCTCTTCTTTTCATTTAGCAGGGCCTTCAACTCTGGGGACACCCATGGTTTGTTGTTGGAGAAACACCATACCTTCTTGGTCGGCACAGTGTTCTCCACACAGAAGTTTATGTAGTCTGTGATGCAGTGGGTGAGGCTGTCGATGTCCTCACCATGTGGCCTGCAGAGCTCTTGCCAGTCTGTACATTCAAAACAGTCTCTCAGGGCCTCACTGCAGTCCTCAGACCACAGCCTGATCACCTTCTTGGTGGGAGGGGTCTTCCTCACTAGGGGGGTGTAGGTGGGTTGGAGGATGACCAGGTTGTGGTCTGAACAGCCAAGTGGGGGGAGGGGTGATGAGCTGTAAGCCTCATTTGTGTTGGCAAACAGCAAGTCCAGAGTTTTATTGTCCCTGGTATGGCAGTCAACATACTGTGTGATGTTAGGGAAAGTGGTGGAGAGTGAGGCATGATTGAAGTCCCCAGAGATAATAATGAGGGACTGTGGATGTGCTGTCTGTAACTGAGAGACGGTGGTGTGGATGTCCTCGCAGGCTACCTTAGCATCTGCCGATGGTGGGATGTAAACAGTTAGCATGATAACATGCGAGAACTCCCGGGCCAGGTGATATGGCCAAGCGCTAACCGCTAACAGTTCAATGTCTTTGGTACAGCGCTGCTCCTTCACCGTAATGTGTCCCGGGTTACACCATCTCTCATTCACATACATTGCCAGTCCCCCTCCTCTCCTCTTACCGCTTTCCCTCGCGTTTCGGTCCGCTCTCACCAGTTGAAAGCCGTCCAAAGTTACGACGGAGTCCGGTGTGTTATCCGTGAGCCAGGTCTCCGTGAACAGCAGGAGGCTGCTCTGCTTATACTCCCACTGCAGTCTGGTTAGCGCCGTCAGCTCTTCCATCTTGTTGGGTAAAGATCTTACGTTACCCATTACCACAGACGGAACGCTGGGTTTGTACCGCCTTCTCCTCTCCCGGTACTTCGCTCCAGCCCTGCATCCTCTCCTCCGACGCCGTAATTCCTTAGGAATCCCGGGTCGCTCCTCTGGGAGTACCCCCCTGTCCTGTAGCGCCAACAGCTGATCCCGGCTGTAGATGATGGACTGGCTCACGTTATCACCAGATGCGGCGGTGAAAAGTCCCGATAGGAGTAGAAAGAAGGCTACTCCTCTCAGCAGACTACTCAGGTCCATTCTTGTCGCAAATTAAATCAAAATTAAGCAAAAAAAAAGAACTTGAAATAAAACAAATAAACCAGAAAAGGGAAAGAAAAGACTAGAGAGCTGCGTAACAGGCTGCCTACCGTGGCGCCATCTTTAAAAAAAAAAAAAAAAAAAAAAAAGGAACCATATTGGTGGATGTACTGAACAAAAAGAGTCAAAAGAGCCAAAATTTCAGTTTGGCAAAAACATCTTATTCATCAAAGCAATGGAAAAAAGGGGGTTGGTAGAAGCTAAAAAAAAACTAATCTAAGATGGGTACCAATTTATTATTATTATCATCATTATTATTACTTCATGGTACCCTCTGTAAGTTAGTATTATTTGAAAAATAAATAAATACTTAAAGAACAAAAGGATCTTAGAGAATGTGACAAAAAAGCAAACTGTCAGGTCCCTAGAGTGGCCTGAGCACCCCCACTGGACTTTCAAAGGAAGTGCACTGTTTTTTTTTCTGTCTCGTCAATCAGTTTATTGTCTTCACCTGTTGAGTTCTGTGCACTACTTAAACCCCACCATCTCATCTGTTCGTCCTCGGATTCACTGCTCTGTTGTTGACATTCTGTTCCTGATTCTCTGCTGACATTCTGTTGTGGATTACTTGAGTTTCTTGCCACTTTGGAATCCTTGTTGGTACCTTTTGTTTCTAGATTAACCAACCTACCTTTGTTTTGTTCAGGGAAAGAAATATTTGTTTGGAGCCAAGAAAAAAAATCTGCATTAGAGTTCAGTTTGTGAGATCCTGACACAAACTGTGAATCTGTTCAGTTTGTTTGTGAAGATGCTGAGTTGTATCTTTTCTTGCCGAGTAAGAATTGCATATAATTCTTATTTTACAGTAATGAATTTTGGTATGAAAGTTTTGTGAGTTGTACTTAGCATTTATATTGCTCAGACATCAAGTTGGCAGGACTCAAACCCCAATAGATTTCGAGTCTATCTCCTTAACTACTCAGGCACAACAACCTACAAATCAGAAGGTTTCCCTCTTTTTCAATAACTTGCAGAACTTTATAATCATTTGACAAAAACACACTAATTAAACACAAAGAGCAAAGCCTTCTTTGTTCTGTGCCCCTGACTGGACTGGTAATTTCTTATGTATTGCTCCATATTGAGATTGCATATTAATGCCAATAGCATGATTCCGAAGCCTAATAGCAGAAGTGACCCAGCCTATTTAACAATCGCAGAAGTGCCCCAGAACACACTAATCGCAATCCAAACTTGTCAAGCTATGCTCACCTCTATGCCACCAATTTTAAAAATGAAAATGTGAACAGATGGTTACTCTGAGGGTGCTTTCCACCAGAATCTCAACTTTTTTTTTTTTTTTTAATCACGTTTTTTTGGACATTCACACTGGACACCACAGATGCTGAGACAGGCAACACGACAACCGGTTTGTTGGTAGTTTCTCTATCAAGTATTTCTCCTTACTGGGATTGCATATAAATGTCTGGTTGCAACAGCCTAATCCCTAAACATAATAGCAGCAGTTATGCAAGTTGCTGGTGGCTTTCAAACTCAAACTGTAGTACAGGTGTTAACTAGCTCAAAATGGCTTTCCACCCCATGGGCTTCCTCACTCAGCCACAACAGGCTCCCTCTTGATGACATGTTGGTTCAGAAGGTGATATCTCATTAATCTCAAGTTGACTGTACTTGTCTTTACATATTGACATTTGACAATTGAAAAGGCCAAAGCTAATCAATTAAAGCACCTGCTCCAAGGTTCAGGCATTGTGTGGCTACACATATTTAATCACAGATTTAAAACATCTACCATGTCCAAAGAACCAAACTCCCAGACGGCAGGGGATCAACAGTGGGCGAATGACCTAAACCTATTTTTCAACAGGTTTGACCAGTCATCTGCCCCTCCCCCAGCCCAGCCTGCCCTGCTGCAGCCCCCCCTGACTTTACCTCCTGGACAATGCCCCCCCCCCTCCCCCGCTTCCACCTCCGCCTCTCAGCCCTGGCTGAGTTCACACCTATCAACGACACTCCACACCATCAACCCAACACACTCGGGCACACAGCCCCCCATCTCCAGCCTGTCCCTCACAGCACTACAGGTGAGGAACAAGCTCAGGAGGATGAAGGCGAGGAAGGCTGCAGGTCCAGATGGCATCAGTTCCAGGCTCCTGAAGTCCTGTGCAGACGAGCTGAGCGGGATTGTAGGGCATATCTACAACATGAGCCTGAAGCTGGGGAAGGTGCCACAACTGTGGAAAACATCCTGCGTGGTATCCATCCCCAAAATGCCACACCCCAAGGACCTCAGGGACTACAGGCCGGTGGCACTAACGTCCCACCTGATGAAGACACTGGAGCGCCTGGTCCTCGACCATCTCCGCCCCCTGGTGAGCCCACTGATGGACCCCCTCCAGTTTGCTTACCAGCCTGACATCGGGGTGGACGATCTCCTCCACCGTGCTCTTTCCCACCTGGAGAAGCCTGGAGGCACTGTGAGAATCATGTTCCTTGATTTCTCCAGTGCCTTCAATACGATACAACCAGCACTCCTGGGGAACAAGCTGGAGAACACTGGGGTGGACTGTCACCTCACATCCTGGATTCTGCACTACCTCACCAACCGTCCACAGTATGTGAGGACACGGGACTGTGTATCCAACACAGTCGTCTGCAGTACGGGGGCCCCACAGGGAACGGTCCTGGCTCCGTTCCTCTTCACCCTCTACACTGCAGACTTCGCCTACAAGTCACCAACCTGCCACCTGCAGAAGTTCTCCGGTGACTCTGCCATTGTTGGCCTTATTGAGGATGATGACGACAGGGAATACAGAGAATTTACGCAGGATTTTGTCAACTGGTGCCAGCGGAACCATCTCCAGATCAACACAGGGAAAACCAAAGAACTGGTGGTGGACTTCCGCAGGCGGGCATGCAATCCCCCGGCACCAGTGAATATCCAGGGAATGGACATTGAGATGGTGACATCCTACAAGTACCCGGGTGTTCACCTGAACAAAAAACTGGACTGGACTGACAACACAACTGCTCTATACAAGAGGGGCCAATGCAGGCTCTACCTGCTCAGGCGGTTGAGGTCTTTTGGAGTGCAGGGGACACTCCTTAAGACATTCTATGATTCAGTTGTGGCATCAGTCATACAATATGGGGTGGTCTGCTGGGGAAGCAGCATAACAGCTGCAGACAGGAAGAGATTGAACAAGGTCATTAGGAAGGCCAGCTCTGTCCTGGGGTGCTCCCTTGACCCGGTGGAGGTGGTGGGAGAGGAAAGGATGATAAGGAAGATATCATCAATGATGGAAAACCACTTCCATCCCATGCAGGACAAACTGTCTGGACTGACGAGCTCCCTCAGCAAAAGACTAATCCATCCAAAGTTTCTGAGGGAGCGATATCGGAAGTCCTTCCTTCCTGCAGCGGTCAGACTAGACAACAAGTACAGCTCCCAGTAACCCCCCTCCCCAACAGAAAAAATGGACATTGTATACATAGACCAGTGCAATACATTTATATTTATATATATCTGTATATTGTTTTTAATTTAATTTTTTAATTTTAATTTTTCTTTTTTTAAATTTTTTAAAGATTTTGTAACTTTTCTAACTGCTGCTGTAGCACTGTGAATTTCCCCACTGTGGGACAATAAAGGAGCTATCTAATCTAATCTAATCTAATCTAATCTAATCTAATCTAATGTCTCACAACTGAATGACGCTGACATGATTTGAACATGTATGCTTCTGATCTGGAGTCAGGCACGCTACCGTTTTAGTGTCAAAAATGTACGTCACAATAAATATAAACAAATAATCTCAAAAAAGCATGGAGGATCCTTTGCATGATATCATGTCCCTTGTTTGGTAGGGACAGTGGGGCATACTGCAGCTCATAAGAACTCTCCGTTGACGGCAGGACTTGAACCTGCGCGGGGAGACCCCAATAGATTTTTAGTCCATCACCTTAACTTCTCAGCCACAACAACGTACAAGCCTGAGCCTTTTTGCTCCAAGGCTTGCAGAACTCTATAATTCAATTCAATTAAATTCAATTTATTTGTATCTGGGCTATACAACACAAATCACAGATTTGCCCCAACAGGCTTTACAAATTGTCCAAAAGCAACCTAAAACCCCTTTACAGGGTAAAAAAAAAACAGAAGAACCCTCAGAAAGAGTAACAGAGGACGGATCCCTCTTCCAGGATGGGCATGCTGCAGTAGATGATGTGTGCAGGTGGAAACAATACAGAGAATATTGGATATTACAAACAGAAAAACAGAAATATAATGAATTTTGGTGTAAGTGGAGGATGCGCAGGATCCATCACAGCTTCCAGGTGAACCAGGACAGCATCAGACCCTCCAACATCCGTAGATCCCTCAATGGCTGCACTGCAGCATGCTCTGTGAATGAGAAAACGCAAAAAAACACAGGGCAGGACTCCGGGAACACAGCAGATTTGAAAATACAATAGTGGATCATCAGTATCACAGATGGAAGAAGAAAAAGAAGAAGCCCAGAGCATCTCATGAGGACCCGGCAGACTAACCAAGAGCATTTAGCAACTAAAACAGCAAAGCTCGCTTTCATCCATATATTTGTTTTTGTAGACTTGTCTTATGAATTTAAGATTCCAAAGTTTCAGGATTCTACACACAGATCAGAACAAACTGCTGTCAGTCGATGCCTTTTAATAATCACAACAGTGCCACAGAACTCTTGATACTTGATACTCGAACTATGTCCGTAACACATGCCATGGCCTTTAAATGTAAGAATACAATCACATGGCCACATCTGCGAGGGTGGAAAATTAAACCTGGGTCAACTGCTTGGAAGGGAGGTATGCTCACAACCATACCACCGTCACCGTTGATGTGGTTCTCTTTACATCATTTAAAAAATTAAATATAAATAGATGGACTCTTAGGACTCTTCTCAACAGAATCTCAATCCATTTTTTGTAGGGTTGTTTTTTTGTGGACTTTCACACTTAACACCACAGATGCTAAGATGGGCAACACGACAACAGGCTTCCTGGTAGTTTCTCTACCAAGAATTCCCCCTTACTCAGATTGCATATTAATGCCTGGTTACAAAAGAATGATTCCTAAGCCTTATAGCAGAAGTTACGCAAATTGCTGTTGGCTGTCACAACTCAAACTGTTTTATGGTTGTTAGCGGGCTCGAAAAGGCAGTCTGACTCACTCAGCCACAACAGGCTCGCTATTGATGATTGATTGATTAGAAGGTGATACCTCATTACTTTCAAGTTGACCTGTCTTTGTTGTCTTCAGTCTGTATTTGTCATCTGAGAAAAGCATAGCTCATCAATTAAAGGCCCTGCTCCAGGGTTAGGGCAAAGTGTGGCTAGACATATTTAATAACAGATTAAAGGTGACTATCACCTCGGCACAAGTGGATTCCTAATGGATTTAGAGTCCATCGCCTTAATCACTCTGCCACAACAACCCACATTTTCCCTCCATTACATTGCAGAATGTTCTAATCTCTTGAGAAAAAGAGACTGTTTAGACACATAATCAGCAAAGGTAGTTTCTTATAGTTGTCAGAATCCTCTGAGGAATTTAACATTCCAAATGTTCCAGAATGCACAGTTATATCAGAAAAGATGGCTGTCAAATGATGCCTTTTAACAATCCCAACAGTGCAAAAGCCCTCTTCTCACTCTACAAGTTTGGACATAACACAAGCAAAGGCCTTCGTCTGTAAGCATTCAAACACATGGCCATGACTGCGATGGCCGAGAATCAAACCCGGGTTAACTGCTTGGAAGGCTCACTATAGCACCATCACCATTTATGTGGAGGTCTTTACATAGTTTTAAAAATGAAATGTGAACAGATGGTGACTCTGAGGGCTCTTTCCACCAGAATCTCAACCTTTTTTTTCGAACAGTCACGGTAAATTGCAGAATGTTCTAATCACTTAAGAAAAACAGACGGTTTAGACACATAGTCAGGTCTGTTTCCATAGCAGCATTACTCATCCAATCCAGTTTGTTTCAGTGGAAACATCTCTACCAAATAAAATAAAAAGATTGTTCTTTGCTTTAGCGAACAAGAAACCACATTTTTGGACATGGGTGTTCATCTGTACCACTCATGTTTTGACATGCAAAGTGCACATTTGCTTCCTTTTACTGCCATATGCTGTGACCCTGATTCTTGCAACTGGCAACCCCACTATGTGTTGTTAACACAAAGCTGCTGGAGACGTCAGGGAGTGAACCGAGGGTCCCATACATGGAAAGCATGGGCTATGACATCAGACCTTCACATTAGAGTTGAGGCAGAATCAGAATGAACAAGCACAGTACTTACAATTAATGGTAACTACTCAGTAACAGTATCTCTGACTGTATAGCCTCTTCTGCAAAAACTTTAAATTTGAAATAACTTAACTGAACATTCTCAGGAAATCTGGATAATTGAATTAGCCTGCAGTCCCACAAGATCACAGATTAATTTTAACAGGAGTAGTTCATTTGATGTATTAGTGCAGATTTCAGGGCACATATTTGTTTGTTTCTGTTCAGCATCAATTTCTTTCATTTTTACAAATGCTTGTCACGGAGCACCACACATTGTCAACACAAAATTGCTTGGAGATGCCAGAAATTGAATCCGGGTCCACTGAGCTACAACCCCAATGTGAGCAGTTTGAATAATATCAGAGCTTATACAGAAACAAAATGATTAATTACTTGAAGTTAGTGGCAACTAATGAGTATCAATACCACTGACTGTACAACTTGTCCTGCAAAAAAGCGAAAGTTTTAACTAAACAGTTATGAGTAAAACCAAAGTAACCTCAAGTGTTTAAGGCTTCATGGGTTTGTTGAGGTCACATAAAGCAATTTCTCACGATAGAGAAACTAAAACCAAAGTCAGAGTGATTTGAGAATGTGTGTAAAACAGCTAGGAACAGATGTGACAATGGCATTCTTTGAAGCTGAGTATTTTCTCATGAGCACAGTATGAACAATACTTCTAATATAAAACACTTGTTGTCAGCAGGATTCAAAACTACACAGGAAAATCTCAATTTCTCATCCAGCCAAAAATAGTTTTCTTTTGAGTTAGTGTAGTGGAAAAATTTGCTACCACTACCGAAATTTTTTAGAACCTAGTTTGGACTTCATTCAGACTTGTTTGGAACTTTTAGAATGTGTTGGGACCTCAGAGGCAGTTCAGGACTGACGGGTACAGCCACAACAACTTAATGAGCACTTATTTACATTCCTAGTGGGCCAACTCAAATTGACACACATAAATATATTTTTAAAGAGAATTTGGACTACTGATAAAGACATAGTATAACTCATGACAGCTGAATGTGCACAGAGCCACATTTTTGTGGAAAAAAGTAAGACACACACAAGAGCTGCTACAGAATTAGATAAAAAAAATAAATAAATAAAAAAAAACAGGAAAATCCAGGTGTTAATCATGAACAGACACTGAGCATACTAAAATAGTATATATTCAAAGTGTAACAAAATATTAACTATATAATAGTAAAAGTACAAATATCACAACAATCTCTGTCCTAAAGGTTATGTATAAATGTAAAAACGTATTTGATGTATGTTTATTCCTATAAAATATCGTACTTATATCTCAATAAATTAGTAAGATTATAATAATATTCTTAATTTATCATTGCATTACTCAGCCACAAGATGGCAATGCTTCACATTCCTATAAGTCAACCCACCACTGAAAATGCAGGTACACGTGCTCAGAGCTGGACAGAGTCATGTATGATCAAATGTACCTCACAGGGCTGCATGTCTTCCAGGCGGACATCTTCCATGTGTTGCCATCACTGTAGAACTTGCACATGCAGAGAAGAAATGTTCTCTGTTATGTCATATTTTTCACAAACTTTAAACATTAAATTTTTATTCACTTGTATGAATGCTGAGTTATCAATTAACCAATTTTATGGCCTTTACAACATTTGACATTCAGGGTAAGCCAGTATTGTCATATGATGAAACACAACTTATAATTGTTAAACTTTTTTACACAGAGAAAGAAAACATTGATAAAGGATGAAGTGAAAAACATTTTCATTATTGTCTGTGTATTACAGGATATTTTTGTAGAAAGCCTTGAACAGTCAGTCAGTCATTTTCTAAACCTGCTTATGTAGAATCTCTAATTTCCCTAAGCACTTTTTGGACTGTGAAAGAAAGCTGGAGAATCGGGAGAGAACCCACACAGACACAGGGAGAACATAAAGGTCCACACGGAAAGGTTCCAGACGAAGGACAACCTTCTTGCTGTAAGATAAGATATGATCTACTCACACACTCCCACAATGGGGAAATTACCTGTAAACTATAATCTTGTGTTGCAATCAAGCTTCATTGGGTGAAGGTTTGTGTTTATAAAGAGCTAGGTCCTCTCAAGAGAGACTACCAAAGGCAAAGATTGATGGGCTCCACTCAGTCCCCCATGTTGGTGCTGGCAATCCACATTTCATCTTAAAGGCTGAAAATCAAAGAAAATCAATTACAACATGCTCTCTCTGCCAAACACATGGACTCCAAGCAAATGGCTCAGTTTTCACTGAGGGCAGTGCTGATGTTGAGGACAGTAAAAGAACATTTTATGTATGTTGACACATACTTTTTAGCAGCTTTTTTTTGCCTGCTACAGCTACTTCCTCAGTGTTGCCGAATTTGTCTTTTCACATGATGTTACAGCAGTGTGCTCTGGACCACAGTGATGCAGCTGTTGTTAAATGTTTGCGGTCTTTCCATCTTTCCTCAGAAGAATCTGACTGAATGTTTCCAGCATCTCAATGAGAGGGGTCATGGGCCTGGGGAAGAAGTAACCCAACCCCCCTGACTGACATCACCCCCTCTTCCCCACCCTTTCTCCAAAATGTGGCCAAAAATCTGAAAACTTGTATTTGTTTGGTTCTCACCATGGCTAAGCAACGCGACACAGAGTCTGCAGCTTCTGGTGAGAACAGAAAGCAGCATTTTTTTGGACAGACTGAGCAAGGGGAGAAAGTGAGCACAATATTTGGCATGGATCAATAAAAGAAAATGGAGGATAGAGATGTTTCGATTTTCTGTAATGAAAGCTCGAAAAACAGCTTCATGTGTAATGACATTGTAAAATGATTAGTTCTTAGAGTTTTGGGAGAGAAATTTGAAAAACATTACCTCACTTTGGGAAAGTACGCCCAGATGAGCAGCATGAATGCCTGGCCAGCTGAGAAACTTTATATAACAACCTGTGTACCAACACCAGCTGCAACATTCTTAAGAATACATTGTTTGTTTGATTCCAAATCTTGCATAGCTAGTTGCTAATTGTGAGCAACCTCCCTTTGTATCTCCACCTGACTGAATATGGAAATTACCAAGGTACACACTGGCAACGGAGAGGAGGAAACCTCTGCTTTTAATTATTCAGCTTGGATAACAGTGGGTCACAAACAGTAGAAGGTCTGCTACCAGCCAGCCAGCCGAGGCTTAACCATGAATTACAGATGAGGTATAACAACCTGCAGAAGCAACAGCATGGGGAGAATGACCAAAACACTTAGAAATCATAACAAGCAAATTCTTGACATGCTCAAATCAAAAACTTAATCTTTTCATATTTACTAGTTGATTTTAAATGTCTGTAGAAGTTTAATGCATATGTCCAATCTTAAGGAATTTTACAATTAAAACTGCTGGTGGTTTCACAAATCCTAGCTTCTTAAGTTACTGTAGATGACTTTTTTTTACTCCCAAAGGTCCCATAACCACTAAGAAAAACACTACTTTGTCATGGTATTGTGTTCCTGTCTTGATGGGTTCTCACAGTAAATTTGACATCCTTTACTTCATACCCAGGATAACTTGACGTTTGATGTAGGTTAAGGTCTTTTCTTTATGCAGCACACTCCACACACAGTAGAAGTGGCACATATTGCTTGATAAAATAATAACAGTCCAGAATAAACACACCACTGGCAGCTTTCATTTGTTTGCAGGATTCACCATCAGGCGGGGTTAGTTTCTCTAACAGCCTCTCCTTTGATGATGAATCCCAAGATTAAAATATGTTCTGACCAACTATGGTCAGGCTTTTATATTGTACAATATCCCTAAAAATATACTTTGTAGTTTTTAGAACAAAAAAATATTTTTAATATTATTTTACACCTCGTAAGGAACACTGGACAGACTCTGGGACACTGTTAACAGTGATTTTGGTAGAACAGCAAAAGTTTTTTTTAAGGCAGAGGAGGGTGAGTGAGAATAAGTATCCAGGCAGAATACAGCAGGCTGGAGACAGACAAACAGATGGCACACAGACAGTTGCTGAAGAATGGAGATGGAGTGGCAGGCTCTGTGCTATTAATCTGGTGATGAGCAGGTGGAAAGCCAATGTTTGGTGGTGATTTGGGCATCTATAGAGGTGTAAGAAAAATTACAAAACAGTACAAGAAAGATGAAGTTGTATGCCTAGCTTTCAGAAGAGACAGCCAAACACCCTAACCCTGAAGAGGATAAGCCTCAGATACAGGTGATTAAGGAATCAAGGATGATGCTGGCAAGACAGACATTGCATACAAAGAAACAGTAAAAAACAACTCATCACTCAAATAATACAGGAAGTGGACAGCATTTAAACCATTCTGCTAACACTGCTGAGGGCGATGTGTCACAGACACAGGCACAAGGGACAAAGGAGAATGAAGTTTATCAAATAATATTTCTGATCCTGGAGAAGGACAAGAAATGTGAGGAGGAGGACTTAGAAGAGATTCTGTTGAAGGTAAGCTGCAGGTAGGCTGCCAAAGCTGCTGAAGGAACAGATGGAAGTCCAAGGACAGAAAAAACACATAAACTTTTAAAATGACTTCAACGTCAAAAGGCTGCATTCTCTGCAACCCTTGGTGGATCAGGTGAGTGGTAGTGTCCAGAGGTGGTGGGGTGGGGGGGCAACTTTTACCTGCCTACATGTAATAACAATATAAGGTGATTATTTACTAACTTTATTTGCTAGAATAAAATGTAGTTGTAGGTTTTCGATTTCATTTTCATGTTACGCTGTATATAAATAAATGTCTTCCTTTTTATATCATTGGAAATATAACACACAGACATTGTTCATTGTAAGAGCTAAATTTGGTTTATTGGAGTATGGAGTATTAATTGATAATCATCAAAGATGATTATTAATTATATTAATAATTATGATTTGATTGATAAATATATTACAATTTATTTATTTATCAATCAAAATTATTATAAAAACAGGGCTCCACCGGAGAATCTGGATTAATAACCTATTTGGCGATACAGTCTCAAAAGAAGGTGGTCACTTAGAAACACAAATATTTGTGAAAATATTGATATTTCTAGAGCGAGGAAAGACGGAGGGGGTTGGCACTGACTGTCACCCATCTTACTGTTACAGTATACAAGCATAAAATACAAGGTCTCTTTAAATTAAAATAGGATCAATATATATATATATATATATATATATATATATATATATATATATATATATATATATATATATATATATATATATATTACTAACTACTATGACTACTAACTACCAACTACAATAAACAGACAATGACAATAAAACTAGCAGTGTGAGGGTGCATGCATGCAAGAATGTATGTGTGTGTGTGTGTGTGTGTGTGTGTGTGTGTGTGTGTGTGTGTGTGTGTGTATGCGTGCACATGTATTTCATCTATGAGGTCGCAAGATGGCGGCTACATCGGGACAACACAAGATTCCCTAAGGTGCTATGTCAGAATAACGCTCTGGCGCGGAGTGTGAAACTACGCCCCCTAGCGGTCATACTATGAGAACACACTACTGGATACTGGTGTGTGAAACAAGATGGCAGGCTTGTCTATCACACGTGCTCCGAAACAAAAAAAAGTATGGGGCATGTGCGCAGAGTGTTATGTGTGTATATGTGTTTATGTAGGTGCAAGTGATCACAAGTGAAGGAAGAGAGTGAGAGTGAGAGAGAATGAGTGAGTGGCCTGATGCTCAATCAGCTGATCACAGTACAAACATAAACAATGCAACAGATGCAGTGAATCTGTGCAACAAACAAGTGGAACACTAACAAACACAACTAACAGACATTTCCCAGAAGAAAACCTCTGGAGTTCTGCGGATCCAGAGTTTATTCTTCCAGGTTTGCTGATCCAGAGCTGCAGCACGTCCTTTTCTGGCAGTCCGGGCTAACAG
The DNA here is from genome assembly GCA_036785175.1 of Eupleurogrammus muticus. Taxonomy (NCBI): domain Eukaryota; kingdom Metazoa; phylum Chordata; class Actinopteri; order Scombriformes; family Trichiuridae; genus Eupleurogrammus; species Eupleurogrammus muticus. Next base: position 3,102,653 of record JAYKQN010000016.1, on the reverse strand, counting down.
CAAGCTAGTGTCCTCTCAATGTCCATGGCTGGGAGGGAGAGGGTCGCGACAGGGAAAGAAAGCGTTTTTCATCTTTCCTTCTTTCAGAGGTGGGAGTTGTCCGCATCTGCGGAAAAAATATTGGTGTCTCAGTCTGCCTGGCTTCATGCTGTCATTAGCTAGCTTCTCACCACAAATGATGCATTTTAGCCACCCTGTTCTTTGATAAAACATAAATCAAGGTAACTCTTGAGATATTGCCTCACTTTATTTTTTGATGCTGATCAATCATCATTATGTTTACATTACTCAGACATTTTGTTTTATTTGTATAGTGATGTTCATAGCAATAACACAATGGAGGATGAATTACCCAGGTCTAGCTGAGCCCACTAGATTCAGCAGTGTCGCAGACCTGAAGAGGTAATAGCTTAATTAAATAATATGATTGTTTTGATTCAGATTATACATACATTAGTTTTGATTGTCCTAGTGGGTATGCTATTGGGATTTTATAAATGTATTTATTGGCAGGGACCAGTGGGCTGGAAGTGACAGCCTCAACAGCAGAAACAGTGAACACAGGGTGGACCCGTAGAGTCTGAGACAATTTCAGAGAGGCAACATTGGGAGTGACCGCTTTCAGAATCTCAAAAGGTCACACAAATTTCGTATAACCAGTCTTCAAAGGGGGGTGCTTAGTAGACAGTGGACAGGTTTTTTTTTTTTTTTTTTAAGCGGGGGCCTTAAAAATCTGGTTTCAAAATTAACTGTGTTTGTGCTGACAATGCCTGAGTGCAGAGGTAGGGGGCAGGGAACATGCACGCAAAACCAGACAGCAGGTGCAAAAAATGTGAAATCACTTAGCATCTGTCAGAGCTTAAGGGATAAAATATCCTTGACTTGGATTTGTAAATTGTTTGTAAAGGCAAGAGATAACTTCACCTGCTTCTTGAATGATAAAAATTATTCTGTGAGTAAATGTTGGGAACTGCAATGCATCCAATGGTAGACTGACTAAATATGGAATAGGATAGAGATATCAAATTGTTGCAATTGCACCTTTATTGTAAATTGGTTAATTAATTTTGTAAATATGTCAAATGTATTTCTTTACATAAAAAGAAGGAAGATTTTGTAGATGTTGTTATTTATATGTTTATTTTTACTGATCGGGGCCAGGTAAGATGAAATTGTGTTGTACATGGCCCATGAACTAAACTGAGTTGGACTCCTCGATCTAGACTTTCTTATTATCAAAAAACAGCTCAAATTTCACTTTCTACTAGTTTTCTATCTTTGGCCTTCAGTCTTAATTTATTGGTGTGAGATTTATGCAGCAGTCGGGGTGACCTTGTTAGACACTACAACTCAGTACCCACCCATAGCCACAGCTTGCATCAGAAACAGCTCCCACACACTGCTCCTACATGTAAACTGTATGTGTGTATTTGACAATGAATTCATTCAACAGATCCTTCATTTTCCTAAATTTGCCTGATGTACAGTATACTGCTCTGGATGTGTATCATGTGGGTGAGCTGTGCTGACTCTGCTGTACCATGAGTGAATTCCACCCATTGTGGCTATGTGGTCATTAGACTTGACTGCTTTCCACATAACTGGCCAATATCTGGGTTGACATGTCTGAGCAGTTCTCAGGTTGATCATATGACCGGTTCCTGTCTGCTGCACTCCGGAGACTAACAGAAAACCTAATGTTGGGATTTTGTTTATGAATCACTAGCACAAAACCAGCGGTCCTAGTCTTAGTTTTCTAATTTGGCTGGTGGAATCTTCAGATGTTGAACTGTGGCTGACTCACAATAGGTTGATCACAATTAGGTAACCATGACAACTGTGACCTTTTCCAGTCTCTTCTCAGCCAGGAAAAGGGTTCAGATAAAAGTTTTAGAGAAGGTATAAGGATTAATCAAGAGAAAAAGAAGAGTAGAAGTGAAAAAGTGTTTCTAAATCTGCATAATTCCCTTGACAACGAGACGGGATGAGGGTAGGGTGGAATGAGTGCTGTGGCATGGACCACCCTGGATCTGGCAACCCAACAGACAGGCCCGCCACTGTGTTTCTGACGAGATCTGACAACGACAGGGCAGCTGTGGAGGCAGAGCAGTCAAATGTTTGTGGACATGTGCACACAGTCTAACACACAAACAAAGACAGGAGACAAGTTTATAAAAAAATAGGCCAGAGGAGACACAGACAAATGCACGAAATAGATCCAGAAAACACAGACAAACTGACACGAAAATACGCACTGATAATTGTTGCAAACCACTGAATAAATCTCTGGGTTTTTTTTGGTGTTTCAAGTGGGAATAACTGAGCCACCTCTATTAAAGGACAGAGCCAGTCAGATATATAAAAGAAGAAAAATGGTAACAAGTAGCATAAGATAAATGCTACACAGGCTGTCATAACATCAGCCACTTGTTACTGATTAGTTATGGCAAAATAACAATACCAATTCTAACAATACTAATAGCAATCACCCTAAAAAGAAAACTGCTAAAAAAAAACTCATGAGATAACAAAGTTAATTATTTATACTTCATTATCTAATCTTTAAAAACACAGCCATTTGTTTGATTCTGATTGATAAATTGGCCAATATATCTGTCAGTATTAGCTTATCACAGTGAAATCACTAGATCAGCACTGGTCATTTTTTTTATATTTCACACAAACCTTATTTGAATATACAAATAAACAGCATGAGCATGGGGCTGGTCACTGATAATTAACTACAAATTCAAACATGCTTGTGGATTTGAAAAGAGCACTTCAGTAACATTCCTTGTCCACCAGGTGACTAGCAATTCTTTGATCTTGCATTAAAGGTACTGTGTTATGTTTTTCTTGTATAGGAAAATCTAAAGTGGTAGCAAAATCTTGAATGGCCATCTCTTTATAAAAAAGGCTCAGTCTAAGGCAAAAACACTCAATCAATTGCTCACTTATTTGTTTTTGACTGAATTACTAATTAAATACTAATACTTAAATACTGGGGCGACACGGTGGTGCGGTGGGTAGCACTGTTGCCTCACAGCAAGAAGGTCGCAGGTTCAAGACCCGCCTTGGGCCTGGGTCTGGGGCCTTTCTGTGTGGAGTTTGCATGTTCTCCCCGTGTCTGCGTGGGTTTTCCCCGGGTACTCCGGTTTCCTCCCACAATACAAAAAACATGCTCAGGTTAATTGGTAAACTCTAAATTGCCCATAGGTGTGAGTGTGTGTGTGAATGGTGTGTGAATGGTGTGTGTGCCCCACGATTGGCTGGCGACCATCTGGGGTGTATCCCTGCCTCTCGCCTTAACGCGCTGGGATAGGCTCCAGCAGACCCCTGCGACCCCGAAAGGGAATAAGCGGGATAGACAATGGATGGACTTAAATACTGATTAAAAATATATTTTACCAATTCCATTCCAATATATGCTGCTAAAATTGTATCTTTAAAGGTACATTTTATCTACATGGGGAGCACCTATGTTTCTACAGTGGCCAAGAATGGATAACCAAAACAATAGTTAATGTAATGTTGTTGAAATGTTGCTTGCATACACATTTAGTTGCTGTAAGTACCAGCTAATATCATTTGTCATTTAGAATGCACGCTATATAAAATTACTACTATACATCAGGGTACATATCAGGGAACGAGTCACATGATGGTGGTGGTATATCAGCAACATGTAGTAGTTATCAGCTGTTCCTCACCTGAAGCGTTTTTGTAAATAAACCTGGAAAACTGATGTCCTACTTTTCAACTCTTTGTTATCACATGCAATTACGCGTTAACATGTTTTTTATTTACAATCACATACTTACTTTAAATCTCTTGAAGCAATTTACTGACAGCCACCTGGAAATTTGTGTCATATGTAACTATATTAATACCATTTTTGTGTTGTTGATACCAGCCCAAACAGGCCTGACATTGAATAGCAGTCACCACAGACCTTCTGGTAGCCTTATGAGGTCAGAGATTGGTGTGTCTGATCTGTCTCTAATTGGTTAATTGGAGAGCCATCTCCAATAACATCCTGAAAACATTATCTCTGCAAGACAGCTTACAGCTCCCCACTGATGTAAGGGTGATGGTTTAATCTTTTTGGAGTGTTGTCTTCTTGCGTTGGCAACATTGACATTACCGCTTTCATTTAACTTTGCTTTTAGTTTGGAGATGGTATCAGGGATAACTCTAAATGATGATGCAGTTTCTTTCTGGGGAAACACTAGCTTCAACCAGTAATATAGCATGGGCCAAATGATCATTTTTGCATTACTCAGCGGGCCCTCTATCAGCATGCAGGATGCTCAGGTCATGTCAATCAAGTGCCAATCATCCAATTGCCAAAACAATAGTCATTACCAATAGCAGAATAAACTGCTGTCCTGTTCATTGCATATTTGCATGATCCTTACAAATGGGACATCACTGCAAAGGAAAATGAACAAGCTTTGTGCCTTTGCTTTGGCTGAGGTGCAATAACAGGTGGGGTATATAGATATGGATACACCAATGTCTGCAGGTCACAAATATAGAAAAGGTTGTGAATAGTGCAGAATTGGCACAGTTAATTAATGCCATACACTTACAGTATTTGCATTAGATGCTTCATATTATTCTCTGTAATTTTCAGATAATGTCATCATTTAGTTGAACGGTTTACATCCACTTTGTTTCATTTGTGAAATATGATTAGTTTTTAAATGTATTTTTGTTTTGATTTCTGAAAGGTATGAGTAGGTGTTCTGTCATGGCTCCTCAAAAGTGTGATTATCCATCCTTATCCATAATTACACCCTGCATTACATAATTCTTACTGGCTCACATCCAAACCGTCTCATATAATTTGTTATTTCGCAATAATCAGGCGCAGATGTGAATATCTAGCTTCATCACAGGTCCTGTGATAAAAATTCTCTGACATGCAGTTTCCTTAATTCAATAGCACAAGAGACTCACAGCATTTTTACACCTGTTTTTCATTTGCACTACAGCAAAACGATGACAAGCTAACGAAACCATGTGTATGAGGTCACATGGTAACGGTCATGACTTTATGGTGAAAATTCTAGTGTTTCTAAAATCACACCAGTACCAAAGCCTGAATGCAACTAGTTTTCTGTCTGTTAAATATGAAGGTACAACAAGAAATTAGTTGGATTAACTAAGCATAAAGACTGGAAACAAAGGAATTCTGTCCACTGATAAATAACTTATACAAATGCCTACAATGTGTGTAAAGCATGCAAAGATAGGTTTGTTCACTTTTACATGGTTGTGTATTTTATGCTAAGCTAATCTCCTCCTGTGGTGGAAAGTAACTAAGTACATTCATTCAAGTACTGTAGCCTATTTGCGTACAATTTTGAAGTACCTATGGTTTTCTTGAGTATTTCCATCTTATACTACATCATACTTCTATATTCACTTTATTTAGTTGATAGCTTTCTTTCTTCCCAAATGCAGAAATAACACAATAGATAATATAACAACCTTTTAAAATAAAATATATTGTTAGAATTGAAACCAGTGGTTTCAATGTTTTTATCTTTTGACGTGTTATGTTAAGTTGTTAAGAGCTTCACCAAATAGAATGTTTTGCTTCTCACATGGTTTCCTTTCAATAAATGTTTAAATAATCCAAGTTTATCAGAAATGAAACGCAATGATAGAAAATGTCCAAAAGGTAATAACTGATTGTATATCACAACTTTGTTTTTCATTCCTACCCCATTAATCATGTCAGGACCCCTCAGATTTAATTGATGACCTTTCAGAGGGACTTGACCCCTCTGTTAGGACCAAAAAAGCTATCTCCACCTCCAGCAGCAACAGGAACATGCTGCTGAACACTGGTGTTTTATATTAATAATCTAAAGTCCAAAAATATCTTTATTGTATCTTTTGGGAAATTTATTTGCAGCCAGGAAGTCCAATACATGTAAAACATCCAATACACACAAAATATCTACAAAACAATCATCTGTTTGGAGCAACAGCACACATGGATTAACATGAAAAATTAAAGGAGTTTTGGTTCTTTGTTTAGGCTTTTTAAGCACTGTTTTGCAATCTTCATTATGATTATTATTATCAGTAGTAATAATCTTTGATGCCTTCGGTTTACAGAAATCTGTCATAGCGATGAAAAACTTTAATCTGTGAGCACATAGTAGCACATAAAGTAATTTTAAGAGTTAATAAATACATTTTACTGCAATATTCTAACTACTTCTAGCTCATAATATGTTTTGACTTTTGAAATACTTTAAAAACATCAATTATTTGCATGTAATCAGATCTTGAATATTCTTCTCTACATCTAGGCAAAAAAACCCCCACGAATTTTCTTAGATTTCTGACTTTTTATCCAAAATGAAGCCAAATAAAAATATTTATCATTACACTGACTCTAGATGGCAGCAATAAATACTGTACCCAAGCAAAATGTCATTATCTCTAGTTGTCAGGACCAGAACAAGACACAGGACTCAGAAGCAGAGTTGGAGTGGCAAACAAGCTTAATTGGGTACCAGTAGGAAAATCTCTCTCGCAGTGAACCAAAATAAAGTGGCTATGAAATCTCCCAACTAACTCTGGCTATAACTCTAAGACTATAATCCTATCTAAAACCATGAACCTATCTATGAGTCTACCTGTGACTCTTACCTATGGCTAGGAATCTATCTATAATGAGAAATTTATCTATGAATCAAACAATTCTATTTTGCATTTTCACATGACTCAAAATAAATAGTTGATCTACTAAGATAACAAGTTAAATAATCTCACTGTGAACATGTTAACATTAGTTTTTTATGTTAGCCTCTAACCAGAGCTGTTTCCAGATGATGCTTTCAAGCATGCAGTTGTTAGTAACAAGGATTTAATATGCTCAGGAAATTTATGGGGTCAGTCTGGAATTTAATTACAGCAGGATAACAACCATTCTGCAATGGTCATTGCACACACACAGATACACATGCACACATGCACATCATTGTATTAGCTCTCTCAACCTTGTCTCTTTTATTCAGAGAAAATTATAACATGGAAATGGAATGGAAGGATGGATGGATGGATGGATGGATGGATGGATGGATGGATGGATGGATGGATAGATAGATAGATAGATAGATAGATAGATAGATAGATAGATAGATAGATAGATAGATAGATAGATAGATAGATAGATAGATAGATAGATAGATAGATAGATAGATAGATAGATAGAAAGAAAATGATGGAAACACCTGATTCCAATTATTCAGAAGGGTGATACTATATTATATTTTTGATTGTATATCCCAATACCCTGCACAAGGATCATTACTGATAGCTTTGACCAGTTTCTTATAAATGTCTCATGGTACAGGTTCAAACCAGAGAGCCTAGGGTAAGAATTTTTAAAAAATACACTTGTATAGGCTGCAGGCTTTTTCTCTCTCCCTCTCTCTCTTCTTCTTTAAATGTGTCTTGCTCTGTAATTCCAGCTCATTTTATTGTCTTGTATAACCACTTTTTGTTCATTGCTTTTATTGTTGTGTGTCTGTTGTGTATGTTTAAACTGCTGTGTACTTTTGCATTGCAACTGCTGTTTGGAAAAGTGCTACATAAGAAATTAGTGTTGAGATGTTAATGCAGAGATAGATGTCAAATAAAAAAAACTTAAACATAGTTCAACAAAAAAACATGAAACTTAAATAATATTTAGACTCATGAGTCATGACTTCAATATTTCTAAAATCCTGGCTACAGCTCTGTTCACAGTTCATATTCGGTCAATAGAAAGAAATGTTGATTATCTGTTTACAAGAATAGTGATCTAATTCTGAAATGTTTTTGAATTATAAACAATTTCCACCTCTATTGTATTGACAGAAATCTACAAAAATAAGAAATTTGTTATTCATTTGAATGGAAGGACCGTTTAAAAGGTCCCTTATACTGCACTGTGTTTTATTTGAAATTGTGGTATCCTTATGAACATATAATTTCAGTTTAAATTAACAAAAATCATCAATATAGTTATACATCTCTCAAGCTTCTCTACTTACTTACTACTACTTTGTGTCTAATTAATTAAATACCTTCTCAGATTGGCTAACTGCAGAGTTGTGACATCACAACTCCTGATGAATCGGTTAAGGCACAGTTCCTGGCTATATGCATTTCTCTGCAAATTGAACATTTGGAAACATGGAGCAGTATTCATAGAAACTCATAGAACTTCCTATTACCAGAAATCTCACTATCCACTTTGTTTAATCCTCCAGTTCTACACCTACAACAGGAAGTCTTTTTAAAGCAGAAGGCGGTCCATGTTGAGTCAGATATGTCGTTTTCATCACATGTTGATGCGATTTAAAATACATTAAACTGGTGCCTCCAGAGATCTCAGCTTTTTTTAAAGCAAGGAGAAGGTCACCTGGTTACATTAGTTTGGGGTCACACTGCATCCAATAGCATCTCTCAGGGATATGCAAACCCCCACAGACAGTAAATGATTACTCTGAGAAGCTAAACTCTGAGAACTGAAACATAAAAACCAGAGCTGGCCTTTACCACGGCAAGAAGAAAAAAGGTCAAATTCAGGCGATGTGCTGTACAATTAGACCATTTATGACATCTAGAATTATACACATTAGCTGTGTTGAGTATCCACTGTAATTATAATACAAGCTATGGATGTAGCTGAATTATGGACTACACATTGTTGACAACTCTGCTATTTTCTGTAGGTTTTCCACACAGGTCATTTCCTGCTCTGAGGCTGGACGAGGTCCATTATTAGGCAGGTGGATGAAGAAAAAGTTTTTCAACAAACCCTTTTTTCATGTCTGTATCTCCCTGATGGCATTACTACCGATTCCCTTCATGCCTCACATCTCTCTATTCAGGAAACACAAAAGACTCTGCTGTTCATAATTGATGATGCAAAATGCAATTAAAGTTAATGGCGAGGGATCTGAGATATCAGCTCTGCAGAAACGTGGTTACAAACAAAACCTCATCTGAGGTCTGTCCTGAAATATGAAGAACAATGGAATAAAAGAGGTCTTGTTAGTGTATCTGGATCTGCCAGAGTACTAGCTTGACCTCATTACCGAGGCTTATGCTAGTCACAGAGTTGACGAGCGGGCGGAGTGGCACAGTTAGATGGCCTATAAGAATGCACATTCATTTGGCATGCAGCAATGAGGCAGACCCACGCAGTACCAGCTCGCCTATTACCCTACATCCTCACAAACGAGACTATGTTCAACAAAGACATGAAACTTCTCTGAATGCTAAAAAGGACTCAGTGCATAAGTTGAGAACAAAGCGGGGCGATTTGCAATTCAGGCATGAAGAACTTTAATCAAAGAGTGTCAAAAAATAAGAACCTCTATTGTTGGACCATGTTCTTCATCAGTGGGGTTGTCTCGATTGTTGAGTTGGAGTAGCAGCAGATGAGTCATCCGGGATTTCAGGGAGAGAGAGTACACTCTGCAACAGGTGATAAGAATTTTGTGGAGATGAGGTAAACTTCATGCAATAGTCTGTGATGAAGCATTCACTGTCTTCAAGCATTTTTGTGTGATGTAAAACGAACCAGACGAGCTGTAACTAAGTCTGGTTGTAAATTTTTTATGTAGCAACAACCAGTCTGGATGTGGACATGTCTTTTGCGAAGCTGCAAAATAATTTTTATTTTGTTCCATAAAAAATTTGCTGCCCAAAACATTCTGGGAACATTTGTTCTTGTGTCCAGCAATGCTTATTGAACATTCCTGCCTAACTTTCGCAAGATGTCGAAAAGGTTTTCTGGCATAAAAATAATGTTATTGAACATCAAGGGAAGGTTAATGAAACAAAAAAGTTGCACAACGTTCTTTTAACGTCATGGGAGGGTTAACCAAAACACTACAAAAAGTGAACACCCAAAAGAATGTTACAGAATGTTGTGTTCAACAAAACCCTTTGCACAACATTTTCAGAATGTTATGAGAGGGATACCAGATACAAACCTGGAAAGAACAATGCAGATATGGTACGGTAATGTTATGTGTGAGATGGGTAAATTTGAAGTTTTCATCTACATCTTATGGTCTATTAACAAATAGCAAAAAGTGGACTTTTGATCTAAGATTATGTTCATTTACATATACTGTTCCTAATGTCAAAAGTAAACTTGCATGATTAAATACAATTTTAATTTTCCTGCATGAAAACAGAACAACTTCTTGTTCCTACCATTGGATGTCTAAACTTCCAACCTTTTAATACGTGTGCATCTGAGAGTGATTGGAAGACACTCCAATACGTTAACAGTAAAAATGGAGTTTATAGTAAGGTAAAACATCTTTATCCAACATTTAAATTTATGCGGCAGAAGGAATCAATCTTTTTTATGGATTTAAACTAAGGTAGTAATTCTACTTCTCACATCAAACACACATTGCTGTTCCAAGAAGATTATTTTTGCACATGTCATCCATGTCTGCAGGGAATCATTAGATGTCAAATGAATAAAATTACACTTTATTACAATTTTTTAAATTTTAAAATGATGAGTCTTTGGGTGGAGCGCTGTTCTGAGTTGTGATCGATGGACCATCTGGCAGAACTGTTATAAATGTGACTATCTACTGCTCACAGCGGGGCCTCAGCCTGGGTTGGCCAATCAGTCCAGAACAAGATCACATGGTTAGACTGAAATATGTTATGAACACACAGGGTCCCTGGATGTAGGCCTTGAGTGTTTTAGAGAGGCTGTAATCTTTTATATAGGATTTTCAAGCAGTCAAAATGTCTTCTTCATCAACACTGGAAAGATTCTCACTTTCTCAACAAATGCATTGTCCCTAGAAGATGAACCCTTTCTGCTTTGTCCACTTTATAAACCTTTCTGTGTCTACAGGTAGACACTGAAGCAAATTAGTTGAGCATGTTCATGCTGGTGAGCTGAATACCCTTTTGACTTTTATGATCCTACGGTATTTCCTCTAGAGACACCCTTAGGAAAAGCATTATATTTTTAGCTCTGTTGATCCTGGTAAGCCTCTGAGATAGCAAAATCATTGTTCTCTGCATCCGATCACATATTCCACATCCGATTGTGGGATGTAATGTATTGGTAGCCTGCAGGGCTTCAGACTTTTGAATATCTTTGGGTTTTGGGGCTTGAACTTGCAAGCACTTTATTTGTCTGATAACGCTTGATAGTAAAGGTTAAACCTCATTAGCATCCCAGCCAGGCGTTTTAATTCTACTGTGCACTTCGGTGGTAATGTGATAGTGCTTTTCAGATGAAGATGATTCACACAGCCTTTCTTTTTTTTTTCTTTTTACATTTTGAGGACATTGTGGTTGCCTGTGCTTTTCAGTAGATGCCAAATCCATATGTACAACATCACAGCCTCAAAGGGCTGCTTTGGCCACATGTGTTTCTTGTGCAGTGAGTGTCAAATGGAATTTCCATCAAAACCAACATACTGGAGAATTGGTCCTGTAACAGACTGTACTTCTGTTACACCAAGTGGGCTGCAGTCAGAACTACAATTTTGGATCCACATTTGTTATTTGTATAAGGTTGATTGTGTCTGCATTCATAATATTTCCTTTTTCACAGACATGTAGGAGATGTTTTTTTTTTTTTTTTTTACCTTGATGCATTCTGTTGAAACATGTCAAGGTGAAAACACGTCTGCTATAAAAGAAAACAGCCATTATTCAAATTAGATTAGTTTACTGGCCAAGCACCAATACAAATGTATGTAAGTCACATCTTATTGTTTTGACTTCCTGTCATATTACATAAATAGTTCACTAAAATGTGTAAATGTGAAAAAAAAAACATGCAGTTGCTAACTCTGTCTTTATTTTGAATCAATAACGACACGTTTCGGCCTTGTGTCCAGTGATTGGAATGATGGTGTTAAAAGTAATGCTGTTACCATTACCGACACATCATTACTATGCATTACTGGCCCATCACCAAGCTAAAATTTTCTCCGAAAGACAAAGGAAAGGGGGCTGTTACAATCCCTTGGTCCAGCACCTGGCAACCGGTCGGAGTCAGAGTCTTTTTGTGCAAGCACAGAGCAGACAGCTTGTGTTTAGTGAGGAGATTGTTGCTGAATTTGACAAACCTAAATGTACATTGTGTAGTTGCTGGCAACATGGAGATGTTGCACAGTTGAGGTTAAGCACACTAAAGTGTATAGGGAGTACTTACAGTGGCTGCAACAAATTCAAGAAAAATAAACAGCTGTCTCTGGAGCTGTTGTTTATCTGTTTTGGGCTACTGTGGAAACATGGCAGTACAACATGGTTTTGTGGTTTTGTGGAGAGAGAGACACTTCTCTTGCAGATAAGATCAAATTAAATTGTAACATAATTAATTATTATACTAATCAAACCTACTAACCTTAACCCTCATTTGGTAGAAAACTTCAAATTCACCACTAGATGCCACCAGAAAGTAGGTAGAAAGTAAGTTTAGATGCTAAAACATGAATCACAACATCCCCAGTTTGGTTCTGTTCTGGGACTAGTTATTGCATCTCTTTGTGTTGTCTCTCTACCAAATCAACTCGATAAAGTCATAACAAGTGCTCTATTAATTAAATATGCACATATACATTCTATATGCATGCATAAGATAAGATGGTGGTTGAGATCCACCATCTTATCCCATGTCTTGTACTGATATGAGCATTGTTAGTATGAACAGAAGGTCAGTCTGCGGTATGTCTGCTTATCCCTCTTCTGTGTGTCTGATAATTTAACTTTCATATTTTGCTCATGGGCATTTACGGAATGCTCTGGTTAACAACATAACTCTTATTTTTCACTGTTGTTGAAGGTATTTGGTAGCAGTTCAACAGCAACAAAAACACTGTGTACAAGATTCCCCTTCTGTAAACAAAGCATTCTTTATCTGTCATGGCTAATACATGATTGAGATGCCATGATAGGGAATACATTTGCAATGCTGCATAACTTAGAATTACATCACTGTGGCTGAGGGATGGACTCAAACATGTGGGCCTTGTTTTCAACCTACTTGCTTCCTAATCAACTCCTCCTCTGTGTTGTCCATATGGCTCCTGCTGAGTTTCATGTTCACCACAGCCTCATCAACTATTCTGACTGCTATCGGAGATCATTTGTTTGCCCTTGGCCTGTTTCCCTTAGCAACGTGCCTTGAATCTCACCACTGTGGAGACTATTCAAAAGAGGCAAAGTGAGCCAAGTACAGAGGTGACAAGGCAGTCAAACAGTCACATGATCACCTTTTCCACCTCAACAACTCACATATGATTAAAACCTGGGTTCTAAATCTCCAAATAGTGGATATTCTCTTTCCAAAACAAGAGGGAATGATCTTTTCAGCTCCAGCATTTAACATTTTACAAGCCTATTAAGTGTTGGAGCCACAGAGATGAGAGCAGCTCGTTTTAATGGACAGGATGTGTGGACTGTTAACTCAGCCATTAGAGCAGACTGGAAATTGACTGTCCATTGCACTGATACTGACCCCATAAGTCACTGCAGGAAAAAAACAAACAAACTTTGAATGCATTTGCATATATGCAAGTTTATCAAAGAGATGAGCATCCGGATTTAGAATATTTAGACAAACCTAAAAATGACTTTCAAATTATTTCAGCAGAAAAAGGGGACCGGCGGTACATTTGGATTTAATGTGAAGAGCAATTTAAAAGTTTCAGCAGACACATGCTGCCTCATGCTCATCTGACCAGTGGTGAGTGATCAGAACTGTGCAGCTCCTTTAAGAGGAAAAGAGCTGAGTCAAGTCAGACCACAGAGTTCAACCAGAATATTAAGATCAATGGTAATGCGAACTCGACTTCAAAATAAAAGCCTGAACCAATTGAGGAAAAAATAATCCATTCCTGTAGAATCCGTAGAATAATTAGTGGGTCAAATTCAAGCTCACTTATTGCTCTTAGATTGTAGTTTATAACTTTAAGCGGATTCAAACATCTGGTCAGGGGCAGCAGATGAAAACTAAACTTGTTTGGCTAAAGCAGATTCGTTTGTCCATACAAAATAATGCAGAAATAATACAAAAAATGAAAAGCAAGTCATGTGTTTATGCATATTGTTATAATAAGAATTAATTAAGTTAAGTGTGTTCATAAATGTAATCTTGGTACTGTGAGAAAAGTGTATAAATAACGGCTATAAACGAGATGGGAAAAATAAACATTTTGTTTCTGTGTAATATTCTTTTTAATCCAAAATTTGTTTAATGTTAGTGCCAAGAAGATAACAGTAAACTATAGATAGTTGAAATTTCAAAGTGAATGTTTGTAGCACATTTATATATCAACACGTCATGTAGAAATCTTTGCAAACACGAGATTGCTTATAAACTAGCATTTTACCATAAAAACTCCAAATACACAGATTTTTCAGTAGAATGACGGCGCTTGTTCATGGAGGACTTTTATTTTGAAAAAAAGAGCAGACCTCGTTGTGTTGCAGCGGTTGAAGAAGTGAAGAAGTTTATAGCAGGCGGTCAGGGTGAGTGACAGTGTGTGCGTGCGTCTGCGGGATATTCTTTATCTGGAGTCTGCGCTCGGGGGTTCGGTTCTGCGGGATCCGGACCGGAGCACTTTTCGCTTCCGGAAAAAGGCGTCGGTGAGTGGAAATATATGTCAGTGCGTAAAAACCCAAGGTTGTGGTCGTTGCCCAAAAGGGGAGAGAGCATCCGAAAAAAAAACACCGCAACTCGAGACCCGAGTGCGAGTTTTAAAAGTTTGTCAACCGCAATAACCCGCAACAAAAACATTTACAAACGCAACATCCGAGAGAAGAATCGCGTTGGACGGATGAGGAGAGTTTTCATCCTTTCTGTGCCGCTTGTTTTTTTGTTTTTTTTATTATTATCAGCCTGGTATGAAATTTCTAAATGATGTTTATCATGTGCTTTTTACGCATGTTAAAGTGTGGTATTGAACAAGCTAAACGTTGCTCATCACGTGCTCTTCCCGCACTCGTATGGATGTATTGATTGCTGTGAGGAACACGAGGTCCGTGTTGGTCCAGGTGAGCGGATCCTCGTCCCAACAGGTGGACACGACCCGTCTCTATTAGTCCGGGTCACGTCGGCTGCGCCAGGAAAGTAAAAGGTGAGTAATGAGTCCGCGTTTAGACGACTTTGAAACACGAGACTCGGACCGGACCCGAGGCCACAATGGACTATTTTACTATCTCTGAATGCAGGCTGCGGCGCCGCAAATAGATTATGTTACACTGTATAGGACATCCTATACAGCACGTCTGAGGGGGATTAACGCCAAACCTCGAAGGGGAAGTAGTGTTTAAAATGTGCGCGTCTCAACGCTAAATGTACATGGTGATTAAACGTAAGTCTAAAGTAGATCCGTTATCTTTTCCATGAAGGGTTTTTTCGGCATTTATTTTGATACGCAAGGAATCCCAGCTGTGTTTTACCGGCTATAAACGCAATGGTTGCTTATTTGCAGCTTTAAAGAAATGCTGAAAATGAGGATATTATTACATTTCGCTGCCGAGCATACTATAGGACTCTAGTGACTCATTAAATCTCTTAAATCACCTTCTGCTAGTTGTGTTCTCATGATGGTGAGGAGAACAGGTTAAAATATGAGCACTTTATATGGTGTTAGGCCTGTAAAACATACAAAATATCCCCTGCAAAAATAAGTATTTTGCACAGGATTTCAAAGTCTGAAGCTGAAAACTTTCAAAGATTTTGTCAAATTATATCTCATAGTATATACAAACGCATATACTGTGCCGTCCAAGTGTTTTTCCTCTTGGCTTGGCAGTAGTCTGGAGTTTATAACCTGCCAAAATAAATACTGTAATGAGACAGGCTTAATCTGTTTTCTCCACACTTTAAGAAGTCAATTAGCCACCTTTTGCCTCCTCATACCTTCATTAACTGAACAAGGAGGGCTTTGTGATGCCACTTGAGTGATAGCTTGTACTTGATCATTAGATTTAGACAGAGACATGACTTTAGACTGATATGACGTCTTTGCTCACATTTCTCCTTTCTATGCGAACTCCTGATACAATATTTTCACATGTGGATCAGGTATAACAACTTTCAAATGGCACAGTACTTCTCACTCAGAAAGGTTCAGGTTTAAAACAAAAAGTGACTTCAGAGATTTTGCCCTTCTTTAAATGTAACGTCTGCTACAGTTTAGGTGAAAATGTTTCCACAGCCTGATCCTGAGGCCCACATGGCTTCGGCCTAAGCTGCAAAACGAAGAACAACCTAAAATATTCTTTGTGGGAAAATGACTTTTCATTGTCATCCTTTGACAGACGCATCCGTTGCAGCACTGCTGTTAGTAATTCGTGTTTGTGTATGTTTGGACAGGGAAATATTACTGGATGCTGTTGGCTTTTGTAATGATTTGTGGTGATTATCTGTGGTGATTGCGTTGAGCGTCTCCTCTCTAGCAGACCGTTTGCACATGAAGCTCATCTCCAATCAGATGTATTGATTTTACCCAAGGAGGTTTATTCTGCTCTGTTATCATTTGCGCTCTCAGATATCCACTGGTCTTTTTTAGGAACATGACTTGACATTTTGGTGGTGACAGTAGCAGTGCGCTGCACAAACAGTTGTTTGGCAACTTGTGATGTTTTAGGGTCATTGATAAATATTGGTTGGCAAAAATGAGTGGAAAAATTCATACAGTTTTAAGACACTTTAAGCAGGTCTCTTAAAATGTACAATTTGTGCTCCATTTGTATTTATTTTTACAAAAATCATGATTTAGTGCTATCTTTGAAACAAAATGTTTTTTAAATAGAAATGAATAATGCATTTTATATATTTAATCCACCTATAATATAAAACTAGTCAATAGATTGTGTTTTTATTTTATAAAACCTGAATAAGAGAGTTAAACTGTTTGATACCAACTTTTTAGTGTCAGACCAAATGGCAGTTTTGGTATTGTCCCTTTATTAAATTAACCTATTTTTTGATTTTATTATTAATTTTTCTAAACCTAAAGATGCCAAAGTGATGTCATGTAGAATGTCAGGTGAACTTTTTAATATTTGTCCATAATTCTGTATAGGTGATCATTGACAGCTGCAGACTTGAATGCACTTGTATATTGAATATATAATATATATTGTGTATGGATTACATAATTGGGTCCATACACTTAGCTTTTTCACTATCTTAATATTTACACTAATACACATCATGTACACAGTAAAACATGTGTGCATATCGCAAATTACCATATAGCCAGGGCAACAGATAGGATGTCTATTTGGGACAGGAGATTCATTTCTTTCTGACAAAAATTATAAAGCTCAGCAAAACTGGAAAAAAATGGTGATTCAGATTCTTTTATTAAGACAGTATGACTATCCTATGACTTACTTTTTCAAAAGTAAGATTACAGTACTGTAGGTAAATGTCTTGTGGCTGCTTCTCCCAAATTTCCCTCAGCAAGTTCAACACAAAGTTTGAATTTCATGTTGAGATTTTTTTTTTCGATACACAGGAGCCATGGTAGGCATGATTAACATGACAGTTAATGAGCAGAAAACACATGCTGTATGAATGGTCAAATCTGTTTACATGTATTCTAAATGAAAACTGACAACCTAGTTTTAGGTCCATATGCAAATAAAATGCTTGCATTGTACTGCCCTCCACCTGCAACAATAATACTAATTATAGTAGTTCTTTATAATTCACTTAAATTATATAGCACCTTTCATACATAATTGCAGATAAAAATGCTTCACAGCAATTGCGTCACTCGGCATGTGTACTGAGTGGGACCTATTGCGGCTGTCAAATGAACTTGTCAGTGCGCTCTGCTGGACAAACTGTGTAATGGGGATGTTGTTTCTACCTGAGGCGTAAGTGTTTGCACTTTTGAACTACATTTTCATGTTGCTTATCTGCAGATCACAGATATAGCTGCAATGCATGTCCTACTATCCTCTGTGGTATGCAACCATGCAGGTAGATGACTGTTATTTGTCCTGGATTTAAGACATATGTTCCTGAGATTTTAGCCTCCATCCCAAATCAATCAGGGTAAATACAATTTAGTTTGTGGTGCTCGCTACATTAAAAGTTTAATTTGAATTTTTAACTCAAAATCAGAATGGCATTTATTGTCAATGTATTTCTCTTTCACAAAATTGTGCCACTCATAGGTAGGTGCTTTACAAGTGTAAAATCACTATATATATATATATATATATATATATATATATATATATATATATATATATCAGAAACAATCAAGCCTGTGGATTATTAACATTGACACCTTTGCTGATGAATATTCTAATTTTGTGTGCATCAAAAACCCAATTCCATTCACCTCAATTCTATTGGGTTGAAGTCCAGAATCTCAGAGATGGAAAAATCTCTATCAGCATGGTCACAGTATATGGATGTAATATTGGATGAACAGAGTGAGATGAGGGGTGTGTGCCTGCGTGTTCGTGTGTTTGCATACTGGATCTCTGTGTTGTGTGTTTCAGAGTGAGGAGCTGCCAGCAGAGGTTAGTTACATAAGCCTGTTGGGTGTTACATCATTGTTTTGGGGGCCCTGTTCTGGAGAGCTGGGGTTCAGCCTTCAAATGGATCCGCTCGTCCTGCCTCCCGGGGGGGGGCTGAGGAGCTATTGGAAGCAGATGCTCAGTGAGTCTCCCCCACTGGGAGACTCAATGCTGGTGATGGAACGAGGCTCTGCCTGTAACATGGAGAGAGAACGGAGGCAGTTGCATGTGTTGTGTGTTTTTTGTTGATCAGTGTTTGGTGATTAGCTGACGCATGTTGGAGGAATGGGTTTGGGTGATCCTGGTTGCCATGACTTTAAAGGAAAAACATGCAAAACAGGGGATGATTTTCAAGTCTATTATCCTCAAATCAATCCCCACCCCTTTTGTTCACACAGAGAAAATTGATCTGTGGACGACTCATGTCATATTTAAGATTTGCAGGTCTCTGTGTTTTTTTTTGTTTTGGTTTCAGGTCCCTGCTTCATGCAAACAGCCTGGAGTATTAACCTCTGGTTTCCACAAAATAGCCACTTTACCAGCTCTTGTGATGCTCTGCGAATATAGATGTTGACTACAGGTGGCCTGGGTAACCCATCCTTCATTGCACACAAATTCCCTTCATTGTGAAATTCAGTCTGGACACAAAGGACCCAATTTTCCCCTCATCTGGAGAACCAATGACAGAACAGGGGAGGGTACAGCAAGATGATGATGAAAGATGGAACTAACTTTGTTGATAACTATGTATCCAACATGGCAGCAGATGGTAATTTACCTTTGATGCAGTCTCAAAAGTGTTCTAAATAATTAAGACCACAAGTTTATTTAGGCAAGTTAGCAATGTTTAGAGCTAATATATTTAATTACGAGAGGGTCTATACATCATCAGGTATGTCTGATAAGACTGGCTGTACTACGTACAGATGCATTTGACAGACATCATAGCACCCATTAAACAGCTCTGGGCTGTCATAAACCACACCTCCAATACAAACAAATGGCCAACTAGTTCCCAGACCAAAATCAATCTCCATTCATATGAGGTCAGGCTAGATCAGGGGTGGGCAATCCTGGTCCTGGAGGGCCGGTGTGGCTGCAGGTTTTTGTTTCAACCAGGCAGTAACACACCTGGTTCTACTAATTAAGCACTAGAACCCTTCTTCATTAGTAGAATCAGGTGTGTTACTGCCTGGTTGGAACAAAAACCTAATCAGAACGTCATATCTATTATACTCGTATCTCATATTTTCACAATCTCTTCTCTTAAAGTTGTAAAGGTGAAAAGAGGCTTTGAGAATGTATAAGCTGAAGCTTTTTCAAGACTCCGGTCTCAATGAACCATGGTGGTTTGTTTGCAACTCAAAGGTCAATCAAGTATACTGGAGAGTTGGATATTCCGTATCAATGAGGACAAAGCATCAAACCCGGTTTGACCCTTTCCACCCCTGGAACACTCTACACAAATATATCTGACTGTTCTGATCTTCCTATGATTCTTATGAGTTTCTCAAATTTGACCTCTTTGAAAACTTGTGGATCTTATCCTTGATTATTTATTTAATTCATTCATTCATCAGATTTTCTTTTGCCCAGTTCTTCATTTTTTATATAATATTCTGTCTAAATTTACTTTGTCTATGGAGTCTTTTAAAGACTCAAAGTATGAACTCAAGCTGCTACACAGCATTAACCAACTGAATCAATTAGGTCCTCAACCAAAAATCTAACAAACAATTTTGCTATATCAATAAATAATAATAATATAGGTGAGAAAGTTTAAAAGTTGAGCTGTCTTTGCTAGTGCAATGAGTGCACTGTGCAGCGAGTTGGCCTGGCTTGTAAACTGAATGTCTTTTGAATTTTAAAATATATCAAACAATTAAAGTAAAAGCATTTTAAACACATCTATGCTTTTTTGAACTGAGAATACTTGGAAATCGATGATTCAATTAACCATTCATTGCAGTGGTTATATCGTGCACATGAAGTGGATATTGGCAGATACCTTAATAAATATGGAAGAATGCAGCTTATTAAACATTTTTGTTCAGTGTCCGGTCCTCTGAATGCCTCTGAATGGAAAGTTGACACCTTCTGTCTCAGCGGTCGTGCTGTAAGTACATCAGCTGAGTTCATTTGTTCCTCCCATTAATACAGACTGTTATCTGAAGATTCCTCAAGGTTTCAGCCAGAAAACAAAAAAGTCACAAAGGACATGCACCACTGATTACCCAGTCGCAGGCAGTAGGAAGAGAGGATGTCACACACACTTAGACACACCTCTCACACACACACACACACACACACACATCCTTCCTTTTCTGGGGTCAGTCACACATGAGCTGACCTTTACAAGGCCTCGCTCTGTTTTGCTGGTTTACGTCCAGCAGTCAGTGGTAACAACTTCTCAATGACATCATGTGCAGCTCTGATTAGGTGAATCAACAACAGGCCTGAGCTATGCAGACAAAGCCAAACTTAACACTCCTCGCCATGGCAACAACTTCTTGTTTGGTTTGTGTGTAGTTCAATTTTTGTTTTTTATTTTTTTTAATTTTTCTGGTTGCATATATAAGTATGGAATATCATAGGCTAATTGCTTGTGATGGCCAAAAAATAGCTATCCAGGAAAAAAAAATTTGGTTTTTACTGAGGTTGGACAAGGTGTCTTAAAGTGTTAAAAGTTAGTAAATCGATTTAGGAAAACTTAGGACCCTTAAAAATTTGTATTATTTCATGTGGTATTGTGGCAAATAGATTCAGTGCAAAGAGAGTAACATTTGTTCCCATGTGTTTTTCCTCCAAAAAAAAAACTTGACAACCATGACGCGTGATTGTTTTAAAACTTGCATAATAAAAAATCATTTAGAAATAAATAGGTTATTTTTATTTTATTGCTCTAACTGAACAACAAAGGGAACATTATAGCTGAGTGTTTAGGACACATACCACATAAAATATGTACAATATATTATATGTTTATAATGTGCTGGACCTTTACGACATGTCTCTCCCGTTCTCCCTTTTTCCCTTCCCTGTCTAGCTACAGTCCTATCAATAAAGGAAAAATGGCAAAAAAAAAAAAAAATAACCAAACTGTATTGTATTTCTAATAACCAACTAATTATAAGTGATCAAATTGGGCTATAGTCCTATAATGGGTTAAATCTTATTTTATGTCTCAATACTGGTGAATTGCAAGGGAAAACTATAGGAATGTGATCATCATTACATCTATTATTTTAATTGACTATTTTAGGCCTTATCAGGTTAAAAATGAAGCTGGGTGGTGATGAGGTCTTAAAATCTATTGAGCTGGTTTTGAAAAGGGATTGACATTAACTCGAGGATTCCTGTATATACCCTGTAATTGGTTTTCTTTGGAAGGGTGTGAAGGTCTATTTTTGAGCTTTGGACAGACACAGGCTAGTGGCTTCCTCCCCCTATTCCGGTCTTTATGCTAAGCTACGCTAATAAACACTACTGTAGCTCCCTAGGTAACAAACTAATTTCTTTGCAGGAAATGACTGCGATTTCCCAAAATGCATTAGCATTTCTTCAGTGATTTATTACCCCTCAGCACGGGGGTCATACAGTGTGTAAACAGAATTTGCCATCAGGCCGTGTTAGTTGTTTGTAGTTCCTCGCCTGAGGGGAGGAATCTGCTGCCAGGAAGCTTCCATGTTTCTCCCATTTGTTTAGGTCTGTTTAGCAACCTGGAGGGACTGGCCCCAGCAGCCTGTTTTTTCTGTATTCTTTTGTTTGTTTTTTCTCTTATTATAACCCTAACCTGGTCTCTCAAATCAGTCTCTTCCCTCTCCACCTTCCTCTGAGCCTAGAAGCCTTTAGCACACACAAAGCCCCCCTCTTCCCCCCTCCCCTCCTGTCCTCCCCCCTTCCCTCCATGCCGCTGACATTCTTCCTGGTCTACATGGATACCTGGGTGATATAAATCACATCATTAGGATTTATAGAGCCATATATCTCGTGCTGCTGCTCCTGTATGTATACGTGGACGAGGTTGGTTGTGAGTAGAAGGAGTGCGTTATCCGTTCCAAGTAATTCTGAAACAGGAGTAATAACACACTAATATAGATAATCCATCAGCCTCAGTGGCACTGATGGACAAACTTTCCGCTGTTTGTGTTTTATGTCCTTCTAGATGTTGGAAAGAATAGACCTCAGCAGCTGTCGTGTTGACACAATAGGCAGTGTTTTGCCAAGTACACACACACACACACACACACACACAAATGCATAAAGAGGCTTGAGTGGCCTAGTAGTGTCAGTGAATGGTAGTGGGCTCCGTGCTGCGGCACCAGAGACCCTGACTGACTTTGATCTACTCACCAACATGTTTGCAAGTTCGGAAAGCATGTCTGAATTGTTTTTATTCTTTTTATAAAAATGTATTTAACACGGTCACAGTCTTGGCATTTAGAAAAGAAGAGGTAAATTAGAGAAGAAATTCCCAATTTTGACATTTAAACTCGCACAGATTAAATTGCAGACCCTAATGTGATAAGACTTTTGCTTTTAGGTATTTTATTGCCAAAAGTTTCCGAAAACCCCAGACCATAATAGTTATGTTCTGTCATTATGGTATAAATGTATAGAACTGTAGTGGAAATAAATTATTGAAATTTCTGCTAGGAATCTGGAACCCCCACAAGGAATTCCCAGCAGCTGAGTTTTTATTAAAACACCTGCTGGGGTTATTATAAGGATGGCAACTAGATAATCCCAATTTCTTATGATTTATGTTTGTAGTTGTGGCCACTAGTCCTGTAATAATAATTATATTAAAGTTCGGAGAAGATGACAGCGCCTCTAAGAGATTTCTCGACGGCCAAGACACACAAGTGGTCTTGGAGTTTAGTATCCTTGTGTTCATATGAAATGAGTCTGCAGAGCACCATTTCTGTTTAGTGCCAATTCACGAGAAGTAATGGAGCAAAGAGGAGTGAGAGAGACGGCTTCCTATCACAAGCCAACAAATAACATGAGCTTTAAAAAGAGAGGAAAATAAACACCAGTCTTTCCTTAACATTCAATGTATAAGAGATGCCAATATTATTTTCTGGCCTTAGAAACCTATTTCAGGTGAAATTATTGCCCAAACTGTCCGAAACTTTCATTAAATATTAGACTAAATAATTCATTCAGATATATTTAATGCAGTTGTGTGAACAGGCTTGTCTTGTAAGAGGAAGGCTTACTTGTGGCCTCACTTTTCCATTTACCTTCAATGTAACCAAGGTAATATCTCAATGACCAAAGTATTTTTTTTTTTTTTTTGCAAATTTAACAAAATTTAGCTAGCTTCCATCATTCCAGAAATAATTAGCAAAACTTAGAACTAACAAGGTGGGATTCAAATCTTATTAATTATAAGAAGGTCTGTATTCTAGAAATATTGTCCTGTGTTTCCAAACATTCAATCTATTTTCAGAAACTTTGCCTTAAAATGAACAATGCTAACTCAGTTGTTAGGAATATCACAATTTCAAATAGAAGGAAAAAGTGTATGGAGTGAAATCGTTTTAGAGGGCCAGTTCATTCAAATGGGTGATGTCAATACAACAGAGATTGTGTCAGGCAGGGACTCAAAAGAGGACTCAGATGCAGAGTAGAACAGCGGGTTTTATTAATAGATAGGCAACCTCTTCCACGGGGAGCAAAGAGGGCTATGAAAAAATGCAAAGAAATATCTATGGCTATTGCTATCTATGACTATAAATCGATATACTATAAAGGACTAGACTATGAATATAACTAGGGACTATGATTAAGGTAGAAACTAAACTATCTCCGAAAAAGCTGGAGGAAAAATACTCTAATAACTATAAAACAAAATCTCTCCTAATAACTGGAGGAAAATACTCTGATAACTACAAACCAAAATCTCTCTGAATAACTAGAGGACTACACTAATAACTACAAACCAAAATCTCTCTTAATAACCAGAGGAACTACACTAAGAACTGAAAACAAAAGGCTGAGCTGAAAATCTACAATTAACTATCTAAACTAAGGCTATGAACACTACAACAAAAAATCGCTCCGAAGAGGACAGCACGACAGGCAAGGCAACAAGAACTATGACTAGGGGATTTCGAATGGCTTGGGTGAACGTACGGGACGAAACACTTCGGCACAAGACAAGGGGAGACACAGACAATATATACACAAGGTAATTGGAAACAGGTGGAAACAATCAGGGCGGGGCAGACAATCAGACCGGTGACACATGAGGAAGGGCAAGTGACCTGAAACGAGAGGAGAGTTAGACTTTCAAAATAAAACAGGAAGTGACAAGACAAAAACCCCAAGACAGGACAAACCTCACCGCGGTGTGACAGATTGTTGGTTGTCAAAGCAATAAAAAAATTGTGATAAAATATTTCAGAAAGGGCACACTTTCCTTGTAACCAGATAATCAACATCTTCATCGGAACTACTTTCTACTGACCAAATATGAACTTTAAACAGAGCTGTAGCCAAGATTTTAGAAATATTGAAGTCATGACTCAGATCTCAGTGAGTCATTCTGACTTTTTTTGTCTTGACCACTTCTTCAGTTTAAGTTTGATTTACAAAGTTACTGTCCAGTCTTCTGAGCTGATAAAAATAAAATAAAAAATTTAACACACTGATCTTGGTTAACTCTTAGTATTTCTGTTGTATTTGACCATAATACAGAAACAACTACAAACAAACCAAATGGCCTTGTTCAAGGAAACTCCAAAATGAAGACAAATAACAAACACTCAAAATTCAAATGACGAAAGTGCGGAAAACGTATGTGTCTTGTATTGCGGGAATGAACCATAAACGATTCAATGAAAGATTTAACAGGCCAATATGGAGACTGAATATACTGGAGTAAACATGCAGGTTTGAAACACTAAGTTTTATTGGTGTGACATGCTCTCTGTTGATGTACATCCTGCGTGTTGCCCCCACAGGCCTTATCCAGCCGGCCCTGACTTTAATTTAGGGGGAGGGTGTTGCAGCTACATAGCACGAGAGGAACAGCTGCACACGGTTGAGGACAAAAGCGCTGCAATCTCCTGCATTTTTTTTTTTGGTGTGGGGGGGTAAAAACGGATCCTTTAAAGGCTAAATCTATAAACAGTTTAACAGGGTGAGACCTACTGAGGGCTCCTTCCAGGGTCCTGCTGTTGGCCGCACTGTAATTTGCTCCCTGGCCCTCAAACCTCTCAAGACACTACAGACACACCTCTGAGACAAATAAACACAATCCACCCACAGTGGTTCCCCACTATAAATTAGGAACATGTGTTTGCTGTACTTCTACTTATAACCTCACAATTTTGGACATTTCCTCACCAATCATAGACTGGAGTCTGTTTTTATGTTTGTGACATATACGTTTTGCTCCTGACAAACCTCGTAAACGTGACTCACACTCAAACGGGAAATTCACAGCGGATCAAATCCGTGTTGTCCTACCCACCGTATTTGAAATTGAGTTTGCTTATCACGACTTATTGACAGCTTGTTGCCTTTAGTTCTTTTTGCTGAGAAGGGAACGCCACCCATCTGCAAGTCGGCCATGATTTAATAATCTGGTGAAAAATATCTGCAACATAGCGTTTGACACACGTGTGGTTTAAAGCAAGAGGCACCGGCTTCAGGGATTGTGTGAGGTCATCAGGTGGTTCCAGGTGCTGTTCTGAGTCAGAGACGAGTCATCAGCTCAGAGGTGACAGACGCACATGAGCACACACCTCCACCTGGTGCTGCTCGTCATTGCCGCTGGTCCGCTGCCACGCTGAACTGATCAGCTTGCCTTTTATAGGAAAGTATTCACAGAGGATGCCTGGGATGGTAGGAGTGTGTCAGCATGTGAGTGTGTATGTGTCTATGTGCACAACTGTGCGAAATAACCTTGAGACCTCACAGAGCTGCTGAGTAATTCTCATCCCATTAATGGTAGAAGTTTGTTATTAAAGGTTCAGTGACATGTTTGGTGAAATGAGAAAGTCAAAAACCTTATTTACTTATTTATGCACTTGGAAGAAGCAATCATCAGGTCTTTTGAAATTTTGTGTTCATGTTGATTTCTTGTCATTTAAGTAATATTATGCAATATTTTTGGATAAAAAATTTAATATCATTTTAAAATACTTTTTTTTTTTTTTTTTTTACTACTTTTATTTTCCAGTTTTTGATGGTCTGCCTGGTCTGAGATTAATTTCCCTCCTTTGCTTGCGTATGTGGTAATAAAAACTGTTGTCCACACTCCAGGTCTTCTGCAACTGTTTTTTTTTTTTTTTCTCCCTTTGTGATGTGACCTGTTGGTTTGTCAACCTGAGTCCCTCATTCAAGTTGTCTGTAAACAAACTGGGCATTTTAACATGAGGGTCTATTGGGATTGACTCTTTTAGAATCAGCCTTAAGTGGGCATTCGAGGAACTGCAGGTCTTTATTTTTCACCCGGAGGTACTTGATGAGTGGACAAGACAAACATGTACAGGTCAGAAAGTACATATTTATGATATCCTCTATTTTCTGGCTATTCTTTCAGCTCACTTTGTTTTTTGTTGCTATCTTTTAGCTTGTTCTGCTGCTTCCAAGGGGCCAAAAGCTTACAATGTGAAGTTGGTAACTAAGAGCTTCTCCACCCTGTGAATACTTGCATTTTGTTGTTTTGCCTTGAACAAACTTGAATTGAATTGGTGCTTTTAGTAGCTCTAATTTCCCATCATCTAAAAAGATTTAATACTATTTTTTAAAAGTTTTTCCATGTTGATAAAACAAAATTTCATGCTTTTAACATTAAGTTTAACATTAATAATTTAACATCTAATTCTTTTGTGCCAAAAGATGGCACAAAAGAATAGATATCTATATTGCTTTCAGGCATACAAGAGCCTCCTGTTAGGCTCAAGTAATTTTGTTCAGCCTTGGAGCCTGCACCAGGTCTTTCTAACCCCTGACTGAAGAATCTCTGTCTGTCAGAGGGAGTGATGCAGCACATACAGGAATCATCTCTGTAATGTGTTTTTCAGTTATGTTCGCTGGTTTTCAGCCATGTTGGAAGGTTCTCCCCACTGTTTGAGCTGTTGCCTTTTCTGGTTTACTGGCCTTCTGTTTGTCTCATCAGAGCTGCTGGAAGGAACTAAAAGAGATTCCTCATATCTGTGCTATGTGATTCCATTCCCCACCCTTTTCAATCCTGAGCTTTGGAGCTCGCTGAGGCAAATTACAGTTTCCATTTCTATTCACAATGTCAGTTGGTGCTGTCACAAACACTCCAGTTGTGATAAGGGTTGAATGGGATCCCAGTGCTCATGTTGTCTAAACGGGCCGAGGCTCGTGTGGCTGTCAGACCCATCCTCTGGTTTTCCTGGTCACATCCAGTCCGCTCACGTCTCCAGTTCTGTGTCCTGGCACGCCCGCACTCTCTGGTTCTTTACCATGTTCTTCCTCTCCCCTCCTGCGCCTCTGCTGTTTCTCAAGTCCTGACTCTGGATATTGAGCCATTTCCCAATATTGTTTATTTGGCAAATGAAAAGCGGAAGCAGAGGAGCTATGAAAGGTACTGTCCACTGTTCAATTGTTCTGTGGTCCATCCTCTCATCTCTATATCTTTTTGTATGACTTGACTTGACTCCTGTTGGACTCCTTGGTGGCCATGTTGGCTCTTTAATGAGTTATTGAAGGAACGTTTATCTGCCGCGAGCTGGGTGGCAGCCTTTGATGGAGTCTGGTTTGTGTGACAGAAGTTTTGCTGCTGTTGAGTGGACGTTTTGGAAAAAGTTGATAACAGCAGGCTGATGGATGGCGGGAGCTGGAGGTGTCGTGGAAGGCTGCTGTAATTGATTTTAAATTAGTTGGTAATTAATGTAATAGTGCTGCGTAACAAACCAAATGAAATTTCTCTTTATTGTTTTAGCTTTCTTTCTTTTTTGCCTTTGACAGTGATTAACTACTTTAAATTTCTTTTTTCCTCTTCTTTCTTTCACCTTGTCACCTCTTTATCTTCTGTCGCTGAAGCTCTAATCTGCTCTCGCGCTTTCTATTTGTGGCCACTGAAAGACCCCTTGAAATCTGGTTTTGTGCTGCAGTAAAAGGTGCTCGTGGATAAGCCCCCCGCCCGAGGGCTTGCATAGTATGTGCATAGTCAGTGCACCACATCAAGGGTTTGTGGGGTGTTCAGCAAGAAGAAAAAGACTTTGATGAAAACTGCTGGCACATCTGGCTGCTTACCTTGCATTTAAGGCTGAGCACAGCCTGGTTGTATCAGCGTTGTCTCCAGATGTAATTAACAGAATGAGCTGGGCTGTCTCACTCTTTTTCAGACTTGAAACCCCTTGTAACAGAAGGTGCGACATTCTTCTGATTCTTAATACTAAACTTACTCATGTGCAGATTTTTTCTCTTCTGTGATGTTATACAATCATGGGTGGGGAAATCACATGAGCCACCACCACCGGCTGAGGTCACCAGTCATGTAAAAGTAGTTTAAAACACAAATAAAGATTGATCTAACACATAGACACTCACACACACTCAAAAGTTCAGATTCAGATGGAGCTCATAGTAGTTCATCAGTTGTGACAATAAATTGAGAAGATAATAAATTGATATGAACACAAAGAGCTCATAATATTACATAGGCCTTAATTGCATAGGCGCCATTTCACAAAAGCCTTTTGTACTTTATACAATAGGATCTGGAAAAAGGTCTTTTCACTGAGAAGCTTACTAGGTGAGAGAGAACCCAATTCTATTGTTTTTGTTAAAAAATGTAAAGCAAAATCTAATCATTGCTGCTAGATATGGGAGATATTTGACATGGTATGTGCAAAAATGAAATGAAATTACAACATAATGACATGTTTCTCTTGTCTGAGAAATGGTGCATGAAATTCATTCATTGTTTATATAACCTAATGCATGTCCAAAACATCATGATAATTCTGCTCGTCTATGAAATAAATGTCCAAATTATAGTTCTCTAAAAGATAATGGTCAAAATAAAATTAATGAGTCTGAACTAAACTGTTGATATGTTGCTGCAGTGTTTCTCCCCAACTATTGTTTCTTTTAACAGACTTTTTATTGTGTGTGGGTCTAATTGGCGTTGGTGGGTCATGCTCGCTACTCCGTGTGAATGGTGTTGCTGCACGCTGCTGGATGCTTTCAGGGCCCAACGGGCCCGGTCTGGTGTGTTCTGCTGTCTCAGGTGCTGTCACTGTGTGTGTGTCTTGTGTGTGTGTGTGTGTGTGTGTGTGTGTGTGTGTATGCGTGTGTGTGTGTGAGGGCTCTGCTTGTTACACAGAATGTTCCTTTTAAAGCGAAGACGCTGAGTGGTAGTTTGCCTGCTTGGCTGACCTCCATCAGAGTGAGGCAGGCAGGGTGGGGGGAGGGTTTATTAGTGCAAACATTTCCAGTTTTTCCTGCATCCAGGACATTGTTGTGGTCTCTCTGCAGCTGTTTATGGAAAAACAGGAGGCAGGTCTTTGCCCTCAGTAGTTTCTTTTGTGCTGACTGCACAGTGTGGTCAAGGCATGTTGGCATTCGGCTCCTGCAAAACAAGGCCTTAAATTGTAATCACATTTGCTCTGACGTTTCTGTGCCTGCCCTGGAAGAACTAATGTTTCTTCGCTGCTAATTCGCTCCGGGGCAACTGAACCTTGTCACTTTCAAAGCTTACTGGGAGTACAAAGCCTCTGCCTTTGCTCTGCTGACACAAACTGTGCTTGGGTCGGATTTCTTAACCAGTCGAGAAGAGGGGTGAAAAACATCGATCAGTTTTACCTTTTCACACAAACATGAACAAATTAGTGTGCATAATATATTGGTGAATGAAGTGGTGTTGAAACCAGGGCTGCAACTAAAGATTATTTTGATATTCACTTATTCTATTTATTATTTATTTGTTCCGTAAAATGGTTTAAAACATCAATTCACTGTTTTTCAAAGCTAAAGATCCAACCTAAAGTAGTTTCTTCATCATTTTTTTAAATCCAGACCAACAGTCCACAACCCAAAAGATCATTACTTTACTAATGTAGAAGACAGAACAAAAAAAAACAGATTTGCAAAGCTAGAATCTGTAAATTTGGACATTTGATTCAAATCAGTTGAATATCAAAATAAATGGCAACTAATCAATTAATTGACTTTTCACTAATTGTGAAAGTGCTGTAGAAGCCAGTGAACAGTGGGTGTACCTGGTTGTTGGCAGTAGGGGGTGCTGTTTGCTGTAAAGCTCAACGAGGCGTTAAGCATATGTGTTTCTAATGATGTTGGGTTGATGTCTGTTACTGACTCTGTAGCCCATATGTTTAATGTATCACCCTCCGCTGAGATGAGCATTTAATGAAAAAGCTCTATGTCCTCTATGTCTACTTCTCTATCCCATGTGACTGGCAAGGACCCAGTGTCATCTCCTTTTCTCAGTTGCTCCTTTGTTCAGCATCCAGCTGAATCAGAGCCGCGTTCTTATCGTTGAGGTTTGTACAGGTTTCTTCCTCCCTCTCCATCTGCTTGCTGTTCTCCTTCACTCTGCTTTTTCTACCTCAAATGTGGAATCAGTAAGAGAGGTAATGAGTTGTTTTTTGTTTTGTTTTTTTCCCCCCCCCTGCTTGTTGAACCGAATGGGTTTTATGTCCCTTTTTTTTTTTTTTTTTACTATCACTCTGCATGTAAGATGGATAGTTGTTAGGTTCTGATGTCTTTGTGTACCCTGTGAGTTTTAGCTATTGAGCACTGAGACCAGGCAAAATACATTTCACTGTTTTTTATATTTTAGGACCAGAAATATCAAATATGCGCCTTGGACTTTTATTTTAAATGTAAAGGATTTAAAATACATTAACTGACTGTCTTTGCCTTTTTCCTGCTTGTGTGTATTATATGATGCAAAAACGTAAAATAAAGATATGCTTCAAAATGAGAAAAGTTCTTAAAGTCTACATTTTTAGCTTGATAAAGGACATACAGTGGCAATACCCCTGTAAAAATACCAGTTTTTTTGTCTTGTAAAAGAAAAACATGAAGGTATTTTCACAACTTTTCCACCCTTAATGTGATGTATGACTTGTCCAGTGCAATTGGGAAAAATAAGCACATTTTTCAGGGCGATGAAGTAAAACTAAACAACTGAGATAGTGAGGTTACAGAAATGTGCACACCCTCTTATAAGTGGGGATGTGGCTGTGTTTGCATTTAACCAAATACATTCAAACTCGGGTTAAATTGGAGATGACACACACCTGTCACCATTTAAAGAGCCTTAATTAGAGTTCAGCTGTTCTAGTATTTTTTTTTTTTTGTGGTCCACTTTCTGCAGGCGTTTCTGCAGAAAATGTGTTAGACGAGGTGGGGATGGGGGGTATGAGACAATAACAAAGCTCTTAAAGTGTGGTTGTTTATAAATGAATGACTTAAGGCCGAGTTTCTGTTCTATTAAGTGATACTGCTGGGATTTCCTGGTGTGGGGTCTGTCAGTGTATCTTGGAGTTAGATGCTGCAGCAAGTGTGTAAAGTGGTTCTCCTCTGAAAGAAGAAAAGACGACAGCACTCGTGAACTTGCTGAAGTCTTATCAGGTGTTTTTTTTTTTTTTTTTTTTTTTAATTGTGTGAGACATTACTATAAAACCCTGGAGTTGGATATAACATCCAAGCCTGGCTTAATTTTGCAAAAAGACATTTGGAATCTCCTAAAAATGTGTTCTGGTCTAATAACAAACAAGTTTGAACTACATGAACTACTCCATAATTCCAAAAGGTATATTTGGCACAAAAAACAATGCTCCGTTCCCATGAAACACAATGGTGGGAAACATTTTATTTAAAAAGCCAGTAGTTGATAAAATATAATCTCTCTGTTAGTGCCACCTCTAACCTATTTAGGCATCTCTGACTTGGGCCAAGAGAGGTGCAGAGGTCTATTTTGAGATATTGTTGCTATCAAAACTTGTCACAGGCAGCGTAGCTCCATATTAGGACCTGGACAGGAGTTGTATGGTATTGTAAATCTGATAAAACGTCCCTGATGATGTCATCAGGATTATCATAGTTTGGACTGCCAGATTACACATTTTTACAAACTGAGGGCATTGCAAATAATCTGGATTTATCAGTTTTAACCAAACATGTGATTAAGTTGCAGTATAAGGGAATATAGGATTTAGTTTGTTGAAGTTCGGCTGAAATCAAGACATGTTGTCTTCTGCTGCATTCACCATCCAGGTCCATTTTGTTCAGACTGAAATATCTCAACAACTGTTGGATGAATTACATGGAAGATATCAGTCACTGTGCACGATAATCTTTGATAATCCCTTGACTTTACCTTTCATATCACCAGCAGGTTGACTTTTTTTTTTTTTTTTTAAGTTTTCTAAAGTATGATTGCTGCAGTGTCTTCGGCATAACTTTAATTTCTGACTACATACTTGCAATACTAGTGGCACCCCCATTCCCATTTGCATTGTGCCAATTGTTAAATGTTACCATACATATTCTATGCTGAGGACTGTACCATGGTTCGATTATGGCATATTGTAACCATTTTAAAGTAAAAATTTTTTACTAGTGACACATATCGCCATTACATTACAACAAATACCTCATAATGCACATAGCTGGGACAATCAGTACTGTCTTGTTTTGTCTGTTTTGTCTTGTTGAATTTGTCTTTCCACACCCTACTACTTATGTCTTGTCTTGGGGTACTCATGTCTTGTCCTGTCATGCTTGTTTGTTTGTTTGTTTTTAGTTTAGCAACACTAGGCAAAAGTAGCTTTAAGCTACTGCACTTTACCATTGTAGTTTAGGATTGTCCTGTCTTGCGTACCTGCACTTTGATGTTGTTGTACATAAACGCATAGGATAGTGAGAAACGAAATTTCGATTCCTTTGTATGTCAAGTACATGTGAAGTAATTGACAATAAAATTGACTTTGACTTTGATTTTGAGTTGTGTCTAGAAACCCTATTTAGTTTTGTCCATTCTGGCCTACTGTATGTAGTGCAATATGGTGAGATTCTGAGGGGAACAATGCTCAATCTAAAATAAGAATACAATACACATTATTTTGATTGAATGTTATGTACTAATTAAAACAGTTATGATTATTATATTATATTTCTTTCTTGTTCCATTAGGTGTTGAAAAATCTTACAATCTGCACTTTTTAAGTGAGTAATGGTTTATTTTTTCATAGTCATAGAAAAAAACATAGGCAATAGTTCTTTATGATTAGGTTTTAGATTATTTAGATTTACTTTTTAGTCAGATTCAAAAACTTTCATTATTACAGCGTATTCATTGAGCACAGAAAAACGAGCTCATTGTGCCGTTTGTGAAAGCTGTAAATGCCAAATGACATTGTAGGAATAAAACATCTAGTTCATCACATTTTCAGATCAGGTTAACATTGCAGCACTAAAGGGTGTGAGTGGTGACTGCATCAGTTGAATTAGGATGAATAAAAAAAATTGCCACGGTTCCGTGCATAAAAGGCAAAATACTGTGACTCATGTTGAGGTCAAGCAGAAACATTTGCTCAGTTTGGCTTCACAAGTGCAGCGATGATGGACGTAATTCCATTATTTGTATTTATGTATGCTCTCAGTTTTTAGTTTTCGGGCCCTCCTCGTCTTCATTTTCTCACCGTTCTGGCTCCATCTACCGCTGCTCCTGGCCTTTCATGACCACTGCTTGTCATTATCGTCATTCGATTGCTCTGGCGCTGATGAAGTGGGGAAAGCACCGTTCTAAATCCATCAGCCCCGCTCACGACCCCACCCACAGAGGCCATGCCTGCACTCCTCCAGCAGCAACACATGCGCCTCTAAAGGGGGGGGGGTCTGCTGGCAGGGCCTATGGACGTGTCACTCTATCTTTTCCCAGTAGTCCTGTCCCACAACCCTCCAGAGCTCTGACCTTCTCCAGGACTGTAGGACCTATTAACTCAAAAAGAAAAAGAAACACGTCTTACGAACTTTTTAACCTGAAAGACAACAACTCCTAAGAGTCCATGGCTCACTGAGAAGACAACAAACATTAAGAAGGTATGTGCTTGGTTGGCTGACTATGGGTTTAGTTGTTGATCAAAGTTATTGAATGACTTTTGTGAATCAACATTATGTTTCAGTGTCTCTTTTTTTCAATTTTACCAATTACATCAGATGACTTGAGGTTGGATTCCAATATATCTTTAAATGCTAAAATATATATATTTTCTTTTATATTATAAAATATATATACATATTTGTAAAAATGTCAAGTTTGTTCTATTCACTTTAATTGAGGTGGTGATTCAACAGAGATCCACACCGGTCTGAGTGCGTTTTTATCTGGGCGTGAGTTGAGGAGATGAACCTCTGAAGTTATATTTGCATGTTGGAGGCTGCCGAGCTTCTCTGTGCGTGATTCATTCAGCGGTGACTGGCTGAGGGCGCTACAGTTGTTCATTGTGCTGCACCTGCTCTCACTCCGTCAGGACACACAGACAGAAATAGAGCGCCGCTGCCTGACCGGACAGCACACACACACATACACCAAATGTTTCTCCATTTAAATTTAAACAAGCTGAGTCTTTAATCTGCACTTCTTTGTTGGACATAATGCTACAGAGCATTTAGGAGCAGCCATCAATGAACGCAAGGGACCAATTTTAAACCTTAAAATATTTGAACCTGCATTTTCTCTTTGTTTCAAAAAGCTCTATATTTATGCGCGAGCTCCCGTGTGCATCATTTAATCATTAAGCCTTGAGCGCTGGATTTAATTTTACAGTCCTGGTCCAAATATTCCCAAGCCCTACTTCCCACTTACTTAATTGGCTGAGGCCTGATCTGCTTTCCGGTGTCAGAGGTGGCGGGGCAGAGCGGCGATGTTGTGACGGTGTCTGCTCACACGTGGTCGGCGTCACATGGTCGGCCATCATCGTCCTCGGGAGCTGTTCACACCGTCAAAGTTGCTGGAGGGGGATTGGCATGATGTGATTGGCTCAGAGCAAGAGCACTACTCTGTTGCTGGTGAGAAGGTGCACTGTGCTAATGGTTCGGCATATTGACGTATTGGTCTGTTTCAGGTGATGATCTGGAGGTCTACAACCTTTGTTTTTTTCCTCATGTTTCCATTTTGCAAGTTGAGATCAGCCTCAGTCAAGATGGATTGCAGTTTTTTTTATTTATTTTTTTTTATTATTCTGTAGTTTACCACCAGCCGCTCCATCAATTGACACATTAAGACCTACAGTACAGCAGCATAAAACTTGTTAACAACCTTTGCAGAACTGAGAAACGGACGATCATGGACGTTATGTGGATTAATGTTGCACTGAGGAAGCACTGTGACCACACATGTCTCATACTGCTGCTCAAAGCCTTATTTTAGCCTGGACACCCTCTTGATAAGGCCCAGAGTTGGATGAACACAGGCCTGACAACTTAAATAGGGCTTTAGACTGACCTCACACTTTGTTTTGTTTACTGTTCTGTTGCCATAGATGAGCATTGCTCAGTTTTTTTTTTCTGTGGTATACTTTTTTGTTCCTTTAACCACAACAGCAATGTTAGATACTAGTTAATAGTTAAAGTAAAATACTTATTAATGGTACATTTAATTTGGGACATTCTACAGAATGTGACAGTACATATTGAAAATATAGTTTGTTTATAAGGACAAACTATACTCTATACATACTATATAAAATAAGTTATAATAAAAAAATAAAAAAAATTAAAAAAAATAAAAATTATTATAGTGCAAAGTTTTTTTTATTTTTTATTTATTATTATTTTTTTTTAATCAAACAAGTAAAAGGAACAAGTTCTTGTCTGCCAGTATAGACGTGTGTTAGTTTTGGGGTAATGATTTTCCTGGCAACAGTAATCGGATCCTCCCTCTCTGCTCTCTCTAAGAGTAGCGGATGAGTCTAAAGTCAGGAAGTGTCCCTGTTATCTGTGGAGCTGCATGGCTACGCTCCAGACTTAATGTAGCACCCGGAGCCCTGCAACAGGCTTAGTGCTGGTGGTCTCATGTGGTGCCTCTTAAGTGCATATTTCCCCCCTCCCTCTGTGGCGGCTTTCCCTATATTTAAAACCCAACCAGTCCCAGTTTAAAGTCGAATTAGCTGTGATTTATGAAGAGCCACTAATAGCACGTAGAAGGGTTTGGAGTTGGGGTCTTTGCCCTTGACGTTGACCCTGCAGACGTGAGCTTTGAAACAAGCTGCTGTGAATCAGATGTAACGCGAACTGTGAAGAGGCTCACAGAAGGGTGTTAGTCTGCTTGGTAAGATTTTGGATGCATCATAGTATCTCATACATATGCAATATTTTTCTCGAATATTTATTTATTTAAAAAATATATAAATTTTACAGTTCTGCAGAGTATCTTCTGGAACAAACACCCAGAACACCTAAAACAACCCAGAGTTATTTTAAATTCAGGCTGCAGAGAAAATAACTCAAAAAAAACATAAAAAAAATAAAATGGAGTTTTGGTTATAATTTGTTTTTTTTTGCTGCCCCTCCAGAAAAAAACACTATATATTGTGATAATCTGACTGGACAATATCACAATGTTAAATTTGGGATTTGGGCCCAGGTTTATGTTACAAGTGAACACTCAAAATAAATAATTTTCCGACAGACTACATCTGTCCTCTTGGATGAGTATTTTTGTCATGCGTCTTGTTCTCACTGTGAGCGTCTTCCCAGCCCAAATCTTGCAAGAATTTGGGCTGGACTCTCCTGTCATTTCCAGTGAACACTCCATCTCTGGCCATTTTCTGGGACTGGCCTGCTGACAGCCTGTCGACAGGCTGTTGTAGACAGGCTCCTACAACAACTTTGGATGGGACTTATCTGTGGAAACAAGGAATTCACATAGTTTGAACCCTTTCGTGAAAAAATGTATCAAGGGGGGGAAGGAAACCTGAGGAGAAAGTAAGGCAATAAACGGTCGCGTCACTGCTTTTTAGTATTCTAACGTCTTTGGCTGATCACATGCTCTTCTGAATGGATAAGTAGTGGTGCCATTGACAATATCGTTGTTTATACATCGCAGACCTGGACTACAAGAGATCATAGTTCAGTGAGTTTCCAGCTCTTGCTCTGGAAATAGGTGGATCCTGCCAGGCTTGGATCACTGCAGCTACATTTGGTTCACTTCACAAATGGCAGGCCGCACTCCTCTGGCTCACCTCGCTCTGTGTCGACCCTGGAGGAGAATGAGAGCCACAAGCTTTCCGCCGGTGTCTTTCCCCTCCATCCCCTCTACTGCTCCCGTCCTCCAGTTGGGAAGCCGCCACAGCGTCCAGGTATGGAAACTAACTCGCTGGCAAGCAGGATTGACGAAGAATTCTGGTGCTTTTTCGTTCTTCTGCGACCAGATGCGCTGTCTGTCTCGCATTGAAGCATGTGCATTGTTTAGCAGCTGAAGGGTCACGTGCATTTGTTCCTGTTTTTTAGGTACAGATCTTTCCCCAGGGTTCCATTTTTTTCAGTGGAAACATACTCCTGGATTTCAGGTGCATCACTCCCTCAAGGGCCTCATAATGTTTGCACAACAGATGGTCATACAGTAAATAAGTTCATCAAGCTTTTATTAATACTAATTGCAATAATCAGATTACAGTTTACACACTGTTTTAGTCAAGTGCTT
Organism: Eupleurogrammus muticus; assembly: GCA_036785175.1. Lineage (NCBI taxonomy): Eukaryota > Metazoa > Chordata > Actinopteri > Scombriformes > Trichiuridae > Eupleurogrammus > Eupleurogrammus muticus. Next base: position 3,064,426 of record JAYKQN010000016.1, on the reverse strand, counting down.
ATTTGAGTACAGGAAAGGTAAAAACGATAAACATGTTTAAAAAAAAAATAGTGTCTGTTTTTGTTGTTCCACATGTGATCTCCACAGCAGCCACAGAGAAATTTAAAGGCTCCATGAAACGGGAAAAAATGCATTGTCAATTGTTCATGTTATATGCCAAATGCTAATGCTAAGCTTCCCCCACCCTTTTTGTAGTCCAATCAAAATGTGAGGATTTGATTTAAATTTCTCTCCTCACCTCTCTAATTTCATTCAACATGCTTCACTGGACCCCCTAATAACCAAAAGATTACACTTTTATGATATTTAACAGTTAATGAATGTCTGTATTTTGAATCTGTCTTTGGAGTAGAGAACTGCCTCAGTAACTGAGGCGTAGCTGATACAGGACCATTTGAAGCACTGTGATTGGCTGACAAACACAGGCATCTCTGGAGCTCTTGGAGCACTTCATGTAGAGTCACTGAGGTTCCAGCTTCAGACCCCTTATCAATTTTATTTTGGGAAAGCCCATGCTGCTGTGTTTGTGTGTTTCTCAGTGTTAATCCCCTGTACAGTTTCCAGAGAAGGTCAGCAGTGTCTCAGGTCACAGGGCAACTGTAAAGTTTCATAGACCTGATGCAGTAGTGAAGAGAAACTGATAACCTCTTGTCCCTTGAGTGTTGCTTAAAGACTGCGATTTGAACTCAGACGCCCTGCAGGGGTCAGGCTACCAGTAAAGGGCCATATTGCATTGCATTTTAACATATTCATTGGTTTTCCTGGAAATATTTACCTGTACAATAATGTTAAGGTCTTGCACTAGTTTGAGTTTTTTATTTTTCTGGCTGGTTCTGGTTTGTGACATACGTCACGACTGAACGTACAGTGATTGGTTATGGCAGATCTAGAGTCACTCTGAGAAGATCCAATAGTTTTAAACTTCAACCAAGTTCTCACCTCCAAGTTAGTTAACATGTGTCAAAGCGGCGGGAACCGGCACTCTCTGTACAGATGAAATGTAGTATGAGAGTCTGGTAATATCAAATTTTTCTTTTATACTTGCACTTAACATTTTGTATAACTTGGAAAAGCGCTGAACGCATGTTCATAATATTCAATTCAATTCAATTCAATATTCAATATTGTAATTTAGCTTTTTTTACTAGTAGGGCTGATTCATTAGCTACCTTGTCCTTCTGTGACTTTTTTTTTACTCTCTAGAGGGCAAAGGGCACATAAAAGACTTTGTTTGCTTGATGCTAACATCCCATCATGTCCAGTGAAAGAAATCAAGCAACATTGCAAAGAGAGTCTTGAACTGCCTTTATGTGCACATATGATTATCTTTACCTTTCATTCTCTACCCCCTCCTTCTGGATTTACAGCCCTGCAGCAGAGGCCCAGGCTCTGTTATGTGTCTGCAGAGACAGCATGGCTGCACGTGCTGGATCCCTCCGCCACTCTCTCGCCAGACCTGATGGATATCTTTCCTATGGGATGTCATAAATCTCTACTTTATTTCTAAGAGAGCTGTGAAAGAGCCGAGAGCAAGGGACAAGTCCTGCTATAATGCTGTTTCTGTCTTTCTTTGTGTATTCCGTCTACTCCTGTGAAGGTGATGTGGCCATTAAGTCCTCCTTTCCCAGCAAACCTGTCAGGGAGCCTGGATGGCGTGGCAGGTCATTTTAAGTGCAAACGCGGACTGTCTGGAAGTGTTTATCTATTAATGACCCGCTGACTGGTTGCATATGTGCGCTGGTCCAGGCTGAAACGGCATCCACTGGATGTGGAGCTGGAGGCACATCTGGGGGGATGATTAGTGGAGAGGTGTGCCTCGGTTATTATATTAAACACAACCCACCTTGCTTTCCACGCTGTTTAATTTCACAGTCCCTGGTGCCTTTTTGTTGCTGTGTTTGACAACCTTAGCATAATCATACATCAGCCTGAGACTGACATTGTTATTAGTTTTAACAAGTTATTAATAAATTAAATATAACTGATGTACAAACTGATACTTGAACTATTCACAGCGTGCACATGTAGAATATCTTCAGTGCTTTGTGTTTTTAATAACTTACCAAAACTTTTTTCTTGTTTTGTTGGCTACACTTTAACTTTAACTTGGCTCAGTTCTCGTTAACAAACTGACACTTCTTGTGTGTTACGTTAAGAGATCTCTGCTTTTACATGCTCTAACTGATGATTCACCTGCTTTCTATGCTCAGACGCCAGCTGACATTTCAGTTTATTCTTGGCGTCGACATCTTCTGCTGGTTCAGCTGTTTTTCAGCTCTGACTCTTCATCTGCTAATTCAACTATGCTAAACACGGACATACAAACTGACCCCTAAGTGTGTTAATGTATAACACTGATATTAGGAACTTTCAGCTCTACAACATTAACCTATACAGAACAAGAGATTTTCTGACTGTCTCTTTAACATTATTATATTGGAAACTATTACAATTAATCATTTTAATTTGGGGTATCTAAGACAGTTTGGGAATCCAGGCTGAATGCATTTCTCTCTGGATTGAATGTTTTAAATCATGGGACAATATTTATAGAACTAGATCCTCTTATAACCAAAAAAAACAATTATTATCCAACTTTCTGACATATGGAATCTTTAAAGCCCACAATGTTCTGATTGGTCAATTCCTGCAAGATGCCCCTCGGTAGTCTAACGTAACGTAAACATACGAGCGGTCATACATGAACAATCATGCATCAGTTAACTTTTAACTTGACGGCAGCATTTAGACATCAAATTAAGCTTTGGGAAATTTGACTGTTCAACAAAGTCACCTAACTTTATAATGGCACATAAATCTCTCTCATAAAGGTCTTGAATGAACATTGTACGACAGTTGATTTTCAGTGTTAGCTGTAGCTAAAAAGCCACGGTGGACGTGGTAGTGTTTGGAAATCATATGTACACAGTTGAACATGAGAATGCATGAATTTCCCACTTTTATCCAGGGTTCCAATGTTAAAATCACATGGTCTGAATGTTATTTCAAAGATCGAAATGAACAAAAGCCTAGGATAAACGCTGAATGCTTGCATGTTCTGGCATGAGCTGAAGCCTTTGAACATCAGCATAAATTATTGTCAACCCAAAAATATTGGTACTGTAGTGGCCTTCAGAACCTGCACGGGTCTCGCTGGTTTCTTGGAAAGTAAAAATGATATAGTTTTTCATGGGATGTTTCTGGTTCACCACTTCGTCATGTTGTGCCGACAGAGGCTTTGATTTCTCTTGACCTTTGATCCAGTTTGTGGTCTCCATGCTGTCCTTTCTTTGCTTTTTTGTCTTTTAAGCTGTTTTACGGTCAATGTATAAGCACTTACAGAAGCAGTCAGTTTCTAAATACAGTCCATGGTCTGCTTAGACTTGGGGCTTGCATTATGTCTAATTTGTGTTGATTTGCTGCAGTTGTTTCATGTTATTTTTATCATAGAGACAGTTATATGTATGCAACATTTGAGTCCAAGACAAATTCCCCCTAAGGGACAATAAAGTGTAATGTATTTTGGAAAAGGTTTTTCTTGAGTTTCTATAAGATACTGGATCATGTATTGTTTAAAAAACAAACGTGTTTTAAAACCTGTCTTTGCAGCTGAATTTGACCCAGTTAGAAAACGTATAATTTTGCAACATTTGTTTTCATTTGCACATTTAATATCAAGGCCTCGGTATGTTTGCACATGGTTTGACTCTGGCTGTGATATGAGGCAAATGTAATCCCTCTTAATGAAGTACACACACACGCTCGCATTCCTCATATCTGCAGCAGCGTTGTTGCTAATTATCACTCATTACGTGAGCATAGTGAAATAAATACTGTTTACTTTTGAGGTCACTTCCTTGTTTGTTTATACTCATGTCTTTTCTCTGGAGGGGCCTACATTATGGTCTGCACTAATCCTCCAATCCACCACAAAGATTAGAGAACAAGAGCAGTGTTGCATCACCGCAGCGACCTGTAAGATCTTGCCCATTGCTGGCAGTAAAGTCTCATCATTGCTAATAACAGGGAAGCAAGTGTGGTTTTGTAGGTCTGATCTCATCCCTGTAACAGATGAATCCGAAAAACAAACATTGCCTCCGAGTCAGACGACCAGATGGTGGATGGCGGTGGGCAGAGGCCATGGTGATCATGTTTTGGTTTGGGTTTAATTAAAGTCATCGATGATCATATTTCAGTTCATTTACATCTGTTTGTGAAGCCTTTCGCCATTTGAGGGGTGAGGAAAAGACCACCTCAAAACTTGGGTGCCAGTTTGTTTTTCATCTGAGTTTATGGCCCTGTTGGCTGCAGAGTTAGTAGTGTGTGCCATGAGAGATTAAACCAACGTTCTAACACTGAATAGAAGGAAGTAGTTCAAATGTCAACAAATTGTGTTCAATATTTTTGTGTCGGTAGCACTTTTAGCGTGTGCCCACCATCGTGTGTGTGTGTGTGTGTGTGTGTGTGTGTGTGTGTGTGTGTGTGTGTGTGTGTGTGTGTGTGTGTGTGTGTGTGTGTGTGTGTGTGTGTGTGTGTGTGTGTGTGTGTGTGTGTGTGTGTGTGTGTGTGTGTGTGTGTGTGCGCGCGCAAATGAGCTCATTTCTAAGAACCAGCCAAACATGCCACCTCCAGAGTTTACACATCCAGCCAGTGAGTCACAGGCTGACATGGCCTCCACCTGTGCAGCCTCCCGATGGTGCGACCTGATGGATTTATGACATTTGACAAATGTGATTGTGATAAGTCTCTCCCATGTTTCTGAAATGATCCGACAACCTGACTAAGTTGAGTGGCGGCAATCCACGCATCTTGGCTGTTCCTGTCATTTTGTGGCTGCCGAATCACCAAGCGTTTCCCCCCCTGCCACAGTGGATGGATCTGCTTCATGTTGGTACCTGCATGTTTCGGGCACCGACAGGTTTCACTCTGTATGCTTCTGAAAGATAAAGATACCAGCTCGTTTTTCCCAGCAGCGTCTGGCCATGTGTCAGCCTCCCGGCAGTGCCCCTGGCACACAGATAAGCGTATCAGCACCACATTAAGTGAAGCCTGCACACGCGTCTGTGTTGTTCTGTTGCCGTCCTCGCAGCTCATTTGTCAGGGTTCATACACACCTGGTGCACTATCTGCTCATGTGTGCTTCCAAACCCCTCTGATTGTGTGAAAAGGAGGATCGTGGGACTTTATGTAAATTTGCTGTGTTTTCTTTCCCACTTTCGGTTTCATTTCAGCCATTCAAGGAAGGATAGTGTTCTCTCTCTCTCTATCTCTCTCTCTCTCTAGCTCTGTTCCTTCTATTTTTTTTTCCCCACTTGAGAGATGGCTGGAATTTCTCATCTGGCTGAGAGGGTCATTTTAACTTTCTTCTCTTCACCCTGCTTTACTATATTTCCACTCCCATCTCTCCCCTTTTCGTGACGCTCTGCACTGGTTTCTTTGGCATCCTGCTCATGTGTGTAAGCCAGTGCTCTCTTGGGATGCTCCTAACTATCGCAGTCTCTCTCTCATACATACACACACACACACACTCACACACACACACACACATACATACACACAGACTTGGACTTATTTCTCCTTCCTCTGTGCCTGTAAGACACATTCTGTAGCAGGCAGGACACTTTGCTCCAATCCGGCGCTGCAGTAGGGATGGGGCCTGACTCGCTTGCACGTGTTAATGAGCTTACCCAGCGCTGAGCAGCTTTTGGCCCGTGGCCGCTGCCGGTTAGCGAGAGGAGCCAGAGCGGAGAGTGGTGGATATCAGAAGGGGCAGAGCCACAGCCACAGCTCCACCACTCCTCCTTCTGCCTTACCAGGACACGCTCTACTCTTGTGTACCAGCACTGCGGCTGGGACTCTCTCTGCTCCCTCCCTCCCCCCCTCCCTCCCCTGCCTCTCTGTAACGCTACCTGATTCCCTCCTCTCTCCCTCGCCACTGCCTGTCCCGGAGCACTGACAAAACCGTTTTTGTAGCTGCATCACCTCTTGCGCGGCTGTCCTCTCCTCCTCTCTCCCGTGGTTTCCACTCCGTTTTCTGACTTTCCCTCTCTTTCTCCCCCCCCCCTCCCCCCCTCCTCCCCCGCGTTGCCAAAATGTACCGGAACCAGTGGATCTCGAATTACCTGAGTCACGTCAAGTTTTGCGGCCAAGGTAAGAGCAGGGTCTGTGTTGGCTCCACAGCTTCTGTGCAGGGATGAGATTTTGGAGCTCGGGGCTGAGAGCCGGAAGGGGGGGGGGGACAGGTTGCTGGTGTTGTGCTGCCGGGGGATTTGAGCTCTAGAGAGTTGGCAGGCAATAAACTGCGGAGCCTTTCCTCTCCGCTCACTGTCCTGCTTTCTAGCCAGCTGTCCTTGCTGCAGCTGTAGCCTCCAAGGGCATGACGGAGCAGAGATAAGGGACCCGTGGTGCAGAGGGCTGTTTCAGAGAGGCAACCCTTTCTGGGCTCCACGGCTACTTGGCTTCAGACGGAGTTAGGATACGTGTGTGGATGTGTTTTCAGATTCTACAGTTGCTGGATGATAAAAACAAGTGGGTTTACCTCACAACATTTTCAGTCTCCTGATGACCTACATTTACTCTAGTCAGTGTTTAACCAATTTGATGTCTTGATGTTTAAGATCTAAAGGGCTCATTACACCCATAAAAAATTCCATATTTCATATATTTCCATAGTTTTGCTGTGATCAGTAGATTACCTTGCAGTTCCTATATGTATGTTTTTTTTTTTTTTTTTTGTTTTTTTTTTTGCATCAGGTCCAAGTTGACTTCATGAATTGAATATATTTGCTGTCACACCATCTACTTTTATTTTAGCCCCTCAGTGGTACGGTAGAATACAACATACTTTATTTTCCCTGAGAGGATATTTATATAACCGCCTCCATAATGAAAACAACATAACAAAGCAGCAACTGTAGTAAATCAATGAAAATTACACACATTCCACATATTGCACATTCCACATATTGAACACCCACAACCAGAGATGATGATACCGTGAAGCTATTGCACAACCATGAGTAACCTTTAAACTTTTAAATGAGTTTTTTTTTTTTTTTAATCTGTTGTCTTTGAATCCTCTGTATGATCTGTTCATTGATTAGATCTCATAAACTGCTGCTCAAAAGAGGTGGAGTTTCAGATGGTGATGAGCTGGGTTAATCGTAATGCGTTCGTAAATAAACTCTGAGCATGTTTTCCCATTCGCTAACATGCCAGCAGCCTTGCTAGTTTCTCCATTGAATAAAATGATGTAAGGTCCCAAGAAGGAACTGCTGGAGGGGGGGGAAACAGCACATTAGACTGATAAAGTGACCACTCAGAATGGGCCAGTTGCTTAGCCCCCAGAAATGCAGCGTGCAGCGATGTCAAGAAGCGCTTAATCCATCAAATTCAGACTGGACACTGCTCTCCCTCATGTCTTCAGCAATATATTCACCCGATGGACTGGACACTGCTCTCCCTCATGTCTTCAGCAATATATTCACCCGATGGGGATCAATTATTGAAATGATTATTTTTTTTTTTTTATAGTGGTGTACAATGTCAATCACTAGTGCACATATGCACGAATCACTGATGAAGATGCAACCTAAATGTTATCAGTTTACTTTTATAGAAACCTAAAGAAAAATAATCAGGTTTGAGGAACTGGAACCAGGTAATGTGGACATTTTCTTTTATTCTTTTATTATTCTTTGATTATCAGAATAGTTGGTGTTTAGAATAGTAGTTGGCAACTAATCATTTAGTTGTTGTTGTTATTTGTAGCACTTTGGGTGGTCCAAAACACAAAAAATGCCTTATGAAAATGCACTCAATTTTATATTCTCGAGATGTCACACAAATATATTATATACACTATATTTACAAAAGTATCTGTAAATATAGTGTATAAAAGTACCTGCTTTGACTCTCATATGAATTCAAGTATCGTTCTCATGGCAACCACGAACACCGACCCATCCAGATGAGGAAAAGTGATTCATCACTCGAGAACGCCGCTCCACTGCCCTGGAGATTTAAGGTGCACTCACATTGGATAGAATTACGTGTATAGTCAATGCAAAGTCGCGATTAGACACAAATTTTTTCGCGGGTAATAGGACAGACATGGTTCTGCAATGTCATGTATGCAATTTATATATATATATATATATATATATATATATATATATATATATATATCCTGAATCTCAATGCTGACATCACTCAAATTTGCCAGTTCAATATTTTCAATGCGATAAACGTGAAGAAAATCTAGCTCCAGTATGAGCAGCCTTCCTGCACCTCAATTGATTATGCAACTCTGTCTGGCCAACACGTTCATGTCTGCTTTTCTCTGCAAATGCTTCTAATTCCTCTAATTCTCTGTGATATATTCTGTGAGTGAAGAGTGAGTGCAGAGTGAGTGCAGAGATATGGCCTCTCCATGCTTAACTGGCTGGGAATCAACAACAGGTGGCCCAGCACTTTCTGGATTTAATGTGAGTGTGGTTGGAGGGCGGCTATTGAAGCATATTTGGGGTTTGGGGATGACACCTGTGCCAACGTATTTCCGTGGCCCCAGGTTTCCTCCCCAGGATTCAGTTTTGGACAGAGCTTCCTGTGTAGCCTGTTGCTCATTGTTATTGGTTTAACACCAACACCTAATAGGTTTATTTTCATATCCATTGCTTAAGTCCACTGTTTGTAGCCTTGGCTTCACCTAATTTGTGATTCCCCATCTGTTTTTTAATGCTTCACCTCATAAGCCTCCCTCAGCAAAGCTTTAGTTACAACTCAAGTCTCCCAGAAGGTGGGGTGGAGGCGGAGTGGGTGGGACTGTTGGAAGTAGTGCACACATGCATGAATCATGAGCATGACGTAATGTAGACTGCTAAAGACTGACACTTCCTTCTGGGCTCACTAATCCCAGGCATTGACGTTAATCCAGTATCTCAGTTTAGACATATGCTCAGCCCCTGATGCCTCGTTGATCACTGCTCTGAATGGGTTTATGTGTTAGGACGTTGCTTAAGACTCCAGGTCTGATTGGCACTTAAACATTCTCGGAGTTCATTAATAATGTAGTGAACCTGTTTAGTTGGACCTTGGCCTTAAGTAAAAGTTTGAGTCTTTTAGAGTAGCATGCTCAAAAAGACTGGAACATATTTATTGGAAAAAAAGTGATAATGTGATCAAAAGCAATATTTTTTTTTTTTTTTTTTTTTATATTTGGAAGGGATTTTTAGGACTAATGATAATGACTAAGGATGCATCCAATATTCTGTAATAAAATTCAGACTATTATTGCAAAAAAAAAAAAGGTTCTTTGCAGAGTAACACCCCTTTGATAGTTTCAACACTTACCCTTTGGCCTTGCTTTTAACTTTTAACTCACTCCACCGAAGGCTGGATATGTTTTTTTTTTTTGCAGTATTAAGATGAATATGTTCGGTTGCTGAATATTTGATGCATCCTTTATCATTGATTATGTTGAATTATCTGGTTTTATTAAGGGCCAGGAGGGTAAAAGGCTGAATGTGGCCACTTTATTAAATGTGATTTGTGGTTTATCTGTTAAATGACTTGGTGGTTTGATTTATAGATTGATCCACTATCAAGGAGGGAGCAGTATTTTTTTATTAATGCAAAACTTGAGTGAATTTATCAATATTAAACTATTTTCCTATTGATTTTTTTGAAGTAGATAACGATACATTATATGGATGTATGTGCCTGGCACTCATGTTCATTCAATCATTTTCTCTCCATGTTTTGTCAGTGTGGATCAATGCACACTGGAGCATGCTGCGGAGGAATTCCTGACACATTCCCTGTACATATTGTTTCTGTAGATTACAGCTAGCATCAAAGGCTCTGTGGGGTCTGGTTTTGTTTCACACTCTTACTTAAAGGGAGATTCTACTATTTGTCACCTGTGTCTTACTCTTCCTTTTTTGACATTTCTGACTTTCAGTCCTGATAACATTCTTTTTGCCACCTACATCAGCTCAATCTGGGAAACACCAGTTCTGGCAAGCAGCTCAGGCCTCCTACTGCTCCCCAGAGGCCTTTTTTCTTTCCGTAGAATTCTTCTCTCGAGTCCTTTTAGCAGCTGTAGCTTGAAACCTGCACAGCAATTGTGGCACAATAGCCACAACTGTCTGCCTTAATTCATCATTTGGAGGTTTGAAAACTGTATTTTATTCATTTTGTTGCATTTGCTACTTCTTGTGAGTAGGGATGAGACGATATCAGATTTTGATGTTACGATTATTGCAAGAGAAATAATTGCGATTATACGATTATTGTGAACAATATGCAAATATTGCAAATATTATGCAAACAATATGAGAAATATAACGGTCTCACAATTAACAAACAGTGTTTGAAGTCAGCAACTTCCATGTTAACGTCACGGTATAATTTTACTCCTAGCGTAACATGGGGCAAGTAGACCTCTATCTCTGATCAAATTAACCGATCTAACCTATTTCAAACTCATTACGGGAAAAAGGACTGGAAGTCCGCTGCAAGAGGCCTAAGCTACACCGAGTCACGTTATCTCCCAGAGAAGCAAGGATAACGTTAGCCTACGTCCCTACTGAAAGCCCAACTCTCATCGCAAAGTTAAGACAATGATTAGGCTGTATCTATTTCCTCTTGCTACTCAACTGGAATTAACACATCGTCATTTAAAATACTATCTTGTACATTACCTTCATTTTCTTGTATAGTGTCGGGTGGTTGTCTCTGAGGTGACTCGTCATGTTTGATGTGTTCCCACTCTTCACGGCCACTTTTTTCCGGCATGTCTTACAAATTGGATGCCCGGCATCTTCAATGACACCAAGGTCATTTTTAGGAAAACCAAAAAACTCCCACACTGGCGATTTCAGTCGCTTTGATGGAGGAAATAGTTCCGTCTCCGCCGGTCCCTCTGCCATAACAGCTTTCCTCCAGCATAGGCAGGCCCATTCGCAGGTGACTAACGTTAGTTGCTTCAGGTGGCCACACGTGTGTGCTGTAGGTGCAACTTTAATTTTCTTCCGTGCGGATGCACCACCTCGTTCCAACAACAGTTCAGAACGTGTAAAAAATATAAAAATAAAAATAAAAAAAACTTACGATATTCTGGAGTCTTTGCGATAAATTTATCGCAACGTTTTTTACCGCGATTTAGCGCAAAACGGTAAATCGTCTCATCCCTACTTGAGTATATATGATACAGTCTTATGAAAACTTCTGTATATTTTTTTTTTGTGAATAAATCTACACATGTTCATTAACACCAATAATCAGTGCAATGTAATATTCAGGAATAGTTTTGGTATTTAAATGTGTTTTGATAACGTTTTCCACTGAGAATGCTTTATTTTATTTTCAGAATCATCACTCTGTGAATGTGTATGACCTTTAGTTTGTTGATTAATATGAAAAATAATAGGTTTAGGCACAAAAACACATTGTTAGGTTTGGGGAGAAATCATAGTTTTGGGATTAAAATGTGCTATGAACCATGTTTTTTTATGTTGCGTGTGCAGCTTTTAGCATCTGTTTATCTAACCACCTGGGTGGTGGTTGGATAAACAGTGCAGTGAGTTAACACTTTATATGGAGAATAACTACAAACTCTAGACACAAAAGCTAAAAAACGAGCCGCCGCCTCACACCAACACAAACAGGCCGGCGTGTATGCAGGGAGGGAAATCACCTGGCAAGTTGTCAAGTAAGGAGATCCATCACTAACTTCACAACAGACTTGAAGGAGAGCAAATGTAATGTTGTCAGGACGAATTGTCATAATCACCAAAAATATGAGAATCGGTACAACAAAGTTTTATGTGCAGATCTGTTTTTGCTCCTCTCTTTGTCCTTGAACCAGATGAATGCATTTGTGTCGGAATCATCTTGACTCACTCTTTCTAGTTTTATATCCGAGACGTCAATCTGGGATAAAACTGATACATTGGGAAATAAAATAGAAAATGTGGTTCTTATCAAGTTTCAAAGAGAGAGAACAATGCTTAATCATGCTTAAATTTGCTTGAGTGTAGTCCAAACTTAACAAGCAGAACTTTCAAAGTTTATTGTATAGTACATGGTAATTCATGCAGAGGAGACATGTGACTAATTCTAGGAGCAGATCCATCAATTCAATTCTTTATAAGAAAATTGCTCATAGAAGATATTGGCATTAGTTGTACATATGGGTGGGTGTTTGATTTAGAAGTTTAGTTACTGTTGTCTTGGAAAGATGTTTTTTTCCTATTTATTTTATTTTTTACCCACTAGGATGGTGTCGGCCTAATCTTGGGATCATATTCAAAGGAAAACACAATCTGCTCCGATAACCGGGATTATCATTCGAGGCTCACAAAGGAATGAGCCGTGTTTTCAGCAGCCAGCTGAAACAATACACGACGATCCCCAAGCACACCGAGGCATGCCGCCCTCTCCAAATAAGCCTTCTTTCTTCTCAAACAGTTTTGTTTTGCTGAAGTAGAAGGGATTGGGAGCATCAACCCAAACATCCTTAATAAGGACCAACAGATCTGGAAGGGGAGGGTAAGGGGCGGGCACCCTCCAGGGAGAGGTTAGGGGTTCGTGGTGGAGCAGCGGGGAGCCGGGGCATCACCGGGCCCTGGAGGTGAACTCTGAGGGGATGGAAGTGGGACCACATGTGTCCCAGTTCAGGCTACTCCGAGCTGCAGGGCAGCCATAACCACACATTTAGACATTTGGAGGCAATAAGCAAAGCAGGTGTAGAAATTCCCCACATGACTGTTTCTGCTGCTTAATACCCACTAGTGTTTTTTTTTTTTTTTTTTTTTTTTTTTTATGAGGCCGTGTTCCTGGGCAGGTGTTTATTTCATTCTTAGCCCTTGTTTACGGACTTAGTAATAGAACTCAGACTTTATTAGGCTAGATTGTTGTCTCATGTCTGAGTTTTATCACATAGTTTCATGTTAGGGTCTGTGAGTATTGAACAGTTTAGTTGCACAAATTAATTGATGATACAATAAGCTGTGAACTATTAATCACCAAATATAATGATAATTGAATAATCAGACATTTTTATGAAGAAAATGTCAAAATTCCTTGAATGCAGCTTCTCTTATTTGAATATTTTCTGGTTTCTTTAGTCTTCTACAATAGTAAACTGATATTTAGCTTGTGAACAGTTTTGGTCTGAACATAAAATGACATTTTATGTTTAATATTCTGTTTAAGGAAGCAGTGAATAACTTTTCCACCCTTTTTACTAACCAAACAACTAATTGATTAATCATTTCAATAATCAATGATGAATTATTGACTATCAAAATACTACAGTACGGTTTCTCTGTCCTTTCCCCTATCTGTATTCACGCTGGCTGTAGAAGTTCTGCCTGGTGAGAGCGATGTGCTTGACTCTTCCTACCGTCGTTCCAGCTGCACTGAAAGTACCTTGATGTGTGATCAGACTTTACAGCAACTCTGACACACACTCAGGCCTCTTTTAAAAGCTGCAAGGTATAACCTCTGGCACATAGATGTGCCCTGGATGTAAATGCTGACCCGAGTTGCTGTCTGTTGCCATTGTGGGGCCGGGCTAGGCGGAGTTGGGGGCATGGATCACTTATTGTTTGATGTCTTTCCTGAAGACAGACCACAGGTTCAGCTTCAGAGGCTGAGCTGCATCATGTGTTTGGACAGCAACACCTTCACTTTCAGCTTTTAATGAACAGTGTGGAACTAAACACACAATTATTAACAGTGTGCTGTGACTAAATTGTTCAATATTTCTTATGTTCTCAGAACTTGAGAGTGACCCCTCCATTCAACTCAACAATCCCAGATTGTTACAGAAGAGAGCTCTAAGGTAAGATGTAAAGCAATTAAAAAAAAAAAAAAATATATATATATATATATATATATATATATATATATATATATATATATATATATATTATTTTTTTTACAGGAACATAACATGAAATGGACTAAATGCTGATGTAATCTTGAACATTCAATATTTGTATACAACCTCATCACAATAATGTCAAAGCAAGTTTTCAATGTCAAACATGTTGCCCGGGCCCAGAACCAGCCCACTAGACCAGCGGTATGAATATGGAATTCAATTCAATTTATTTGTATAGCCCAGAATCACAAATCACAGATTTGCCCCAAAGGGCTTTACAGTTTGTACAAAAGCAACACAACATCCCCTGTCCTTAGACCCTTACATCGTACAAGGTAAAACTCTCAACGGGGGGAAAGAACCCCCCCAAAAAAATGGAAGAACCCTCAGGAAGAGTAACAGAGGAGGGACCCCTCTTCCAGGACGGACAGGCGTGCAGTAGATGATGTGTGCAGGTGGAAAACATTACAGAGAAATTTGGATATTACAAACAAACAAACATAAATTTAAGGAATGTTTGTATAAGTGGAGGATAAGGAGCAGGATCATCACAGCTTCCAGGTTTCACCAGGACAGCATTAGACCCTCCAACATCCGTAGATCCCTCATTGGCTGCACTGCAGAATGCTCTGTGAATGAGAAAACACAGGGCAGGACTCCGGGAACACAGCAAATTTAAAAGTACAATAGTGGTTCATCAGTATCACAGATAGAAGAAGAAAAAGAAGCTCAGAGCATCTCATGAGGACCTGGCAGACTAACCTATCACAGCATAACTGAATTTAGTAGAAGAAAATTGCAGGTCATCCAGGATTTTATATCCTTAAGACAAGCTCGAAGTTTAGCTAGCTGATTGGTTTCATTCGGCTTAATTGATAGATAGAGTTGTTAATCGCCAGCATAACAGTGGAAATTAATAGTGTTTTCTAATGATTTTACCCGATGGGAGCATATTGATAGTGAAAAGTATTGGTCCAAGCACAGAACCTTGTGGAACCCCATGATTAACTTCGGTATGGATAGAAGAAACATTATTGATATGGACAAATTTGGAACAATCTGAAGGTTTGGACTTAAACCAGTTTAGTGCAGTCCCTTTTATACCAATAAGATGCTCTAGTCTCTGTAACAAGATTTGATGGTTGACTGTGTCAAATGCAGCGCTAAGATCTAACAGAACAAGGATGGAAATAAAACCTTTATCAGACGCATTGAGAATATCATTTGAAACCTTAACTAGAGCCGTCTCTGTGCTGTGATGCATTCTAAAACCTGACTGGAAATCCTTGTATAAGTTATTGTTGTATAAAAAGTCACACAGCTGTTTAGCAACTGCTTTTTCAGAATCTTAGAGAGGAAGGGAAGATTAGAAATGGGTCTATAGTTGGCTAAAATACTTGAGTCGAGGGCAGGTTTTTTAAGGAGAGGTTTAATTACAGTTACTTTAAAGGACAGTGGTACATAGCCAGATAATAAAGACATATTGAGTATTTCTAGTAAGGAAGGGCTAATCAAAGGGAAAATGTCTTTTAGCAATCCAGATGGAGTACGGTCCAGAAGACATGTTGAAGTTTTAGATGACGACATCAGTGAAGCTAGTTCAGTGAAGTTGATTGAAATAAATGTGTCGAGGTGAATATTAGCTATTTCATCTGTCTCTACACTAACAGCATCTGAGGGCAGAATAGAGCCATTGGATGGAACAAGGTGATAAATTCTGTCTCTGATTGTCAGAATTTTGTCATTAAAGAAGTCCATGAAGTCATCACTGCTGAGGGTTGTAGGAATACGTGGATCAATAGTGTAGTTACATTTAGTCAGTGAAGCTAACGTGCTGAAGAGGAACCTTGGATTGTTTTTGTTTTTTTCTATCAGTGAGGAGTAATAAGCAGCTCTGGCATTACGTAGGGCCTTCTGTACATTCTGAGACTCTCTTTCCAGGCGTGTAAAGCTTCTTTCAGTTTTCTGGAGCGCCATATTTGTTCATGTTCGAGAGGTTAACTTTGAACTTTTAACTTAACAGATGAGAGAGTTATACCAGGGTGCAACTCCATCCATCCATCCATTGTCTATCCCGCTTATTCCCTTTCGGGGTCGCAGGGGTCTGCTGGAGCCCATCCCAGCGCGTTAAGGCGAGAGGCAGGGATACACCCCAGATGGTCGCCAGCCAATCGTGGGGCACACACACCATTCACACACCATTCACTCTCACACTCACACCTATGGGCAATTTAGAGTTTACCAATTAACCTGAGCATGTTTTTTGTATTGTGGGAGGAAACCGGAGTACCCGGTGAAAACCCACGCAGACACGGGGAGAACATGCAAACTCCACACAGAAAGGCCCCAGACCCAGGCCCAAGGCGGGTCTTGAACCTGCGACCTTCTTGCTGTGAGGCAACAGTGCTACCCACCGCACCACCGTGTCGCCCCGGGTGCAACTCTTTTTTGTTTAATTAACTTCTTTTTTTTGGGGAGCGATGGAGTCAAGGGTCGTTCGCAGTTTTGTTGTTTTGTAAATTGGAAGCTACTTGTCTATATTATATATTTACATACAAAGGAAACATTTGAAGGTGTTGCTATTCATACATTTATTTTTTTTTACTGGTCAAATTGCAAATAATGTGACTCATCGACTAAACGGAGTCTGACTCACCTGATGTAGATATTGATAAAACAAAAAATCCAACTACCTCTTGGCTGAAGGAAAAAAAAAAAGAGTCCTGAGTCACCCTAAAAGGCATAGTGAACTTATTAAACTACTATTAAAAATTGAGTAATCTGCTGAACACAGAGATAGATATTCAGAAGGCAAAGGTCTAGAAGTAGAGGCCACTAACCACCTAAAAGTCTGAGATTCCTGCAAAAGCAAATAGTGGAGGTAAAGAAAAGGCAAGATTATATTAAGATATGATAATTAAACGCAATACATCTATATTTCTCATATGGATCAGTGACAAATAAAATAAGAAAGTAAAACACTGGATCACTGGAAGTAGAGAAGTCAGAAAAGTGTCTCAGTAATGTGCAAGTAGCCTCAAATGTATTGAACTGAGCAAAGGTTTTATTGCTTCTGAATTTGCAGGATGCAAAGTCTCACTTTATGGCTGTTTCCCAGGGAATAGGCCTTTCTGGAAGAAAATTGAGTAGATGTAGAACACATCTTTATTGCAATTCTTTGCAGAAATAAACAAATATCAAACAAATATGGGTGCTTGGAGCATGGCTAGTGTTCAAGCTTAGGAAAAAAAGTAAAAGATGAGCTCACTTAAAACCGCCCTGCTGCAGAATTGGCAGCATTACTCAGCATCATTTAGCTTGGCTGGCTGCCAAATACTCCACCAGGCACCTTACCTTAGCCTCTATAAAGTCTCCTTTAATGGCAGCGACTACATCTGGACAGTGACTCTGCGATAGCTCCAAACTGGGTGGGTGTGTAGGAATCAGATGTTGGAAAATATTTAGTCATGAAAACTGATTCTGTTATGATAGCAGGATCTACAATGTGTTTGTATATCCGTGTGTTCACAACTCTGTGGTTGCTGGAATGGACAAAAAAAAACAGAGTAATGTGTTCCCAATTCTGCACTATTTCTTCACACCGATAATCAGCTGCCAGTTCTTTTTTTTATAGTTGTATTGTAACTCAGTGGTTTTGAATTAAATCCATAAATGACTTCAGTATGTTTCTGGGTAAGAGATTTGTTGTGAGGCAGAGAGGGTGTAGCATCTATAAACCTGCTCATCGTTTCTTGAGAAATATTTGCGGATTAAAAACCTGATGAAATTCACAGAATGAAACCAAAATGTATTGTTTGGAGGATTGATTGCTTGTTTTTATAGCTACGTGCATAATCCTTTGGATGAATGACTAGATTCTTTGCCATCATTTAAAGTGGGCTGGCTTCCAAGCAGCATTTTATTTGGACAATTTTGATCCGATTCAGATTGAGTCGGTGAGCCCCTTAAAACTCCTTACACTGTCCGCCTATAAACAAGCCCACTTTCCCCACAGCTCAGCCCTGTTTCATTAACGGCTGTTTTTTTTTTTATGCACCCCTCAGCTTCCAGAAAGAATTCTCCTTCGAAGAAAAAGACGACCCAGCCAAAAACACCAAGGATATAGATGAAAGTCTCTTGGCCGGTCTTCCCAAAGGTGAGTTAGTACGTCTATTTCTCTGCCTGCTTGTAAATGCCCCTCACCAAGGCCCCTACACTGGGGGTCTGAAAGGAAATGATTAACTGAATGGATTCATGTCAACAGTTGTCGACAAGAACCATTTTTTCTACGAGCAGTTATTGCATAATATGAACTGCTGCAATCTTTGTCTTTACAGGCTCTATTTAATCCAAAATGTAAAGGTTTGTCTCTCTGCAGTGTTTGAAAGTAACAAAGTTCCTCATAATTGACTCAAGTACTGTACAGTTTTGAGGTATCTGTACTACTCGACTGTGTCTAATATTATACTTTCTACTCATCCTGTTTCTTAGATCGTTTCTCTTTTGTTACTTTTCAGATGCAGATTTGACACATTAGATGAAATAACACTCTTGTAAAATGCAACACTTTAAAACTGATGCAGTGTGTAGAGTGCTCACATTTCACATCTTGAGTTGTTAACAGCTCCACCAAATACAGATATTTTTTTCCCCTTTTAAACTTCTCACATGGTTTCATTTCAGTAAATGTGACAATGATCCAGTATTTCACTAGGAATCAAAGATTAGAGGAAAAAAAGTGAAAACAGATTTATGAATCAGAAATTTTTTCCTCTTTCTAATGTCATGTGGAACAATGAGTCATAGACGGACAAAACCAATGCTTTCAACTTTAATACTTGAAGTACATTTTGCTGCAAAGACTGTATCCTTATGCCATATGCTTTTTTCATGCAGGACTCAGTGTTTATTCCACAATCCCACACTCTGTCAAATCTTATTGGATAGAGAATATAATTTAGATTTTTATGACTGACAAGTTTCATAATGAGTATGGAAATGAAAAAAATAGTGTGGCAAGATAAATGAGATTATGGAAAATGTTGAGGAGTGCTTTATTATACACTACACAGTCAAAAGTACTCGCTCACCTGCATTGACTCGCATATGAATTTAGGTGAGATCCCATTCGAAGCCACATGAAGTTTGAACAACATGGAAGTTGTTGAAGTTTCACCCATTTTTGATTATTTGGATGGATGAGCGAATACTTTTGGCAAAATATTATCTACCCATATCAGACACCAATTTGACACCAATTCTTAAGATTCATGTAGCTCTTTACATGAAACTTATTGGAGTTGTATTTATGTGATGCTACATAACACCAGAGACTGCTATTTCCCTGAAAGCTGAATGCTGTATCTAATTGTGAAAATGTACTTTTATAATGACACTGCCAAAGAAACTGCATTTAATCTGAGTCAAACCCTTTGATCGAACACACATCAGAATCTCATCTGACTGACTTCCTGTTTACTCTCTGCACACACATTTTACTGAAGGCTTCAAAAATGTTTCTGCTGTTTTGCAGCAATTTCTTTTATGGTGTCATGTAGAATGTGATGCTGACTGTGGCCACTCCACCAAAACCACATCAAAGCCTAACATTGTCCCTCGGAACCAACTTCATGTATCAACCGCCATACTTTCCATAGCTGCCCCCATTCGTTTTTTTTTTTTTTTTTTTTTTTTATTGAGCAATGAGGAATTGTTTAGGTTGTTACAGTTGCATTGTTGCATTTCAGGTGTAACAGAGATGTGACATACTAGTCACGCTCACATTGGGTGTGAGAACACTTTCTATTTCAACCATGATTGGAATAATAATACTGTAAATATGTTATTCACAAGTATTTCATACCATTGGTTTCAACTGTAACTTCCTTATAATCTATTATTTGGATATTTGTTCAGTCAGTTCCATGACATACAGTTCCTTACACACTTATACATACATATGACTTCTGCTACTTTTATGTTATTGGGAAATATAGAGCTGTACTTTGCCAAGTGGAAAATACTTTTTACTGATTTGATTTAACTACTTTCCAAATATCATTGTTTATTGAAATTTGAATGTGATTCTAAGGTTCACAAATATTTACTACTGTCATAATTTGTTTTACCATAACTTTTTTCCTGTTTATTAGATCATTGAAAGTTTTATATTGATATGCATACATATTAAGACATTTTACTCTTAATTTTAGTTCACTTTTATTAATTTTTATAATTATCTTTTGTTTTCCACTGAATGTCTAATACTTTTTGTGGGTGGATAATGTATTTGCCCACAGTAATGTAACCATAACAGAAATATACCTCACTCTCTGTCTTCATTGTTGCCAACTCTGAATAAATGGGCTGTTTTTAAGTAATCATTTTCATAGTTTTTAGCATAACCTATTTCTAAAAGTAGGAGCTTTAGTTTCATTTATAGTCAGTGTTGCATGAAAATCACTAAAGCCATTGTGATACAGATTGTAAATATTCAGTATTCTCTCTGCAGACTTGCTGTATGTTTCATCTTACCTGTGAATACCCAAAACTGTCTTTTATGGAACAGTGTTATCTATAGAAGGACAGCACAACTGAGACATTATTTTTTATATGTTAAAAGTATTTTGTGGGCTCTCCCTTTAGTCTCTGAGCTGAGGAAACGATTTGAAGGCATCACCACAAGTGCAAGTGATTCAGAAATGAACAGGTAAGGTGGTGTTTATTCTTTATGATAATAAGGAAAATAATAACATAACTATGTAATGAATATAAGAAATTCCTGGGTGGGTGTAGAAAGGAGCGCATCGCGCGCCGGTTGGAGGGCATAGAGGCCGAGGTGCATCCGTCTTTGCTGCCCAGCTTGGTGGCCAACCGGCTCCTGGAGGAGGATACACCCCGATACACCAGGGCCTCCGACCCATGTGAGCCCTGTGGTGGTGAGACGTGGAGTAGTGACGCAGTAACCAATGCTAATGTGGAAATAATCAAATAATGATTCTTCTCTTCTGTCTGCCATATAGTCACAGTCCAGCATTACGCAATGGAGGGAGTTGAAAACCCAGAAATGCAGTTGACTGCTCCAGAGCGCCAGTCCCGAGCTCGAACCAGACCCGACCCTCAGTCCTCCGTCCGCACAGAGACGATCTACCGTTCAGGCTCCACCACCAGCGCCCCAGAACTGGAATCCAAGGCCGAACGCATTGCCCGTTACAAGGCGGAGCGGCGCCGGCAGCTGGCGGAGCGCTACGGCATCTCATTGGATCACGAGCAGGAGGCGGACAACCCTTCCCGGTACCCCCGTGCCCAGAACGAGTTCGGAGGCGTGGAGAGACGCCACAGAGCACAGTCGCTTGGGGAGGAAGGCAGGGACATAGCCCTGAGCTCCTACAATAGCACTTCCACCACAGGACGTGTGGTGCCCCAGCATAGCGTCTCCAACTTGGGCTACGAGGCGGGTCGCACCAGGGTGGACTCCTTCTCGGAAAGGGAGCGGCTGATGAACCTGGAGAACCAGCGCCGGACGGCCCCTCCGGAGCTGCCATCCTCGTCCGCGTACTTGGACGTGACACCCCTGTCATCTGTTGCCAGGGTGCCCCCTAAGGAATATCCCATCACAGGGGTGCCGCCCAGCTCACCGAAGCTGAACAGACTCGGGTCCCTCTCCTCCCCTAAATATGGGGTGTCTCCTGGGGACCTGTTCATTGAGCAGCAGGCCCACAGCATCCTCAGCCGGCAGGGGTGAGTGGCCGCAATTTTTTTTTTCTTTTTGGCCTCACCTTTTTGATCTATGTTTCAGTGTTCAAACATCATTTCCACATGAGCCAGAACAGTGCTCTATCATCGTCTTTTAATAGATGGACTGCCCCCCCCCTAACCCTCCTCAGTCATGCATGTGGTGGGACTGTTGTTTCCAGGTCAGGCAACCAGAGCTTGTTCTAGAACTGTCCTTGAGCTTGACCCAGGTCCCGCTGCGATGACAGGGAGATTAATACTAAATGTTTGTGTCTGTGTTCTACGGATTTCAGGTGGATCTGTTTAGTGCAGCCAGCAAATTGTTTGACTTGAAATTCCCAAAGGAACTTTTGGCTAAGAACTATTTCTGAGGCTGTTCAGATGGAGTAACTACCTCTGTAGCTGGTCCCACATTCTTAGGAGAAGATTGCTCATCTTAGAGAGCTTTCAAACCTGCAGGTGGTTTCTCCAGAAACACTAGAGAACAAGAATTTAAATACCAGATGAAGGTAAAATCCCATCCAAATTTCAATGCTCTCCAATAGTAATGGATACACCAAACGAGTCGTTTTTTGGATTTTCAGCATATTACATGTACATGCTCTGCTCAAATTTGCACAGTACACCTCTACTTGGGTCCTGACTCAGTTTGGATCATGCCCCCGCTTCTCAGAAAAAAAAAAAAAACAGAACTTGTGTCTGGACTACAGACCACTTCCTCCAAAGGGTTTTATGTATATTTGTTTTGGTTTACACTGCAGAACAATTGCTGTGGTCAGGGCCAAACAAATCACGCCGAGGAGGAAAATGAATGACACAACCGGACTAAACAATGCACTAAAAACACCCAGGGAAGCTCTGGTGAAAGCCACACACAGTTTTCTGAGCAATGAGAGATTCTAAATCATACTTATAGGATGCTTATGTTGTGCCCATGCATCATGTTTGGCAGCATCCGATTGTAAAGATAGCAGCAAATGTTTGAGCCTTGAGTACATGTCTTAAAAAATAAGTGGTGTTATTGGCTGCAGAGGATGAGCACTCAGTAATTTGCTCCACTGCTGATAGAACAGAGATTATCAGCAGATGCACTTCAGAACTGTGCAATATGTCCCTTTTTCTCTCATGTTTTTCTAATGTAAGAACCAGCTTGTCCAGCCCAAGTCAGATTCACTCCCTCCATTAGGTCTTGAGGCTCGGCTGGGTGTTTGTTGGCGGCGCAGGGAGGGTGTTGTGTTACTGGGAGGCTCAGCGTGACTCCACAGTCACATCTCTGACCCACAGCTGGGCCTGATCAGGACCAGTGAGGCCTGTGGGGATGAAACAAATGGGAAAGAGTTCCTTCTTGTCAGGGTCTAAGGGTATCTTTTGGCCCTGACATTAGTGGTTAAATCCCAGCACTTCAGTAAATTGCTATAGACAATGGTTGCACTTTCTTTTTGCAGACATGTATGGCTCTTGAGTTCCTACTCTCACTCTGATCTCCATGACATTGGAAACGGCACCTCAAACTCTGTTTAGTATCTGTTGTAGAACTATACTCTGCAGATGGAATTTGCAGATTTGTCATAGAAATGCATGTTCTGCATGCATGCATATTCTCCTATTATCGTTTTAATCCCATAGTGGACTTTCACAACAGGTTTTGACTTTAGAAGAATCAGATGAAAACCAAGATTTGCCTCAAAAGCCATGTATTAGCTGACTTGGTTGCATTTGGTCTGCTTTACATAGGGCATTTTAAGTTTATTTTAATTGTTTTATATGATAGGTGAGATTATAATATGATTTTGATTATAAGAAGATCTAGTCAGGTCTTTTCGATGGGCACTTTTTGGCTGTTTTGGCAGTTTTTTTTGTTTTGTTTCCACTGCTGGTTTTAATGTTAACTCATGCCTGGGGTTGATCACCTCTAGGTGGGCCAAAGCCTGCCCAAACCTGCCTCCCTCCATGTTGGTGGCAGTGACCTCAATGGGCGTCAACAATCGAAGGACTTTGAACCTGCCCTTTTTAAAGGCCAGTGTGTCATTAATATTCCAGCAACATAGAAAAACTTCCAGACACCTTGCATTAGTCCAGATTAATTTCCAGATTGAGTAGCCTAGGCCATGAGTCAAACAAGGAGATGTTTCTGTTGCTATTAAACAGAATATCAGTATGAAATGTCAGCATAATCAGACCCACTGCGATTTTGAGCAGATTTTGAAATATTTTGCAGGTGAGAAAATGTCTTGGTGTGTAGTTTACCATAATTTCATGTTGATAGTGTGGAAGCCTGGATGATCTGGTGACAGGGAAACTCTCCTCCATTGTTAATTATTGAATACAAAATACAATTTCTTTGAAATGTAGTTCAATTAAATTCTTAATTTGATTTTGATTTTAAGACAGTCAAGAACAAATGGATACTTAAAACCAGAAATATTTTTTGTTAGGGATATTGAAACGATACAGGACTTTTACGAATGGTATTGTCAGTGTTGGCCTATTTATTTTCAATGCCTTCGGTAGTGTAATATTCAATTAGATCAGCAATTCAGGTTTTATTTTGTTCATTTATACATTTATTTGTTTCTTCATTAGAAAATCTCTCATTAAAATTACTTGTAGAAACAAGACCTTTTCCTTAATTTTGTTGAGCTCAGGCCTGTGCAGAACAACTAATAATCTGTATGCAGCATCAGTCTGTGCAGCTCAGCATGACTCATCTGCCTTTTTGGCTGTTGGAGGTAGATGGCCTTTCCTCTCAATATCTGCTTCAGGTGATAATTCCTGTCTTACTGATATCATAGGAGCAGTCTGTGGCCAAATCCGATGAAATATAAGAAAACTGAGATGGCGTGTTTCTGCAGGCCTTGCTCTTCATTTAACAAATATTAAATCTATGATTTATTATTGCTTACATTACATGTTTTATTGTGTGTGATGCCTCTCCCAATACTACAATAACAATGAAATGTCTCACTAGAGAGTTGGATTGTATTCATAGCAGATTCCTGCTGCTCTCAAGTCCATTCTCATTCTAGTTAAACTCCTTGTGAAGTTCACGGTGTGTGTAATGTAGTGATGTCAGTGTGTGTGCTCCAAGAAAAGCAAAAAAAAAAAAAAAAAAGCTGGAATTATCCACACACTCACTCACATGTCTTCAACTGGGTTTCCATTGGTACAGTGCGAGGGCGAATCTGAGCACTGATTGGTTCCTCCAGACTGATTCTGAGGGCGACACCCACTCTCTCATCAACTGGCCATCGAGGTACAACCAGGCCGGTCGCGTCCCACCTGAAAGTCACTTGCCGTGTCCCATGTAGCCAGATTGCCCGAAACTCATCAAGCCTTAAACTGCAGATCAGAACAGGACCCAGTATGGCTCCCCACAGCAACACCACCCCCCATACACACACACTCTTTAATAACCTTATCTTTTCAGGGTGAAACTAAACTTCCTCAGTTGGGTCCTGAGCTGATGAAACGACAGATGCATGTTTAAGAACCTCTGCTTTTGAGCTCAGTCCGCTGACATTTTCCTCATCGTTACAAGCTCCACCTCCCTTGGCTTCAGACCATAACTTGATTTCTCATGCACAGTTTGCTGTGTTGACTTTAATTCCTGTAAATTGAAACGGCATATAATAATAAGCATACTGTAATAAATGTAGGATAAAATGTAAAAGTGAATTACCAATGTTTCTTGTTACCCATATTAGTTGGCTTTAAATAATTTTCATTATAGGACTTGTGTATCTGCTTCTTTCTTTCGTGTTTATTATTATTCATCAAGAAACAAAGCAGCTGTATATTAGTTATTAGTTTGGAGTACTTAGCTCCAAAGGTTAGAATATCCTGGATAGAAATAAGAAAATTTATGATAGAATTAACAAAATTCGTGAAAATTTGCTGTTTTTTTGCACTATTAATACATATTTTTGACATTACTAAGGTTTGTGAGGCTCAAAGACTAGGATTGAAAGGGTTAAAGGTACAATGTGTACGATTTGGCAGCATATAACTGAACAGATTTGGCAGGAATCTTTTTTTATCTGCTTTAAATGAGTCTTCATGGGGATCCGGGTTCTCTCCATGATGCCAGTCATGGTGCATTACTATGTTTTGCATAGCCCAGAATGGACAAACAATGACCTCAGAGATGACCTTTTGCATTTTTCACCATAGGGAAGCCTGGGAGACTTGGTCAGTTGAAATCTGTAACCACACTACTAGATCCTGCTGGAAACTACCCACTGTACCTTTAATTGAAAAAGTACAGTAGTGTTCAAGATGATGGCTGTGTTTTTAAAAATATGAGTAAAGCCAAAAACCGTACAATAATCTTCATTTTGTTGCATTGGGAACATTGCATTTTCTATCCTAAATCAAAATGTGAAGAAAAAAATGTACATTTTTCAATTACTTTACAGAACATGAATAAAAACCTATATTCACCTGTCCAAAGAAATGGCAGTTGCAGTTTCCTTTACAAACTCAGACATTTAGTGTATGAAGTGAACAATCTTCTTCTCTTTCATTTAGCATTCCTGTGAATCACTAAAGTAGTATTTAGGTGTATATTCAAGGTTCCTGAGAACTGCTTCACTTCTGTCTTGCATGTAGTCGACCAACTTCTGGCTCCTATGAACAGGTATTCCAGCCTTGCGATTCCTGAGTTACTGAGGCAAAACCAAGAAATGCAGTCTTTTTTGACGTCACCCCACACGTTTTCCATGCGATTAGGATCCTGGGGGAGTGGGCTAGCCACTCCAGAACTTTAGTTTTCTTGGTCTGGAACCAAGATGCTGCTGATTTTCTGGTGTGTTTGGGGTCATTGGCTTACTGAAACACACATTTCAAGGACATTTGGCATAAGGCACTGTAAAGTCTTTTGACATATGCAAACTGATCCATGATCCCTTGTCTTCATATTGAAGAGGATACAGTTTATCATAGAACACAACAACTGTCCTAAAGAGAAATAGTGAAACAATTTTTTTTACTGACAAAAGTGAAATTGTTCTTTTTGGGTCCAAGTGTCAGATGACCCCCAAACACTGGATTTAGGCTACAGTTCACTCTGAAGACAGTGAAGCATGGTGCTGCAGCATCATGATATGGGGATACCAGGGATCATGGATTACTTTTCCTATTATAAAATACTTGAGGTCATGTTGCCTTATGCTGAGGAAATGCCCTTTAATTGTTTCAACAAGACAATGACAGAAGTGAAGCAGTTCTCAGAATCTGTGATGATAAAACTAGTTTAGTGATTTACAGGAATTTAGGAAGATTTTTCAGTTCATACAGTAAATATTTGAGTTTGTGGAGAAAAATGCTGACCTTGGTATTTCATTGAACTGGATATTATTATAATTTTGCTTCATTTTCTGTAAAGTAAATAAAATTGACATTTTTCTTGCATTTTGATTTAGCGTATAAAATGCAGGGTTCCCAATGCATTGAAATTTATTATACAATTATATTATAAGGATTTTGGCTTTACTCATGTTTTAAAAATACACTGCTGTTATCTGGAATATTACTGTAAAGTTGAGTGTTGTTTTGCTTCCTTTTGTTAAACCATTTTTTGTCATTATTTTGAGTTGGGAAAAAAAAAGCTGTCTGTGATTTTGTATTGTACGGCCTTTAACCGTTACTTTGTCTCCCTGAAGAATCAAAGTTAGGGAGCGGCTTGTAAAGGAGGAAGGTCGTCAGAGGAGTCCCGAGTTGGCAAATACTACAGAAGCCCCGATGTACCACAGACAACCCCAACAGCCGTCCCAGACTTCTACACGCTACCACACAGACCCGCCGAGCCCCCAGCAGGTTTACTCCCAACCCCACTACCACCCCCAGGCACAACTACTCCGCTCTGCACCACCGGGGGGACCAGAAGCCTGCGGTTACCTCTCAATGGCCTCTGGGGTTCCAGCCAGAGTTGGAGAGGCTGAGGATGCGGAGGGCGTGAAGACAGAGGGACTCCTGAAGAGCAGGAAAGCGGTGCTGCCCTCAGAGATCCGGCGCCGGGAGAAGAGCACCGAGGACCCACGGAGGGGGCGGGGAGAGGAGGAGCCAGGGCCGTCCAAGGCGCAGGTGGACACAGAAAGAGGAGGACACAGAGGCAGAGGCCGAAGGGAGGAGGCAGCGGAGCCCAGCGCCCAGCTGCAGCCAGTGGAGAACAGGCCCAGGGAGTGGGAAGACAACTTTTATATCCACAAAGGGGTGGCTGGCACCCACGCCCAGCCCAGAGCCCCGCATTTAGCTGCGGGAAGCTCCGCCTCCTCCAGTACAGTGTTGCACCACTCTTTGTTAGATGCCGCACGGCCTCCTACTCAGAGGAACCCACAGCACACCCAGGAGGTCAGGGAGATGGAAGCTTTCAGTAATGGAGAGGGACCCCAAGACCCCAGGGTGTCCGTGGCCCAGCTCCGGCACTCCTACCTGAAGAGCGCCACAACCCCCCCAACCAGCCGCAGGTCTGAGCTGTAGGTGGCGCAGTAAAAACCCTCCCTGGGCTGGCTGCCGCACGATGCTTGCTGCCTGACACGAGCTGCATCTAAATCACTAACAAACGACTAACACTGGGTTAACATCAAAGTGTAGTGATTCTTCTCTCACAATTTCTCATCTGTAGAAACAACTTTCATGCAGTAATAACATAACACAAAGCTTCATGTGACGTTTATTTCTTGATCTTTATTGGCGCTGACCAATAAACATGCCTGTGCATTAACTGCTGAGATAAATCTGCATGGTCTTGCATATGTGATTTTTAAAAACCAGGGGTTCTCCTCTTGTTTTTAACAATTCCAATGTTGCTTCCTGTCCCTCTCTCTCTCCCTCACCAAACTGTATTTTCTCTTCCCTTTGGGTTCCCTATCTGTTGCTCCCTCTCCTGTGTGGGCCTCCTCCAGTGGGGTAGAGGCCAACCGGGCGCTCGAAGGCTCCGAGGCCCTGTGGAGAGGGGAGAGGGACAGGGGCCGCAGGCCCCGGCAGTATATCTATCCGGGGGAGAGTAGAAAGACCTCAGAGAGGTTTAGGACACAGCCCATCACTTCCGCTGAGTTCCAAGAAACTGATAGGTACTGCTCAGGACTCAGGAATGCATGGCTGAGATAGAAGAATGCTAGAAGTTGTCCATATGTTCATGCATGTCAAAGAAATCCTCACTATTCAGTACATTTAGTCCCAGAAATGTACATTCCAATCACATTTGTGTGCACTATACTTATTAATCAAGTGTTTGCAGTTTAGTACACCATGAATAATTCTATAGTATGCCTATAATCAGATTAACACTGAGCTGGATCATAGTCATATCACCCCCCACCCCCCCCACCCCCCCAGTGGGTAACAGTATTAGCAAACAGGAAAGCTGAAAGGTTAAAGGTCACTCTGATCGGGCCTCGGCAGCGGTCATCACATGTCACTGTGCCAAGGAAGCATGAATTGGCCTTTTGTTGCTAATCACTCCCTAGGACCAGGGAGCTAAACACACTTCTGTGATGCAGAATTGTAATTCCACAGCTTAGTATACTTCACCCCCCCCCCCCACCACCATTTTGTTATTATTTCTTCTAACACTTGTCACGTTTCTGACACACCACAAACAACTAAAGCCTGCCAGCTCCTCCCTCCCTGTTCCTACTGCAACAACTTGTCAACCTTTGATAACCAGCAGTCTTGTATGTTGTTGCGTGGATATTTGCAGCTTTGCTCATTCTTTTTTCTTTTTTGCACTTTTTGAAGGACCTGTGTGAGTTCAGAGTTTGCTTCCTCAGAAGGTAAGTAGTTCTTTTTACTATGACTTTGAGAATGATTTTCAGAATGTATCTGGAGCAATAGGGTCACAGAATTGGAGGGGAAAAGTGATGAATTTGGTCTCATGCAACATTCCTGGTTAAAAAAAGGTAAAATAAACATACAAACATATTGACGATAGAATGCAAACATGTGTTGGTTATAGGTGTTTAGATCTACTGTGATAAACATGTTTTCTTGCACATGTAGTGCCTAAAGTGAGAAGTACAAAACGTGAGCTGCTGTAGCTCCTTACACATGTGTTCTGTAATAGATTACACACGGATTGCTTTGGTGGAATTATTAGTGCTGGTGTCCAATAAAAACATGCCTGTTGCTTGAGAACCTCTCATCCAAACAACTTCACACCCGACACGGCACGACCGATCAATCAACGTGATCGCGTGGCCAAGTCTGGTTGGATAGGGGCTGATGTCACCTTCACAGTGACCAAAGTGCTGCGGTTCTGTTTGGGATAAGTGAATCACATGACTGAGTGTGTTTTCAGTTGCATGGCGTAATCTCGATTTAATGCGCCAACGCCAACAGAAGCGAACACTTCACCTCATTGTATGTTCTTTTAACAGATCAGAAGGTCACCAGAAAGCAACATGGAGACTTGTAACACTCGGATACCACTGTTCTTTGAGAAAATTCTATTTTTTTCAACTTTTTGTGTTTGGATGGGCCGAGTAAATGAGGTCATGGCCATGTTAAAAGGATCCAATTAAAGTGCATGCTTCACTTTAGTCGCTTTCCACTCGAACTAAAGCAACGCTGACTTATACTTGCAGGCAGTCAGGGATATCATCTGCCCTTCAATAACATCTAGGCTACATGTTTGCCAATGAAAGCAACATGACTGACGTGATTATCCTGAGCTCCACAGTTAAATCAGACCACAAATGAATAAAATGAATGTGAATATATAAGCAGCATCACAAATGGACACAGAGGCAAATAGGACTCAAATCCTTATCACAAATATGATAACACATGACTCAAATATGACTCCTTGAGTTATATTTGTGTAATTTTTTAAGCTCATATTTGTTTAACAGGAAAACATAACTGTTGTCGTGGTGTTTATAGGTGCTCGCAGTAGCAGACAGAACAAGCTCATCTGCTTCTCATAAGCGACGCTGGGCCGGATGCTGTCTGTACTCACTGAGAATTTGGGGGGGTGTTCTGTCAAAGGGAATACTTGTTTGGTGATGTCATGTCATATGTCTTTTGTGTGACAGACAGCTTTGTGAAGCCAGTCACACATCTAGTGGTTTATTGTTGTATCACACTTACAGTTATTATAGGAAAATAAAGGTCTTAACAATAGCTGGAACATTTTGACATATTTGGAACAGATGACTTGCAACACTCTTCTGAATTCATATGCTGTGAATATGTTGGTAAAGTTAGGACAGATTTCTAATGTTTTGCCAATAAAAATAAATTATACCTAAAGTTATTATTCTTATTATTTGTATTCTGATAATGTATAATTTTGCTTCATAGTTAAATCTGGGAAACAATTTTAGTATATCCTAAATCAAAATGTGAAGTGAAATGTTGGATTACAGATTTGGACTAACATTAATTTAAAATCAAGAGAAACTAGAGGATGAAGCTACAGTATGTTCTGTTAGATTTCTGCTTTTTTGTTGAGGAAATACCATGATTAACTATGTATGCTCAAGATATCATAATAAAAATGAAAACTTGTATATCACTTCACAAATATTACACAGCTCCTTTAAATATATTGTATTAAATCTACAGCTGTGTCCAAAATAATAGCAGTGTGCTTAAAAACATGAGTAAAGCCAAAATCCTTACAATTTTTATCTTGATGCATTGAAAACACTGTTTATTATGTCCTAAATCAATATGTCAGGTGTTTAATCACTTTACAGAAAATGAATAGTAGGCTGTTGCTAATCTATCAGCAAGTCAAACTTTGTGGGGGCTTTCTCTTAATGCGGCATGATTTGTTTGCATATGTGACAATGCCAAAACAAAACAAAAAAAACTTGCTACCAGTTTTTAAAAATTTAAAACACATGCTATCAACTAGTTTTATATTCTCGGTGGAATAAATATATAAAATGTATCACTTATTTGGTTGCACCATTTGACATTTCATGTTTAAAATAAATGAATGAATAAATAAAAACTAGCACTAAATCATGATTTTTGTAAAAAAAATAAAAATAAAAAAAAATCAATAAATAAATGGTACAAATGGACTTTATTATGACAAGAAACCGGAATGAAAACAAAATGGACATTTTGAGAGACCTGATGAATGTTTCCTATAACTGTATTCTAGAGTTTTTGACTTTCTTATATTGCCAAACATGATTAGTCACTGTCCCATATGTCAAAATACTTCACGTTGCCTTGTGCTGAAAATGAAATGCTGATGTGAGTTTCAACAAACATCAACTGCAAACACACAGGAAAATCAGCAGCATCTTGGTTACAGACCAAGAAGGTTCCAGTTCTTTAGTGGCTAGCCCAATCCCCCAGATCTTAAACACTATTGAAAACTGAATTTCTGAGTTTCTGAGGCAAAACCAAGAAATGCAGAGGAATCGCGAGGCTAAAATACCTGTTCGTAGGAGCCAGAAGTTGGTTGACTCCATGCAAAACAGATGTGAAGCAGTTCTCAGAAAGCATGGTTATACAACTAAATATTAGTTTAGTGATTCACAGGAATGCTAAATCCTGACGATTTTTCACTTCATACAGTAAATGAGTTTGTAAAGAAAAATGTAGACACTGGTATTCTTTTGAACAGGCTAATATTATTTTTTTTTTCTGTAGAGTGTAAAGACCTGACATTAATTTAGGACATAAAATGTAGTGTTCCCAATGCATCACGATAAACATTATTCTAATAATTTTAGATTTAATCGCATTTTTAAGCACACTGCTATTAAGCAACATGACTGACGTGGTTATCCTTTTACATTTACATTTTCACTGTTTTTATTAGGATATCCCGACCATGCATTGTTAATCATGTTATTACCTGAACAAAAAACTGAAAAAGAGCAGAATGTACTGTAGCATACCCCTCTTGTTTCTCCAGATTGTAAATTAGTGTTAGTCCAAAAGGTTAATCCAACATTTCCCGTGTGTCAGTGTGCGTCTGTGTCACATTTGAGAAAAAGCACATGCTGTATTTTGCTGCAGCACAGTAAAAATCACCTTTAAGGGTCCTCGTGTTGTAAATACGCAAAACACTTTCTCAGAGCTTATTTGTAAATATTTAGGTCTTCCTGCTAACACACAAAATGTGAATTCTGAGCACCCACTCATTCTCTGTAGTCTGTAATCTGACCTCCTTCTAAAGTAATTTAGAAATGGCTTCTGTTGTGATATCGCAGCAGGAGTGGAATTTATTAGTAGCAGCAACTGGCTCTGTATAGCTGCCCTCTCCCTTAGTAGGGAGAGAAACGGGTCAAACAGCTCAAACTAAGTGCTTTAGTACCACAAAATAACTTTTAATACAACTTATATATGTAACTTCTCTATTTTAATAGTTGAAACTTTAAAATAGAAACTTTAAATTGTTAAACTGGGTAAATATGCCCCCTTTTAAAGCCTCTACAAGTGTGGCTTTTGGGAATTAATTTCTAAAAAATAACACAAAGCTCCTTATAAGAATTAAGAAATTCTGCAGAATTTTCAAGTGAACCTCATTTGACTTTAAACAGATATCCTGCCTTTAACAACCACTCATTTGGGCCTTGATTCCTGTTGAATCACTGCTTTGAAAAGGCCTTACAGTAAAAAAAAACATGCCCTGTCCAAACCCAGGCCAGGTTATCACTCTGCATCATTCACGGAGGAGACGCCATGCAGAGTTACTATGTTCATGTGTTCATGACTCCTCTCTTCCCTCTCTCTCTGTAGCTGACCAGGAGACACTGGATGAACGAGCCAAGCTGAGCGTGGCAGCCAAGCGTTCCCTCTTCAGGGTGAGCTTCACCATTTGTCCTCTGATCCCTTTAACCTATTATGCTTATGCATACAAGGTGGCGAGCGATCAGTCCTCTTCCTCATACAGTACATCAGCTCGTTGCATGCTGGTTCTCGAAATGTGCTTCTAATCCAGGACTGTTTTTCCTTTTCTGCTCTCATCACTATCAGTTCTGTTTCATTGCAGACATGGATTAGACAACACTTAGATAACACTTGCATATTGTATTTATTTTATTTGATGTGGACATCACAGATGTGTGCAGCAACATACAATGATGTACAGACACCAGGTTCACTGTATTCACACACAAGGCTTGAGAAAGAGTTGAAATAAGAAAAGAGAGAGAAGACAATGTCAAAATATACACATGTATAACCATTTAGTCATACTGTATACACATACATATATGGATCATCTTGCCATGGTCAGCAAGATGAGAAAGTCAAAAACTTTTTAAAAAGCAGTTTACGAAGCATTCATCAGGTCTCCCAAAATGTATATTTTATGTTCATGTTGGTTTCTTCTTCATTTTAAAGTCAATTTGTATCTTTTTTTCAATCAAGTTTTTCAGATTTTTGTCAAATGTCTATTGGTGTAGAAAAGAATGATACATTTTAAATATTTAATCTACCTTGAATATAAAACTAGATTTTATATATATATATATATATATATATATATATATTTATATATATATATATATATATATATACACTCACTCGCCAGTTTATTAGGTACTAGGTACACCATGCTAGTAACGGGTTGGACTACCTTTTGCTTTCAGAACTGCCTCAATTCTTCGTGGCATAGATTCAACAAGGTGCTGGAAGCATTCCTCAGAGAGTTTGGTCCATATTGACATGATGGCATCACACAGTTGGCGCAGATTTGTCGGCTGCACTTCTATGATGCAAATCTCCCGTTCCACCACATCCCAAAGATGCTCTATTGGATTGAGATCTGGTGACTGTTGATGCCATTTGAGTACATTGAACTCATTGTCATGTTCAAGAAACCAGTCTAAGATGATTCCAGCTTTGTGACATGGTGCATTACCCTGCTGAAAGTAGCCATCAGAAGTTGGGTACATTGTGGTCATAAAGGGATGGACATGGTCAGCAACAATACTTAGGTAGCCTGTGGCATTGCAATGATGCTCAATTGGTACCAAGGGGCTCGAAGAGTGCCAAGAAAATATTCCCCACACCATTACACCACCACCAGCCTGAACCATTGATACAAGGCAGGATGGATCCATGCTTTCATGTTGTTGAGCCCAATTCTCACCCTACCATTCGAATGTCGCAGCAGAAATCGAGACTCATCAGACCAGACGTTTTTTCCAATCTTCTATTGTCCAATTTCGATGAGCTTGTGCAAATTGTAGCCTCAGTTTCCTGTTCTTAGCTGAAAGGAGTGGCACCCGGCGTGGCCTTCTGCTGCTGTAGCCCATCTGCCTCAAAGATCGACGTACTGTGCATTCAGAGATGCTCTTCTGCCTACCTTGGTAGTAACGAGTGGTTATTTGAGTCACTGTTGCCTTTCTATCAGCTCGAACCGGTCTGGCCATTCTCCTCTGACCTCTGGCATCCACAAGGCATTTCCATCCACAGAACTGCCACTCACTGGATATTTTTTCTTTTTTGGACCATTATCTGTAAACCCTAGAGATGGTTGTGCGTGAAAATCCCAGTAAATCAGCAGTTTCTGAAATATTCAGACCAGCCCTTTTGGCACCAACAACCATGCCACGTTCAAAGTCACTCAAATCACCTTTCTTCCCCATACTGATGCTTGGTTTGAACTGCAGGAGATTGTCTTGACAATGTCTACATACCTTATTTGCACGGAGTTGCTGCCATGTGATTGGCTGATTAGAAATTAAGTGTTAATGAGCAGTGGGATAGGTGTACCTAAAAAAAGTGGCCGGTGAGTGTGTGTGTGTGTGTGTGTGTGTGTGTGTGTGTGTGTGTGTGTGTGTGTGTGTGTGTGTGTGTGTGTGTGTGTGTGTGTGTGTGTGTGTGTGTGTGTGTGTGTGTGTGTGTGTGTGTGTGTGTGTGTGTGTGTGTGTGTGTGTGTGTGTGTGTGTGTGTGTGTGTGTATAGTGTCCTTAGACTGGCCACAATAAAAAGCCACTGTTAAAAAAGTTTAGTTTTATTGGGGACTCAAGAACACCAGTCAGATCAAACAATACATGCATAGAGGAGTATTACTGTGAGAGCAATGTTTACTATGGTAACACCTCTATTAAAAACATTGGAAGGCAATTCCAAAATTTAGCTCCTTTCACCATTCACATTAACCCCAAACATGTTGTGATCATGGTTGCTTTAACTGGGTTCTACAGACTTTTAAAAGTTTCAAATAGCTTAGATATGCACCCAATCCGTCAGTTTCCTGCAAATCCTTGAACACGTTCATCTATTTCATTTTGATTCAGATGCTAAAACCACTGTCACTTTGAGTGAATGATCTCAAATGCAAATATGAGCTTGTAACAAGTTGGTGTGTGTTTCAACTCCTCTCAGAGCAAGTAAATTCTACAGTTCTGGGATTAAGGTGAGCTGAGATATTCCACTGGTTTCTCATGTTTTTCCAATCTTCCAAGGAGCTAGAGAAGAGTGTGGAGGGGGGAGCTCCTAAACCACGGTCCAGGAATGCAGCAGTGGACCGGAGGCTGAGACGGGCACAGGACCGATCCCGAACTCAGCCAGTCACCACTGAGGAGGTGGTCATCGCTGCCACGTAAGTCATCATGTGGAACATCAATAGTTGACAATCATCTTATTTTCTGTTCTGCAGAGATGGATTCAAATTCTCTTGAATTTATCTGATTCTACTTTGGAGCTAATTAGCAGCTTTCCCATTACCGGGCCGAAGCCGACCCTACAGGGGCGACTCGGTGCAAAGGGGTTTTACACATTCGGGGGGAGGTGCTAACGGGGCCGTCTGGCCCTCGATTTTCTGGCCCAACCTAAACGATGGTCCTAGAGGGGCCGTGGCGGGCCTAGAGGCGGTGTCCAGGTAGGGGCGGGGGCACCATCTGGAACCAAAATAAAGCGGGGATGGCTGGCTTACCTGTATCTATATCCGTAACTCTCGTCACCGAAGGAATTCCTAACTGCTTTTGCTTTTCTGGAAGTATTTGGAAGATGGAGCGGCAATTCTGGTCTGCGAGCGATGTCTGTGCTCTCCTCACGGTGTGGGCAGAGGATGACGTACAGGAGAAAATCGATGGGGTGTGCAGGAACGAAGATGTTATGAGACACATCACTGCAGAACTGGCGAAGTTGGGCATAAAGCGGACAACGGTGCAAATCCGCAAAAAACTGAAAAAGCTATGAGTTTTTTTGTAGCCTTGTGCAAATTGCTAAACTTACTACACGTTTGCATACATCATATTAGGACGACATATAAGGTGCTTTGTCCCCTCCAAAACACAAGAAGCGTCGCTAGTCAAAAATCTGTGCCGTTGCTGTAGCCTGCATGTCGACGTTTGTTTATTGTTGCTTGGTTACTTATGCAGTGTAACTTATTTTATCTTTTTAATAACCCTCGTATTTGCAGTCGCAAATGTCGACAGTAGTTTCTGGTCTGACACTTGGCCATATAACCGCCTATCCTGCTTGAAAATGGGCTGGGTCAGTGACGTTTTTCCAAGCTAGGGTGTAACCTGGATATACTAGTAGCCCGTAATGTGCAAACAGCTCTCAAGGCATGAGGCCAGTGGCCTGAGGCTATCAGCACCGAGGGGCCCCCCTTACGGCCCGGGCCGGCCGGGCTGTGCAATGGGAAAGTGGCTATTGAGGTCTGAGCTCATTCTGTGAACTTGACACAAGACGGAGTCCACTGGCACCCAGCATGTGGGTCAGGGCCCCCACAAAGGGTTACAAGATAAATCTGGGTGTTAGTGTGATGATTTAATGATGTACTGTAGGGGAAGAACGAACAAAACATTTTTCTCTAATTGTGAAATCGGATCATTTGACTCCTCTGGGTATCAAACCTTGTAGGTCAGTATCAAATCATGGTTGGCAGGATGAGAAACTCAAAAAGTTTTCAAAGCTTATTTTATCATTTTTTTTTACATGAAATTAAAATGGTGCAAAAAGAGAACACATTTTAAATATTTAATCCATCTGGAATATAAAGTTAGTTGTTAGCATGTGTTTTTAATTTTGTAAAACCTTTTTAAGAGCGACAGCTTGGTGGTGAAATATAAGATTCTGAATGACTTGATGCTTGTTTGGTTTAATTAAGAAAATTTAAATTAAGAAAAAAGTGCACAGAAACATGTTTTCCTTAATTTTGCACTGTTAAAAATGTATGTAAAAAATGACAAATGACACACAGTCCATGAAGAGGCACAAAGCACTAGTTGTCTTATCTGCAACATCCACTCAAATATTAAAAGGTTACAATGCAACATACAAGAATGAGTTCTGAAAAATTGTACTAACAGCTCTAGAAATATTGTCAAAAAAAGTAATTGCCTTTTTGAAGCTTTTTGATTTAACAAGCTTTACTCAGTCTGTAAACCTGAAACATGATCCAACACCTCTTCTGACCTGGAATTGATAGAAATTAGATCAGGCCTACTCAATCCTGCTCTTCGAGATCCACCATCCTACATGGTTCGGGAATCTCCCTACTCTAACACACCTGATTCCAATCGTCAACTCACAATCAAGTGGCTGAAGCTTGCCACGGGCTTGTGAATAATTGGAATCAGGTGTGTTGGTGTAGGGAGATTCGCAAAAAATGTAGGATGGTAGCTCTCGAGGAGCAGGATTGGGCACCCCTGAATTAGTTGATAGATTAAATTTTTCTGAGAAATTCTCATTTTGTGTGTGTGTGTGTGTGTGTGTCTGTTTGTCTGTGATGACTGTAGCATCCCCATTCACGTGCCACAAGCGGCGACCGTACACACCGCTGTAACACGAGTCCCTAGCCCCACCCTAGTTTACAGGTACAGGACACCCGCGTGTGCACGAACACTCGCAGAGCAACCGGTGTGTGACTAACATGATTGACTGATTCTGAAAGCTCATTCACCACGGCAGAGTTGCTGTCTCAGAGCTGCATTGATGTATTACAGAGTTTTACATTTAAGTAATGAAAGTAAGTAATGAATTGAGTTCTGAAGCGCACTGTTGTCTGACATTTGGCGCCTTCTGTGTGTTGGCAGAAACTCCGTGACCTTTCCACCAATATAATTAAATGACTTAACATGGTGTCACAGTGCGGTTTGTTGTGGGCATGGTTCACTCTGCATGGAGAACTCATTGTAGCTGAAGGTTTAAACTGCTGTTTGCCATAATTGTCTCCACACAGCTGCTCGATATGCACCGTGCCACTTGCTTGAATTGCATGAACTTACCTGGAGTCGCTATGTCTTCTACCTCTTTGTCTCCCGGGTGTTATCCTCCCGTCAGCCTGCAGGCGTCCTCGCAGCAGAGTGCTGCAGCCCGGGAGCAGGTGAGGGAGGCCCGGCAAGCACAGGAGGCCCCGGAGACCCCTGAGGCTTGGAGCTCCAAGCAGGTGGCCCCCATGGAGGAGAAACTCCGGCCTCAGGGTCGGAGTCCGGACCAGGGCCAGGAGGAGCCTGACCTCTGCACTCTCAGCCTGGCTGAGAAGATGGCGCTGTTCAACCGGCTGGCACAGCCCCCCACCAGGGTGACCCGCGTCAGGGGCGACACGCGCCAGCGGCGGAACAACGCTCGCTACCAGACACAGCCAATCACGCTGGGGGATATGGAGCAGGTGGGAGGAGCCTTTTTTTCTTTCTATAATTCTGTAGTTTGTTTGAAGTCTAAATCTTAACTTACTTGTTTCATTGTCAGTACGGTATAGCTTTATTCTAATGGAAAGCTTTATTGGTTGATAATTATTATATTATGGAAAATGGCTGGAACTAAATTAATTCATCCTTCCTCACTCTAATTTTTGGAGATGTAAATCATATCATTAAAATGATTTTGTTACTTTTAACAGTTTTGTTCGTCCATTTGAGTATTAAATTAGATTATTTTGTAACATGTTCAAAATAAACGGTTAATAAATTAAATTCCAACTCTATGGGACTGATCAACTAAAATCCCAAATAAAGAGGACTACATTGTGTGCGTCCTAACTGATGCACATGTGATTGCTTGTAATCTACTAAGAATAATTGCGTTAGTGACAAGTGCTAACAAGGTGAAGATAGCAGCAGAGTTCTGCATGTTCTAATGGTTTCTACTGAGAGTTTGGACAGACAACAGTTATGTTTGAAAGCCCAAAATGAAATCTACTTATCTACTTTTTATGGTGTTTGTTGTCTCCTTCACTATAATGGCAGCCATTTGTCTGCAATTACACAGGGTTGATTGCACCTACCCTTGAAATGTATTAATTACAGAAGCAGTGTCCATCACTGAACTTGCATTTGTGCTTGGTAGGTCACAGCACACATGCTCCATTAACCTATTTTCAATTTCTCCTCCCCATGTTTTGCACAATAATGTGGAAAAGCCCCATCGTGCATATTCATAATCACAAAAGTAATAACTGGATAGGCCTGTTGTTATGCACACTTGAAAGATGCAGTCCTCAGTGTGTTCTGTTAGCAGGTCAGTTATTGCTTTTATTTCTTTGTACTATGAGTTTGCATGTGATTCTGCGTACTCGGGTATTTAGTTGATCAGGCCCTGTGTACCCTAAAGTCAGAAGTCTAAAACAAACTACTTTTGTATAAAGTATCATCTGGTTGTGGGGAGTTGGGGCAAATGGTTGTACATGAAGGAGAGGTGAGCAGCCTGCCAATGCATACATGACCAGGATGTGATAAATTGTCACATTCTGATGTAAGAAGAGTAAAAAGAGAAGATGAGAGAAAAGAGAAGAGTTCGCACCCTGCCCAGCCACACAACTCTGTTTTTTAGATTTATATATATATATATATATATATATATATATATATATACACAGTGGGGAAAATAAGTATTTGAACACCCTGCTATTTTGCTATTTCTCCCACTTAGAAATCATGGAGGGGTCTGAAATTTTCATCGTAGGCGCATGTCCACTGTGAGAGAGATAAACTAAAAAGAAAAATCCAGAAATCACAATGCATGATTTTTTAATTATTTATTTGTGTGATATATTCAATGTGTCAGTTGGCCACATGTTCAGAGTTGTGTGTATATATATATATATATATGTGTATATATATATATATATATACTATATATACTATATACTGGCTATGTGTGTGTATATAAACCCGATTTCCTCCAGGCTAACTTCTGCGATTGACAAAGTAAAGTAAAATCATTTTCTACTGAAAGAGACCACTGCAATTGTTGGTTGTGTGCCATATTGCAATATCTGGATAATGTCCTACAAGCACAAAGCGTAATAGCTGTGGCTTCTACAGTCTACACTTTTACATTGTTTACATAATTATGGGGGTGAACCAAGAAAAATTTAAATATAAAGGTCAGCCAGTAGGAGGACCGGTAAATGGATGGAGGGCTGCTCTGAAACTATATTGAAATTAATTTTTGTTTTCTATTTTTTGTATTTCGTTAGTGATATCATAATTTAAAAAAAAACAGGAAAAGTTAAAATATGACCTTTTTTTGATAAATGTCTACTGAATCAAAGAATTTTCACTGTGTGAGAGTATGAATCCAGCCTTGTAGCGTGTGCGTGTCTCTGCTCCAGGAGGCGTCAGACATAGACCTCAGTGATGAACAGGAGCTCTGTGAGAGTCCCGTAGAGCAAGTAAGGCTCCTCTGAACCTCCATCGTGCACTTGCCTGATGCACCGGACGCTGACGCAGATGTGGCACTTCTCAGAAATGACCGCACATTTCTGTGAACATCACGTGCTGTGTGTGTATGTATGTATGTGTGTATCTCATTCTTGGGCTCAGTCATTTCATCATCGGTGTACAGCGCATGGCCCAGCTTCTGGGTGAATTGTGACTCACTGCTATTGCTGATCATCACCCTGCTGTGTCAGTGAGGAGGCAGCAGGTTTGTGGCGGAGGAGAACAGAAGTGCCTCTCGTCCGCCACGGCATAGGCTGAAAGCTTGTCATTGGCTCACTGGAGCGGCTTGAAAGAAAGGAGGAGGAGAAGATGGAAGCAAAAGTTTGAAAGGATCTTGCAGGATGTTTTTTATGGATGTTAATTGTTGCTTCTCATTCATTATACAGCAAGCGTGTCAGGTTGGTTCAGAAGGATTTGATTCACAGTGGAGGCATTTTCAGGTTGTGTGTGTTAGGCTACAGCTGGATGCATTGTGTGTGTGTGTGTGTGTGTGTGTGTGTGTGTGTAGGGGGGGCAGCTGGCATGGCTTTGTGATGTCTCACTGACCAGCGAGATAGGCTTTTCCTTTGATGCTCCGGAAGTGCAGTGAGTCAGGCAGGCAGTGATTAGTCAGCATGATTCTCTGCAATTTTTTTCTGCGTGTGTGTGTGAGCTCTGCCCGGGCTGCTCCTCAGCCTGTGTCCAACTGACCCTCCACTCTCTCTGCCTGCATCTCTCCCCACCTTCTTGTTTCTCTAGCTGCAAAATGGTGCGGGTGCTCAGTTGGGCCGCCTTTCCCCTTCATCGTCCTCCTCCGCCCTAAGGGCGGGGGGCACAGTTTCCTCCGACCATGCCGGGGACATCCACATACCCCAGCCGGCATCCCGTGCGGAGGTGACAGCGCCCCACCATCGCCAGCATGACACCCCGGACTGTAGGCCCCAGGGAGAGGAAAGACGTGAGCCAGGCAGCGGGAAGAGGAAGCTGGTCTCTCCTGAGGGAGCGGTCAGACAGGCGGCACTGCCTCAGCCCCAGTCTGGACGAGAGAGGAGGGAGGAGGACGGGGAGGTGGAGCAGTGGGTGGCCAGACAGAGGGGGGACGGAGCCCTGCAGCACTCGGACAGCCACATGTCACAGGAACAGAGGGGGTATCTCAGGGAGGAAGCACGATACCCAACCGGGGCTGGCAGTGGAGGTAGGAATACACACTTCTCTTTGCTTTCTTCTAGTTTACTCATTTGCACTGACTAAGAGTTTAACAGGTTACATTTTTTCAAGGTGATATCCTGCATAGCACCTTTTGTCTGCTATTATGTATTGATTACTATTGATGATAGGCAAGACACCAGCCTGATCTTTTCCTCATCTTTATCATCTCCATAAAAGTCTTACATACATTTTAATGTAGTATTGTTGAGGTTTTATTTATTTTATTTATTTTATTTTATAATTACACAATAAAATAATTACTGCACAACTAAAGAGTAAGCACACACAATAAGTGAATAAATAATACAAATTTATTTATTTT
Source organism: Eupleurogrammus muticus (assembly GCA_036785175.1). NCBI lineage: Eukaryota > Metazoa > Chordata > Actinopteri > Scombriformes > Trichiuridae > Eupleurogrammus > Eupleurogrammus muticus. The sequence goes on along the minus strand of JAYKQN010000016.1, from coordinate 3,021,699 downwards.
AATGTATACCTTACTGCTTCATGCATAAAGGAAAAATAAAATAAGATAACCAAAACTGTTAAATTCCCAAATATGGGACAAGGACATGCTTAAAGGTACAGTGTAAGGTTTCTTGCAGCCTCTAGTGGTGACGATGCAGATTGCAACAACCGAAGTCTCCGAGAAATCTTATGTTGGCCACCAAGTTCAAACTACTAGTTTTATAGTTATACCCACTAAACTCTGGCATGATTAGCATTGCTAGTATTGTTACTGTCATGTTGGCAATTAGCTTAAAATTCAAATTCATTTTTTTTATTTATTTTATCTACAATATTTTTACATTTTAACACACTAAACTAAGATAGTACTGTAATGTGCTTTAACAGGACACAATCTTAAAAAAAAGATGAAAAAAAACAACTGATGGGACACAAGAAAAATATTTCTTTTATTCTCAACCATGTTTCCTGTCTATAAGACTGTGTATTGGCATATAACTCATCCCCACAGAGAGCAAGCATAGACACAGAGTGGGATGCACAATAAACTCAAATCTGGGAAGTTTATCTCAGAATGCGGAGCCAAAGAACAGACAGTGGTGCTCCAGTGTTTCTACAGAGCAGTGTGGGTTATTTGATTACAGCTGTTACAGGGAGGGTCAAATCTGTTAAAACTAACTCTTGGCCAATGAGAAGCTCTGTGAGCATTTGCCCCCACACGGGTTTAATGCTGTTTAGTTTGCATGTTGAAAGTGACGACTATACATTCATGCAAAGCTTCTCAATTGAATTGAATTTATGGAATATTGGTTTACTGAAGACCAGATTCAAGATTCATATAGTTAAATGTATTTTCTAAGATGTATTTTCCTGTAATGTAATTTTACATCAAAGCCTCCGCCGTAACTTTTTTATACAGCTGCAGGCGACTTATCGATTTTTCTGCTCACTCACGCTCGTCCTACATGTCTGCCTGCTGCAGAGCTGCCCGAGCCTGCCGCTGTAACACCACGAACGCCTACTGCTCTGCCCAGGAGTGCGTGCCACCCTCCGGCGGCGGCGGACACACACGCTGAACCGGCGAGCTCCTTCCAACCCGAGCTGGACGAGGAGCTCAGCGACATGATCACGGCCAGACACATGTCTATCAGAGAGAGGTAAGGCCCATGCTGGAGTTGTTTTCTTTACATATTCTATACTCAGGATGTTTTATTGCATATATGGCACTTTGTGATTACAATTCTCACTTTAGATTAAAATATCCTCCTTTTTGAATCAGTAAATATAACAGACGTAACTAAGAATGAATGGAAAAAACTTGATTTCATTGTCTTGGCTTGAAATGTGGGTTAGATGGAGTAAGAAACTGAGATCATGATGAGGAGGCAGTGAGTAAGTGGGTTATTAGGGCTTGTTATTTTCAGCTGTAACGGCAGTAGTGAACTCTAAATCACAGAGAAGGAATGGATAGAACAGACATTTCCATTCATATCCGATCTCTTGATATTGGACTTGGATGCATGAGATTCAAAAACTAACTCAATAAGTTATAATTCTCCTTTTTGATCCTGTGTGCCGACACAAGGGATAAATATCAAGGCACAGCGGAGAGGCCTCTCATCATTTCAGTGAATTTTAACTTTGAACTGAAGCTCAGTATTGGATATCTCCAACAAATGAAAGGATTACATACTGCCGGTTATGTCACATGTTGCGTGTTTGTTCCACTGCTAAACACACTGGATGCTGATCACATTCTGTATTGATTGATGACATAATGTAAACTGAGCGGCCTCAGCTGGTTTCCCCCTTGTTTTCAAAAGATTTTACTGGACACAGGATCTGTGCGGCAGATGAGAAGCAGCTACTTCTATCTGTCACCCTGTTTGTCGGCATGGTAATGAGCTCTGGCCTCGGGGCAGAGCAGGACTTTCCTTCGCCAGGGTCAGAGGTCACTGCCAAACTCTGGACCCTTCCCCAATCGGTCCCGTAATTAAATCTCTGTGCTTGTCATGTTGTGGTTTAATAACCGGGTCAGACAAAAAAAAAGTCAAAAACTTTTTAAAACACAGTTTTAAGAAGCATTCTTCATCTCAATATGTACATTTTATGTTCATGTTGGATTCTTATTAATTAAAAGTCCATTTATAACTTTTGTTATGATTAAATATTTAATCCACCTAGAATATAAAAGTGGTTGATAGCTCTTACCATCTTGCCTCAATATACACCAACTACAAATCCCATCTTCAAGTGATGGTTACATTTAACTGTTTTATGGCTGTCGCCAATCTGTTCTTCCACATTCCAGCACTGAACATCATTAGTATATGTGGCTGCTAAATGTCCCACTGGCTGCTTTTGCTTAGTGTCTGCTGTCTGCACTGTAAACACCAGGCAAGAATAAAAGGATTTTATTTTTTTCTGTTCTGCACTCTTAAAGTTGTAGAGCTGCAATGATTGACTTAAGTTCAGTTAATTAGTTAGTTGCCAACTATTATGTGAATCAAGACCTATATTGATGATTGGTTCATCGATTTGAGTAATTTTCAAGAGGAAAATGTCCAAATTCTCAGAACTTTGAGGGGAAGAAAAAATGATGCCACACAACAGTCTGATACTGCCTATCAGGATTTGACAGTATTAAAATCCTAATGAAGCTGGTTGGAGTGTTAAACCCCTTATAATAATTATAATCACCAATTATTTTGAGTATCAATTTAGTTTAAATTTAAAAAATGTTGAAATTCTCTGGCTCCATCTTCTCTTCTCTGAATTTTTTCTGGTTTATTTAGTTTTCTATAAGAGAAACTGATGATCTGGTTGGTCTTGACAAAAAGACATTTTTAGCTTGAATCTCCAGGTTTGAGAAATGGTGATCGATCAATATTTACAGCCTTTTATGAAGCAAACAACTAATCAAGTGATTGTTTCAATAATCAACAGATTAATCAACTATTAAAATAATTGTATCCATCATCAGCTGTATACCTCAGTATGATCAATTGTCTTTATGCTAAGCTAATCAGTTTTATTTTTCCAGTATTTCTTGTATTTAGTTTCCTCTCCTCTTGTCCTGCTTCCTCTCCTCTATCAGAGTGGCCTTGTTAAAGAAGAGCGGCGAAGATGATTGGAGGAACAGGATCAACAAGAAGCCGGAAGTGGCGAAGGCCGCTACAGGCGAGCAGCCGGCTCAGCTCTGGGAGGCGGAGAACAACTTCAAAAAGAAGGTAACACTCGCTGCCCCCTGAACACATCACCATCTGCCTGCTGCATGCGTCTCACATCATGTAGAGTTGTGACAGCTCTGCTAGATTCAGGCCATGTCGAGGTTTGCTTACTTTGAACCATCAAGTTGCGCCATTGTTTTATTCCTCTAAGATTTGATCACAGCACTAACACTATGGCAGCAACTCTGACGGCAAAGTATTTTCTGTGTCAGCCTTTGGAATTTGGGTCATTTACTATAGAGAGTTTTGCAGAGTTCTTGATTCTTTCCTGTGGCTGATGTGTGAATCTATAGGAAAACATCAGGTTTGGATCTAAACGGAGAGGTTGTGTATTGTCTGTGTCTCTCTTTATCTCTTTGTCTCTTCTCTGTTTTGCCCGATAAACATCTGATGCATGTGTCTTTGTGTCCTTAGTTTATGTGCATTTATTCTAGTTATAGAAATAGAATATATACTATAGCATCTGGTACATTAGCACATTTTCTGGGTGCATTATTTCAATGACATAATGTGGGTGACCAGAGTGGCCTCCCAACAAAAAGGGATAAGGGCAACCAGAAGAAGTAGAGAAAGCACGACGACATGATGACTACGTGTCTGGTGTCATGGAGCCTGGCTGCAAGCTTTTCTTTCCACTGAAAGAAAACATGTAACCGTTCATTCTTTCTGTTTGCCTTTCGTTTCTATTTGCATGTCTTTTTCCACTTTTTTAAAAGAAAAAAAAAATAAACCTCATTTCATCCTTCGCATGTGGAGTGTGTCTCTATGTTCTGTCCTGGGTGTATGCTACACATACCTCTCTGTTTAGACATGGTCACAACAGCTACTATCCAGCTGGTTTTGTTTCCAGCTGTGCTTATCAGTTTGTGCAGCTCATCCCGTACATATTCCCATGTGGGGTTTTCAGTTCATTTGAGGTCAGGAAGGGGCTCTGCTTTGGTTTCTCTGATTCCAGTCTGAATGATCGGACCTGCCGCGCTTTGAGTTGCCCTTCCTGCACGATGTTTAATCATAACAACAATTATTTTACTCAAGTTGGATGACCGGTTAAGTGGAGGTCAGGGTGAAGGATAGCTGATGTTGTTTGTCTTGTTTTCATCCTCTCATTCACCTGACTGTAGCCACAGCTCAGTAAGTCTCCTGTTTTTGATAAAAGAGGAGCTGCACTAAAGATCAGGCAGAGGGGGGGAAAAACGGAAAAGTCAAGCGGATGCCAGCAAAGAACCACATAAATACTCCATTGTTCCACCCAAAGACACTGTTTTTAATGGAATTGCTATGTGAGTTCCACCCGTGCCCTGGACTCAATATTTACACATAAAGTATCTACATGTGGGAGTCTCGAATGGGAGAAAAGTTTAGAAATCTCCAAACGGTGTGTTGAAAAGCTAAAATATGATTGTCAGGGACATGTGAGCCTTCATAAAACATGTCCGTCCGTCCGTCCGTCCGTCCGCCCCCCCCCCCTTTCTCCTGTGGCCACTTGTCTGCAGGATGACGAAGAGGTGATGATGATGGATGAGTTGGCCGTGTCAGACGAGCTCTGGGTAAGACCGGCACACGCGGCCGTAGACGCACACGAGCAGTGGCGGTATTTATCAAGTGCATTTAAAAATGATTAATGAGCCAGGTTGAGTCTCCTGGACTCTCTTCTGACACCTTCTCTTGATAAATCCCCAGTGCAGTGAGCTGGTGATGTGTGTGTGTGTGTGTGTGTGTGTGTGTGTGTGTGTGTGTGTGGTGTGGTGGTAGTAGTAACAGTGTTTGCCTATTTGCCTTTTATAATCATGGTGACGGTGCACTGATGTGGCGTTTGCTCCTCCAATTCATCCAACCTCTGCTCAATGGCTTTCAGATTCATGATCTCACTTGCTGTGAATGGTGTTTTTTTTTTTTTTTTTTAAGTTGGAGCCGGGAGTATAATCCTTATCCAATTTGTGAAATCCTTAGGCTCAGGGCTGTAGCTACTGATGAGGACATTTGGGTCATGTCCTCATTAGTATTTCTGGAGATTTGGGCTACGATATAAAAATATGACCGTTTGGCAAAACTGTATACATTTTAAAGTGGTTAAAGAGATTTTTAATATGAAATATGGATCAAACAAATGTGTGTAATGTGAAGGCTTATAGTGAAAACTATAAAGATTCAAAAGACCTATAAACGGAGAGAGACCAGCTGGTAAATATTGTATACATTGTATATATTTTATTATATTTGCCTACACAATTTCAATCCTGTTTCTTTGGATTTATATATCTATTTTAGTTTAATTTAATTTAATTTGACAGACATAGCTCCAGAAGAACCTGTTATTTGCTACCAAATTCACTATACAAACTGTATAGTTTGCCCCAGATGGCAAGAAAAAAAATCAGTGTTATAATAACAATAATATATTCTGGCAGGATAGAGAGTCACATATGCACCACAATATAACCCCATTGTGAGGTGATGCTTTACAGATGACAGGTAAATGAACAGTGAAAAGACTTGTAGCAATCATTTTTTTGAAGGAAGTATGTATTGAGTCTTTATGCTTTTTTGATGAAAACATCTTAGCATTGAGTTCTTAGCAGTTTAAATCTTTAAAAACACTGGATCCTACACTTCCCATAACGCAACTCTATTGAACTCAACTTTCATTAGATCCTCAATGCAAAAGAAGAAAATCAATAACTTTTTACGCTACTAAGAAGCCTTCATCAGGTCTCTCAAAATGTGCATTTTGTGTTCATGTTGGTTTCTTTCTTATTTTTTTTAATCATGACTGTGCATTTTTTCTTTTTTGGCATGAAATGTCAAATGATGGAAGGAAAAAGTTATCAATTTTATATATTTAATCCACATGATATAAATCATAATGATATAAAACTAGTTGTTAGTATATATATATATATATATATATATATATATATATATATATCCTAGTGTACACTTGTGTGTTTGCCTCTATAGGAGCCTGTCGTTGCCTCCACCTTCTCCCCTTCTCCTGATCCTCCTTTCCACCCCCCCTCCCCCGATGGGTCAGTGGGCCAGGTAGGAAGCTGCGTCAGATCCCACTGCTTGCACTGCTTGGCCTCCACTTAGTTCGCAAAGCTCTAGGATCCACATGCAAAGTCACAAACCAAGTTTTGAACATGCATTTTCGTTCATCAATTTCCACAGAATTATTTTGTAAAGATTCCACACACCATACTTTATAAGAGCTTTAGACCACCATTATATGAGCACATTGCAGGGGGATGTGGAAATATTTAATAATTTCCAACTTGGAAGGCCTATGAAAAAATTTACCTATATTGGAAATTCCATGATTTCAAGATATGTAAACCTTTTTGAAATTTCAAGATAAGTAAATATTCTAGAGCTTTAACCGACAACTGTTTTGAGTCAATTAATCTATTGAATTATTCAATTAATCTATTCAATTATTGAAAAGATTGATTTGTAATTAATTGATTAGTTCTTTGGGTCATGAAAAAAATGTCGATCAGTGTTTCCCAAAACTGAAAATTCAACCTAATTTTTTTTTTTTTTTTTTTTTTTGTCTAAACCAACAGTCCTTAACCTAATTATAATCAGTTTACTATTATAGAAAAATAAAGAAACCATAAAATAGAGAAGAGAAGCTGGAACCAGAGAATTTAGACTTTTGGGGGGGGGGAAAAATTACTCAAATCAATTAATCAATTAAAATGGTTGGTGTTTAATGTAATAATTGGCACGTAATGGACTAATGGTTACCACTCTGCAGTATTCTGTTATTTCATGAGTTTTAGACTGATATTTTTAGAGCTTTTAAAATTTAAATAAAAAGTCATAAATAAAAAAAATAAAAAGGCAGGTTGATTATTTTGATTTTGTATTTATTTATTTTCAATGCAATGCAACATTTTCATTTTTTAAAATTTCTGTTAAAAGAGAAAATGAGTTGAGTAAATTCAACTAAGGAGATAAAATATATTTTTTTTATTTAATAGTTACTTACATTACATGAGCACATGAGTGAGGGGGACTCAGGGTCTAACAAACAAGACTCAGGGGGTTTAAAATTTTACAATAAAAAGGGAACTGCTGATTTATCCACCACCAGCTTGGCAGCTGCTGCAGCTTCTAGCGAATGTGAGGTTTTCTGTCATCATTCTGCCCCCATTTCCTCACCGTACTCTCCTCACCCCCTCTGGTTTGTGAAGGCCACCAGATCCCCCAGACCCATGCAGGTGGATGAGAGACACCCCTGGAGACGGAAGGTGACCCAGTCAATAATGTGTACAGTGCTTGTGCCCCCCCCCCCCCCCCCCCCCCCCTCCAACCACCACCACCCCCCATCAGCCCACAACAGCCTTTACACAACTTAAATGTTCTGTTCCGAGAGCCACAATATAGTTGGTAATTAAAACAAATGTCCACTGTTCTTTTTCATTGGTTTCACTTGAACCAACATTTCCTTCATTTTAACATCATGTGTTTAGAAACAGATGTGTTTTCAACTCATGACTCATGTTAGTCACCCCCCATCGGTGTCCTTGTTTTGCTTGGCTACTTTGTCTGTGTGTGAATGTAACCTGCTGTTAAAGGAAGAGTCTGCTTTAATAAACACTATCAGTTTAAAGTTCCATTTCTGAATTGTTGCCGATGTATTTTTGTTCTTTTTCCTGTGGTTAATTGGTCAAATTTTTCCATGAGGCTCATGATCTAATATAATAATGCAATAAGTCACATATTGGGGCAAACTCAACTTTCAAAAGTCCCGTAGAGAGAAATTGGAACCACAAAAATTTGAGAGATGAGTACAAGGTCCCTAAAGTGGATAATTCCTTTAACATTCAGTCCAAGTATTCAGAGTGACTGACATAAACTTTGTGTGCTTTCCTCTCTGCTTTCCAGAGAATTGCTGAGATGGAGTCCCAGCAGCTGTCCATCCAGGAGAGGAAGCAGCAGATCGTGGCCCAGGAGGAGGCCTGGAAGAGCCGAGGCCACGGAGTCGCCAACGACTCCACCCAGTTCACTGTGGCCGCACGCATGGTGAAGAAAGGTCAGAGCCACACAGACAAAATTTATCCATCAGTTCAGCCTCAGCCCTTCTCCTCCTCTCAGCTTCTCCCTCCACCAGCAGCTCAGAGTTCACCGCTCGGGCAGAAAATGATTTAATGGTCGCCCAGTTTTCCCCCCATTAACCGCTCCAAAGTGAAACTGCTGGTGGAGGATTTCCTTTGTGTTTTGGTGAGGTCGGTGGGTTAGGCAAGGTTAGAGCTAATGGAGAGTGGCATTGGGAGGATTATTCCTTTAACCAGCTCTCCAGGCGTCATTAGACGGTGCCTCTGTAGCTTTGATAGGTGTTAAAGCTGGAGATGATGGCATCTGTTCCACTGATTGTTTACTACAGCTACTGAATGGAGACATAAGATGATTGTGACAACTGTGGAAGTGCTGTTTTCAGTTTTTGATTTGTAGTCTATAATACATGATAAAATTTTTATATAAAAATACAAATAAACATGTTTTGTTACAATATAGTAACATAATGTAAATAGAGAATAGAGTGATCTAAAGGCATTAAACATGCATTACTTATTTCAGGTGGACTTTAAAGGTTACTCTTCAGGATATTATAGAAGGTGGTGAAAATGTAAGAAATAAGTGACAAGCTCATTAAGCATCATAGGTAGCTTCTTTAGGACTCTATAATAAGCATATTTCCCATAGATGATCCTGCCAAATTATACAACCATTTGAAAAAAAGAAGTGACATTTACACAGCAGCTGCCCTATGGAAGTGAAAAATCTAATATGCTTTTATATCATTTGACACATAAGTACACACAGTCAGGGGCTTAGTTTAGATTACGGGTTAATAAACTTAGTAAATGAGTCCTTAACTTAGTTAACTTAGTAAATTTTAATTCAATTTTGATGTTACATTTTTTTTCTAAAATGCTAAAATCGATTTAGTGTCATATGGAAACAATATACAGGTATGTAAAATTCCTAGTGCAACAACCTAATGCGGTCCCATTGACTTTCATAGCATGAAACTGTCCTGAGATCATGTACTATATATCTATTATTGGGCCATTTTAAGTATTTAAAACACTTTACTATGTCAAAGTAATGTTTCATGCAATAGCGGGTTAAAGGAAATGACATGTAAAATAAAATGCTGCCAGAATACGATCAACTAATGTTCTATGTATACTTCTGATAACATCTCTCTATTATATATTTTGATGCATTATGAAAGCTGTACACATGAGATCAGAGTAATCTTGAGATGGTTTTGCATTCTGGATGGTTAATGTCTTTCTCTGTCCATGTGTCAGGTTTGGCCTCCCCCACTGCTCTGCAATCTCCAGTTGTGTCCAAACCCAAGAGCAGCAGTCCTGCCATCTCCAAACCACAGGAAGGTCAGTTCTGTCCTTCACTCACTTTGTGTCTACAGGTCACCGACAAGAAAGTCAATAATTTTTTAAAATACAGTTCTAAGAAGCCTTCATCAGGTGTCTTAAAATGTACATTTTGTGTTCATGTTTTCTTGTCATTTTTTGACAATCATGGTTTTATGTATTTTTTTTTTGTGTGTAACCGAAAAAGAATGATACATTTTATGTATAATCCACTTAGAATATAAAACTAGTTGATAGCATGTGTTTTTAGCTTCTTTTATTTTTTAAACTTAAAACATAACTTTTTTAACACTCCTTTTCTGCCTCCTCGTACGCCCTCATATCCTCTGGTGACCGTCATGTCACAGTGCTGTCATGTGGAGCACTTCATGGTCATTTAGCAGGAGTAATGGAGGCTGGAGGACTCGCCAGCTGTTCCAATCCAATTTAGACATAATGACACAACTTTACTGTGACCTTACCTGTCACCAGAAACATATTCTCCAAAACCAGCTACACATACAGTTAGATAGCTGCAAAGTTGCCTGCAAGAAGTTGGATTCTTGTGTAATATAATTTCTGATTCTGATGTCTCGGGTAGCCTGGAGAGGGAGGTGCACTGAAACTTGAGGAAAAACACATGTGAACAGACAAAAGACAAGTAAATTAAGAAAACCACTTATTCAATTTGCCTCAAAACACACAAAGGGGGAAAAGTGCACGAAACACTGCCAATGCAGACACTCAGACAAGTAATGCACATGCCAAGACGAGCTCGTAGCGGTTTTGAGGTTTCTCATGACGTTGTTGAAGTGGAGAACTTACATTTTGTCTTGTTTTCCAACACAGCCGATGAATAACAAACTTTTGTAATGTTGAGTCACAAACCACAAGAAGCATGTCCTAATCATGCCATCAAGCATGCCCTGGTATCTGCAAGATCACAGACATCTTTAAGATGTGTATAAAATGCTCCACTCTGAATAATTATTCTGATTTGATTTTCTACCAAAAAGTTCACTTCTTATTATCCCTAAAATAACATCTCCTCTTTCTCCCTCCATTTAAAAATTCCAGTTTCACTTAATCTACAAATATATTTACTTTAGGCAAGGCAAGTTTATTTGTATTGCACATTTCAGCATCAAGGTAATTCAAAGTGCTTTACCTAAAACTTTAAAAGCATCAAGATAAAATTTAAAGACAGTTAAAAAAAAAAAAACATAAATAAAAAAATAAGAAGAAATAATACAATTGATTACAATAAAATAACATGAAAATAAAAAAAATAATTAAAAACAATATAATTTTAAGGAAGTTGATTAAAATTAAGAGGGAAAAAAAGTTACAGTACATGATTTAAAAATAAATAAAAAAAGAGTGAGTTGCACAAGATCTGTAGATAGTTCTCTGGGAGTTAGTTCCAGATACGTGGGACATAGGAACTGAATGCTTCTTCTCTATTTTTTTTGTTCTGACTCCGGGAACAGAGAGCAGATCTGTCTAGATGCTTTATAAGGGATCAGCAGTAGACCATTCAGTGTTTTTATTTAAAACCTCTTCCCCTTTAGACACAATGTGTCTCCTACATCACTGTGAAGTCCAGCTTTTACATTTCTGCATTATATATCTGTAAATTGTATATTAAACTTGGATTAGCTTAAATCTTGATATTACAAGTCATGCCTTAAAATCTGGTTTCTGAAGATAGATGTAAAACATTCTTCTAGTGTCACAATGCTGCACACACGCATCATTCTGTACAGTGGAGTAAAATATTCAACTGTACTAAGAAGAAAATTATTTTTTGAGTAAAGGGGACTAACACTGACATAGAGGAGATGCCTAAAGATCAGAAGAATTCATATTTAGTGTTTAACTGTTTTTAGAGTGGTGAGTTGAACAACCTCAGGCTCCTTGTCAGAGGTTGGATCTGTATGTAAGTGTGTGTGTGTGTGATTTTGTGTGTGTGTGATTGTGTGCAGAGATCAAGGCCGTACCTGATCTGAACCTGGAGTCAGACATGAAGCTGGATAAACTGGAGTCCTTCCTGGGAAAGATAAACAGTAAAGGTCAGTCTTGTTGGACACGCTGGCTACATGTACACTCACTGTACCTCAGCTTGGCACCACAGCCACTCGCTGGCTGCAGAATCGGGCCTATTATACACACACACACACACACACGTATATATACATACACCCACACACACACAAATGCCCCACCAATGTGCTTCTCTAATTAGTAAGAAAGTACTAATTGAAAAGTTGAAAGTAAATACTTTATTGCATGTATTTAGGTATTTCTCCTCACTACTTTTCTGATCCTTAAAACTGCACTGAACAAATTTAATATATATTTTAATAGACTTCACTTTAATTGGAGCATTTCATTGTTTTTCAGCTTGCGTTTTTTTTATTTTACAACCTACAGGTTACTGTTTTTGGTTTACCCTCAGCACTCTCGTTAACCTAGTTTCCAGAGAGAGCAGCAGCTGTGAATAATAATACACACACACTGTACACTATGCAAAGTTTGCGGCCCAACCAGTGCCAATGAACTAATTCTGCATTACATAAGGGAATGAATGAATTAATTATTTGTATGTAAAATTCCACACAATAAATGTCATATTTAACAGATAAAAAAATTAACCAGGGTAATCCCAAATGTTTTTTTTCCTTGTTCTGTACAATTTATTAATAATATTGACAATACAAAAAGGAAAGAAAAGAAAAGCAAAAAAAAACATTTACCCTAATTACAATCCTTAATTATTTTCCATTTCTCAAGAAACTCGACAGAGCTTCACACTTTTAACTCGTCACTATATCTGAAATTCAAAGAATTGATGTTTCAAAGATATACTAGTCCTAAAATATAATTTAATTAAAAGGGTGTATTATTTATTATCAATACAAAGATCTAAGCGGTTTCATTTTAATACATAAATCCAGTAATGCTTTACAGGTTGTGGAACATGACGGTGACTGATCATGTTTGGCAAGATGACAAAGTCAAAAACTTTTTAAATGCAGTTTTTAGTGTTCATATTATTGCTTTCTTATCATTTAGAAGTCCATTTGTATTATTTGCTTGTACAAAAATCATGATATTGTGTGATTTATTTATTTAAAATATGAATTATCCAATGTTGTAACCAAAAAATAACTTTTAACCTCAGACCCTTTTAAGAGAGTTAAACTATCCAGTAAGTTTTGTGTCATAAGTAGAATGCATTGTAAATTGTGTCTGATCCTGACATAGCTGTGTGTGTGTTTTCCCTCCACAGTGGCTGGTTTTCCTGAAACCACCATCACTGTGACAGAAAAGAAGGTAAAGGAAGTGATGAGCCTCGAGGACGAAACCTTTTTCAAGTTCTACCGCCAGGTGGAGGAGCTGCCAACTATCACCAACAAGGTGGCGATAGACGACGACTTTGATGCCATCTTCGGTCCCCAGGTTGCAAAGTAAGCGCTCCCCTGCCACAGCTTTTTTTTTTTCTTTTTTTAAAACCTGACTATGTGAGCACTAAACCCTTCCCCTCTGGTCTCCCCTCAGGCTGACGTCAGAAATGGTGCAGCACAAGCGAGCGGTGCGGCCGGCGCGTAATGTCCAGGCCTCCAGGAACCCTCTGAAGATGCTGGCGGCCAGAGAGGACATCAGACACGAGTACACGGAGCAGAGGCTCAACGTGGGCCTGCTGGAGAGCAAGAGGATAAAGGCAGAGAAGAGTGAGTGGGGATGGAGCTTGAGGAACAAAGGCACTTCTAGAATATGGTGTATACTGACTATTTTTCACAATAAATTTGCGGCCACATGGAATAGCTGCACAATATTGATAAATCGCTGCACGGATTTCTCTGTCACCTTTATATAATTGAAGAATTGAGACCAATTGTAATCCCAATACTTACCCATCTGTGATACTGGCCTGAAGCTGTATTGACCTTCATATTGATGTCCAGTGTTTGGAAGGAATTGCCACTGTAAACTAGGCAGGAAGAACATGCTTCTGAATCAGACCACACAAGCAACAATAGGACTTAACCTGAGCAACATTCAGGACGCAAGTCATTTTGCTGCTTTGTAAAATCTCTGTTTTGTTTTTAAGCTGTATTTAGGCTCCAGCTTGTATTGAAATTAACATTGGAGAATCCACAAAGTCAGACTGTCTCCTGACTATTTCTGCAGTTTTCTTTATTTGTTGCAGCTAGACTTTCAGTGTGTGCATTGGAAGGGGATTTGAACCGCGTTGTCTCTTTACATAGTGAATGTAGGGTGTTCCCCTGTGTGTCTCACATGCTTTGTCCTGTTCACCACAGTGAATAAGAACTCCGGTTTCTCCGAAGTGGCCCTGGCCGGTCTCGCCAGCAAGGAGAACTTTGCAAGCGTGAACCTGCGCAGCGTCAACATCTCCGAGCAGATGTCCAACAACAGTGCTGTGCCCTACAAGAAACTCATGCTCCTGCAGGTCAAAGGTCAGTGGTGGCGACAGCTCATCAGTCACTCTAAAGTCACATAAATATAAATTTAAACTCAATATTATTTTTTTTTTATAATTGTTGATTATCGAAAAAGTCAATAATTTCAGCCTTAATAATTCTCAAATGTTTTAATTGTATTTGTTGTGATTCATGTAAAATGGCTGCAGTAACACTCCCCTTTTGAAACTAATAAAATATTCCTATATCCAAAAGACAGATGTTTTTTTCTAATAATTAATAGCAAGTTTTCAGAAATTTTAAAATGAAGAATAAAAAAAAACATGAATGGCATTGCAACAGTAGTTGCAACAGTAGTTGCAATAAAATATACTTTTAACTCAGTTTTTATAATTGAAGTTAATAAAAAAGAACAGGTACTTTACTCAAGAACAGAAATCAATCTGAGACAGTACTTCACTGCATAAAACTTTCTTTCTTTTTCTTTTTAATTTTTGTATTTTAAATAAAACCCTTTATAAATGATTCTCTGGATCCAGAAACACATGCTTGTGATCCACCGGTTTACAATGCAGCAGTGATACCAGCCGGAAGGTTGTGGAGCTGATGAGCTTTTTCTCAGAGGAATCATTTTTTTCAAAGTCAATTTTATTGTCAATTTCTTCACATGTACTTGACATACAAAGGAATCGAAATTGCGTTTCTCACTATCCTTTGCGTTTTACATGTACAACAGCATTAAAGTGCAGGTGCACAAGACGAGACAATCCTAAACTACAATGGTAAAGTGCAGTAGCTTAAGGCTACTTTTGCCTAGTGTTGCTTAACTAGGAATGAACAAACGGGTATGACAGGACAAGACATGAGTACCCCAAGACAAGACATAAGTAGTAGGGTATGGAAAGACAAATTCAACAAGACAACACTGATTGTCCCAGATATGTGCATTATGAGGTAGTTGTTGTTGTAATGTAATAGCTAGTGCAATAACAATATAAGTATAAATATAGTAGCAGCAGGTGTGTGCAATTTTTGCATTTGCAGAGTGTCAATTTAGGTGGGTGGGTAGGTGGGTGGTGACAGTCCAGTGACCTAGACTTGGTCTGCCAGCCTGGTGTTCCTTCTGGCTGGGGCTGAGGGTGAGAGGGAGGAGGGGAGAGAATTCAGCAGTCCCGTGGGTGGGGAGGGGAGGGTTCAGCAGTCTCATTGCCTGGTGGAAGAAGTCTGGTGGTGCGGGAGCGGAGGTTCCTGTACCTCTTTCCAGAGGGCAGGAGGCTGAACAGACTGTGTGCAGTGTGACTTGTATCAGTGGCAATTGATAGCTTTGTGGCTGAGGTGGGTGGTGTAAAGATCTTGCAGGGAGGGGAGTGGTACACCAATTATCCTTTCAGCTGTACTCACGATGCATTGCAGAGCCTTCCTGTTGTAGTCAATGCAGCTCCCGCCCCACACGGTGATGCAGCTGGTCAGGATGCTTTCAATGGTTCCTCTTTAGAACGTGGTCATCATCATTGTTAGATAGTAAAGCCAAGTGCAGCTTCGTCCAATAGAAGATGCCTAAAATATCATGTTAGTTTTGTGGGGACACATGCGACATATGGCAGTTATAGTCGACCCTTTTAAAAGGGTTGTATAAACATTAGCCATTTATCAAACAATGACCGTTTAACACAAAGCTTTTCAAGGATGCTGCTTCAGAGTTGTCCTTTTCCTGGAGGAAATCTAAAATGGGAGACGAGACGCATTCTATGTGTGTGCACCTCCTCCATATGTCAGTCAGTGACAGCTGTGGCTCTAATTCATTCTCCACTAGTCACCTCAGGCTATCCCGGGCTGATCCTCACTTTCATACCCCACTGTCTGTAATCCAGCCCAAATCCACTGAACCAGGGTTACCACTCCATCTGGAGGGCAACTGCTCCCCTCCATGACAGTGTTAACTGGTGCTTTAGGACACTTGAAGAGCCAAATGGATCCTGAACCACCAAGGCACCTTAATTTGCAATCTGCAACTATATAGTTTTCTTTTCTATGTAGTTCTCTAAAATAAAAAGTCTACATGTAATCTAAATCTTACTTACCGTATTTTCACGTCGAAAAGGCGCACCGTACGAAAAGGCGGAGTCTCAGTTATGTGTGCAATTATTGTATTTAACACACAAATAAGGCGCATCTGAAGATAGGGCGCAGGTTTTATATACACGTTTTATATACACGTCCGCCCCTGTGTGTATTCATATACTACGTACGCCCGCCTGACAACACACCAGGCATATTTAAAAATAGATCGGGAGCAAAACTGAGTTTGGTTGTGCTTTATTTAAGTATTAATTACAACAACACTAAAACAAGCACATTACCGGTAACAGTCACTCAAACCCATTGAAGTCTTCATCCTCTGTATCTGAATTGAACAGCTGCGCTAAATCACACATGGCAGGTTCACGTTGAGGCTCACTGTCAGAGTCAGAGTCCGTGCCATGCGGCTCCCCAGAAATGACGCCGGCTTTAGCAAAAGCTTAAACAACAGTGCCAGCAGACACGTTAGCCCAAGCAGCTACAATCCAGTCACAAACTGTGGCGTAACTCACCCGGCGCTGCCTTCCAGTCTTTGTGGAACTGTGGTCTCCTTCGGTCATCCACCGCTCCCACGCCGCTCGCAGCCTCACTTTGAACGGCCGGTTCATGCCGATGTCCAGCGGTTGGACTTCCTTCGTCAGACCTCCCGGAATCACAGCAAGTGTAGCGTTCATCTGCTTCACTTGCTTTTTGACGTCGGCGGTGAGATGGGCACGCATGGAATCACAAACCAGCAGCGATTGTGATGTGTGGAAAAAACCACCTGGTCTCCGTACATACACCTGCCTCAGCCAATCCTTCATCATTTCCTCGTCCATCCAGCCCTTTTCGTTTGCCTTAATAATGAACGTCTCTTTGGGCAAAGTCTTTCTCTTAAAAATCACCATCAGCGGCAGTTTCTGTCCGTTAGCATGGCAGCCGAGCACAACGGTAACCGAAGCCTTTTCGTACCCCGTTGTGCGTATCGCTTCCGTGCTGGTTCCCTTCTTTTCCACCGTGTGACTCACCGGGATGTCGAACGTCAACGGCAACTCATCCATGTTGGTAATGTGGCTCGGCTGGATGTTTTTGTCGGTGATGTGTCTGCTGCAGAAAGAGCGGAAGTTCGCCAGCTTCTCACAATAATCCGCCGGACGCTGCTGCGGTATATAGTTTGTTCAATGAAATGGAAGTAGACAGTTTGGACAAAGATTTTAAGAAAAACGTGTGTCCCAGTGCTTCTTGTCATGACATTGACTTCCTGCCCCTTCCTCCCAAGAACATGGTGATGACAACTCTGACATTGTATTTAAGTTGGTATGATTTTCAGGAAAACTTGTCTTTATGACATATTGTATCCTGCCCCCACTCCTTTTTTTTATTAGTTGTAAATCTATTTTAATGCAAAGTTGTTGGTGCTTGGCCAAGGTAATGTGTGGACATACATGTCCAGGGTCACATGTTCACCACCAACAACCAGGTGTAATAATCCAGGAACGCTGACAATGATACCAGGGCCGCCACCTGTCTGTGTGTTTGTATGCGTCACTAGGCCGGCGGCATGTGCAGACCCGGCTGGTGGAGCCCCGAGCGTCCTCCCTGAACAGCGGCGACTGCTTCCTGCTTATCACGCCGCACCTCTGCTTTATCTGGACTGGAGAGTTCGCCAACGTCATTGAGAAGAACAAGGTGAGCCTCCGAGGTTTCGGCGCGCCTGTCACTCTCTGAGATCTCAATCGGAGAAAAGGTTTGGTGCGCGTGTACCAACTTCACGTGCAGGATGTCAACACAGCACGAGAGAAAACAACGCAAGCCCGAGAAGTGTGTCTGTGGGAAAACTGACATAAAGCTATTGTTGAAAGTCCAGACTGGTCTGATGATTTTAATTGACAGTTCAATTCTCTTTAATTGAGAGGTACTGAGAATTACATTTTCCCTAGAAATTACATTTAGTTTTTTTTTAAGAAATAAATGTGGTTCCTCATTGGTGGTCTGGTGTTTGTTTGTTTTTTCAGGCTGCAGAGTTGGCCAACTTCGTCCAGCGCAAGAGAGATTTGGGTTGCCGATCTAACTACGTCCAGACAATCGAGGAAGGCGTCAACGCACACACACGGGCCGCCAAGGAATTCTGGAAGGTTCTGGGAGGCCAGACCAGTTATCAGCGTAAGGGTTGAGATCTGATTTCTAAAGGAGTTGCTTCCTTTAAAAAAGTTGATTTAAGATTTGTTTGCTGCTTCGCTGTGTAGCTGCAGGGACACCCGATGAAGATGAGCTATATGAGGGCGCCATTGTGGAGACTAACTGCATTTATCGACTGATGGATGACAAACTGGTGCCGGACGATGATTTTTGGGCCAAGATGCCGCGGTGCTCCCTTCTCAACGCAAAGGAGGTCGGATTCTTAACTTCATGACTCACTAGACTAGACTGTTTGCAAAAATATCAAAAACTTTGTGATCTCTGCAGGTTCTGGTGTTTGACTTTGGCAGTGAGATGTACATATGGCACGGGAAGGAAGTGACGCTGGCCCAGAGGAAGGTGGCCTTCCAGCTAGCCAAGCACCTGTGGAACGGAACCTTCGACTACACAAACTGTGACATCAACCCGCTCGACCCAGGAGAGTGCAACCCACTCATTCCTAAGTAAGATCCAAATTAGCACATGATTTATCTGTGATGGAATCAGTGTATTTGGACAATGCTGGCATATATTTATTATTTATTATAATATTTGCAAGGGAATAGAGCAGTGAAGTGTGCCACAGAAACATCTTCATACACTGAGGTGCTGTTATTGTGTGATTAACTTCCTGGATCTTCTTGACCTGCAGGAAAGGTCAGGGACGCCCTGACTGGGCCGTGTTTGGCAGACTGACTCAACACAATGAAACCACCCTGTTCAAAGAGAAGTTCCTGGACTGGAGCGACTCCAGGAAACCAGCCAGCCCCATAAAAAACAGCAGTGATTACACCTCTGATCACAAGGTATCAAAAAGGACTTCTGTTCTGTTCCAGTGTTATGTCTATTACACGCAGCCTTCACTTATAATAGAGCAAAACAAGTATTTAGTCACCAATTGGGCACATTCTCCCATTTAAAGAGGAGGCCTGTCATTGCTGTCATAATCATACCTCAACTCAAGACAAAATAGGGAGAAAAATCCAGAAAATCACTTTTTTTGCAAGTCATGGTGGAAAATAAGTATAGGGTAACAACAAAATTTCATCTGTATACTTGGCATACAGTTTGTTGGCAATGACAGAGGTCAAATGTTTTCCGTAAAAAATTTTCATACACTGTTACTGTTTTTCTGGTATTCAAAGCCACTCCTTCTTTGCTCAGGCAATGAGTTTGGGATCATTGTTACAGTGAAAGACCCTAACACGGGTCAAATCCCTTGCCGTTGGAAGGAAGTGTTCACCCAAAATCTTACAATATATGGCCCCATTCTTTCTTTCCTTTCCTTGTCCTGATCCCTTTGCAGTAAAACAGTCCAAAAACATGATGGCTCTAACCTCATTCTTCGCAGTAGGTATGGTGTTCTTTAGATGCAAGTGAGCATTATTTCTCCTCCAAGCATGACAATAGGAGGTTTTACCAAAAAGTCCATTGTGGTTTTATCTCTTGGGATTTTTGCCCACTGTTCTTGATTGTTTTTGTGATTATTTTCACCCCACAGGGTGACATCTTGCACAGAGCGCCAGGTTGATGGAGATTATCAGTGGTCTCCAATTTTCTAATAACTGTTCCCCTGTTTGTTTCTTCACACCAAGCTGCTTACCTATTGCAGATCTAGTGCTCCAAGGCTGGTGCAGTTCTACAATTTTGTTTGTGTCTGGAGTCTGAATGATTAAGTTGTTTGAAGTGGAGAAGTCTCTTTTATACTTATAATGAATTCAAACAGGTGACATTAATGCAGGTAATGAGTGAAGGACAGAAGAGCGTCTTAAGGGAGGGAAGTTACAGGTCTGCAAGAGCCAGAAATCTTGCTTGTTTGTAGGTGACCAAATCAAGCAATTTACCAATTAATTCAATAAAAAATCCTACAATGTGATTTCCTAGATTCTTTCACATGTGCCGTCTAATATAGTGTAATTTTTCCTTCACTTTACTCATCATCCTCAGGAGCAGTCTGGCCCTGATCAGCGGCGTGCATTCGATGCCGCCTTGATGCTGCCGCTCCATGTGGCGCCGGTCTGCACCATGCTGGACGGGTGCAATGTGGGGCGGGGCTATGGCCTCGTGGAGGGGGAGGAGTGGCGGAGCTATGAGGTCAGCACGCTGGCAGTGGAGGTTTGGCACATCCTGGAGTTTGACTACAGCCGCCTGCCACGGCAGAGCATCGGCCAGTTCCACGAGGGGGACACCTACGTAGTGAAGTGGAAGTACATGATTAGCACTGCCGGTGAGTGCCGAGTTGCTGTGGTGTACATGTATGCATGTATGTATGCAAAAATGTACAATACGATAAACTGCACAAGTAGTTTCATTACCTTACTATGACATACAACAAATTCAGTCATTTTCTTTACCGGTTTATTCTGCTGGAGCTAATCCCAGCACATTATAGGCATAAAGCAGGGATACACCCCAGACATGATAGGCACACACCATTTAATTCTGCCTTTACATTTTTGCACAAGAATGAATCTCCAAGTAACCTATAACCTTATATTTTTGGACTGTGGGAAGAAGCCATTACCTAAAAAGAACCCATGCAGACATGGGGAGATCAGGCAAACTCTGCAACCATCTTGCTATGAGGCACCAGTGATACACACTGCTCCTCTGTGTCGCCCGACATTAACAAATGTTATTAGTGATATGTGTTTTGTAGTTTTGCAGAGTTGAAGGCTCTCACTCTCTTTCTTTATGATCTCTCCATCAGTCGGGAGGACGAGGAACCCAGATCATCTGAAGACGGCAGGGCCCGGAAAGGAGAAGTGCTGCTACTTCTTCTGGCAGGGCCGCAATGCCACCATCAGCGAGAAAGGGACATCAGCACTAATGACAGTGGAGCTGGATGAGGAGCGAGGAGCACAGGTAAATGGAAGCACACGGCAAAATTATATGAAAATCCAAATTATATGAAAAGAAAAATACAAATTTTATTAGATAATATCAGAGGTAGTCACCATTTAAAGTTGCATTAAAAAATATTTTTATGTTAAATGATCAACTCATTAAGGTAGTTGTTGCTGTGTAAAAGGGACATTTAAAAAAATTTAAAAATTAAGAAAATTTATATTTAATTATTTGGTTAAACCAGCTGAGGGTGTTTAGGTGATGCTGATTTTTACTAGGAAGGAAACAGTCCCTAATCTGACTTTGATGAAGAATCACTTCTCTCTAAAAATGCTTTTAACAACTTTATGGCTTTTAGATCATTATGTGACCTGCCCTGGTATTTCTGTACATAATAATTCCATAAACATCAATTATTTTCTTCAACGTCGCCCTTTAGGTTCAGGTTCAACAGGGTAAGGAGCCTCCATGCTACTTGCAGTGTTTTAAAGGAGGGATGGTTGTCCACTCAGGGAAAAGAGAAGAGGAGGAGAACTCACAGAGTAAGTTCACTATACTGATTTAAATAAATAATCTCAGTTCTCTCAGAATGTAACTTTCTACATATAATACTGTCATGAAGTGTAACCCTGAACACATGCTAATCAACTAGTTTTATACTCAGATGCACTACATTGTCAAAAATTGCATACAATCATGATTTTCCGAAGTCATGATTGTATGATTGAATTTTAAAAAGGAAATCAAATGCTACAAATGACCCAAATCTACCAAGATGAATGCAAAATTAAAGAGACCTGATAATTTTTTCTCAAAACTGTATTTTAAAAAGTTTTTGACTTGCTCATCTTGTGGACCATTATTTATCACTAACCCATCTTCAGAGTAGCTTAGATGAAGGATAAAGAATTTGTTTATCTATATTTGCGGATCCTGTCGCCTGTTCCTCCAGATGACTGGCGTCTGTACTGTGTGCGTGGAGAGGTGGAGGAGGAGGGCCACCTGCTGGAGGTGGCCTGTCACTGCAGCAGCCTGCGTTCCCGGGTCTCCATGGTGCTGCTGGGCGTCGGCCAGGCGCTCATCTACCTGTGGCACGGCTGCAAGTCGCAGGCACACACGCGGGAGGTGGCACGCACCGCCGCCGGAAAGATCAAAGAACAGTGAGCACTTTGTTTCACAGGTAGAAGGTGTTCAGGGTCCACTACAATCACCTGTCAGCCTGACAGCTTTTGTCTTTGTGCAGTTGTCCTCTGGAAGCGGGTCTGCACAGCAGTAGCAAGGTGACTATCCGGGAATGTGACGAGGGAGCTGAGCCAACGGGATTCTGGGAAGCTCTCGGGAGGAGGGACAGGAAAGCGTACGACTGCATGCTGCAGGGTAGGTGAAGCAAAGAGCCAGAGCGCTGGCAGCCCTGTATGAGAACATTAATTTACCCTCAGTACCAAACTTTGCATTTGTCATGTCTGTATCATATTATGATGTAATTACCTGGAGTCCTTTGGTTTCGTGTTTTGACCCTCAGACCCAGGCAGGTTTAACTTCACGCCACGTCTGTACCAGTTGAACAGCAGCTCGGGGGAGTTTGCAGCCATTGAGTTTCTCTACCCAGCCCGAGACCCCAGGAAGGTCAACTCCATGCCCTTCTTGCAGGAGGACCTGTACGCAGCTTCCCAACCAGGTACCGGCTGCAGCCGTAAATCGAATAATGCTTATATTTCATGAGTCCAACATAATTTCCTCGATTCTTTCTGAAAATATGTCTAAAATTTGGTAGAAATTATACACAAAATGGGGACAATATACAATTTCTAGTAATTAAACTGATTAATAGGACTATTTATTATATGTACTTCTTTGTGTTATTTTGAAATTATTGGAGAATTATGGACCTGTAAAATAGTTTTACAGTAGCCAGGAGGGTATAAACTTCTACGAAAAGGTGGCCAAGTCTCCACTGCATAGTAGGACCCCTCTGAGTA
This sequence comes from Eupleurogrammus muticus, assembly GCA_036785175.1. NCBI lineage: Eukaryota > Metazoa > Chordata > Actinopteri > Scombriformes > Trichiuridae > Eupleurogrammus > Eupleurogrammus muticus. Next base: position 2,998,595 of record JAYKQN010000016.1, on the reverse strand, counting down.
TCTATGATCTTCGACGACAGTTTCAACCATGACAAAACTTGGGAGGATCATAAAAATGTAAAAACAGAGAATTTCTTTTTTCAGTCTGAACCGCTCCATTAGCTGCATTTCCATTGCAGTAACTTCCGAGTATTTTTATGGGGTCAGCCCCGTCGGTACGTGTCTCCACTGCAGGAACATCCCCCACAGGGATATTTACAGGAACTTTTACGGGGGCCAATGAAGTACCTAGTCCAGGGTAGTTCGGCCCTGAAAAGCCCCTTTGAGAGTCAGAAAGGAGGTGTAAAACTATATTAGAAGATCTTGTTCAATGTATCTTGTTAGGGATGTCAAGATTTTCCAATAAAAAGGAAAGTGTAGAATATGGGAAATTTTACAAAAATACGTAGTTAACTATCCAACCTAAATAAAGAGAGATATGATGTTTTAGGAAAACTACTTAAAGTCACAGATTAAGCATTTCTACAGTAATGGACATATAGGATGTTGAAAGCTGATCCAAAAATTTACTACGAGTGCCACTGTTTTTGCTGGTTAATTGACCATTGTATAACCACTGTATATAAGGAGGAAGGTATACATATATATATATATATATATATATATATATATATATATATATATATATATATATATATATATATTATGTACTGGCTGTCAGTACGTGTGGCCTGATTCCTGTCTTGTATCCCCTATGTTCAGCCCTGTTCCTGGTGGACAACCACCACGAGGTCTACCTGTGGCAGGGCTGGTGGCCTCAGGACAGCGAAAGCACTGGCTCGGCCCAGATCCGCTGGGACTCTGACAGGAAGTGTGCGATGGAGACAGTGCTGCAGTACTGTAAAGGTACTCCACATCGATTCGTAATGTGACCTCAAAACACTTAAGCAATACTTTAATTCGCTCACTGAATAAAACAGTATAGTTATTCTTTTCAACCTGACATGATTTTTTATAAAAGAAAACAATGTTGTTGATAATGTTCTTGTTTCATTTCCATAGAAAAGAATGAGAAAAAGCCTCCCAAAGCGTATCTGATCCACGCCGGCCTGGAGCCTCTCACCTTTACCAACATGTTCCCCAGCTGGGAGCACAGAGAGGACATTGCCGAGATCACAGAGAGGGTGTGTGCCGGAAACTGCATCTAAAACTGTTTAGATTTATTATCTATTCTCCAGCTCTTTAGTTAGATCTGTATAAAACTGTAAAAAAAAAGTTAGATCTGTATAAAACTGTAAAAAAAAATTATCGTGTGTGTGTGTGGGTGTGTGTGTTTTGGCAGGAGGCAGAGGTGTGTAACCAGATTATCCTGGTGGAGGATGTGTTGGCCCGGCTGTGTAAGACCACCTACCCTCTGGCAGACGTTCTGGCCCGACCGCTGCCCGAAGGTATAGACCCCCTCCGCCTGGAAGTCTACCTGTCGGATGAGGACTTTGAGGTTAGAAACCTACAGCTTACAAAATTTCTCTGTCCCATTAACCCATTTAAGCCCATATTTTTTCCCAAAGTTTTCATTTATTTACATTTATTAGGGATGCACCAAAATTAAAATCTGTGGCCGAATAATATCAAATACTGGCTGAATAACAAATATCAAATCCGGTTGGTAAGTTTTTCACTATTACTTTCCAGACATGTTTTTCGCAAAATCTCAGATAAGCACATTCCGTATAAATACCATCTGCTCAGTATCGGATACAGGCTTAATGTGCTCTACAAGCCTCTGAAAGCCGATGTCCAACACTCAAATGCAAAGCCATGAACTCCATCACCGTGTTTGTGGTTCCATTTGTTTTAGCGCTGTCCTTTTGCAAACTTTTCCAGCTTTTCAAAGACCAGCTTTCCTTTTAGCTACTGCAGTTGTTTCTCTTTCTCTCTCTCATACTCAGCTGCTGTTCAGGGTGTTTGGCTTTTAAATATTAATTAATAATAATTAATAATAATAATAAGCAATAGAGGTAAAATTCTTTGTAGAGAAATCCCTTATAGATAGTTTGGTTGAATACTCGTTGCCAAGTGAAATGCTGTTTTTGACACTTTAACACTTTAAAATGTCTCCACACTGCCATCATAATAAAACAGTAAAAAAAAAAAATTATGAGTAACCTTTTACCTTTAGACCAATTACAGTTGCTTGTGGACTTAAATGGGTTAAAGCTGTTAAGTACATGTTTCCCTTGCAACAGTATCATATTTTATTGTGCTTTCCTCTTTCTGGAAAATCTCTTTCTATATTCATCATGTATATCTCTTTCTTAATCATTGAGCTTTTTCATGTTTCCTCCCTCTACTTGCTCTTTTCTTTGTTTTCTCCTTATAATCCTACCTCCATCCCATTGTCTTTTTTGTAAACGTATCTGTTTGATTCATTCCACCCTCCAGGGTGTAGGTGCCTATGGAAAGGTGAGTTGTCTGACATGAGCATGGACAATCCGGACTCATGTTGTACAGCATCCTTACTCAACTTTGCTATAAACCATTTCCCTTTCCAACTCTGCTCTTTTACGTCTGGATAATAAAACTTCTAACGTCTCCCATTTGTTCAGCATGCCATTCACTCACCATCTGCAAACTGGTGTGAACTAAGATCTGGGGGTTCAAACCTAAAAATAGGCCATTCTCTGTAGAGATGTGAGCTGAAGAATGCTGGCCGCGTTTTTTGAATCTCTCACTGAAGCATGAGTGTGTTCTGGAGGTTACTCCACTTGCAGCCTGCATGGTGAGGAATGTGTTTGTGCACGGTTTGCTCAATGCTGACTGTGTGTGTGGCTGTTCCCACAGAAAGCCCTGGACATGACCAGAGAGGAGTATGGAGCTTTGCCTGGCTGGAAGCAGGTGAACTTGAAGAAGGCCAAAGGACTGTTCTAAATGTTGGATTAGGTGGAGGGGGGCTCACAAGGTTGTTGTGACAAAAAAGGGCTCAGGGGCCGCCTCTCCTGGGTCGACACTGTGGTGGAAGACTGAGGACGGACAGAGGAGTGACAAAGGCCTGGTGGGCGGGAGGCGTGCCAGCATCTCGTCTGTTTCTGTCACCACTGCTTTCTGTGTTTTGGTTCTGCATGTAGGAAACACATGTTGGCGACTGCAGCTACGGGTGTGTTAATAGTGCTTCTTCACAGTCCCACTGTTTATGTATGTACATATGTACCATACCCAGCACAGACAGTGCTGTCACTCAGCCAATGTGGAGTCAGGAATAGGTTTGCCAGCCTGTTTATAACTCCTCACCAAGACTCTCTGCTACTCTTGTATGTATGTTTGTGCATTAAAAAATAATTTATATTTATATCAAATCCAAGATGAAGCTTCCTGAATAATCACTGAGCAAAATAAATTGTGTAATTAACGTGGAGGAAGCTTGTTTCATGTGGTGTTAAATATTTGGATATTAGGGTTAATCCTCTCTCGCTGTACAGTTCACCGTTTGCCACTTAAAAATCAAGACGACGCAGCTTCATCTTGAATGCCTCTAGTGTCATTATTGTTTAAGATACACAGGCTTGATTAAAGGCAGAGATAGTGATAATGGAATGTAATTGATTTTTAAACCCTACAGTGTATAGTGCCTTGCTTTTGTGTACAGTTTATATACAGATTCTAGTCTGCCTTTTGAAGACTCTTTGTGATATAAAGAACTATTAGAGAAATAAACCCTGTAAGTTGGCTATCAGAATACTTATGGTCATGTTTATCTGTCATAGCTTCTCTACAGCACTGTTCATCAACATGTAAACTAACATGCAAACTAATATATCACTTTTCTGCTTTATGCTGGTTTATACTCTGATTATCCAGTAGAGGGCAGTATAGCACTAGTTCTATGGATTGAAGACTTGGATGGTTAAATAGATTCATGCATAGTCTGATGTACATAACTAAACTAACTCCCTGTATCTGCACTAGTATTTTAAAGTAAAATGTATCTATTTATTTGGCTATATTACACAGAATATACATAGGTTATTAATACTACTTTTAACCCTCTTTTGCATAAGATATTACTTGGACATTGTATTTTTTTTTTTTAAATGGCCTAAATATATTTAAAAAAATAAATAAAAAAAGGTACAGTATAAGAACAAGCTGTAAACATAGTCTCAGGATAGTTTCATGCTGTGCAAGTCAATGAGACACAATTAGGTTGTACAGTGGTTTGCGAAACTATTTGGCTCTCTCTTGAACTTTGTGACCTTTTTCCACATTTCAGGCTTCAAACATAAAGATATAAAACTGTAATTTCTTGTGAAGAATCAACAAGTGGGACACAATCATGAAGTGAAACACACTTTATTGGATATTTTAAACTTTTTTACCAAATAAAAAACGAAAAATTGGGCGTGCAAAATCATTCAGCCCCTTTACTTTCAGTGCAATAAACTCTGTCCAGAAGTTCAGTGAGGATCTCTGAATGATTCAATGTTGACCTAAATGACTAAATAAAAATAGTTTCGCAAGCCACTGTATGTACATATTAGGAATTTTCCATATATTTGCTTATTGTTGCCATATAGCAACAAATACATTTTAGCATATTGTGGGGGAAACACATCAAAATTTAATTAAATGTGTAAAAACATTAATTGGTTTACTTGGATAGTGAGTTTATATTTTTATTTGGTGAGAATTTTCCAAAATTCTGAATAAAAGTCACCTTTGGATGTGAGACAATAATGCTCACATGTCAAATGTCCATGAGCAAGAGGTACTGGTCATGTGACCTCATAAATTGTATGTCCTTCATGATAAAAGCCTCCTTTTCACACCTAAGTGTAAAAACATATTACAGGTCTTTAGAAAAATGAACATAGTAATTTTTGCCATATGTCAACACCATGCAATAGAGGCTTAATAGAATATTTTGAATTTTTAAAAATGACAGATTTGAAACAATATATAATTTGTGTAACACTAATCTAAATTTTTGAGTCATAAAACATGCAAACACTTGTTGCTTCTTTTTTCAACAATGGAAACTAAATATTATTGACATGTAAGATTAGATAATGTAAGATTTAGTCCTACCTGACATATTTCGACAGTAAACTTCTATCTTCAGGGGTCACACAAGATGCTGTCATGTGACGCCCTTTTAACAGCTGACGTTCCAGAGGTGAGACCCTTGTTACTTTTGGTAGGTGGGCCGCACGTCCTGCTGTCAGTCTGTCTCCTCATGTGTGAAAGTATTTAGGCCTCCTCATTCCTGTTCTTTCTTATTTTGCCTCTTTAATCCAGCAGTGGTGTTTTTGATAAACGTCAGCTGATAAAAGCCCATAACACATTTTGTCTGATGGACATCTAACCTTAACCCCCTGAAGATCACAGAAGTTTACCCTTAAAACATGTAGGGTAAAAATAAAATCTTTTACATGTGAAAGAAGTATGAGGAGTGACCATCTCCATAGTCTTCTTGTAGAGGTGAGTCTATTTAAAGAGTCACAGTGATCATGTGATCACAGGACAACACCCACATGATTCAAGTTGCCAGCAATAGTATACATACAAGAAAAATGAGTAAAAAAAGGGAAAATATTCTGATGTATAGCAAAAAAATTTTAAATGCTCTCTAGAGACAGAGGGGCCTTAACTACAGATATTCAAAGAGTTAAAGACTAGTTTTGAAGAGCAATTCTCAGACTAGAAAATAACTGCAGATTTGAAATTGTTCTGTTAGAGTGGTTTTAGGAAGAGGACTTCTAGGTTCAGGTTTCATTAATGTGAAATTTAAAGTATAAAGTGTGTTTGTTTTTAGGGAGGCAAAAATGCAAAAGGTTTAAACAGTACAATGTACCCCAAATGTTTTGAAGCAATTTTTCAGCTGGAAGACCACTTAATAAATCAACTGTATGTGTTAATGCAAAAGGGCATGTACAGAATCTTTTACAATCATTATTTGTCTTTGGTGAAAGAAAACCCTCAGTAGTACTATGAAGGAAGACATAATGGACCACGTACAAGGAAGAAGTCAAATATTGTTTGGAAAGTGTTTCCCCAACAAGGAGGTTCCCACATATGTTTTCTCTCACCCTTTAGTCCAGCCCCCGGAAAACCTCTCACTGGGGTTTAAGTTCAGGTCTATAAAGGAAATTCTGACAGTAAGTCATTAACAAAAGTTGAGACATCTATAGAAATTTTTTTTTTGATTTCCATTACTGCAAAAAACTTTTTAAAAAGTCATATTTTTCCACCCATGGCAGTTTACAGCTTATCTTTGAACCATTTATGCTTATTCACTGTTTAGATTTCAATAAAAACTAGTAAACTGGAAGAGTTTTTTGACCTGTAGTTTTCAGTAGACCTATTGCAACAACCAGCAGGTTGAGGCCCCCTTGCAACCAACAAGTAGTTGCAAAACAAATTTTGAGGGGTTATTAAATTGTGATTTTTACCCTGAACATCAATTAAATAAAACAAGGACAACCAGTATCAGTAAGCCAAATACTGCAAAACTACTTTAGACCCTCATGTTGATGTCAGAGTAAGAGTCGTTTCTTTCCTTTAAAACTTCTGTCTACAGCTTCCTGTTAGAACACACAGAACCACTGTAGCAGTCCTGTAACTAAGAAGGAAAGCCATTGTTACACATTGTGAATGAAATGGATTCATAGTAGGAACATTCTCAGGTGTTACAGATATTAACAATGGTTCTGTGTTATTAAAGTGTCCCAGAACATAGATCGAGGAAGGTTAAAAAAAGAAAAACAAAAAAAAATGTTCCTTCAGAAAAGGTCTGGTAACCACTAGAGGAGGATTTCTGCCAGTGACTCTGGAACATGACGATGAAAAGAGGAAGGTGATACTTATTTGTATAAATGAGTCAGCAGCCGGTGCTCTGCGGGTTGTCGGTTTGATGGCGAGACACGGAGTGCCAAAAGTGCTCGGCGCGGCCTCCTGCATGTCACGTAGCTGCCATCGGTGTGTGGATGTCTTTACCAGGCCAACGCGGCTATTTACTCATTTAGTGGGCAAGTAACACTGCTATGACTTAACGTTATGGTCCTATTAATACCTCTGTCAGTGCCTGTAATCACCGCGGCTCCTTTGGGGAATGATACGCAGCAACAGCACTTTGCTCTGTATGGGCCCCATATGGCAGCTTTATGGATTCCGTTGAAAGGGTTTAAAAGCTCGATTACCTTATGCGAAGTCACATACACACAGGTGAAAGCTACAATCAGCAGTTCAACCTGTCAAACATCACAGCCTCATTTTCCAGGCCGTCCTCCAACTCCACACACACACACACACGATACACACATGCTGAAAGCTCTCAGATGTTCTCAATATCAGCCTTTGGCCTGTGTTGAGGAACAAGAGCAATTAGAGGGGAATTTCATGCAATCACAGTAGAACAATATACATTGCAGGTTTCTGTCGATGGAGCGCTGCTCTGTTCGTCCAACTGTTGCTCCAGCGTTGCTCAATATCAGCCTTATTGACAGCCTGTCTCATAAGAGCAACAAGAGAAAGAAGAAGCTGTTGCTTTTTTTTTTTTTCATGAGAAGGTTGGCAAGGCGCTGTGTGGTTCTTGCTGTTTTTCATCTGCTCGCCCTCTCTTGCATGCTAAATTGTTGGATGCTGTGCCTGTGCTGGATTATTCTGTTACACATGGCTCCTCTGAACTCTGGCCTGCAAGGAGTTTGAATGTGCTATACGGTCTATATCCACCCACCCACTCCTCCCCACCCACTCATTGCAACATGCCCCCCCCCCCCCCCACCTAACTCTCTCCATCCCTCCTCTCTTCATCTCCAGGATAGATAGTGGGATGTACAGCGTGCACACAAATGCGCACACACACACACAAACACACACACACACACACTCACTCTGCCAGGTGTGTGTACTATCTGTGAGCCTGTTTTGACTCGGATCCCAGTTTTCGCACTGAGCTCCAGCCTGCTTTTCTTTTGATACAATCCCTTTACAGGATGCAAAACACCATCAAACACGCATACACACACAAAGTACAGTATAATATGTAAATGCACACACACACAGTTACTGCACGGCCATACTAAAAGCAGAATAGTATGCAAAGTAAATGTCAGTCATAAAAAAAAAGCTTGTTTTCACTTTTCATGATACTGACTGAAACTTGTTGAGTCTTACAGCCCCCCCCCTTATGATTAGCTCTGTTTGATTTAAATTACCATTACTCCATGCGGCTCAGATCTGACAAGAATCACAAAGAAAAACCTGGAAATTGTAATCTTGTCATCAGTGGTGGAAAGTAATCAGGAACATTTATTTAAGTGCTCTGCTTAGAGGGTCAGTTCACCAGAATCACAGGAAAAAACATATTTTCTCACTGAACCTCATGTGATCTCTAACCACGCACAGACTTTTAGTTTTATTTGCTCAGGGTGTTGAGATTTCTGCCTCCACCCATACAAAACTTAATTTGTCTTGCATCATCTTTCTAGTAGCTAGTTTAATTATCTTACATATTCCTCTAGGATTTGAAATTGTATTACTTGGTTACTTCTATGGTAAATTTGTGATACTTACAAATAAATTCAATGAAATTAGTGGAATCGCCAACCAAAAAAAGTCAGAGGTCAAGACACCTCTTCTGTCTGTTGTCTTGTGTAAATATATTTGTGAATTGGGTAAGCAAACTCATGTTCAGAAATATTTGTACCTTAAGTATTAGCATTTCTTGCATTACTTTATGCTCTAAAACATTTCCAGCATAATATCCAATGTTACATATTACTTTAGATTTAAATCAAAAATCCAGGATAAAATAAAATTCTTTAATTTGCCAATGATCATTGAGGACTTATTTAGCTAGAATATACAAGCTTACAATACCATTTACAGTCAAACATTTAACCTACGCTCTCTAAATAAAGCAGAAGTAGGCAATTAATTTTTTGGTGCAATTGCACAAAAAAGCACAATAACCTTTTACTATATTGTATTTAGCATGTGATTATTGGGACAGATAATCAACCTCCTGTAAATAGCACTGAGAAAATCCAGTCCATTCCAAAAGGTCTCAGATAATTACAGCTGACTTCAGGAAGTGGGCTGTGGTGTGTTTCGGGTCTGATTTGCGTAAACGTCACAGAAGTTTAGGCTTTATTGGCGGAAGCTCATAGCAAGAAGATAGCAACAACAGCATTGACAACAGCTGCTTATTCAGCTTTAAATCAAAAAGCAAGTCGAAAGAAGCCAAAAAAAAATCTAAGAGGGTCTGACAAAAAAATTTGCAAAATGTGTATAAATCCTGGTTTAACACTGGAGAGACGGGGACATCCTCAGCTTGAAGTTGGAGCTGCTGTTCATCTCCTGGACCTAAGCCACTAACTTTGTCTTTTCATCATACCTAAATGTATCGCAAGGTATCCAAAGGTTTCTTTATTGATTTTTTCAATGAGAATACAAATGTATCAGGTGATATGTGGTATATGTACAAAACACACTAAGTAAAGCAAATTTGAAGCTGACATTAAAAGTGAAATACCACACATTGGTTATAGAACAACTAAAGAGAGAGAACAACCCCAATCTTCCCCTACCACCCACCAACCCTATGCGGTACACAAATTAACACAAACTAAATCAAGACAACATAAATAACTAAATTGTTAGTAATAATAAAAAAATATAATAAAAAAAATAATAATAATAATAATACACAATATATACACCTATATACATACATACCTATGTACATGTACATACATATTAGGGAAGAAAAATAAATAAATAAATAAATAAATAAATAAATAAATAAATAAATAAATAATAATACAAAATAATAATAAAAAAAAACATACACAAAGCCTGCAATATTACACATACGTTAACCACAGTAGTCTATTGTCCGTAAAATGTGCCTACAGTTCTAGTTTGTCACTGGTGGGAGGTTCGACTCGTCAATATAATCAGATAAATATTCCTATGTTTTAGTGAACTTGCTGGCCCTCCACCTTATTTTTTCTAGCTTCATAAAATAAAGGATGTCTTTGATCAGGGAGCTGAATGAAGGGGCATTAGGGGACTTCCACCTCAGCAGAATTAGACGTCTTGCTATTAAAGTGAGAAAGGCAACAAAATCAGATTTATATGATGATAGGGAGATTGTAGAGGGGAGAACGCCAAACAGTGCAATAAAAGGAGAAGGAGGAATCTTTTGTTCTAATACATATGACAGGATGTCAAACACCTTGGACCAGTATTCAAATAGTTTGGAGCAGAACCAGAGTGTATGAGACAGAGTTGCAGGTGCTGAGTGACAACGCTCACATGTGGGGTCAATGTCTGGGAAAAAGCGTTTCAATTTCACCCTAGTCCAGTGACAGCGGTGGACAATCTTGCATTGAATGACGCTATGTTTAGCACATATTGATGATGAATGTACTCGTCGCAAGATTAAATCCCACTCAGCATCTAAAATTTTATCTCCAAGATCCTCCTCCCATTGAGTCTTAATTGAATTAAGAGGTACAGGTCGTAAGGCATACATTCTATTATAAAAGGAGGATATCATTCCCCTAGCATTAGGGAAAGGTATTACAAGGGAGTCAAGTGGGTTATCAAGGCAAGGCAAGGCAAGGCAAGTTTATTTGTAGAGCACAATTCATACACAGGGCAATTCAAAGTGCTTTACAGTTACACAAAATCACAAAAGGAGAGCAAAACATACATAAAATCATAAAACATAGAATTCATCATTAATTTAAAAAGAGTGAAGAGTGTAGATAAGATACTTTCAGTTTTCATATGCACGGTTAAACAGAACTGTTTTCAGCCTGGTCTTAAACATTGTCAGCGTTGAGGCCTGTCTCACATTCTCTGGAAGACTGTTCCAGATTTTAGCTGCAGAAAACTGGAATGTAGCTTCACCGTGTTTAGTTTATCAGATGGGATATTAGGGAAGTTGGGATATAGGGATTTCACTAAATTGCGTATTTGTAGATATCTAAAGAAATGTGGTGTGGGTAAAGAATATTTTTCAGACAGTTGTTGAAATGATGCAAATACTCCATTTACGTATAAGTCTTTCAAAGACTTGATACCCAGACCAGACCACAAAGACCATGCTCCATCAATCAGTGAGGGTGGAAAACCAAAATTTGAAGTGAGAGGTGAGTGGATGGAAGTGTCACACATATTGAAATGTTTTCTGAATTGGTTCCAAATTCTTATTGAAGTTTTAACACATATATTTCTTGTGTATTGAGACGTTGAGGATCTGAGGGGGGAGTAAAATAAGGCCTTCAGGGAAGTGGGTTTACACGACAAGGCTTCCATCTGAAGCCATGTCGGCTGTGGACTGATAATGTCTGAATGCAACCAAAAGTGTAAGGTTCTAATATTGGCAGCCCAATAATAGTACTGCAAATTAGGCAATGCCATGCCACCAAGTGTTTTAGGTCTTTGGAGGAGCGTTTTACGGATTCTAGGTGATTTCTTTTTCCAGATAAACTCTGTTATTAGGTTCTCAAGCTTACGAAAAAATGTTTGTGGTATAAATATAGGGATGGTCTGGAAAAGATATGTGAACATTGGTAGGGTGTTCATTTTAACAGAATTAATTCTAGCTGGTAGGGATAGGGGTAAAATTGCCCACCTTTCAAAATCTTTTTGTACACAGGATAGCAGACTTGCGAAGTTAAACTTAAACAGATCCTGGAACCTTTCTGTAACCTGTACACCCAAATAGGTAAATCTATGACTTGCTATTTTAAATGGAAAAGAGTGGGTAGGATATGCTCGGGCTGCGGCATTTATCGGGAACAACTCACTTTTACTAAGGTTTAATTTATAGCCTGATATAGAGCCAAATGCTGTAAGGGACTTAAGTGCTGCAGGTATGGATGTGGAAATGTTTGACACATAAAGCAAAAGATCATCGGCGTAAAGTGACACCTTATGTTTTATGCCATATCTAGACACTCCTGCAATGTCTCGGTTGGATCTGAGGAGTATAGCCAGAGGTTCAATCGCTATAGCAAACAAAAGAGCGCTCAAAGGGCATCCTTGTTGAGTGGAACGGTGCAGGCAGAAGTAATCAGAGAAGTTGTTGTTGGTCCTGACAGAGGCCCCTGGTGCAGAGTATAACAACTTCACCCAGGCAATAAAGTTTTGTCCTAGGCCAAATCGCTGCATAGTGTGAAAGAGATACGGCCAACTTACTCTGTCAAACGCTTTCAAAGCATCAAGAGAGATCGGAGCTTCAGTCGTGTTCGATGAGGGTGGACTGTAAATAATATTATAAAGACGTCTTAAATTGTAAAATGAATGCCTATGCCTGATGAACCCTGTCTGGTCTGGGGATATGATGGACGGTAGTATGGGATCTAAGCGAAGTGCTAACAGTTTAGAAAGTAATTTTAGATCTACATTCAACAAGCTAATGGGTCTGTATGAGGCACAATCCTATGGGTCCTTGTTTTTTTTAAGAATCAGTGATATGGTGGCATGGTTGAGAGTAGAAGGGAGGGTATGATTTTCAAATGATTTGTTGTACACATCAACAAGCAAGGGGGCCAATAAAGGAAAAAATGTTCTATAGAACTCTACTGGATAACCATCTGGCCCTGGACACTTACCGCCCTGCATTGAAGCCAGTGCAATCTTAAGTTCTTCTACAGATAGAGGTTGCTCTAAAATGCTAGCAGCCTCTTCCTCCACCTGTGGAATGTCCAGTGAGTCAAAAAAGAGATCAAATTCAGAGGAGTCTGGAGTGTGCTCTGGAGTGTATAGTAAACTGTAGTAATCTTTAAAGCAATCATTTATTTCTTTCGGATCTGTTGTCGTGCCAATAGAGGTCCTAATTTGGAGTATTTGGTGGGAGAATGCTTCCTTTTTAAGTTGATGTGCAAGCAGTCGGCCTGCCTTGTCGCCATGCTCATAATACTTATATTTAGACTTAAGTAGCATTTCTTCCTCCTTTTGTGTGGAACAAATATTAAAGTTTGCTTGTAGGGTAAGGCGTTCTTTATATAAATCAGGGGAGGGGTTGGCTGCATATAGCCTGTCAGTTTCCCCAATTTTCGTTATCAGCTTAGACAGTTCCTCTTCTCTTGTCCTCCTCTCAAATGCGGTATATGAAATGATATTCCCCCTGAGATAAGCTTTCAATGTCTCCCAAAGAGTGGATGCGGAGATATTGGGAGTTTTATTGATCTTTATGAAAACTTTGATCTGTTCGGTCATGAATTTAAGAAATGATTCACTGGATAAAAAGCGTGTGTGAAATCGCCAAGAAGGGCGGGTAAAATTAAGTCCATGGAAGGTTATTGTCAGAGAAATTGGTGCATGGTCAGATATTACAATGGGATTGTAAATTACCGACCAGTAAATTATTCTGTATTAAAAAGTAGTCAATACGTGTAAATGTCTGGTGAACAGAGGAGACAAATGAATATCGTTTACCACTTGGATAGAGAAAGCGCCATGGGTCAGATATGTGGAATTCCTCCATAGTGGATTTAATTAGTTGTGCAGATTTGGATGGGGAGTGTGTTTTGGTAGAAGAACGATCAAGGGTTGGGTTGATCCAGCAGTTAAAATCCCCCCCAAGTATGAGAGAATGTGTTGCAACATCTGTAAGCTTAGAGAAAAAAGATCTGAAAAAATTTTGATCATCCCAATTAGGCCCATAAATATTTGCAAGGATAAGGGGAGTATTGTGTATTTTGCCAGTGACAACAACATACCTCCCATTTGGATCTGCTAATACATTAGAACATATAAAAGGGACTGATTTGTGTATGAGAATAGCTGTACCCCTTGCCTTAGACTGAAAATTTGAGTGATATATTTGACCAATCCAGTTCTTTCTTAATCTAATTTGGTCCATAACTTTAAGATGTGTCTCCTGAAGATATATAATCTGGGCTCCTAATTTACGAAGGTGACCCATAACTTTGGACGCTTCACAGGTGCATTTAGTCCCCTGCAATTCCAGCTGACGAAATTCAGCTCATTCCTATTGAACTGCTGCATAAGACATGTTTAACAAAGCACTGACTACTGTAGGTTACCACTATAATTGAAAACATATTTAAGCAGGCATAAAAAAACAAAAAGATACATAATCAAAGTATGAAACAAAAAACTAACAGAATTCAAAAGCCCTATCCACCCTTGCTAGAGCGTCAACTGAACATGACGCGCGCATACCCCCCCTAAAACTCAACGAACCAGCTGAAGTAGCACAATTGCTAATGCCCATTCAGATCCACAACGTGCGTAGAGGCTAGTGACTTGGCATACATAAGTGATTCAAACAAGTGACAAATGCAAACACTGTAACAGCATTTAGTAAGTGGACTGCGATATGACGTAACTTAGATAACTTAATAAAGTTACCCAGCAGCATATTTTGAGACAGGTAAAATAGTTCACTCTGTTGTTTCCTCACCGTCAGCAGAATCATCCGTGCCGGTTACTCTGGAAGCTTTCATGGATTTGACAAACTCCTCCGCGGCAGAGTGGTCTTTGAATTTGTGCAAAGTCCCATCAGGCAGTGTTATTTTCAAAAGGGCTGGGTACACCAGCCTGGATTTCACCTCCTTCATGGAACGAAGGAGGCGTTTTGCCTCCCCAAACTGTGCACGTTTCTTGGCCACAGCAGCTGTGTAGTCAGGGAACAACCACACTCTCCTTTCTTGGTAAACCACGGGGGAGAGTTCCTCGGCTCTGCGTAGCATTCTGTCCCGATCTTGACAGTAGTGCAGACGAATGATGAACGGCCTCTGAGGGTCAGTTGGCTTGGGCTTCTCGCGCAAACTGCGGTGCGCTCTGTCCACGATAGGCTTGTAGTCAAGTTTCAAAATGTCTTGCAACAGTCCAGAGATAAATTCGGTAGGGTTGGAGCCCTCGACATTTTCCGCAATCCCAACCAATCGAACGTTATTTCTTCTTGAGCGCCCCTCGAGGTCCTCACATTTAGCATTGGCCTGCGACACTTGTTCTTTCAGGGCTTGCACAAGACCCTCCAGTTCGGTTATACGATCACCCTGGTCTGAGGCAGCTTGCTCCAACTCTCTGATAGTGTCGTCGTGTCTATCCACCTTTTGTTGTAATGGCGTTATCAAACTTCTCAGTTCAGCTCTTACTGTTGCAATCTCAGATCTCAGTTCAGAGGACAGCGAGTCAATTTTACCACATATGTCATCCCGGATAGCATGCATCATCTCTTGTAGCGAGTTAGCATCCATCTCACCGACTTGTGAGGGGTTCTTTTTGGGTTTCACCGAGTCTCTCTGTCGTGATGCAGCCATTATTCAAGCTCAGTCTCTAATATGTATTACTGATTAAGCAAAAGTAGCCGTACAGTCGGATATTCCGTTAAAATAAATTACAAATAGGTCACCTAGCCTCGGAGCACTAAAACACACGTCCTACATGGTCTGTGTCACGTGTCGTGCCTCATGTATCGCAAGGTTAGTGTGTTTGATAGGTCACTTTAGATAAAGTTAACACAAAAATGGTGATATATGCATAGCATTATGCTAACTGTGGAAAAATACTCTCCTGTGCTTAACTGGCTGTGTGCTCTTCTTTGCTGTTGTAACTGTTGATTGTGATTTGCTGTGAGTAGCTGTGTGTTGTAAGGGTTTGCTAGCTTGCATTTGCATGGCAGGAGGAGCAGCAATCCGGGGCAGAGAAACACGTGGAGGCTGGGGGGGAATGGAAATGCTTCTATTGGAGTTTCATTTCTGATTTTCATTCGAAGTTGGCGCTGTAGCTCTTTGTAACAGTCTGAAGATGCTCTGTAGCAAGTTTGCTGTCAACTGGGGAAAACTCGTAGGAGGAGACAGGTTTAGAAAGAGCTGAAAAGGTTAAGAGCTTGGGTTGATTGGTTGAAAGTTTAAACGTTTAAACTCTAAATGCTAGCTATGATACCACCATCACGACTACTGGCCCTTTGTGCAGTTTTGAGATTTTTCCACACATGTGAAGTAGAGATTATTGTGGAGAATACGTGGGAAAATAAGAGAAAACTAATAACCCACAGATAGGCATAGGTGCTGTATACATGAACTGCAACTCTCTTAATCCTGAAAACAGAGTTCATCATGCAGTTTGTTCCCACGAAACCGAGACCAAAATAAGCAGAAGCCCCTTCAGAGTCTGGAATTTACAGGATTTTTGTCCCAGTTAGAAAACCATGTGCATGTTCATTATACATTTAAATGACAAATGAAGGCTTCTGTATTGTACTATTTGAAAAAGCCAGAAAGAATAGAATTACAGTACAACACATACGAATTATAGGTTCTAATTTCTCACAAAATATGTGACTGGTTTATAAAATGTGATGCAAAACTATAGCTATAACCATAAAATGACATAACTAGTTATAAAATATTTTTATCTTTAACCACTTCAAACTACTTTTAGGTGTATATAAAGGAATAGTTCTCCATTTTGGGAAATATGATTTATCCTCTTTGTTGCCAAAATTAAGAGGATATCAATCTTATGTTATCATCAGAAAGAAAGACAAATACATGATTTGTCCAAAATCTTGCATTATGTCCCATATATATCACATTTCCTGTATTTATTTGAGGTTTTGTTATCCGTAAAAAATATATTATATTATATTTGGAATTTATGCACAAAAATAATGATCTCAAAATAGAGTATATTACATCAACTCTCTCAAGCTCGTCTCTAGGAACAGGTTGTTTTGTATCGGTGTCATTAATATTAATGTTTTCATGGTTGTCATGACATTTAGAGCTATGGTTTCTGAATACGAGCTGTCTGCATTTCACTGTGGATTGAAAGTTTTGAAACCTGCAACAGTATTTATAGAACATCTAGATCTTCTCATAATCAAATCAAATTTGACTTTCTATGACAAGAGGCCTTCAAGTGCATTTATAATAACAGTAGATATGAGGAAATTTTTTAATGTACCTTACATTAAATGAACGATGTTCTTTCTTCTGAGATACTGACAAAAAGGCTTGATAGTAGATGACAGTGATTCACATGGAGTCTGTACGGAGTGAAGCTCCAGACACACCGGGTAAAGGTGAAACTGTAATGTTTGATATTAATTATTAGCTTATGCAAAGGGTGATTATAATATCAGTCAATATTTACTGGGCCATATGCCACGGGCACTTGTGCAGCCGTGGCTTGCCTGTGAAATCTAATAGCCCAAACAAGGGGTGAAAAGCGCCCTTTGGCAGGTATCTCCCTAATGCTCTTAACCATCTGTCGACGCTCAGCCCACTTCCACTGTAACATAATGTTTTGTTTATGATAACGGTGTTAATTCAACACAGGCTTAGGTGTGAAGTGGTACAGTTGAGCTTTAGCGTCATTTATTCAGCAGTATTTGCATTTGGCAGCGCGCCAGCACAGCGACACTCCTCCCTGATGCCGCTCCTCTCAACAGAATGTGACGAGCGTCGAACAATGAACCCAAATAAGGCTCAGCGCACATTCTGCTGCCTGCTGTGTTCTGCCGTTGTTCCGAGTTTCTATTTATGTGGGGATTATCACATCTCTCAGTATCACTGTATCACAATAGAAGGATGAGTCCCTCCTCTCCTCTCCTCCTCTCCTATTCTTTTCCTCTCCTCGTTTCCTCATCCCATCCTCTTCTTCCCTTTTCGTTTGCTCTTCTCCTATCTACTATTCTCAATCTCTCCTCTCTCATTCTTTTTCTCCCTCTCTTATGCCATTACCTTTGCTTCTTTTTATTCTTCTATTTATTCTTATTTCCCCTCTTGACTTCCTGTTCCTCTCCTCCTTCTGTCCTCTTCCCCTCTCTTCCTTTTTCTCCACTCCTCTCTTCTCCACTCCTTTCCTCCATTCTTTTCTTCTCCTCCCCTCTCTCTCTCTTCTTTTCTTTTATGCCTTCTCCTCGCTTTCTCCTCTGTCTTCTTTTCTTTCCTTTCCTCTCCCTCTTTCTTCTCTTCTTTCATTCCTTCTCCTCTCATCTCTCCCCCTCTCTACTGTTCTTCTCCTGCCCTCCCCTCTCTCCTCTCTTAGGCCCACACTTCCTGTCTAAGAAAGCCACTTCAAAGACTCTGAGCCAAGTTGATTTATGGGAAATGAATTTCGAAAAATACTTTTTTTTTTCTCTTCTTCTTCTCCTCCGGTGCCCTGGGCTCTTAATGGTAAGCTCTGCTTGTTAACCCAGATTTAGATCTCTACCCTGATGAAGCCCATAAAAGTGGTGTGGATTTACAGTATATGATGTGAAGCACAGACACGTGCCTCGGGTCCCTCGCCTGCTTTCTGCTGGATGGACATTTTCAAGCTGGACGGCGTCTCTGCTCCTCAGATGGGAGGGAAAGTGACCACACAATACCAAACTCTCTCTGTCAGGAGGAAAAAAAAACATTCCTGCCCCATCGACCCCCAACATAATTGTAACAAAATGGTTCATGTTGAATTTGTATTGAAATAATATTTCCTGATTGCTTTTTTGTGCTTTTAAAAGTAACAGAATTAAAACAATGTAAATAGAGTTCTATCAGTGGAAAAACAACTAATTTTTGGCTAAAAAACAAAGCTTCTCATGGTTGCAATTAACCTGTTTGCACTTATTCTTTTCACGATAACAATGTAAAATCTGTATAAAAGAAAATTAGTACAGATATGTGCAACTATCAAATTTTTTATTAGTATTAGCGGCTGCAATGAATGTTAACACTACAAATCATGTGTGTGTGTGTGTGTGTGTGTGTGTGTGTGTGTATATGTATGCTTATTTGTTCTCTCACTATGCACAGATGTGTATAAATGTACACTCTACTCTGGTGTGATCTGCTGTGTTCAGCTTGACACTAGAAATACACTTGACTGTGAAGCATGAGCCATTCACGGCGCTGCGTATCCAGTGGACAGATCCCCCGGCCCGGCACCGGGGATCTGGCAGCCCGACGTGCCAAGCGCGATGTGGATGACCGTGTGGGTGATGATGTATGGGACGGGCCATGTGTGGAGAATATGTTTACCCAATTGTGGGACCTATGACGGGGCATGGCTGCCCGTCTGCAGACGCCATGCTGGGTGGTGCTGGAGATGTAGACAAGGGGAGCAGTTGAGTCAGGATTGTGGTTGTTTTCCGTTCGTGATCTTACTGCAGAGGAGTTATTTTCTGCTAGACTAATAATCCAGAGGAGGATTTTGGGATTTGCGAAGCAGGAAGAGGTCGCTTGTGTCATCAAAAAAACACGCACATATGGAGTTCGCCGGTCAGAACCTAAATGAGCTCGACATCAAACATTTTTTTTGTGTGTGTTTGCATGGGGAATAGGGGAGGGTCAGGTGTGTAATTTGAGGGACCCAAACAAAAACACAAAGCAGCGTAACCAAGAGGAGAGAGTGACTCAGCCCCAGGACTTGCTTGCCATTGCGCTCTCCAAAAACTCAAAGCCGGGGAAACAAAAACACTGCTCCTCTCTTTAGTTCAACTCCAAATGGGACGCCTGTTATCCTGCTCCAATTGCTCAGAGTGATGAGGAGACAAGCTGAAAACTAGTCTGGGGCCCACATTTCCATCAGTGTTACAGCACAGTTCACCCTCAGGTGAACAGGCTCATTTAAACCCCCTCCCCCTTCCCACACACACACACACACACACATACACACACCTGCATGCTAACTGGAGGGAATGCTGGAGCGTGCAAACAGCTGGCTGCTGTCTGAAGCATAATTAGTGGCTAATAAAAGAGGCTAATAAAGACTTACTTTCAATAGTCAATAGCTAAATGAAATTAGTGGGAGAGGATCAGTGGTGTCTGGTGGACTGATTGGAGCGATCGGACGTGCGACCTCCACTTGTCCTCAACACAGTTTCACTCAGGAGAAACTTTTTGGGAATGAAATGTTCAACGTGGAGTTGTACCATAATGCAACATAGAATGTAGAAAAGATAAAATCATCTTCTTTTTATTCTCACGGTGTAAAGATCATCATTGTATTTTCTGTATTACTGTGTGGCTGCAGGCAGCAGCTCTACAAACCCTGACTGTCCCTGAATCAATAAACACAATATTCCTGTTTCCATTGATGCATTTTGATGGTGCATTGGAAGGATTCGACAGATTCATTTTTTTGGTAAATTTAATCTGGTGTAAGGGAGGGATGTGAAGAGGGTGGTTTTGGGGTAGATGGAGGAAAAAAAAGGTTAAAAAACAGGTAAATTATTTATCTTCCATAACTGATCAGCTGCTTCTGCTGTTCGTGTCTTCACAGATATTCCCATGGTATGAATATTCCTGTATTTGTCTCCAGACAGCACAAAGAATGCTGAATACTAGCTGACATTAAAGAACTATTACAATTTTCCCAATTGAAAAAAAATCCCAAACCATTTGTCTCCCAAACCATGATGACTGCTTTCAGCACTATTAACCTCTACCAGTACTACATTTGTTTTTATTACAGCCATGAGTAACATAAACTATTGCACAAACTTCTAACAAAATTATGCTTTGCATCTAGGTTTTGCACACAAAACCAGTTGATGGAAACATCTGTTGTTCCTGCTCCAATTGTAGCGCCAATAAAATGTAGTGTCTTGCAAAACTTGTTTAGAATGACATTGGCTATAGAAAATAATCAATTATTTTTTCATTTTAAATGGAGCTCAATACGTTCTAGAGTCGGGGCACCACCTCACAGATGAATGGAAAAGATCAAAATCTCCCCAAATCTCTGGGGTGTGTGTGTGTGTGTGTGTGTGTGTGTGTTTTAGTGTCCTGCTAAATAGAGTTTAGCTTCATGCTAACATCAGACTTAACCTTCTCACAGATCTGAACACATTAACAAAGCTTAACAGTCTTGTTTAGCTGCGTGAAATTGCTGTGCTGCCCAAGTTATATAACTAGTCCCTGAAAAGAAAGTAGGATGAGTTGCTTATTGGTTCTGCCTCCTGGTTGATGGAGGTGTGGAAGAGAAGACCAGTCATGCAGGCCTTGATGCTCCTTGATGCTCCTTGATGCTCCCTGATGCTACTTTTGCCTGAGTTGCTTCAGAGGGGCTCGTCAGACATCGTTGAGTCTTTGGTCACTTGCAGGTCCTTGAGACGCTAAAGTCAGAATGGCTGAATTCTACCTTGAGAGCAGAGAAGCTGCTAAAGGCTTCTGGCCTGCAGCCTCTCCTGCTGCAAGAAGCAGAAAAACAGAGCTGATGAGTCCCTGAGAGCGTCTTCTAGAAAGAAAGCAAGAGAAAGGCTTGTTGTCTGCTTTTATACCTTTGGCGAAGGGGAAGGTGTGAAAAATGGGTTTCCCTAGGGGGTCGAGGTCAAAGGTTCTAGGCCCAGCCAGGCAGGGCTAAGTAGATTTGTCAAAAAAAAGATAGATTACCTCTCTGAGCACAACATCTGATTCACATTTTCTTTTTTGTTAGATGTCACGATTCATATTCTGTCATATTCTGGTTTTCTGGTCTTTTTGGTTGTCTCTCTGTTTCCTTCTGTGTCTACTTGTGTTTCTTGTGTCCTTTTACCTTCTGGCTGTCTGGTGTGTTTCACCTGTGTCTCGTTCTTCATCTGTAGCTTGTCAGTAATTAGTTTGTGTATTTAAACTATTTTTTATGATTTTGCTCTTTGTCAGATCTTCTGCTTGTGACCCATGTTTGCCATGGTTTGTGGGCGTGTCTGTTTGGGTTGCCTTTGGCTGTGCCATTTTTCCTCGTTTTGTTGTTAAAGGTGGAAAAGTCGGGCACACCCGAACAAAAGGACAGGTTTGTAGGAAAGGCAAAACAATGTGCAGATAAATAAGAAAAAAACACCCATATATTGTCAATCACACACACGATCACAGCTTCTAATAAGTCACCGAGTGATGAAGTCACACAATTGTTTGGCTGAAACTTGGGACAGCCTAGTATCCCAGAATGCAATTCTCAACAACAGCAGCAGCAATGGCTGACATTTTGGTCTAGGCCAAAGCTATTGGACCTTTTCCTGTAAGACAGTAAATCTGTCATTTTAATTAACAATAATACTAATAATGTCAGTTTTAATTTTTGTTTAGGCAAGAAAGTACCATGCAGATTTCCTCTGTTTATTTAAAAAAGGCCTGTTGGGAAAATGTTTTCAGAGATGTGAGAAGCTGTTTACCATTGAAAACAAAAATGATGATGTGATGAACTGATCTGTGCAGTTCTTCATAATTTACCGCTGTCTCTGGATCTTTAATTATTAGAGGTTCTGTTGCTGTCCTGGTTCCTGGAAGCTGAGATGCATCCTGTCACCTCATCCTCCACTACAATTCAATATATTTCTGTTTTATATAATGTCATATTCAACTTTTCCTGGTCTAATGTATTGTTTCCACCCTGTTCACATCATCTAGTACAGTCTGTCCATCCTGGAAGAAGAATCCTCCTCTGATTCTCTTCCTGAGGTGTCTTCCACTTTTTCCGTTTAAAGGTGAGTATTACCTGATGTGAGGATCTAAGGACAGGTGGTGTTGTGTTGCTGTTCTACAAACTGTGAAGCCCATGAGGGTGGATATGTGATTTCTGATTTTGGGTAAAGTCAAGTCAAGTCTGATAAAACTGAATTGAATTGACAACAGAACTGTACTAACATCACAAATGTAAATGCTTTACAATGAACAGCTTAGTCCAAAATTTGTATTGTATTATTTATTGTATGAGGCTACATAAGAATTTGGATTTTATAGTATTACTAAAGACTGAATATCTTAGTATCATGCATCCTACTCTCTCAATGAGGTTTTTTTTTTTTGAGCAAGAAAAATGGGCAGGAGCTTTGAGCTGAGATTATGTTGTCACAGTACAGTTTTGAAGCTGAGCTGCTGCTGTTCCAACTGCATAACAACCGTACTTCCGTCCTGAGGTTTGTTCTTGCGAATCAAACTCGCCAAGTCCAAACTTGGCCTCCTAGATATTGCAAAAGGCCCTCTGTCAACTTGGCTCCAGCCGAAACACGGCGCGCTGCCTCTCGTGTTACGTGCACGGTCCAGCCATGGATTGGCTCAGATTGCCATAAAATATTTTAACAGATATTCCTGCTGCACAGAGGATGAATTCTAATGACCCTGGGGAACCCTGTGCCACCATGAGGTTTGTGGTTGTGACTGAAATATCTCGCCATGTCATTGGATGGCTTGTCATTACATTCTGTGCACAGATCCATGTTACCGTCAGGATGAATGGGAGTGACAGTTTGTTATTCCTGTAACTGCTCAGTGATTTGCATTCACAAACACAAACCAAACTCAGTCCTGTTTGAACTGTAGTCAAACCCACAATCTCTGAGCTAAATATGATCACTGTCCAAATCCAAATTATATCTTGATCTAGTATAAAATATAATTTTAATCAATTATTTCAAACAGGAAAAAACATTATTTGCTTTTGTTAACTGCATAATGTGAAAATAATTATACACCTACACAGCTAGAAGTAGATGCTATAAACATGTTTGACAAAAAAGGTTTTTTCATTAATTCAAAAACACTTTTGCATAAATAGTATTAGCAATAGCAGCTAACTATTAATTAAATAAATGAATGTTTAGGACTGGGTGTAATATGGCTCTGGGATCCAGGTTAAACCAAGGATTATTATTTATAAGGCAAACAATCATAAAAAAGGCATTGAAATCCCCTTTGTGTGAGAATGTGGCTGTTGCTCTTGACATTGACATTACTGACATTAACATCTTCCAACATTGAAAGTCTTTGATTTCAGTTTAATTTTTTTTGGTATGGTTCTCATGATTTATTTTTTTTTGCAAACATGTTCCCATGTAAAATTTAGAGGTACTTAAAAGGCACTTTATCCGAGTATTTCCATGTTAGGCTGCTGACACAATAGTTGAATTAAACAAGCTTTTTTACAGCTCATATTTAAAGATGAAACCAGTTGTTTCCAAACTTTTTCTCTAATGATAATCATTGTGTAGTCAGGTCATATTTCAGACTTCTAAGAATCTTAGGAGTTTAATCAAACAGTGTTTCTTTTTCTTCTAAAATTCTCACATGGTTATGTTTCAGTACAAGTTCAAATGGTCCAGTGTTTCACCAAAAAATCAAAGGTTTGAGGAAAAAGTGAAAACAGATTTGTGTATCAGAACTGAGTTTTTTGTTCTTTCCTGTACCAATTATCTCAGGACCCCTCGGAAATATCTGGTGATGCTTTGCAGGGAACCACAGCTGCAACAGCAACATGCTGCTGACACAGTGATGCTTCAGTATTTTTAATCTGAAGTCATATAAAATTATATCAAATGGATGATGGCAGATGTTACCTGCAGGATACAAAAGTGACCTATTATTTGCACATGTTATTGTCATGTGTTGTTTGTAAAGCTGCTTTTTGTTGCTATAGTGATCGTCCTTATAAGTTGCATCCAAGTTATTAACCATTACAATATCAAACATCTCATCTTTCACACATGTGACACCCGATCGTGGTGTCACATGACCCCAGTTCGACTACACCTCATCCCAGTTCTGTGTGTGGCTGATTTGGCCCGTCGTACTCACTGCAGCCCTGGCTTTCACACAGCTTGATCACCGCTGTGATTTATTCCCAGTAAAATGTGTTCTGGCCCAGTACCCGAGGGCCAGAACACATAAATATATATTTAAAACCTGTAAACTCCTACCATCCATAAAAATGATTAAAGTCCCTATTTTGGTTAACTCTGTGCCCTCCCACCACAACTATGTTTGATTTGTCAGTGTAAACCAGATGCAGGTGAAGTTTCATGCTCTCCTTCAAGGAAACAGTAAATCAAATCCATGGACAGGGGGACCCGCCAGGCCTAGAACCTGTAGGGTCTTGTGTCCTGATGTCAGTGTACAGCTCACAGTTGCTTTATTACCACCCAGTAAGCACTAATTCAGCCAGAGATGCAAAATGATGCAAGCCAAAGCAATCTGCTGAGTGTGGGTAGTGTCTGTTGCATTTCCATTTACCAGATAGCTGTGATCCTGCCTTATCAGCTTTGCGAAGCTCATCAGTGAAGAAGGCATGGGGCCCTGTTGGGCATCAGACTCAAAAAAATAATATACTACTTATTTTAAATAGTGTTTAATGTTGTTCCTGAAGCCTCCTTGTTTTTATGCAGTTGTATATGACTATTAAAATAAAATCTGAGTTTTTTCCCTTTAAAAATGCAAAAGTCAATATTTTTAAAATAACAATGCATTAAATAACTATGTGTAATGTAAATAAGATGCTTCATAATAAGAGAATTATCGCCTGACTCCTCCATACACTCCATACGTTCGTTGTTCTTTTTCATGCTCTAAACTTTACTGTTATGTTTGAGTCCCACTGGGTTCATCTAGCAGCTTTGGGGTATTTCAATCTCTAAATGTCAGGAGGAGTTGATTTGTGATGTTATTGACACAAGAACTGGTTTATTAGCAAACCCTGCCAGTTGTGGATTTTCTATAAATAGAGATGACGATGCTCATGCGTCAAATGTCCATGAGCAAATTGGACTGGTCATGATGCTTCAGTATTTTTAATCTGAAGTCATGTAATAATATATCAAATGGATGATGGCGAATGTTACCTGCAGGATACAAAAGTGACCTATTATTTGCACATGTTATTGTCATGTGTTGTTTGTAAAGCTGCTTTTTGTTGCCATAGTGATCGTCCTTATAAGTTGCATCTAAGTTATTAACCATTAAGATATCAAACATCTCATCTTTCACCCATGTGACACCTGATCGTGGTGTCACACGACCCCAGGGTATTTCAATCTCTAAATTATAGAAGGAGTTGATTTGTGATGTTATTGACACAAGAACTGGTTTATTAGCAAAACCTGCCAGTCGTTGATTTTCTATCAATATATTGAATGATCTAATGTGAGATGGAAACAACTATGAGATAATTCCGACATCGCAAACATTTAAGTGGGATGACTGATCAGCTGTTTCACTTTTAATGAAAATCCCATCATATGAATTTCATTGTGTTCATCTCTGGACAACATTAAACATGGCTGATACCAGCTAGCAATTAATAACTAGCCAGTTTCTTATTGGAAACAAAAACCCAAAGACCTCTCTCTCTCTTTTCAAACTTCCAACCTAGACCTTGTTTCCATATGGAAACACTATGCAATAGAGGGTTAATTAAAAATAAGACGTTTAGAGACGATAAGAAGAAGAAGTTTTTCACCCTCATTTCACTGATGTTGCTTCATCAACATCCAGATATTTTTAAATCCTCGCAGGGAGAACAGTTTCTTGCTTTCTTGACACATTTTACTAATTCATATTTCTTTTTTCTATGTTATTCTGTATCATATCTGTCCATCACTGTGTAATTATACGTTTGCCCCGAGAAAGATCAGATACATCATGTGCTGTAAATACTACGCCATCATGTTCTGAAGGAGAATAGCTTCCACAAACATGTCAGTCGGGGGAACTGTTTAATGAAAAATGACAGCGAGAACTCCTCAGGCGATAGAGGCAATAGCGTACCCGATTTAACATAAGCATCATTCCAGTTGTGAAGCCTGTCCTCCACTTTATTGGTATTTTTAAATCAGGATAAACCTGAGGAATGGAACAACCATTAAAGCAAACAATGATTCTGTTTTCGCTGGCACAGAGATGCAGTTTGGGGCGAAAAGAGAAGAAAAAGAGGAGAAAAAAGGAAGGTGGGGGGTGGGGGGGTAGAGAAAGAAAACAACTGCGGCTGCTTTTCTGGCAGCAGCGTCTGATGTGGTGGTGGGGAGCTGAGAGCGGCGTCCTGTGCCAGAACATCCACATGTCATCTCTGTTTAGACACACCTTGGAGAATGTGACCTCTTTCCAAGCCTGGCCTGGCAAGGGGTCCACGGTGGAGGGAGAAAAAGCCCCGGATCATGGCGCACCCGAGCCAGAAACAGCCCCCCTCCCCACCATCATGTGCATGCATGCGTGTGCATGACTCACTATGTGGATGGTATGTGAGCTTTTTGTGTGTGCAAGTTTTGCAGCTCACTGACGCCAAGGCTACGTTCACTCACTGGCTTTGTTTGCTTCGCTGTGAAGCATCGGTGGACCTTGTCAGAGTATCCAGCTTTTTGTGACGCATTGTCCGGGAGCGGAGGTGGCAGGAGAACACGCCCTGCAGGCGGTTAAACTTCCTGAGAGGGAAACCATGTCAGAAAATCCCCCCTGTCATGACAGTGGATTTAAGATGGCATCTTAGCAGCAAGAGGGAGGGGGGGGGTCAGCGGAACAGACAGGCGGACAAAAAAAGGCATTCACCTGTGCACGGGAGGGATAAGCAAGCCCGCCGGCCGCACAAAGTCTAGACGCAGCAGAATCCGACTCCCTGCCCGCTGCTCGGCCTCCGGCAGCGAGGGATAACTGAATTACAGTAGCAGCAAAAAAGCTAATCTCACTTCCTCTGTGGGGGCCCCGCCGCGCCATGCATGCACTTTTACACCTGACTGCGGGGCGCTGAACGTGTCCGTTTCGGGAGGTTGTGTGCATTAGTTCAGGCTCAGCATGGATTTTTTTGGAAAGCGTGTTATCCCAACGGCGAGAGTGTGTGTTTACTAGATGGAGGTGAGGGCTCATCTCCAACTGTCCTGTAGGGACCAGAAGGTGAGGTGTAATAGAGGTGAGGGGTGAGAAGGTGTGTGTATATGTGTGTGTATGTGTGTGTGTGTGTGTGTGTGTGTGTGTTTGTGTATGTGTGTGTGTGTGTGTGTGTGTGTGTGTGTGTGTTTGTGTATGTGTGTGTGTATGTGTGTGTGTGTGTGTGTGTGTGTGTGTGTGTGTGTGTGTGTGTGTGTGTGTGTGTGTGTTAGCAGTATGTTTACATATTCCTTGCGTGTGTCCACCTGTTAAAGCACTAGACCACCTGCCACTCAACTTGACAAGCTGTCATCTGCCATGGTATGAGGGAATACCATCCATAGATTTTCTAGGAACAGATGGAAAACAGACAGGCTGCAAAACGCGAGGCTGATGGACTGTGTGTGGGATCTGAGCGGCTTCGCTTTGTGTCAGTGCTGCTGCTGAGATTTTCAGAGTTTCTGTTTGCTAACAGCTTCAGCTCATGGTTGTGGCCTCTGTAAACAGCTACAAAACATCCCGCTTCGTAGTTGTCAAGTCTGGTGTTGAAAGAGAGAGAACGGCACCAGAACTGACTACGGTGGCCCTGCTAGGCCCTGTCACCTAAATAAAACAAAGAGCAGCGACTAGAACTAAACTATTTATCATTAAAACAGTTAATTGAGTAGTTATTTGGGTTATGAAATGGTGCAAAATGTCACTCACTGTTTCCCAAAGTTGAAGAATCAGACAGTCCACCAAGGCCAAAGATCATCATTTTACTATTATAGAAGACTAGATAAACCAGAAAAATTCAGAGAATAGAAGCTGAAACCACAGAATTTTCTTAAAAAACATTATTCAATTATCAAAACAGTTGGCTATTATTGTGCACTGCACAAAAAATAAAATCTTATAAAGTGAAAAAGATTTGTATTTGGTACAACTTATCCAATATGTTCAGTATTTGAGTTGAATCGTATTCCATTTCAAGTTTTTTCCTGATTTGTGTCAATTTGGTCTTATTTTTAGGAAAACAAGACAATTTTCTTTAAAAAAAAATAAAAGGTTTTAATTAATAAATAAAGATAAATTATCTGCCAATGGAATAAGATCATTTTTTTCAATATTGAACTGTACCAAAAACAAAACATTTGCAACTAAAAAGATTTTTTTTGTTCAGTATAAATGGCAACTAATCAATTAATTGACTAATCTTTGCAGCTAAAAACAAACTACTAACTATAAACTTGTTTAATGTTATGAGGGAAATGCAATTGTGATATTGTTCCAGAAAATGTAATTGATATCAGAATCAGTAGAGGCTGGTTGGCAATGCCTCAATAAACAATAGCATTCCTCCAAAATGATCATGTGACTGTTTTTGTGCCTAGCTCCTGCTGTAGGTAATAATGATTATATCATGAAGACATCAGAGAAGTCAATGAATGAACGTGTCTTTAATCCTCAGTTCATGTGTGTGTGTGTGTGTGTGTGTGTGTGTGTGTGTGTGTGTGTGTGTGTGTGTATGTGTGTGTGTGTGTGTTTTCCTTGATCTGGGCCAGGAGTTTTGGAAAATGGAGGTGTTTTTTTCCCAAAAATATCACATTGCTGGGTGGTTTGGAGACTGAAGGATGTTACTGACGAGGTAGTTGGGACAGTCTCAAAAATCACACAGAACACAAAATCCTGTTTTTTGTAAAAAGAAAAAAAAAAAAAAATTGTACAAATGGGCTTTTGGGAAACAAAACATTTTTGACTTTCTTATCTTCCCACATGTAAAACTCCTGGCTTCTTGCTTCCTCTCGTTGGGAGTCAGCAAACTCCAAAAAAGGAATAACATTTGTAGAAAACGGACACACACAAAAAATATGATGATGAAGATGATGATGATGATGACGATGATGTTGATGATGATAATGATGATGATATTGATGGTGATGATGATATTTGGAATTCTGGAAAAGTTGAAGTAGAAGGTTGGTATTTCACTTCAAAATATAGAGAAGAGAGAGCAAAACAGAAATTGATCTATATTTTTTTTTATTCTTTTTTTTTTTTTTACCTTGTATTACTGCAATAGTTTTTTTTAGGTAAAATTTACTGACAAACTGTGTGTCTTATGTTGTAGCTGTTTGGTGTGTATTTGTGAATGTGTTAAATAAAATCCGAAAAACAAACAACAAAATAAAACTCCTCAGGGTAAGAGACAAACTTGAGAGGCACTTAAGCGTCTCAATAAATGGAAGTGTCCCATTAGCCCAGATAGTAAACCTCATCACACTAATGAAGCAGGCAAACATGCGCACTTTAACTCAGTGTTACTGTTTCCTGACCTGCTGCAGCGTGGCTGACAGGGTTAGACTGGAGTCCAGGTTCTCCTCCAAACCCCTGAGAAGTGCAGTGTGTGTGTGTGTGTGTGTGAGAGAGAGAGATCACCTCGCTGGTCTGTTATCGTGGGTCCGGTGTGTGATGTGGCTGTGACACAGAGGTAGAACACGCTGGAGTTCTCCCACACGCACACACACTTGGCTGCGGGAGACGTGAGTGTTTGTCTACGTGCAAATGCTTTCTTGTGTGTGTTTAGTTTTTGTGTGAACGGTGTAAGCTGTGATGTCTAAATGTCAACAGCTGCAGACCCTGGACGTCTGACCAAATTCCAAACTGTTCGTTGTTTTTTACGGATTCAAGGGAGAGCTGCTGGGAGGTTGACATCAGAACAATGTATATACAGATGTGTACAGCTGCAGAAGCTGCTGTGTGCTCACAAACCTCCAATAAACACACACAAGTCAGAAGAAAACAATCCATCCATCCATCCATTGTCTATCCCGCTTATTCCCTTTCGGGGTCGCAGGGGTCTGCTGGAGCCTATCCCAGCGCGTTAAGGCGAGAGGCAGGGATACACCCCAGATGGTCGCCAGCCAATCGTGGGGCAAGAAAACAATCACAAAGCACAAAAACATGACTTGAAGGTTTCAGATAAGCACGAGTGAAACTTGGAGGGTGAAGTTGAAAGTAAAAAAAAAAATATGATAGCATACATATTAATACTATTAAACATCAAGTAATACATAGGCCAGAAATGCCAACAGCTGCATTTTCTTAAATGGCCACTTTAGGCTCTAAGAGTAAATCAATGCTCTACCACCCCAACTTTACAGCAGAAATCAATGTCTACAGCCTGGTAAAAAGAATGTTTCTATAGATTATTTCCCAGTTCATGACAACTACATAATTGCATAGTTACAGGAGTTACCACCTGTCCAGATTTTGCAATAATCTATACAATATATTGCATTTAAGATATAAAGTTCAGAAATTCGATAGATAGATAGATAGATAGATAGATAGATAGATAGATAGATAGATAGATAGATAGATAGATAGATAGATAGATAGATAGATAGATAGATAGATTATACTATCTGTATAAACACTGTATATAATGTATATACTTTACTACAGTTCACAGTTTAATTTAGTTGTGATAGAAACGGACAGGCGACAGGTTCTGGTGCAGACATCACCTTGTGTGCTGGTGTACGTGGTGTCAGTGGAAACTAAATGCTAATGTGGTGTCAGCACCGAGACCTTCTAATGGGATGCAAACAAGTCATGTTCTCTTACTGCAGGCATAATGATGTCTGTCCTTGTGTGTTCAGTGAAAACATTTCCTTACACAGCGTTTAACGCATGGCTGTGAGAACAGAATGCGCACACACACAAACACACACACACACACACACACACACATTGACCTCCGCGTTCCTTCATCAGTGGGATCAGAATGTTTATCATATGTTCCTATCTGAGTCACACTTGTTTGCACTGCTGATCATGTTGGCCAGAGGATCAGAGGTCCAATCTGTTCAGCCTGTTCTCAAGCCAGGAAGTGAAAATAATAAAAAAATAAAAATAAAAAAAAAAGTCTCCAGGTTAACATTTCCTGCGCTGAATGTGCAACTCGTGGCGTTATGTATTCATCATAATTAGGAAATCACTGACTTGATATAAAAGGTTCCATATTGTAGGAAGAGATATTTTAATTGCTTTTTGATTATAAGGAAGGTGTTTTATAAATGTTTCAAAATGCTCAATTCACAGAGAAATCCACACAGCCTGTATTCAGAAACTATGCCTTTAAACAAGGTGTCTGGATTTCAGTGAAACTGTGATTTCATAAGTATACAGTCACTGCCCACCCCAACATTCACTTTCATTCAAATCAGCAATTTAATAATAATAATTATGAGAGATCCAGAGAGAAGTTTATAAGAGAGTTAAGATATATTGAGATGCGTTTTGGTTCTTAAAATCACAAATATGGCCTGGTAATGATAACTTAAAATAAAACCCAGGAAAAGTGTATGAATATAAGACCTAAATTATATACTTTGGATAAACTAATAGTTAACTGAAAAAAAAAATCTGATATAGGAGCAGTAATTGTATTGTGAAGCAATTCTTTCATGTCCAAAAGTGATCCTGCTTTTTTCTTCCATATTTTAAAACAGTCTTTATTTTAATATAACTGAATCTATCTAAAAAAAGAACTTGTAATATTGTAGTTTCCTTTGTTGTAGTCCACCAATCTTTAAACAAATAAAGGCTGATTTTAATTTTTTCCATTCACATGATAGAGAAAATTGGATGCAGTGGAGGAGGTCTTTATTTTAACATCTTTGTAATCTAGTTTTATTCATTTACTTCTTTGTAGATAACACAGTTGTTGCATTTATGGGTTGATAGTGGACAAAGAGTGTTGCTCAGAGAAGCCTTATGTGTATTTCAAACAGCCATATCGAAGGCAGACAAATCACCAGAGGAAGAGAGGGTGCTAAACCCCACGCGATAACAACCTCCTCTTAATCTTACCTTTAAAGCCGCGACAGAGGGGAGCCTCCCCTCGGAGAAGGAAAACAGGCGGATTATTTCCATTTGAAAGAACATGCCAAGTTACACAGAGGTGTTTTTCGGCCAGTCTTTTCAAAAGTGGCAACAGATGGAGGCCGGCCAGCGTTGTGCGCAGGTTGGAGTTGACGGTTCGCCGCTGCTGCGTTTCCGTGTGTCTGCCGCCATTTATCAGCACACACAGGTAGCCCAGGAATCCATTATACACAGCACGGCTCTTATTCAACCGTACTCAAAGAGCGATGCATGCCCAAGTGTGCTCTGTTTTTCCTGTTTTGAATACAGACTATGGACTTAAAATGTAGCAGCTGCTGCATATCTCTACAGGAGTTCCGAACAAAGTGATGAGAGAATCGAGAAAGGATGTTGGGAGCAAGTCGGGTGCTGGTAAAAGATAAATTTAAGCAGGTGGTTTATTTTGGCTTAAGTCAGATTGGCCAACATGTTTACTTGAGAGCAAAAGTGTAATTCTGAGTTATAGAGCACTGGAAGGTTGTTTTAATCCATTAACCCCACAGACATCCTCTACAGTGTTCATTTTGGCACCTGGTTTAGATTGAAGTCCAAACTAGTGTTTTTCAAAAATATGCTTATAAAATTCACACAGAATGTTGAAAATACAAACTCAGTGGATGGCATATAGTGAGGCTAAGTCCTTCTGTGTCCAGTGGAGCACCAGGGACAAAATACAGTACAGTAGTCTATAGTAGGAGCCAAAAGATGTTTTTTGGTCCTGTTTGATTTGAGCCCTTTTGTCTGAAGTAAGAATACTGAAATGTTAACATGATACCTATGTGTTTTATACTAGCTTCTAGACATGCCTGCAAAGGGCTTGTTCTTTCTCTTCCTGGCTGATAAAAACACTGAGAGTCTCTTCACCAAATCTTTATTGGTGTTTTGGTGGCAGGATTACAAAAGAAAAAGAAAAAAAGAAGAGAAATGCTGTTAATTTTGAGAGATACAGGAAGTGCCGACCCTCAACACTTGAGTAAAAACGTTACCATGTGAATAGGCTGGTCCCTAAGGAGCTCCATTGGTGACATTTGATAAAAAATAAATAATTTGTGGCCACAGGATACTCATCAAAGTGCAGGTTAAGCAGATGAATCAACTTTTGAAGAGTAGGCTTTAGACAATAGAATACATCAGTATTACCAACTATTTTCAACTTTTTTTTTTCTGAAGTTTTTTTTACCTACAATAACATGCAAATTTGCACAGCTATGACTTAACTTTTCCTGGTTAACGTATTGTTTCCATCGTGTTCACATCATCTTTTGTAGACTGTCCATCTAGGAGGAGAATTCCTCCTCTATTTCTCTTCCAGAGGTTTCTTCCTCTTTTTTCCCCCATTAAAGTGTTTTTAGGGAGTTTTTCATTGTATGATTTGAGGGTTTAAAGACAGGGGATGTACAAACTGTAAAGCCCATTGGGGTGAATCTGTGATTGTGATTTTGGGCTATACAAATACAATTGACTTGAGTTAACTATACAATCTTACACACTGTACAAAATCTAGTGAGAAAATAGTTTTTTGGTTGATTTTACATGATAGTAGCTGCAATGTGAATACAAGGGAATAATACTGCATTAACAGTTATTGTTATCCTTTTTTTGCATTCTCCATTTCAAAGATGGAATTATACATACATTGTGTTCCCTTCCCTTCAGAGGCCTGTCATGAGGATGGAGTGTTCAAAAGAGACGCCTCTCTGCACCTCCTGGTTCTAATTATTCTAGGCACATACACAGATCGCTCTTATTTGCCCTCCATCCATTCTCTTCACCAGCTTTGGATGAAGAGAAGTAATCAAGAGCTGGCGGCAGACAAGAGGCCATTTACTCAGGTGAGGAGCAGAGAGATGGGGCCACTTCAGAAGATGCAGAGTGTAGCCCGAGGGTGCCACTCAATCATTCCCAATCAGGAAAACCTTAGAGAGGCTTAGAGAGAGAGGGGGGGGTGACATCACATTTTTTTATTTCTGTATAAGGTGAAATGTGTCTTTTCGATTACAAGAAACTTGTTTTTAATATTTTCTGGTCTCACATGGAGAAAAGAGAAAAGGCAGCAAGGCCTTTTCAACACAACTGCCCCGGGCCGAGATGATGGAGATACAAGCCAGAAGAAACTCTTCTCTTCTCTTCTCTTCTCTTCTCTTCTCTTCTCTTCTCTTCTCTTCTCTTCTCTTCTCTTCTCTTCTCTTCTCTTCTCTTCTCTTCTCTTCTCTTCTCTTCTCTTCTCTTCTCTCCTCTTCTCTCCTCTTCTTCACTCTCCTCCTGCTGCTGCTTCTCTCCTGTTTTATCCTCTAGCTGTGGCATTTGCCAGGGGAGGAAAATAAAAAAGAGGGGCACTGAAGTCGATCCCTCTGTGAATAAGGCAGCCTCTGAATCCAATTCAGTGAGAAGAGACAGAGTCAGCACAACGGTGGCCCCATAAAGAGGCAGGTACCAGTGCATGAGTCAGGAACAGGAGAAGAGTTGGGAAGGTCAAAGATAGTGTGGAAAAGGAGAAGAAGGAGAGACTTGAATTATTTTGGAGGTGTTTGAGGGGTATTTTCCATCTAGCGTGTCTAACCTCAGAGGGGCATGCTATGCCAGCTCCCTCTGCATGCAAGCTGCACTCACAGAGGAAACACACACACATACACACACACACATCATAAAACGGTTTGAACGTCTCAGTCTTATTTGCATCACTCTTCTGTTGAGATTTCTCCTTTCGCTTTGCAGCAAGTCAAATTGTGGCGGCAGGAACAAAGGTGTTTCAGGGCCTTTGTGAATGCTCTTTTGACTTTCGTCCTGGCTGAAGTCATCAGCTGTTAAAATAAATGCTCAAATCAAATCAAAGCAGGCTACATACTGAAGGGAGCAGGGTGGGCTGTGTCTGCTTAAATCCTGTTAAATGTGTCTAATCTAATGTCAATGATGAATGAGGCATCTCTGAGCCCTGAGTGGAAGTGGTGACCCAGAACGGCCATATGGCACCACAGCACCTATGGCCCTGGAGAGAATCCAACAAGCCATCATGACTTCCTGTGTGTGTGTGTGTGTGTGTGTGTGTGTGTGTGTGTGTGTGTGTGTGTGTGTGTGTGTGTGTGTGTTTGTTTGTGCTGTAACAGCTGGCTCTTGTGTAGTTCTCTGGGGAACAGTTAGCCTTATGCTACTCAGGTGATCTCTGTTCCAGTTTTACACTTTTACACACAACTACCACAGCTTGAGGCTGATGCAGAGGTAGGCAATCCTGGTCCTGGAGGCCGAGTGTGGCTGCAGGATTTGATCCAACCAACCAGTAACACACCTGATTCTACTCATTACAGGAGTAGAATCAGAGCCCTTGCTAAGGATCTTCATAAGTAGAATCAGGTGTATTCTAACTGCTTCGTTGGAACAAAAACCTGCACCCATAAAGGCCCCTCAGGACCTGGATTGCCTACCCCTGCTCTAAGCCTTATGAACCACAAACACATTTTAATGAGATTTTTTGCCAATTAGTCTTGATTGGGTAGCATCTTTGAAATGCTATTAGACATAGTTCTTCTTTGAAACATGGTTTATAAAAGATCTATGCTCCTGGTTAGTGGCTTAAAATGGGGGAGAAAACCTGAAAAGATGCATTATTTGTGGGTTCAACATGCACATCCTTAAATTACAGTCAAATAGATTTGTGTATGTTCTTGCTTTCCCATGATAATCTGAATTATTCGCTGTTGTACGCGGGTGCTCTGTCTTGTCAATGTCCTCTTTTCATGCCACGACTTCATCAGCTCGATTCATTTTTTTAAAACGTGAGAAAATGGACATGGTTAGAGTGTTGGTTAGAGTTAGAGTGTGTAGAAAATTGGTTAGAGCATGGTTACAGTGTGTTAAAATTGCCTCACTTTCACAGTCAATGTGAGAGACTTGGCAGCCCTGTACTCGATTATTACGATTTACCTTGTATAGCTAACTTTAGCTTAAGTATGTATCCTGTTCCCAGTAAGCTAGCATTGTCTTGGGTCTGGGGTCACTCTTTATATGGGTCCAAATGGAAAAGATGGTGCCATAAACTTTAACCATCTAGTGCAAAGTGTTTCCATTTGGCAACAATTACTTTATCTTCATATTTTCTAAAATGCTGTGATATAAAATCTATGTTTTTACAGTTAGGTGTGAAAAGTGGGTTTTTATTTTTAAGGACGTACAATTTTATGGGGTCACATGACCTGTCCGTTTTTCTCACGGACATTTGACATGTGAGCATCATTGTCTTACAATCGAAGGTTGATTTTCCGACATTCAGAATTTTGAAACATTTTCACCAAATAAAAATTACTATCACTATCTTGGGTAAAAAAAACCCAACTCTAATACATTATATATATATATATATATATATATATATATATATATATATATATATATATATATATATATATATATATATATATATATATATATATATATATATGTGGCAAAAGGTCACAAAGTTCAAGGGGGCCACATAGTTTTGCAAGCCACTGTACATATTTCATTCTATATTGATGTTATAGATTTTTTTCCATTGAGTCCCATTGATTTACATAGAATGAAACTATACTCAGAATATGTTTACAATATAACCTTTATATATATTCTTCATTACCCTATGTTTCTAATGTATTTTAGGAGGTTTCAAGCAATATGTTGTTTTATTGCAGTATTTAGCAGGTGTGGTTCCTACTGCACTGCAGGGGTTAGCAAAAGCTAGTGTTTGGCACCAAATGGCGCCTGGAACCAGTTGTGAGTTTTCCAGTTTGCTCGCTGCATCTGCTTTGTAATCCTTTATATTTCTTGAGGCATGTTAGTTCTCCATTTTTTGCCAGATGCTGAGAAATCATCAGATGCCATCCATCCACAATGCAAGCAGTGAAGTGGGAAGAAAAACAGAACCTGTGACAATAATGTGACGTGTTACGTTTCATTATGCTCCTGCTAAAGGAAAAGGTATAACAATCACACGTAGTGACACAAGTATGTAATTACTTAAGTAAAACCTTTCATTTGAATGACATGTCTGAACAAATCTCAGCATTTCTTGCCCTCATCTCATATTTTCTGTTCTGAATAAATATTAACCAGCCATGAAAGTAACCACTGCAGATTTGTCCCTGCTCATTGTCATTTCAGGAAATAATCACCATTTAGAGATAAGACAGTCAGTGAATGAGAAATGTTCTTACTAAAATAGTGGATATATATTGCTAACCAACATAAAACAGACTATACAGTACCATATGCAGTGTCTAATCCAATACAGAAATATGTTAATTATAATGCACCAATTGATCGCCAATATCTCTGATTTCATGATCAGGTTTTATTTTGGTGAATAAAAGAATATTCAGATTTTCTCAAGCTCAGATGAACTCATTTATGCAGTTTTATCATTTGGGGAATTGCAATAATTAAGTAGAACTGGTACAATGGAAGAATTACAGCTGAGTATGAATATAAACCCTTTGGCACCTGCACAGTGTTTGCTGTTCCAGCATGGATCTGGTTTGTGAATATGCCACCACATGGTGTCTCTGTGGTGCTGCCCACACCCGAGCTCTGTCCATCATATGGATCATTAGGGGCTGGAGCATATGAACATTGGATGTGCTTATCTTCATCTGTGACAAAAGAAAAGGCAGGGGATAGTGGTGCTTTTGTTTTTGACTCTCAAGAGTGTTTTGGGAACCCAGGATCTAGTTTCCCAGCCTGGTAGAAAACAGGTGGCTCTCGCCAGTTGTTCTTTTGTCCTGTTACACTTCTTGCGAGTCGAAAGTGGAGCTGGCACCTGTTCACATTCCTCAGTGGTTGTGAGAGAAACACAAAATACAGGGGAAAAAAGCACAAAACACAAATCCCTCACATAGATGGAATTATCACTGAATAATCATCAGGTAGGAGAGTTACATGCATTTCCATAAGAAAATATTGACTTGACAGGTTTAGCTTATTTGATTAGCAAAGCTGCTTTTATTGACCAATCACAATCCAGGACTGACATTTTTTTTACCTGTAAAGAATTGACTCTTAAATATATATTACACATTTTTAATTACATCTAAAATAAAACTAAGTCAAGTGAAGTTGAGTTTTTTTATTTGTATAGACCAAAATCACAAATCACAGATTCACCTCAATGGGCTTCACAGTTTGTACAACAGTAACACAACATCCCCTGTCCTTAGACCCTCACGAAGTAACGAAGGGAAAAATCCCTAAAAAAACAATTTAACAGACAAAAAAAGAGAAAAGAAACCACATTATGAGTACAAGACAAACAGGCTGCAATAGATGATATATGCACAGGATGGAAAATATACATTAGAAAAGAATAAGAGCATGAGCAGTTATTTTGAGGGCATTGAAGGCTGGGAGGATCCTGGGTGCTGCTTCGGCCACAGCCGCACACACGGCTGTCAGAGAGGCTCTGATGTCATGTATAATGGTAGTCCACAGGGATGGAGGAATGAAGGGCTGAGGGGAAGAGAAAGAGAGAGAGAGAGAGAGAGAGAGTGTGCATGAGGGGCCGAAACTGGATCCTTGCTGCTGCGCCGCGCTGTGCTGCTCAGACTTCGTCGAAGGTTAATGTGGAGCCACCTGCTGCATACTGCACATCTGATACTGTCACCCAAACCCAACCAGAGGAGATAGGGTTTCTTTGTTGATTTCTTATCATCTTTAGCATCCTGCAATAAAACCATTAAATTTAGGTAGATTAACAGTTTGTGCTTCTTCTTGTGTATTATAGAGTTATAGTTTTTGCATATATGTGTGTGTGTGTGTGTGTGTGTGTGTGTGTGTGTGTGTGTGTGTGTGTGTGTGTGTGTGTGTGTGTGTGTGTGTGTGTGTGCAGGAGGAAGCAGGAGAAAGGACGAGGGCTGACAGTTATGGTGACTTAATACCACTTGATATTTCATGGCTGGGAGAATGTGGCGGCACTCCCTGCTTTATGGAGCTGGCCTGGATTATTTAGTTGGATGGAGTCCTGCCCAGAGGAACAGCTGAATGATGTCATGCAATACACACACACACACTTACACATGCGCATTTTCTGTCCGTCCACGCAATGAAGCTGTAGATTCCGACTTGGAGCTGAAGTGTCACTCCGCAGTTTTTGTTGGAGTGTTTTTGAGGAGAGGGCTGTTGTAATTGGCGAAGGTGAGCACAGTAAAGGCGAGTGGGGTTTACTAATAAGAGCCTGGGTGGATTCCACAGAGTGGGGGTGGAGGGGGCTCTGGGAAGCAGATGTGTGTTTGAAGAGCGAGATGAGAGATTGAGATGTTTTTTTTTTTGGAGGGGCTCTTGGTTTTGCTGGTAAACTTACCTCTCTTGGGGGGTATGCATGTGCTGTGTCCTGCGCAGATGTGCTGTGTGTTTGTTTGTGCATGCATGTTCCCTCTGCGCAAATCAATGTCTGGCTTCGCTCTTAATGCAGAGAATCGGGTTCACCCTCCAACCTCCCCACAACCCCCTCCTCCTACTCCCTCCCCACCACTCACTCCAAAAGGAGAAAGGAGCATGTTAGCATGCAAGGCCACTCTGCTCTCTTCTGTATGAGAAATCTAAATATGGAAACTGTGATTGGAAATTGTTTAGACAACCTGAAATGGTTTATCCCGGGGCTGTGCACATTTCCGAGATCAAAGTGGAGGAAACATGAATCATACAGAGTTTCTGTACGGAAACAAACTCTTCGCCTTTCTTCCTTTGACATACACACTGACACAAATATGAACATTATGGAAAACAAAGAGAACGAGGAAAAGAGAAGAAGAAGGGACTCTTTCTGACTTTGCTGTACTCTACGCCAGGTCATTTCCCTCCTATCGAGAGAGTGTCTCACATCAGTAGAGTCATTCACAGCAACTGGTGAAGAAACAATAATTTCACCATTCCTTTTTTTTTTTAACCATTTACACTCCTGGTTTTCTGCTCTGCCTTCTTCTCCTGCCTCCCCGTCTTCCCTTCCTCTCCAGAAAGAACCGGCTCCTTAGCTCCAGCAGCATCCGCAGCTCTTTGATAACTGATTCACTGTCTAAAGCTCCCTTTACTCTCCTGGGACGTGGAGAAGTTTTCTCCGTTTTTGCATGTCAAGTCAAGTTAAGTCAATTTCATAAGTAAAGTTCAAATTCCCAGATCACAGAATCACCTCAATGGCCTTCACAGTTTATACAACAGCAGCACAACATCCCCTGTCCCTAGACCCTCACATGGTATAAGGATATACTCCTTAAAAAAGAGGAAGAAACCTCAGGAAGAGAAACAGATAAGGATCCCTCTTCAAGGACAGACAGGTGACAGGATCCATCTCAGCTTCCAGGTGAACTAGGACAGCAACAGAACCTCCGACAACTGAAGATCCTTCAGTGGCTGCACTGCAGCATGTTCTGAGAATTAAAAAAAAAACACAGAAAACACTGGCCTTTAAAAAGTATATCAGTGGGTCATGAGTATTAAAGATGGAAGTAAGAAGAAGAGGCTCAGAGTGTCTCATTAGGCCCTTTAGTCTCAACCTATAGCAGCATAGTAATGTAATAGGCCAGCCAGGGCCAGCCCTAACTATAAGCTTCTTCAAAAAGATAAGTTTTATCCTGTTCTTAAATGTAGGAAGGGTGTCTGCCCCCTAGACTGAAACAGGAAGACAATTCCACAGGATAGGAAGCAGGTAAATGACCAATGGTTGAAAGTATCTAGGTAGCCTATAATTACAAATGGTTGTTAAAGGTCACATATCTTCACTTTTCTGGGTTTTAGGTTTTCATAGCTTCGTGGCCCTAACATGATATATTTGTGATTTAAAGTACAACAATTCAACCCCTTTATTAGCTTCTCTTGTGATTGGCTCATTTTCACTTGAAAGACTAAAAATTCATATCATCTATTATCTATAGATACAGTGAAGAAAACAAGTATTTGAACACAAATACTTATTTGCAGCTGTATCACTCAAATAAATCGTTAAAAAATCATGCATTGTGATTTCTGGATTTTTCTTTTTAGTTTATCTCTCTCACAGTGGACATGCACCTACGATGAAAATTTCAGACCCCTCCATGATTTCTAAGTGGGAGAAATAGCAAAATAGCAGGGTGTTCAAATACTTGTTTTCTTCACTGTATCTATGGGAGGATACTCTACTCAGATAATAACCCTTCATCCACCTACACACCTCGAGCTGACACATTTCACTCCTGTTACTGACAGAACAGTCGAAGAGATCATCTCAGGTCTGAGTTCATCCACATGCTGCCTTGATGAGTTACCCACTGGATTTCTAAAGTCTGTGTTGAACAGCTTATTAGTAGAAGTTACTAATCTAGTTAACATCTCATTGGAGACAGGAACATTTCCAAAAGCCCTGAAAACCGCGGTTATTAAGCCTCTCCTAAAGAAGAACAGTCTTGATGCCACAGTTTTAAACAACTACCGTCCCATATCAAACCTGCCATTCTTAGGTAAAGTCCTCGAAAAAGTTGTTTATCGGCAGCTAAGTGACTTTCTCCTATCTCACAACGCTTTTGATACTTTCCAGTCTGGTTTTCGACCTCACCATAGCACTGAGACAGCTCTGATCAAGGTGATAAATGACATCCGCCTGAACACAGATGCAGGCAGAGTCTCAGTCTTAGTTCTGCTGGACCTGAGCGCTGCCTTTGACACTGTGGACCATGATATTCTTTTACAGAGGTTGGAGAACTGGCTGGGAATCTCTGGTCCTGCTCTAAACTGGTTTAAGTCGTATCTTGAGGACAGAACTTACTTTGTTGAAATTGGAAATTGCATTTCAGACAAAATGTCTGTGACCTGTGGTGTTCCCCAGGGCTCGATCTTGGGGCCCCTCCTGTTCAATTTGTACATGCTTCTGTTAGGCCAACTAATACACAGCAACAATGTGTCTTACCATAACTATGCAGACGACACTCAGATCTATGTGTCTCTGACAGCAGGTGAACATGGGCCTGTGGATTCACTCTGTCGCTGTATTGAACAAATCACTGTGTGGATGCAAAACAACTTTCTCCAACTAAACTCAGAAAAAGTTGAAATAATCATCTTTGGGCCACTGAAGCAAAGAGAACGTGTAATCAGTCACCTTCAGTCTCGTTCTCTAAAACCAAAAACACAGGTTAGAAATCTAGGGGTGCTAATGGACTCAGACCTGAACTTTCACAGCCACATAAAGTCAACAATATCAACAGCCTTTTACCATCTAAAAAACATTGCCAAAATCAATAATATAGTGTCTAAACCAGACTTGGAGAGACTGATCCATGCATTTGTCTCCAGCAGGTTAGACTACTGCAATGGCCTGCTCACTGGTCTCTCTAAACGAGCTGTTAAACAACTACAGAACATTCAGAACGCTGCAGCTCGAGTCCTGACTAGAACCAGAAAATATGACCATATTAGTCCAGTGCTCATGTCTCTGCACTGGCTTCCTGTCACTCAGAGAACAGACTTTAAAACAGATTTACTTGTGTACAAGTCTCTTCATGGTCTAGCACCAAAATACATCTGTGACATGTTAGAGCCATACGAGCCATCTAGGACCCTGAGAACCTCAGGGACTGGTCTCCTGCAGGTGCCCAGAGTCAGGACTAAACATGGTGAAGCTACATTCCAGTTTTCTGCAGCTAAAATCTGGAACAGTCTTCCAGAGAATGTGAGACAGGCCTCAACGCTGACAATGTTTAAGACCAGGCTGAAAACTGTTTAACCGTGCATATGAAAACTGAAAGTATCTTATCTACACTCTTCACTCTTTTTTAAATTAATGATGAATTCTATGTTTTATGATTTTCCTTTTGTGATTTTATGTATGTTTTGGTCTCCTTTTGTGATTTTGTGTAACTGTAAAGCACTTTGAATTGCCCTGTGTATAAATTGTGCTCTACAAATAAACTTGCCTTGCCTTGCCTTGCCTTACTATGACATCACAAGGTCAAGGAAATACAGATATGCAGTGAAAAGTTTCTAAATCCAGGCTGCATGTATTTAATGTATCAGTTTTTATATCAGACCTTGTCTAGAGATAAATAAATCCATGAAAGTGCATTTGCATGATATTACACCTTACTTTACCTGCAACTTAATACTCTAAATACTACTTTAGTATTTCCAATGTGCTGCTACTGTATATGTCCAATCCACTACATTTGAGAGGAAAATATACTACTTTCTACAAAGATGTCAATTACCGAAGTACGAATACTTTATTAAATTACTTTAATAGAAATTTTAAATATCTATACTTTACTGAGGTAATTCATTTTTAGTCAACATGTTACTTTGACTCCTTACATTTTTGCACAATTATCTGCTCTTTTTGTTTC
The DNA here is from genome assembly GCA_036785175.1 of Eupleurogrammus muticus. Classification (NCBI taxonomy): domain Eukaryota; kingdom Metazoa; phylum Chordata; class Actinopteri; order Scombriformes; family Trichiuridae; genus Eupleurogrammus; species Eupleurogrammus muticus. The sequence continues at coordinate 2,954,845 of JAYKQN010000016.1, read as the reverse complement.
TTACAGTACATTTTAAAAAACAGCCTCCTGATTAAGTTTGGCTTGTCATCTTTAAGGAAAAAAACACAAAAATCTAAAACCTCTCCAGATAAATCATGCCATCAAAATAGATGAATTTCACAGTTGTCAAATGAGAAGTGTAAACATTTCTAACACCCTGTTGATTTGTTCAAGATCCATCGCATCTCCACATGATACAAATTACATGAAGAAAGAACAGAGCATGCACCTTGTACGAAGCGATTTAACAGAGCATCTTGAATTAGTGCAGAGGGCACGAAGCTCTGTCAAGGGGGGCGCATTAGACCTCGGGGAACATGCTTTTTTATTTTTATTTTTTAGGGTCCTAGAATAAAGTGCAATTGCACCTTCACTCCTTATGGCGCAGTAATGTTCTCATTGGCAGAGTGTGCGCAGGGATCATTCACTCTTTATGTAGACACGAAATGTAGCAGACCCTCAAGTGACACCAGGAAAAAATATATAACAGTGATGAGAAGACAGGTGGATAGAGACAGAGATAAAGAGACAAACAAAAGTCTCCCAAAGCTAAGACGAGGAAATATGACAAAGCGTATGTAACACTTGGTTCACTGTGAAAAACCACTGTGTCTAAAATGTTGGCAGCGCACAGCATGAAGACAAATAATGTAAGACATTACACAACAATCACACTGATGGGCTGATTTTTTGTTATTTTATTTTTCAGGATCATATGGTTTGACATGGTCAGTCAAAAAACGTTTATAATTTTAATTAAAATTTTTTTTTTTTTTAATTTCAGATGCACTTTGATTCTTTTCTGTTACAGTTAATAAAGCTATTCTTTGTTGTAAGTTGGTCAATATTTCTTACTTTTTATTTATCTTATATGTTTATAAGGGGCGGCCCTGGCTGGCCTAGTCATAGTTATGCTGCAATAGGTTAGTCTGCCGGGTCCTCATGAGATGCTCTGAGCATCTTTTTCTTCTTTTTCCTCTTCCATCTGTGATACTGATTATCCCCTATTGTACTTTCAAATCTGCTGTGTTCCCGGAGTCCTGCCCTGTGTTTTCTCATTCACAGAGCATGCTGCAGTGCAGCCACTGAAGGATCGACGGATGTTAGAGGGTCTGATGCTGTCCTGGTGAAACCTGGAAGCTGTGATGGATCCTGCGCCTCATCCTCCACCTTTACCAAAATTCATTACATTTCTGTTTTTCTGTTTGTAATATCCAATTTTCCCTGTATTGTTTCCATCACAGCACACATCATCTACTGCAGCCTGTCCATCCTGGAAGAGGGATCCCTCTTCTGTTACTCTTCCTGAGGATTCTTCCGTTTTTTTTCTTCCCCGTTAGAGGGGTTTTTAGGGAGTTTTACCTTCTACGATGTGAGGGTCTAAAGACAGGGGATGTTGTGTTGCTTTTTTACAAACTGTAAAGCCCGTTGGGGCAAATCTGTGATTTGTGATTCCAAGGCTATACAAACAAATTGAATTGAATTGAATTGAATAAGCATACAGTATTATGCAGAGGTACTTATACCAATCTTGTAGACAAACTAGACATTTCCCACTGCAATTTTGAGAGTGAGGGCTGGGCCGTTGGGTGTTGGGACTCTACTGTGGTTTGATAGAGGAGTTCAACAACACAGGTGGGATGCTGATGTCTCTCTGATAATTACTGCCATGTTTGGTATGTGTCGGATATTTAGATTTTATTAAGGAAAACCAACAGCCAATCAGCCAACAGCCAATCAGCTCTCAGTCTGTCATGTTGCTGGAGTTACCATGATCATCAGTTTGGTAGTTATAGGACCTTAACATATAGGACCAAAACCTCCAGAGTTATTAAGGAAAAACCAGCAGCCAATCAGCTTTCAGCCTGATAAAGTTATTAGCTCAGCCACCACTGTGTTGTTTCTGTGGTGATTATGATATCAATTACAGTATCTGTTAACACAAATCATATGTGCTGCAGACTATCTCCATAGAAATGAGTGGGGAATGAAGTTGCACCGAAACGGCGACTACGTCACTCTGGTGGACAGAACATAGCTTGGGATGGTGCAGAGCATTTCTTTTATCGCTCTCACAGAATTTGGGCATGCAACCTTTACATCAAAGGTTATTAAGGAAAACCCAACAGCCAAACAGCTCTCAGTCTGTCATGCAGCAGGAGCTGGGACCATTGCTATGGTTACTCACACACACAGCTACAGCTCTTTGATGTGGGGGAGACCATTAATGATCTCAACCGACAAATTCTGCTGTGTGAAGAAACGGCTGTTTCATGCCCCGAAAGTTACAAACATTACTCAAGGAGTTGGTGTAACAATGGTGCGACTACATTAACTTAATATTGTTTGTACCTTTTAATTGATTTAAAAACTGCAGGTAAATTGTGTTGACATTCATTTATAATCTTTATTTGTCACAAATTATCATAAGTTATTTTTTTTTTTTTATAGTTACAACATGAACAAAAGCAAGAAATAGGTGAAAACAGGAATCCGACCCTTGCACCAGAACATTCAAAATCTCTTTAAACATTAATATAAGATACAATTCTGATGATCTAGTTTAGTTTAGTCCAGTTTAGTCTGGGTGGTTGGGGTCCACTATGGGCCTGATGTCTACAATTGCATCAATTGAGCCAGGATAAATGTATGGCTGACCTCTAGATGGAGAAGGAAAGAAACAGCGTACAGAAGTACGGATTTCAGAACCTCCAAAATACATGAGGATAAAATCTACACCTGACCTCCAGATGGAGAGAGATAAATGTCTTACAGAAGAAAGAGGCCGTGGGGGCGAGTTAGAAATTTCTTTTTCAGAGGAATATTTGGTGCTTCTTCACTCAACAACACCACTCTAACCTCTCCATCCGGAATGCATTGCGTCAAAATCTCGCTTTTGTAACCATTACAAACGCCAAAGGTCATACCACATGATTCCTGATCGAGCTGGTCATTTTGATATAACTATTGTTTCCACAAGGGGGCTGTACCTCAGAGGTAGGGCAGGCGTCCATCAGTCAGACAATTGGTGAATTGATTCCCAGCTCCTCCAAGTTGCATAGCGTTGTGTCCTTGGGCAAGATACTTAACCCCAATTTGCCTCTAATGGCGTGTGCCATCGGTGTGTGAATGTATAGTTTCCTGATGTGCAGGTAGCCTTCTGTATCGCCTCCACCATTAGTGTGTGTGAATGGGTGAATGGACACTTGTAGTGTAAAGCGCTTTGAGTGGTTGAAAAGATTGGAAAAGTGCTATATAAATGCAGGCCATTTACCATTTATTGTGGGGGTCTGGGGCGACACGGTGGTGCGGTGGGTAGCACTGTTGCCTCACAGCAAGAAGGTCGCAGGTTCAAGACCGCCTTGGGCCTGGGTCTGGGGCCTTTCTGTGTGGAGTTTGCATGTTCTCCCCGTGTCTGCGTGGGTTTTCACCGGGTACTCCGGCTTCCTCCCACAATACAAAAAACATGCTCAGGTTAATTGGTAAACTCTAAATTGCCCATAGGTGTGAGTGTGAGAGTGAATGGTGTGTGAATGGTGTGTGTGCCCCACGATTGGCTGGCGACCATCTGGGGTGTATCCCTGCCTCTCGCCTTAACGCGCTGGGATAGGCTCCAGCAGACCCCTGCGACCCCGAAAGGGAATAAGCGGGATAGACAATGGATGGATGGATGTGGGGGTCTGCTAGTGCACTTTGTGCACTGGGCAAATAGTTGTCCTGGCTACACCAACCTGAACTAATTATACTATTTATAGTTGCATGGGGGGCACGAGATGTTTTCTTCTTCCATGGGGGTGTGCAACAGAAAATAATTGAGAAGCACTGAATTAGTGCATCATTACATTACTTACGGGTCATCACATCTTCTGCTTTATGAAACACATGTTAATGATTAATAATTCATGTATATGGTTCATGTAATGTAACCAGTACTTTTAAATTACACTTTTAGTAGAGTGAAAGGGTTATTTTTCACTGGATAATTTATACTTCTAACTGAGTAATGAATATGAAGACTTTTGACACTTCTGACTTTCTATACCTGCTTCCTTTAAATGACAGTTTTACTTACTTTTCAATCTTTTAAAATACAACACACAGTTGAAGATGATGTAATGTGTAGTTGGCGCACATTCACCTCAATGAGTTGTTAACAGCTCCACCAAATAGAGATTTCTCTTTTTTAAACTTCTCATATGGTTTCACTTCAATATTTCACCAAAATTCAAAGACTAGAGAAATAGTCCAAAAAGTGAAACAGATTAGTGAAGAGTTAATCTCCAATTAATCATCTCAGGACCCCTCTCATTTATCTGCTGACCCTTTGGAGGGGCCTGACCCCACTGGACTAATAAAAAGTAGTATAAAGTAGTTAAAGCAGCTAACTGTATATAAAGTAGTTAAAGTAGCTAACTGTATATAAAGTAGTTAAACCTGCTAACTGTATATAAAGTACTTAAAGTAGCTAACTGTATATAAAGTTGTAACTAACTGCCTATTAGGTAGTTAACGTACAACAGTAACATTCTGCTAAACACTGATGCTGCAGATTAATAATATGATGAGATCACAATAAAAATATATAGTCAGAGACAAAGCCAACACTTTACTGGAATATTTTACCTAGATCAATTTATAACACTTTTGTACTTTGCTGCAATATTTTAACTACATTGAGCTTATAATCATTTTGTACTTTCACTTCAACATATTAATTATAGGGCTACACGGGAGTGCTGTTGCTAAAGAAGGACACAGGTTCAAGTCCTCGGTCTGGGATCTTTCTGTGTGGAGTTTCATGTTCTGTCTCTGTTTTTCTGGCTTCTCTCTAGGTTCTCCAGCTTCCTCCTACAGTCCAAAAACATGCGTATATATTGATTGGAGACTCTAAACTGCTGTAGTGGAAGTGTGTGACTGAATGGTGTGTGCCACATGATAGTCTGGTACCTGTCTGTGTGTATTCCTGCCTCTCACCTGTAATGTGCTTCAGCAGATGAGGAATGTGCGGATATAGAAACTAGACTAAATTACTTTAATTATATCAATTATATCATAATGCTTTTGTACCTTTACTGCAATGGATTAACTACACCATAATACTGTGTTACTGATATTGTAATACTTTAACTATATTGAGCTTATCATATTTATGTACTTTAACTGTATTTTAATTACGTTGATTCCATGTTTCTTATGTTCTTTTACTGCAATATTTTAACTACATTGAGCTCATAATTCTTGCATGCATTTTTACTGCAATACGTAAATTACATGAAGCTCATTCTACTTTTGTACTTTTACTGTGATAGGGCAAATAACCTGAGGCCGGACAGCAAGGCAGTTGATAAGGGTGACGGTGAAGGAGAAAAAAAAGTCACATTTAGAAAAACAGATTGTCAGCAGTGCTTAAATTAAAACATTTTAAAGACAAGTTGTTTCATATTGTAGTGCTTTTGTTTTCAATTTGAGGTCCAAAGCGAAGATAAGTACAATTTGTGTCAGGCTCCTACTACTGACATCCTTTCACTTTTGAGTATCTACAACTTCTCCCACCACTGCTGCTTGTTCAGTATTTTTTTCCTCAGCCTCCTCACAGCACCAGAGTCTCTGATTTTTTACAGTAACTATCAGCTTCTTTTTGATCAGTTTACTTCAGTCAAGAAACAGGTGCAAAGGTGAGGAGGGAATAACAAAATGTATTAAAAAAAAGGATGCTTCACTTCCAGTAATGCATGATTTGAACATGCTGAGTGCTGCTACACCTCTTCTGGTGCTGCTGGTTCTTCCTCCTCTCCTCATTTCTTACCCTCTTCAAACAGGACAGCAGCGGCTGACTCAGATGTTTCAGGGAAGTGCAGCTCTGTTGATGTCATGCTGACTGACATATCCGTCCAGTAAACACGGCGCGGACGGCGTCAGGCCTCCGACGCATCACTCTGTGCTGACAGAAGTGCGAGGTGATGTCAGCGAGTGATGAAGTCATCGTGCAGCAACATCTTCCAGCGAGTGACATCAGCACGGCACTGGCATCGCCGGGTCCTGTGGAACCTTGTTACGGAACATGGGGGGAAAGCTTGGAAACACATGATGTAAATATTGTGTGTTTTTACCCATTACACATAGTGAGTCTTGCCGTCACTTCACATACTTTAACTTGCCCAGATTGGGAAACACCATGCAGAAAAAGACCCTTCACTTCTATAAATCTCCTCCTGTTGTATATTTTTCAGTTTTCATAAAGATAAACACAGTCCAATGGATACAAGTTCCAGCAGAACCCATTTTTGAGATTAGGTAGTTTAAAAAGACAACTTGTGCCCTTTTAACTCTGATTTATATGAATGAAACTGCATTCATTAAATTTAGACTTAAAGGTACTGCAATTAATCCAAACAGCTGGTCGTATGAGTGTGTGTGTAATGCAGGGAACTGTGTGTTTCCCCTCAGTTTTACAGTCTTCTAGTGGCTTCATTCTTTTGCATTTTAACTTTTATTGCACAGTTAGATGTGCCGTAATCATTTGGCGGTGCTCCCTTCATCTCATTACTGTGATTTAACGGCCTGCAACTGTTGTGGTTTAGTCTCGCCACTCTTTTCAGCTTCATTTGAGACGCAACAGGCAGATGTTGTTTTAAAGATCAAAAAAAAGAAAGGCTAACAAACACATTTCAAATAAATGCTGACGTGTCTCTTTCTGCTGGATCCGTGAAAAGCCAAAGGGGATAATATTTTTAAATTGTCTTCACAGTTTCTTGTTCTGCCCCAAAGTGACCCAAACAAAAAAATGAACATAGCTTTAATGTAATTGGTCTGACATTAAACAGGGCAGTTGTATGGTATGCTGGATATTTAAGATGCAATAAACAGTCGATTAATTGATTAGTTGCAAAATATTACATTAATACTTTGCAACTGATAATCTTTGATAATCAGGATTTTTTCAGGATTTTTTTAACACAAAAATGCCAAAATTCTCTGATTCCAGCTTCTCTTTTTTGTCGCCTTCTCATTTTTGTAAAAATAAATGGTACAAATCAAGTTATAACTGAAAAGAAACCAACATGAATACAGATGAATGGTTCTTATTAATTAACTAATTGAAAAAGTTTTTGACTTTCTCACCTTCATTATTTGTCAATGACCCATATATAAAAATAAACAATAAAACAAACAAAAAAAAGGGAGAAGAAACAATGTGAATACCTGAACCTAGGCTCCATCTCTATATAGAGAATATGTCTTTTTTACTTTAAAAGAGGCCAATTTTCTTCCATATTATTCCAGATTATTTATCTGTTATGTGAGATATTCTTCTTTTTGAAGATGATTAAAACATGATCCCTGGCAGTGTGCAAATGTATTTATTAAATTGCCCCAAATGCTTTTTGAATAATTTCCCCTTATGAAGGTGAAATTTGCCATCAACTACATGTAACATCTTTCAAGTAAATCGAAGGCGGCTGCTGTGTGAACAAGTGAAATCAGGTGAATTAATGAACATTGTGTTGGCAGGTTGCAGCAGGCCCGCCCGCACCCTCTGTGATCCACTCCTCACACCATATTGTGTGTCGCTTTAAATACCTCTGTGGACGGTTCATTTCATGGCCACTTGAACATACAAGGCATGCAGGATTTAGCGCCTGATTGTGTCACTTCCCGTGTTGCTGGAGTGCAGCAAGCTGAGCTCTAAACCGCCTCAGTGGGGGGAATTTCTCCTTTGTGTCTTTGTGGCCGGCAGCGGAACCTCACACAGCCATGGCCCGACCCCTGGGCAGGTGTGCAGCCCCCCCAAGTCACCCAACACTCACACACACCTACTACAGACACACATTCTGTACATACTCATACACGCTCTCAGGTTGCCCTGAAATGAGAGACCGGCAAAAGATCTATCAACAGAAAAATCACGAGGTAATGACATACTTAACTCCTTGGTGTGTGTGCACACATGTGTTCATATATGTATGTGTGTGTGTATGTATGTATGTGTGTGTGTGCATTAAGCAGCAAGTGAGACCCCCCCCTCCCCAGCTTACGCCTCGTCTCCCCCGGCCCTCTCGGCAACTTTTGCTTCACCTCATTTGCTTCATGGTGAAGGGGCTGATTAAATATTTAAAGTATGGAGTACTTTCGCATGGCATCAGGTGTAACTCACTCCTGTAATCTCGGCGAGCCCGGTGCACGGCGCAGTAATTATAGCCGGGTTAACCGCGTGAGGCGGCGAGCGGGTCTGCGACAGGCGAGGCTTTGTTGTTTATGTCTGCTTACAAGTTTATAGGCTTGTTTCTGCATTCATGTGCTCCTGTGTGCAGGCACAGGGACGCTTTTCATCCGTTATTGCCAGCTGCATTGGTTGTGTGAATATAATGTAAGGATTGAACAGTTATTTCACCCATAACTGCTGTGAAATGTGAAATAATAAAGTACAATTTGTAAATAATAAAGTACAATTTATAAAGGGTTAATAATAATATAATTTAAAATGCTTAATGTATATGTTAAAAGCCATCAAATAATGATAATATTAATAAAGAATGATTTTGATGTTGGGCGACACGGTGGTGCGGTGGGTAGCACTGTTGCCTCACAGCAAGAAGGTCGCAGGTTCAAGACCGCCTTGGGCCTGGGTCTGGGGCCTTTCTGTGTGGAGTTTGCATGTTCTCCCCGTGTCTGCGTGGGTTTTCCCCGGGTACTCCGGTTTCCTCCCACAATACAAAAAAACATGCTCAGGTTAATTGGTAAACTCTAAATTGCCCATAGGTGTGAGTGTGAGAGTGAATGGTGTGTGAATGGTGTGTGTGCCCCACGATTGGCTGGCGACCATCTGGGGTGTATCCCTGCCTCTCGCCTTAACGCGCTGGGATAGGCTCCAGCAGACCCCTGCGACCCCGAAAGGGAATAAGCGGGATAGACAATGGATGGATGGATGGATGATTTTGATGTTATTATATGCCACTTGCATGCCCGGTTTCCTTATCAGTAAACAAGGCTGTTGTCTTCAAAGGATGGAATACTTAATGTGCGGAAGCATTTTGGATTCAACAGGATAGATGGAAAAAATCTTAGATAATGATAATAGCTAATGTTCTAATGTATAGTTTCTATCCTGTTCACATCATCTATTGCAATTTGTCCTGTAAGAGGGATCTTGTTTCTCTTCCTGAGGTTTCCTCCTCTTTTCCCCCATGAAGGTTTTTTTTTTCTTTCTACAATGTGAGGGTCTAAGGACAGGGGATGTTGTGTTGCTGTAAAGCCCATTAGGGCAAATCTGTAAATTTATGATTTTTGGGCTTTACAAATTGACTTGATTTGAAAAGCTGTTTTCAACTGTATTACAGTTTCAAATGAGGCAATAGAGGCTCTGAATGAAGGCAGCATTAATTCTACAGTATATTATAGGAAAGGCTACAAGGGTGGTGTTTAATGTACAACTAATTAAAGTTCAAATTTGTTTTTTGTGTTGTTAAAATGACAACCCTGCAGTTTTACATGGTAAAGTCTACCAGCATTTCGAGAGTATCTAAGGAATTAGGTTAAGGTTAGGGTTAGTTTCAACAGTATGTACAGGTGGCATAAAACATATGGAAGAACTTGATTGCACCATTGAAAATATGATGTATCTTAGCATGTGCATGTGTGCATGATGAATCATGGAGGATAGATAAAAGCAAAGAAAGTTTCCTTTTTTCACTGAAGAAAATCTTATGGGATTTTGAGAGAAAAACTTATTTGGCAGAATTTTCTTGGCACTTGTGGCCTGGTCATAAATGCAGAGACCAGACACAGAGCAAATTATTTTTGTGGGCTTTTTATTTCCCTGACTGCACTTAGTACAGAACCGCTTTAATTGTGTAATTGTGAGATGTTGAAAGAATAACAGTGATAATAAAACATAATTGTGTTCTTGATGTTTTGCAACTAATTCATTGCCTTTTCCGATGCACTTTTCCTAGCAAAAGTGTAATATTGAATATTAGCTTTAAACTGTTCACAGCCACAGAAAGAAACAATCACCCCACTTATCTTATTACCTTATAAACTAATAAAGTACATTAGTTTGCAGTTATATTCACTGAGAAATACAACTACTCAAAGGATATATTAAGTAACACTTTTCTATGCGCTCAAAATAAGTCCTGCAAAATAAAATCATTAACTCACTGTCTTGGCTGCAGCCTGTACACTCACATACAAGCACACACATCATCAGTTGCCCCCCCCCCCCCCAAAAAAAAAAATTCAGGTGAAGCATACCAATAATGAACAGCCAACAAGACACAGTTTGCACATTATCAGCACTTATGCTGTAGCACAGTATAGTGTTTTCCCTCAGCATAGTGGGATATCACACACTGATGAGGTGAAATTAAAGGTGTAAGATTATTTTTGCATACAAAATGATTATTTCTCATGATTTTTTTTACATTTTATCTTGTTTAGTGTGCAGTTCTCCATTGCAAAGATAATCCGTCCATTTAACAAGTGTAGGCGTATATCAAGATACTGGTTGAAAAAACATGATTTTTGCCAGTGACCTCATGCTCATCACAATAAAAGACTAAAGGGTGCAGTTTCATCATACAAGACTTGAATGAGAGCGAAACTGTCATGCTGACTGCAGAAATGTTGATTTTCACAACTGAAGAAGTTCTGCACAAACTATCTGAGAAAAGCTGATCTGTAAGATCATTGCCCTCACCAGGGTCTTGACCTGGCTGCAGATCATCCTCAGAACTGGCTTGAATGAACAAATGCTCACCATGATTGGTGTTTGGCACTTTAAGGAACTTATTTGGTTTGTGCAGACTCCACATATACACAATAAATACAGGTGTATTTTATTGAGGCTGACTTTATTTGATTGTCGCAGGATAATGCAGTGCCCCATGTTGCAAACTGGAAACAATTCCTGGAATCTGCAAACATACCAGTCATTGCATGTCCTGCAAACTCACCAGACATGTCACTCATTGAACAGCCTCCCTTAACAAATGTAACAAATGTATTTTGTTGCAAATAAAACATTGCAAATTTTAAAGTGACCTTTTATAGGGACCAGCCCCAGGCAAACCCATGCAATAATCATGCTGTGGCTGCTGTTTAACCAGCATCTTGATATGCAATCCATCAGGTAGATGGATTATCGTGAAAAACGTGAAAAAATATCCCCACTAACAGCGATTTTAACAAATTCATGAGCAGAATTTGGGGGAAATAATCCCCCTTGTGTGCATAGAAAACAACCTAGATCTTTAATTTCAACTCATGAAAAATGAGAGCAAAAACCCCTTATAAATCAGAGTTTCAATGAGCTCAGAGAAACTTTCCACTTTCAGCAGATGGATCATTCTGCATGGAGAAACTCAAACATTTGAGACAAAGACAAACTGTAAATAGGAGAGGAGGCTGTGTTTGAACACAGAAGAGATTCTACACTGCAACCTAAAATTATTCTTACCAATAGTTTATCACTACCCTATAAAGAATTTGTATCAAACTGTAAACTATTCATAAAGGAAGTGGTGCCAAAATATCTCATAACTCAAATTTAGGGTTTTTAATCAGACAGTTAGGTTGGTTTAAGATGATTCATTGGGAGAAAAGGGGACGCTGAACTAGTTTCAAAATGTGAAAAGCAATGAATTAAAGCTTGAAGCAAAAGAAAAAAAAAACTAGACGACCCAGGTGAAAGAGCTTCCGCTAAACTTATGGCAGCAGCCTCATGGATAGCCACTTTTAATCTCTGAGAACAATACACTTCCAACTGCAAAGCACAACCCAAGAGACTTGAGCAGAACAATAGGTGGCAGTGTTCGGCACCTCCAAATGTCTGAGCCTAAGCTCTGCTAAACAGACAATTCAAGAGCTGTAAGAAAGTCACAGTGGGCGGCTGGTTGAACATCAAAGCATACAGCCACAAAGATACAGTGAAGAGGAAATATGCCTAAATGTCTGTTTTGTATGAGGAGTGAATTGTGAATTTAATCCATTTAGGTGCGTACCTCCTCCAAAAAAGATCCCTGAATGTTAGATGAGTAATAAAGCAAAAGAAGGCACATCCATGCTTTACCTTAATCCCACACACTCATTTTTGTCACTAATCTGACAGATTTACACCCTTTTATTACCTGAATACGCCGCCCTCTGCATATTTCACCTCTCGGAGAATCCTATTTAGAAATGTAGAAGTTGTAGGAGCGTTTCTTCATGCTTTCTGAGAACACGTTATCTCAGACAACAGCTGAATAGATTCTGTGGAAAAATGCGAATGTGAAATGCTCCCTTGAGTAACAGCGGAGGCCTTTTAACTTTTAGGTCCTGCCAGCTGTTGAGGCTGCAATCCTAAATAAAGTTTCTTGGATACAGTTATTATTCCTTCAGGACTTAAACATACAGGCCCCATAATTATCCTTCAGAGGAGCTAATATTGTAATTTCAGGGAAGATGACAGTAATAACCTGCTAATGCATGAGCCTCGCTGACTTTATAAGGAGCAGCATAAGGGAGAGTGACAAACTGCGGTTACTCATGTTGTGCTCATGCACCTACTCATGCAAGTAGGCTTAAATATTGCTCTATTTCCATTACAAAATGTGGAAGGTCCCTCTTTGGATTTCTCCTGTGTGTGTGTTCTGTGGACCGCTTGTTAATCTGTAGTGTTGCCAAGGATATTTATGAGTTTTTGGCTAGTGATGCATTCAAATAAACAAACTCCCTCACTGTTTCCACAGCAGGGAGAGTGAGCCTCCAGAGAGTACTGTAATGATCAATGAGGGTTTCAGCGTCTGACTGAATACGGGGCCCCATCATGTGGAGTTGTGCCGGGAGGCTCCTCTGAAACCCGACACGTGTGGTCGCATTTGGGAACGGTCTAATTTCTTACATGTGTCCGCGAGGGTGTGAATTTACAAACTGTGATTCTCCCTGGCCTGTTTCCTGCGGCTTTTATCTTGCGGATTGATGAACTGATTTTTTGAGAGAATGAATTTGCCGTGCTGAGGCTCTTCGGTGATGTAAGTGTTTGACTCTGCTTGTTTCCCAGCGGGAACAATGAAACAGCTCGCTGTCAGCGTTGCAGTTTTATCTGCGCTTTTCCACATCACCTCAAATGCACTCAGAGGTGTTTTCTCTCGCATGCGCTTCTAGGGATGATCAGAAATCTCCCAGGTTGAGCTCGGTGGGTGGAGGTGAGTTTTTTTTATGTGAAATGGCTGTGTGAGAGGTGCTTGTTTTCCCACAAGTCTTCGGGGATCCCCCTCTCCCCGCTCTGCCATAAACAGGCCTCTCTGCGCCGCTGATGGACATCTCTGTTTGGCAGGTGCTCATACACTTGGCGCCTACTGTTGCCCACAGCGATGAGGCTGTCAGGGCAGGATGCCTTCCAAGAGTGCAGGGGAACATTATATTTCACATTATCTCAGAACAATAGGTCATTTCCTGCATTTGCTGCGGGCCAGAGAAGCTGATCAGGAGCTGCCAAGCTCCAGGAAGGGAGCAACAAGAATTTAGTAGATTTTGGCTTCTAAAGCGGGGCGACTGTATAAGGTTGATGAATTGTTAAGAAGAAGTTCCAGAGTGGGTGCAAGCTGAACTAACCTGCTAGTCAGCCTGAGCGGGAACAACCACACAGTGTACTTCAGGTATGATATGAACAGAAACTTGTGTGTATAACTTTCCCAAACTGGCAATGTCTCACAATAATCCATCTAAAATATCTCAACGACCATTGGATAATTGCTATTAAGTATGGTATGAATATGGTTTCCATGACAACCCAAGGATTGATCTTGATTAGTTTGGTTCCTGATGTTCTGTAATCCAAAGAAACTTATCAACATCTAATTGTAGCAACTGTATTGATGCGCAAACACTAGTTAAAGGTGTGTATTTGTCAAACATTGATTCAATACTAAACACATAACTAATGACATTCCTGTTATCCTTAGCTAAACTTTGTGTATTTCTAATTTTAAACATTACCATGTCAACAGCTACAGTGGTGAATTTATGGTCCAGATTAAACGACAGAAACGTTAAACACACAATAAATAGTATTCCACTACTAGGGTTTTTTTCAATCGAAAACAATACCAAAAGATGGAGTTGTACATCCTTCAGGAGGTTTGTACTGGGAGCTCAGAGTAATAACACAAAATATCTTTCACTTTGTGTTTTGCACCAAGCTTAAGCAAAATGCAGCATGATTTTCCTGCTGTTGCTCACACACAAACACATTGGGTTGGATGGGATAGGTTGGTTTATAAGAACCATTGGAAAACGTTAGGTTTGTCTGCCTTGATTTGGTGTGTGTGTTTTGGTCGGTTCATATTCATGAGCTTCTCATTTTTCTTATTCTGCTTTTTCTTATAGCAAAGTGTTCCTCCAGAGCAGCAGGTGGTGCTGAGCTAGAGTTAGATGATGAGCAGCAGCACTAATAGGTTTACAGGTTGGCTGCATTTAGTGACCTATGATCATGCCAGGAAAAAAGTTGGTGACAAAAATCAGTGTGCAGCTCTATGATTAAAGCATTGAAACCATGATAGAAAATCCGAAAAACACTCCAGCAACATGGTAAATCTGCCCTGTATGAAGAGACATAATTTCAGACATAGGGACCTAGTCTAGTGCTGATAGAGCCTATGCAGCTTTGTTAAAGAGAATGTTAGGCAAATGAATGAAAAACATGTTGAACTATCAATGTCTCTTCTCTTGCAGCCAGAATGTCATTTACTTTTAACCTCAATTATAACAAAATTCAGTTTTAAGCTGAAGACCTAATAGATTTTCCCAATAATCAATGCATAATGATACAAACCGAAAACCATGACCAAAAACATGAACCAAACCGAAGTGTGGATTATGTGAACTATCCCACACTTACACAAGAGCCTATTCCTTGAAAAGGTTCCCATGTTCTATGTTCTGGGTATGATTCCATGTGGGGATCTAACATTAGCATTGAACTCTGAGTTTTGTTCGAGGATGGCTGTAGTCTCTATGGCTACTTTTACCCTGAATTGGTTGGAGGCTGTAAAAATATTACAATCATTTGCAGAGAAGCTGAGCTAGTTGGTAAATCTCACAGATTTCGACACATTGTGATTACATGGAAAACAACTGTGAGGTGAGTCGGGGTTACAGGCTCACTCTACCCCACCCGGATCCATTCAGCCATTTAGTGCCGGCGCCAAACGCTTTGCAACCTCTGGAAATACCTTTTCACTGTCTGCTTTTTTTTTCTCTCCCTCTCCCTCTCACCCCTTCTTTTGTTGCGTAACTGCTCTTGTGTTGTATTATTGAAACGTTTGGCTCTGATTAGTGCAGCAGATGAAACGACTAAATGCTAATGTCTGATTTCCCAGGGGGCCGCCCCGGCTTCATGGGCTGCAGGTGTTGCAGGGGGAGGAGGGAGACTATTTAAGCGCATCAATGCCAATTACGCCCCGTATTGTTTGTGTTTTCTGTTACTCATCAGGGCAGGTAAACACTCCAGTTCCGCTACTGAAGTATTTTTTTCCAAGTTGCCTCCGCGATACAGCTGGTATCACGCTTGCACTGTGTGAGGTTTGCGAGCTGTTAAAAGCAGTCAGGCATTAAATATGAGAAATGTTGGGAGCAGAGGAACCTCTCAGTGGCCCTGCTCAAGCAAATCACATGGTATTGATTATCTTGGACGCAAACCCTCCCACGTATCAGCTCGAGGTCGTAAGATCTATTATGTTATCCTGGATGAAATCTGTGATACCTGAGCATATTTCAATAGACAAGCATCATGGGTCTGAGGTACTTTTACAGCAGGAGTGCTGAAGGCCTCCAGCTGCACCATATCTCTGAGCAGACTTAGCTGCCTTCAGGGTCGCAGGTGAGTAACTCTGTTTTACTGTCCAACCCTCGCCCCCCCATCTCCTCCCTTCTGGAATGGACTGTCCTTTCTTTTTCTTTTTCACTGTGCTGAGCAGGCAACAGCTCCAAGCCTCCCAGCTTCCTTTCTCCTCTCCTATTATTTAATTTTTTCCTACAGTACATCACCACAGATTTATCATCCCACACTGTTTTTCCTCCAGAAAGCGTAAAAGGAGGGGAATTATTCCTGGGTTCTGACAGGGGTGGGGGGGGGGCCTCGGGGCAGAGTCAGAAAGGAGGGGTGCTGTTGTAAAAAGGAAGGAAGGAGGGTAGGGGGGAATGAGGTGGGATCTGAAAAAATGTGAGTCATGTAAACGCTGCTGTGGAGAAGAGGAGGATGAGTATAATTGATTCTGGCGACCCGAGTCGGATGGCGGACTTCCCTCCGGGCGGGGGGGGCACGGTGAGTGGATCCCAGCCAGAGTCACTGTTGCGGGGGAAGGGACACTCGGAACGAGATGTGATGGAGGTGGGGGTGTGGAGAATATATATCTCTCTCTCCCTCACTTACACAATATTAAATTACTGGACAAAAACCTTTGAATCTTTTACTCAATCTTAACGTTGTAAGATGTAACACATTACCTATGCATGAGCTAATTAACCTATCAAATCAAAGATTGGAATTTTCCCCCTTTTCTCTTCCTTGTATTGCAGGTGGGAGTAAAAAGAAACAACAGGCGGATGATGGGCCTCAGCTCTTAAATCAAGAATCTCTCTTACTCTGTCTCTTAGACATACACGCACATACACACACTTGCACGCAATTCTGTGCAGAGGAACACTCTTCCTCTTATTAGTCCACCCCCACGACTCCTTGGAGCCAGACTAAATAAATAAATTACAGATTCAGATGCCTGCTTACTTGCTAACCTTGTTAGCGTTTGCGCTACAGCAAACAGAAGCCTCCTTGTTTGTGTGTGTGTGTCTGGAATAATTGTATTGATGATGGTGATATCAGTGTGTGTGTGTGTGTGTGTGTGTGTGTGTTCATATGAAGGGTCCGTTTGTCCTCCAGCAAGCCTGATTCATTAACCTTATGTGTAAGACTGCTGGGTAAATGTAGGTTACTGCTCAGGCAGACGTGATTCCCCAATGGCAAAGAGCAGCATTGGCATCCAGTTATCTCGCCACATTCCCCAGAGCTAAAGTGACTCCAGAAAGATGCTCTCCGTCTCGTTTAAATTCTGCCGGGCACGCACCCACCCACCCACACACACACACACACACACACACACGCCCACACACACACACACACATGCCCACACACACACACACACAAACACACACATACACACAGGTAGCAGAAATAGAAACTGATGTAAGAGCCAGGAATGAGGACAGGACAGGGGTAAAATAAGATCCTGACAGAATAAAAGGCAACTTTCTGCACTTTATTTCTGATCATCTTCTGCAGCTGCACTCGATATGACAGAATCTGACTTTTATCCTGACAGATCTGAGCCAATGCATGGAGTGGATCGAGGCTCCAAGACTTTGATTTACTATGACTATGAGAGGTGAGGGGATGACTGGAACAGATGGCAGGAGTCCCTCTGGGCAAACGGTGCCTACCCCAGTGCACACTGGGAGCCCTTGACCATCTGGACTGAAAGGCAATGAGAAGCATCCTGTAGAGGATTCCCCATCGGAGCGGCATAGAAAGAGGAAAGGCGGGCTCACTTGGAGCAATGTCACCACCAGACTGGCCGTCCACTCCCTGTAAAAAGGTGTCCCATGTATACTCACTACAGAAAGGTGGAGTGCTCAGGTTTGCTCCTGTGCCTGCTCTTAAATACATTAGTGAACCAAGTCCACTCTCTCTGACATTTCACCATTTCGCGCACACAGATGAAGCTTTTCTTGACCTCCAGGTACTGTAGCCTCAGTCCCAACACTCTCATCTGTCTCCTGTATATCTGAAGCACCGATTATGAACTTGCTGGAATGCACGAAGTTGGAGCGGCTGGTAAAACTTGCTACTTTGGCAGAAATAATGTCTCTGATAAAATCAAAAGCATATTTTTGATTTGGCTGGATTGGCTGTGCAGTCATCTCCCATGCTTAAGAGCATGAGGTCTATTGAATCCAGACTGGGACTGGAACAGGAGAGAGCGGATATGGGTTAAGGTGCTTTGTGAACTAGCAAGTGAATATGCTACCAGCAATCTGATCTTCCTTGAAAGAGTTTTTCACTAATTTAGCAACGCTCTAGTATAACAGAGTCAGACTTTTGGTGTCAGGTGGGTTATAGTGGTAGTAACCACCCATCAAAGTTCTGGGAGCATATAGTATGTTGTTGGTTCTAAAAGCATTATAAAATGTTCCCTAGATGTTAAGACAGCAAGTATTTTCTTGATTTAATGCTAACATTATAGTTATGTTCAAAATGTTGCAGGAAGGTTAATTAAATGATTACCATTATTGTTTCTATAGATGTTAACCTTACGACAAGTCTTAGACATAACAAGACAAGACATACCACCATTTTGCTTGCAGAAGATTCTGAGAAAGTTTACCATTGAGTAAAACATTTGCACAATGGTGTAAGAATGTTGAGGTTTGTTGAAAATTCTACCAACAGGGAACCTCAGGGGACTGTTATAAAATTAACCCCCCAAAAATATTGCTTTATGTGGTTATTTGACCATTTTGAGAAGGTTATGTCCAACAACAACATTTGCACAACATTCTCTGAAGGTGGGAGGTTTATTAAATTGAATCCTGGAAGAAACTATCTGGGAATGTTATGGGAACTTATGTGCTAACTGTGTAATTTAGTCTGAAAGTGTTCGCCTCTAGCCGAAATATAGATTAGCCTATGGGGGTCAGGTAAACTTCCTTCTAACTCCACATCTAAACTTTTTCTTTTTTGTTTTTAAACCTATAGTCTTCAGCCCTAACACACATTAACCTAATTATTCAATCAATCATCCAATTTGTATTGTCTTAATTGACATCAGTTCAGAAAATAAATCAAATTTGCCCCACATTTGACTCTGAAGACATAAAATATTTCATACTCCCCAAGACATGGGAACAAACTTTGGTATTTTAAATTCACTTCCCCTTTAAGTGATTACATGAAAAAATTACATTACAAAGGCTGATTTTACATATTTCTTAATATGTATATCTTAATGCGTAGTTAATCAATTTGATTCATGATCATCTGCCAAACCAAAACATTTATATTATAATGAAAAGAGAAAGATATCATTGAAACATTAAATTAATATATTTTCTGTTTTTTTTTTATATTTAAAAAATGTTACTGTATTTTAGGCCCAAATCTGTTAAGGTACTGTATACCTTAGAGCGACAAGCCTAACTATACCACAGGAAGCGTCATCCTGTCCTTTGCTGTTGGACCTGTCCTACAGGGATGGGTCTCCTTAAGGTACATCATAAACTCTCCTTATAAACCTTCAGAAGGTAAGTTACATCATAAACAAGAAACCAGCAGTCTCAGACCTTTAGTGGATTTGCTGTCTGATTTTTTTTTTTACCAATGTTTATCCATACCATTTTTTATTGTAAAAAGCCTAATGCATAATGGATTATGGAAGGTTCTGGGAGTTAGTAATAAACAGTTCTAATACACAGAAAACTCCACATACAAATGCTGATATAATTCAAACAGTGTTCCACTGTAGGACTTAAGTAAAACAGAGTTTCATTATTGAAAGATCCTGTTGCATGTTTCTGGGAGACTTTAGGAGAAGTGCTTTTCTTTGTTCTCATTGTGAAACTGGCACTGAATGTGAATCCATCTCAGTCTGTAGAGTGGTGTTGCAATGATGTACCTGCGCCTGCTTTATCCTCCTGAGGTGTCTGCTTCCCTTCTCCATTTAGAGCCACAGCCCGGCTGGGATCGATGCCTTTCTCCAGCCGCCCGTCATCAATTATTCACCTGATCAGCCCTGCTGCTCATTAGATGACTAATCTGGGAGGGTGAGGAGAGACGGGGCGCTTTGAAACCTGAGACTGAGAGGCAGCAGGGAAGGGGAAGGGCGGATCACATCTCCAGATCGAGAGAGATGGTGAGTTCATAGATGTGGGATTACCGATTTGTACATCTAAGTCCTGACATCCAGGAGGATTTATAAATCTTTGATGAAACCATAGAATCGCTTTGATGAATGTGCACACGTATCAGCAACATATAGCATGTGCCGACAGAAGTGTCACGGGTGTTAGTGTATCAAGACAGACTGGCGTGTGAGGATGTAGGAGTGGTGTTTGCACTAGCCAGGCGATTGCATGTTGCGCTCACATTACACCCCACCTAAGTTGTTGGAGAACATCTGTGGTCAGTGTGGGTCATGTTTTTACTGTCCCATAAATCTCCCCCGGCATTCTCCCGGTGACGCCAGTTTTGTTATTCCAAGTCTCCATGTGTGTTGTTTAGCGGTCTTGTTTCCACCCTGCAAGGTCTGTACATCAGGGTCAAATGAAAGAGAGTGACAGTAATGTTCAACACACTAATTAAGTACATTACTCTCAGTAAGGTCTGATGTCTCTCTCTGAATAACAAATGTTTGTCCCTCACCTTGCGTGTCTCTGAAGATCACCTCTGTCTAAACACTCCCAGGGTTATGTAGCTGAGGTGGGCGCAGCACAAAGACCCAAAGAAAGAAAAAAGAGAGAAATAAAGAGCAAGCCCCCGGTTCTCCTTCTTCCCCACTGATCATGTACAAGTTGGGGAGTGGGGGGTTAGGGGTGTGTTGGGGGTAGCTTTGATCTCTCCTGTCCCCCTGAGAGCCACGGTGAGGTGGGAGTGCAGCGTGACGGCTGCAGCGCACGTTAGCTCTGATTAAAAGGAAATATGCATCACCGTATAGCGCTTTTTCCTTTTTATCTGCGCCTGTGATAAAGTGCGATGGCGATGCTAGATGGGGCCTGATATGTGCTGCAGCGTTATCTGTGTTCCGCTGCAGCTGAGAAAGACACCTGAAGTTCCTGAATCACTCTCATTTTGAAACCTCTGAGCCCTCGCAAGGTAGTTTGAAAAAGTTGAAGTGTTGCTGTATTACTATTACATGTGTCGGGGAGTTTAGGGCCTCGTTTGAGCAGCAGCAGGAATCACACCAGAAGGGCCCTTTGACCTTTAATATGGGGTCACGTACCTCTGAAACAATTACAGCTAGAGACCCACATTCCACACCAGTGTGGCAATGACTGCCAGCTCCGAGTTTTGTTCAAGTGTTTGGTTCTGACGAAGGGTAAAAGTGCATTTTCAAGCATACAACTTATTTGCCTTTGTTGAAAAGAGCAGTTTAGTGTTTCTTTTCACTTTGAATGCATTTTGCAACAAAAAAGACAAGCAAGTATGCGGGGGGAAAAAAGATGGAGATCAGTACTAATGTCATCTCCATTCATTAAACATGAAGCCATCACAAAGCATACAACTATTCAGTACATTTCCTCCCATTACGTTTCAACCTCACCTTTCTCTGAACCTCTGCAGTCTTTCAGAATCATGCACAACAGATCACATGTGATCCATCTTATGTATTAAAACAGACTGTGATGTGCACTTAATTCAAAAGGTAGAAACAGTTCCACATGTATATTTTCCAGTTGGATTACATTAGGCTTATATTACTTTTCCTTATTTCATGCCACATACACTGAGTAATGAGATGAACATTTTTCTACATACACGAAACACATTTTCTACATACACAAAATAATCCTTTCTCTCAAAAATTGTTCACAAAGGAGTGGATCAACATTTTACAATCGACAAACTGATCAACTCTATACACTGCATGAGGTGATGGTGACAACAGATCCTGACTGCTGCTCTTTTTATCCCTTTTAATGTGGCCACCTATAATAAGCATGCTTTCTAAACATTATTTTGATATGCCACATGTGAGGTGGGATTGAATATCTTAGAAAAGGAGAAGTGTCACTATCACACATGTAGACACATTTGTAAACAATAGTTGAGAGAAATGGTTATTTTCTTTATGTAGAAATTGTTTTACATCTTGTAGTTCATCTCATAAAAAATAGGATGAAAAACAAAAGTGTTGTGTTTATATTTTTGTTCAGTATATTATGTTGCCATTTTACATGGCCATTGTTTCAAATAATAATTAAATACTGCTACTAGTTGTTTATAGTGGCCTTTATGCAGACCAAGAGGACTCATCGGTAGGTGGGCCTTAAAAAAACAAGAAATAATGTAATACCTAAATTTTTTATTTTTTTTTTAATTAAAAGGTACTCTACCTGACTTCTGCAATAAAAGTGTACAGCTGAAAATGAACCTAACACTGTCCGGCCCCTTCTAAAGCAGACAGATGGAAGGTCTGCTGGGAGGGGAGGAGCACAGAGGTTGGACATATGTACGCCCCTAAAAGCCCTTCAGCTAACCCACTTCGCTTGACCCCCACATCCTGCACACATGCACTCACCTGTCTAGACTGACATATCAATTAATCTCATTCGCTGAATCTCTTCTGATGAATACACACGAGTGCATCCTCCTGACTAACATCTTAACTGCTAAGTGAAGTGTTCAGTTGTATAAAATGTTAAGTCTGTGTGTGTAGCTTTATTCTGTATTTTTGCTACTGAAATTCATATTTACTAGTGATTTACAAAATTAAAGCCCTGAAAGGATTTAAGACAGTTTTTTAAAAGAAATGGTAAAAATTTAACCTGTGAATAAAATGTGCATTTTTTAAATCTTTGCCATCTTGCTTTTTTAGACCCAACTTTCATAATTTAATTGTGTCATGAACATATTTGGAAGATAGTTTGGAGCTTGGCAGGAACAGAACTTAGTAAATAGGACGCTGCTTCTAGTGTTGAGCCGCCTGTCACTCAAATTTCTAACGGCTTAATAATGTAGAAGTTTAAGCCTTAATGAAATGTAAACAGGTGAGTTATAAGATAAGATAAGATAAGATAAGATAAGATAAGATAAGACTTTATTGATCCCACAACGGGGAAATTTGCTTGTTACTGCAGCGTACTGAGTAAAGAAAGAAAATAAAAGCTAAAGAAGATAAAAACTTTAAAAAATAAAAATACACAACTATGCACAAAATTTGTAGAATTTGTTGATGATCAGCATACACAGTATGCATTATGGACATAGAATGGAGAAAAACAACACAAATATTTACATATTTGCATATATATACGCACATACATATATACGCACATACACACATGTACACATACATAGCTAATGCATATTAAGTTGCAGGATGTGTGTGTAGAGTAAAGTAACTAGTGAGGGAAAAGTGACTACAGTAGATTCATGTTTATGATATGTTATAAAGTCTTATTGCTGTCGGGATGAATGATCTGCGGAAGCGCTCCTTCTTGCAGCGAGGGTGTTTGAATCTAAGGCTGAAGGAGCTGCTCAGCGCACCCACCACCACTGACTCCAGAGGACATCCCAGTACAGAGCTAGACCTCCGCACCGGTTTGTAGATTTTTCTTCTGTCCTCGTCTGAGCATCCGCCCCCCCAGCAGACCACTGCGTAGAAAAGGGCAGATGCTACGACGGAGTTGTAAAAGGTCTTCAACAGTCTTATCTTTGATTTTTGGTAAAAATATTGGTCCATTTAAACATTTATTTGAATGAAACTTTGTGAGAAGAGAAAAAAAAAATAACTATTTGGTGGGGCTGTTAACAACTCACATACATCTATGTATGTATCACATATTCACATTTTTTTCTTACCAGGAGGACTTTGCATTATTCTATGATTTGCTGATTAAGTTAGTATATATGATAGTTTTATAGTTTGTTGCACTGCAGTGTTTTTAACTGTTTTATAATTTATTACTCTCAATGTGCTTTGGTGCACTCTGAGATTATAGGGAATAACAAAGGCATTACAAATAAAGCCCACTATTATTATCTATATTAGAACCCACTGCCTCTGGTGAGACATCTCAAAAAACAAAAAAATTGTTAAAATCACAGATTTCATCTTCAATTGTGTTGTATTTAAAAGATTGTTCTATTATCCGTTGTGTCAATTTTGCATATGAAATGTAATAAAAGCTTCAAGAGATGAAGATGAAGTAAACACCAAAGGTGCTTTGCTACAAGCAGAGACTGCATGAGCAACTATGGATGTAGATCAGGGGTGGGTCAACCCCGGCCCCGTAGGGCCGGCGCGGGCGCAGGCCCCCGCCCGAACCAGGCAGCAACACACCCGACTCCACCAACGAAGGTGCAGAGTAGCAGTAATTAGTAGAATCAGGTGCGCTCACCGCCCGGCCGGAACAAGGACCCGCAGCCACACCGGCCCCCCGGGACCGGAACCGCCCACCCCGCGATGTAGATGTTAAGGTTTTAGCTGGTGGAGTGCCATAGTGTTCCTAGGGACCCCTTCCGCATCCTCAGCAGGCATCTCAGGGTCCCAGGTGTTTCGCCCCTTACCCTGTACACCTCTCCTGAGTGGGGCAGCAAGGGCTGAGTTAGCCTTCACCTGCGGAAGGGGTCCTGCTGTGATTTCTTGACAGCCACAGCCACAGCCACCTGGAACTGCTTTCGGCTACTGTGGCTATCTCCCTGGTAGCCTTCTGTACTTGTTTGGCATCAAGCCCGATCTTCTGCAGGAAACTGCAAATAGATGTGGCGGGGAAACCACGAGCACCAACCTCAATTGGGTAGAGGATGGCATGCCATCCAGCAAGGGTCGCCTCATCTACTATGTCCTGATACTTACCTTTCTTTGCCTGATGAGATATGGCTAGCCTGTCTTCCCAGGGAACAGTGAGTTCGGCTAGAATGATGGACTCCGAGCTCCTAGAAAGAAGGATCATATCCGGTCGGAGGGTAGTTGCCACCACCTCCTGAGGAAAGACCAGCTTCTTCTTGAGATCCATATAGTTGAGTAGAAAGTACAATTTTCTCCTGAAATGTAGAGCAAATATATGGTAGCATAAATTTGATGATAAATAAATGCATTTAGTTACTTTCTACCTTTATTTCTAATCCAAACTCCAGAATCCGTGATTAGTAAACTATGCTTTGCATGTACAAGAAAACGTTTCCCTTTAACACTTATTTTATTGTGTTAAATTCATGTATCATTATATAGGGGAAAGATAACAGTCACGGGGTCCTCAATAAAGCATAACTTTATTCTCATAAACATCAGGTTCTTCAGGTACACAAACAGTCACGAGCACAAACATTTTCAGTCTTTTTTTTTTGTGGACAGTCAACATATTAAGTGAACCAAACACGTTCGATTTTTCACTTTCCGACTTGTGCTGATGGTCATGTACGTTTCTCATCTAACTGAGGAAAGAAGAGTCTGACCCTAATTCTGTCACTTTCCTGGTTTGTGTTGAGGCTTGAAAATAAAGGGCCGCACACTGATGAGCACTCAAACCTGGTAGAATAACTGTAGTTTAATCCCTCAGTGCGACATACAGTGAATGCATCAGTGCTTCACCCTTCATTCACAGGCCTCTGATTTGTGTCAGACTAATAAGGACAGCTCTGCATGGCTTTTGTTGCCCGTTTTGGCAATGATACTGTAATATTCATCTCTTATTTCCCCTCTCAACTGTGACAGAACAATGCAGCTGATTCACTAGTTATTACTCTATGTAAATATATATATATTTTTTTTTCTCTCCATATATCTATATATTCTATCTATATAATAAGTCTATATAGCATATATATACACACATTTGGTAGTTTTTTTTGTGTTTTTTTTAAACATTCAGGTACATTCATTTGACCCTGTTATATAAATATACATATACACACACACACATATATATATATATATATATATATATATATATATATATATATATATATATATATATATATACACACACACACATTTTTTTTTCTTCATATGAAAGATGAACACAGACAAGTTAACAGAACTACTTGCCATGTAGCAATGGCCTCCCAACCAGGAAAGCAAGACATCAAGCATCCCCCGAAATCAGAAGAAGCTAACATAACAAATGTCTCAGTGCTGGCTCTTTAAGGACCAACCACAAGCATAAATATACTAAAAGACTTCTTTATTAATCTAGAGTATAAAATAGCATATTTTCTGGACTTGACAACAGTTAATATAGACTCCTATCGTATAGTCTGGGTGCACACAATTCCACAGGTGCATACACGAGCTGGCAACAACGTATTTACTAACTCAACAAACAGTATTCTGTCAGTGGTTAAAAGCTTAAATGCAGAACTCACTTCTACAATCACTAGTGTGAATAGACCCTTGGCATGTCACAGAATACACATATATAGGCATTAAACAACAAGTCAAGAAGATAGAACTTGGTCTACAGGGGCCCATACTGATGATAAGCCACATTACGTATGAACATCGCCTTTTTTTTTTTCCTTCAGAAGGCCACAAGGATGTCACTTGGGTGCTGGTTAGAAAGTGTTCCGTCATGGGTCCAAGTTGACAGAGGACCCTAATACTGCCCTTAATCAGAAATGTTCGATTCGCCATTAGAGTAGCAATGTTACATAAATGGATTGTACAGATACTGGTTTCTTTGAACCTGTAATAATCCCAAGGCCAATAGCTAAAATGTTCTGCCAGTGTGACAGTTGACAGTGTGCCCTTGTTATGAGATTTACATTTCCCATTTCAATTTAAAAAAAAAAAAAAAACTCTCTCCAACTAGTCTCCAACTATGCAGATAACACGTATCCTAATATAGCGACGGCAAAAAGAATTGTGCATTTTTGAATTGAATTTGAAAAACTAAACATCAAGTTGTCTTTCAAGAAAAAAATATCCTGCTTGTTTCTTTAAATATACTTTGAAAACTGTGGGCAACACAAATACAATTGCAAAAAGCCAAAAAATATTAGGCCTGATGTAGCTATATTCTCTTAAATTTATCTTAGATTTTCTTCTTAATTTTCTCAATTAATTACCACCCAAATCTGCTCTAACCCAGGTAAACATAATTTGCCAGAGCGTCAGTATTGATGTTTTAGGAAAATCAAAAACCCTACAACAGCAAAACATTTGTCATGCTGCAATGCTGTGTTAACAGAGGGAAAAAAATATTAAAAAATACTAACTACAGACATTTTGCATTTCCATGTTAAAGATCTAACAAACGCCTTAAAATTACCATCATCCAAGATTTTAGTCCTAATTAGCCTCAATGGACCCAGTATTTCTTTAGTCCACAAATTTAGTAATCCGATCATAATTACTCTAAAACATCTTATCATTTACATTTGAATTACTTGATAGTCATGCATGTCCTTCGGTCCTTTAAATTTATATCCTGTGGTTCCTTGTGTTGGACAAACATTCGGTGGACTGAATTTTTTCCCCCTCAACTTTATAAGAATGCTCCCACATAAAAAAAAATTAAAAAGTAAAAAAAAAAAAAAAAAAAAAAAAAAAAAAATTGGTGAATCCCTGAAATTATTGAGAACCTACAAAATAACAAATTGTGGACATCATGGACATTTTTTTTTTATAAAACCTTCTGCCCATTATCTCACAAATTTAAATACCTGCATGGTGAGATGCCACCTCAGTTGAGTGGAAATGTTAAAGGAACAGTTCATCCAAATAATAATTGTAAAAAAAAAAATATATATATATATATATATATATATATATATATTTTTTTTTTTTTTTTCTTTTTATAATTATTATTTGGATGAACTGTTCCTTTAACAGTTTAACTGTGTCAGCTAGGATATACATTACCCTATAATAACATTAAATATGCATTAGAAAAAATAATCCTTTAATTTTTAACAGTTTTTTTAAATACATAACTCCAAACAAAATGAACTCCAAGAAAAGAACAGTGCAATCAAAGTAACATGAAAAAAATTTTTTTTACAAAACTGGATTCTCTGACCTAGAGAGAATATCCCTTATGAACTGAAACACAAAAATCAGTTTTCACCATTGGCTTGATCTTATTTTTTCTTTCTTTCTGAAAAAGTCAAATGCCTCAACTGATGAAAGATGAATTTAGTTTTAAGCACATAAGAGAAACTCTACATCCCTGTACTGCTGATAGTTAGGACTGAGTTATGTATGAGGATGAGCCACAGTGAAGGGCTCCATGCCCATTCAAGGGCTAGGCTGGCTAGTGTGGGCTTGGAGCAGGAGTGTCCAGATCCCCGTCGGCCCCCTCTTCCTGGCCAGAGTAGGAGCTCAGGGCAGCCCACAATAAACCAGGCTGCTCACAGTGGTGGTGACTCCTCCAGTGCTCCACGATTGCCTCTTTAGTATCTAACACCTCTCTGCAGAGAACACAGTTATAGGCTGAACCTGCTCCAAGGACCCCAAGTCCCACATAATTATCTGGCGATGGCAAGGTCCCGCTGTCCTCCCTTTCACTGCCCCGGTGGTGGGACATGATGTGTCTCTTGAGTTTAGAAAAAGAGAAGAACTCCTCGTCACAGCTGCCACACTTGACCAGGTTGCGCTTCTCATTGAGCTGACGCCAGTAGTGGGCAGCATGCTTCACCAGCTCATTCTCAGCCTCACGTCCACCCCGTGGTTGCTGGCCCTCGTGAAGGCAGACCTGGACATGCTCCCCATGAACATAATGCAGGTGCATCTTCATGTCGGCGAAGGTTGGAGTGATTGTCTGGCAGCGGCCACATTTAATCTGCAGCTCCACTGGGTCTTCGCGATCCTGCTCATCAGAGGAGTTGGCCCTGGTGGAGAAAGTAATAATAATTTTCTGTGACTGTTTGGACAAAGTTGCATGCTACCAAGTAGTTATGAATGAGTATGGATCAATAATAATCTCACCCCTCAACAGACATGTCATCCTCATGATGGCTGATGGAGGGCTCCACAGTCAGCACCACCTTGTGTACCTCCCTCAGATGACTGAAGTACACCCCCACATAACCAAAGGCCTTCTCACAGAACTCACAGCACAGAGACCGCCGTGGGCGTACCTCAGAGTGGTGAAGCTTCATGTGGGTACTCAAGCTGCCCGAGTGAGCGTACGCTTTACGGCAGACTGGGCAGACGTACGGCTGACTGTTGGTGTGACTGTTCATGTGGCTCTGGAGATGATGCTTGAACTGAAAGCATCGGCTGCATGTAGGACAGCGGTGGAGTGGACGGCTGCCGATAAAGACTCTGGGATGGGAGGCCTCTTTCAGGTGGAGTGTTACCGGGGCTGGTTGGCGAGGACAGTCCAAGGTCTTGGTTGTGGTGGGTGTGGGGAGGTGATGACTGAGTACAAGCTCCTGTTCTTGGCCATCTGGTGTTATGGCAGGCAGGCTAACCAGCTGGGGAACTGTCTCCATAACCAACATGGGCTTAGGCCGTATGCTGCGGTACTTCTTCGAAATGTCAACTTCCTTCTGTTTGGAGCCTAGAACAATCGCTGGTGGTTTCTCAGGGACCCTTCTGGAGAAGAAAGACAAAGACCGCTTCTTTCGTGCCTCAAATGCCAAGATATCTTCCATTGTCTTTCTCTTCCTCCCTCTCTTCTTGCCAGGTGGTTTCTGGAGGATTCCCAACATCGGCATGAGTGTGGTCTTGGCCTGGGGCTGGAGAGTAGAGTTTGGCACCTGGTTATGACCCAAGGCCTCAGCTGTCTCAAGGGTCTTGGATGTAGGATCTAAGGGGCTGGTGAGTCCTGTCTGGCTTGAGAAACCCTTCTCTGGAGACAAATTGAGCTTAGTGGCTGGGATGAGAGTATTCTTTATTTTAGAGTAGGGCAGGATGGGCAGTTTACCCTTAGGTGGGGATGGGATTATCTGGACTGTTTTGCTAAAGATGGCTGGGGACAGAACAGTGATGCTGCTTGGTGGTTGAGCTGTGGCAGGTTTGGACTGGCACAGTCTCACTGTAGTGTTACTTTGCTCCTGGGTTTTGCTTGGGGAGGTTTTGACGGCAGTAGGAGGATACTGTGCATTCTGAATAAGGCCAGTTGGTCGGTCAGCGCCATCTGGTGCTCGCTCCAACTGAGAACCTGGATACAGGACAGCGTTGTCGGGTAGCAGAGCAGTGACAGAGATGTCAGATGCTGCTGGGTCAATCAGAATGACCTGCTCTGAAGGTTCCTCTTTGGGCACTAAGGGTTCTTTTATGTTCTTGGATTCCTGTTGATTTTTCTTGATCACCGGCGATGCCATGCTGATCTTCGTTTGTGTTGTCACAGCAACCTTGGGGGCAGTTTTTATCCTGGCAGCGAGTGGTAATGATAAACCCTGATCTGTTGCCCCCTTGCTCCTCATTGGCTGGTACCTGGGAATAGGCAATTTCAAGTTCTTTTGGATTGACTGGGTTTGTTGCGATTGTTGCTGTGGTGTCTGAGAAGGTACAGAAGGAGGCAGCGCCACCAGAGAGAAAGTGCCATCCTGACCTGCAATCTGCATGAGTGCATAGTTTTGGGTGGGCACAATGATGGACTTGGGGCTAGAGGCAGTGGTAGCCTCAGGGAGGGCAGAGTGAGGCTGGCAGGACAGGACAGCGGGGGAGGGGGAGGGCACCACCGCCGGGGCCTTAGGGGCGATACTTCGGAACTGAAGGCTCTTCATCTGAAGGGCTCAGATTGGCTCACTGGCTACCAACTGAAACACAAGCACAAAAGAGAATTTTATTAATTATGATGTAGAAACTAGAAGAACTAGATTACCTTTACAGGATTTTAAGAGACAATGTGTAGCATTTTAATTAGTTATTAAGTTATTAGTTAAAAACAATTTATTCATTTAAAAATATGTTCTTGTTAGGGTGAAATTACTTTAAATGATCCGACTTGTCCTCCTTGCTGCTTTCATTTCAACAGGTCTAATTACATTTTGGTTGTGTAATTTATTATATAAGCAGATGAACAGTATAATGTGCATAGTTAAAAAACCTAAACAGTAGTGTGTGTATGTTGCATTGTAAACACGGACTGCAGCTCAGCAGCTGTTTCTGAGTTCACCCTGAATCACATCAGTTTCAATATTTTCTGAGTGAACTGGTCGCAGAAAAATAAGCATCGTAGAGTCAGTGATTGCAATGCACATCTGAAAAAGGGAGGCACTAGAGAGCACCATTAGTTTGAATGCACAATACATTCTCACCACTAGATGGGAGAAAAAACTACATTACTTTAATTTTCCCTCATAACTGCTGCCCTCAAACCCCAAGTTTCCACATGAACTAATACTGTACTACATGATGGCAGTATTGAATCAGTTTGATCCACCATACTTAATAGGAATAGCTGAGATGACAACATGATTTTCCGGTCCCTTCTGAAAGTTAAATGTTAATAATATGACCTCATTGCCCAAGACCTTTATTTGATGGTGTCCTTAGTGTCAAAAATACAGGCGTCTACACTAGTGTGACAAGCTGTCCTATTACCCCGTCTCTCGTGACACACAGCAGACTCTCTTCCCCAGGCTAAGGACTGTCCCCTTTGATTTAGGCTCAGCATGTAGCTGTGGTTCATGCTGGGGCTCTGTGGGGGGCTTCTTGTACCCCCCTTACTTCCTGGAAGGATCAGCCAGCGGAGCGTGAAAGCTGCCCAACGGCAGGATCTTAACCAGATGAAGAAGGGCTCCCCCCTCATCTCGCTCTCAACTGACCAGCACTGCAACCTGGTTGAAGAAAACGAGGATGCCCCCCACCCATAAAAAGCCCCAGATTTATTTTATCATTCCCTGTTCACAAATAACATTTCCTGGTTGTCCACGGGGATGAGGCTTTTCCACACTCCATTCTGGCGGTGTTGATACAAAATCCTGCTGAACTCTATGGAGGAAAATATAACCTCAGAGTGAGGTTTTAAACAAGTCTTTATTATCCCAATCTACCATACAGTTTCCATCCATCAATCAGAAGCCACAGGTATGGCTTGAAAAACACAGGCAAAATGTCCTTCATTTATATCAATACTGTATCTTTGTATCAGAAGGGGAAGAGATTACAATGGAATGCTTTAAAGTGCCTAATTGTAAACAGACCGAGGTATAAATTTCACATTATGACTTGCCTTTCAATAGCGCGTTTGATACAGGCATTGTTCCAGCTCCACACTATAATACTAATCAGCATAAAGTGCAACAATCTGGAGGCGTTACAAAAGGAAAATATTAAACAACGGTATTTCTCAGCACAAAAAGAAATATTAGTTTTCAAAAAGAAGTCTGGGAAAGAAGCTTTATCTATTTAAAAAGAGGAGAAGAAACGAGAAACTGCAAAAGGCATATTGTTTAACAGCTGGAAGTGTTTCTGCATGGAGAGATTATTTATACAGTACCCCTACTGCATTACAACTCCATAAAACTGGAGATATTCCTCCTCTGTGTGGATAGTTGATTCCAGTTTGACTGTGACTTTGGCTGAACACTGAGAACCACAGTATGTGTGTTTCTCTGGGCATTTTATGTGGCTATAGAAAGCGAGGGGGAATATGGTAGGGGCAACACTTGGTAATTCATTCCTCCATGTGTAAGTTTACAGTTGGACATTAGGGGGAAACAAAAGGTGTGTATCAACAGCTGGAGAAGTAGGCAGTAGGCATATAATCCTTTTGTCACAGATGATTCTGGAGTAACGTCATTTGACACAGAGTCACTGAACACAAAAGTTGTTTAGCTGTATTACATCCGTTTGTCTCGTTCCAAAAGGAAAAGTAGGGACAGTAAAAGAGCAGCAGGGTCAGTGCAGGGGGAAATCAGCATTTGCGTTTCATCTGAAACCTGAACAATCTCCATGAGCCTAAAACAAATGAAACATGAATGATCACTGAAGTGAGTAGGATTTATCATCAAGGAACCAAAGATGTTGAGCCAATCCAAATAGTTAGGGTTTTTTCACTGGACAAGTGGAATATTATGGGTTAGGGCCAGGAATTAGGTTCTTGTTATTGACTACTGCAATGCAATTGCTATCCAATTAAACTATTTTAACTGGAAAGTGTATACAGGTTACAATAGATATTGTAATATTTTTATAAGAACAGTATCTCCCAAATGGCCGTGACGTATTAAATCACCCCTAAGCTGTGATATAATTACAACATATCATGTCCAGTTATGACATATTGCTTCAGTCAGTGTTTCACACAGATTCAGATTCTATTTGATCTATTTAATTCTGCTTGCTCATTGGTTTCATGCATTTCTCTCATCAGATCCTGTGGGAGTGACAAAAACGTTGTTTGGAGACAGAATGGAGCCGTTTGTGAAGAGTTGGGTAGTGTGCACATCCCTGTCACTGATCAGTAATGTAGTATGAAAAGCTCAAAGCCCTCAAGACTCCTGATCACAAGACACAGTAGTGTAGTATGAACAGCACTTTGAAAGGCAAGTAGTCTGAACCTGACTATACTTACAGAGGCCCTATATTGCTATTTTCCTCAGTTAATATTTACATGGGACAGCTGTAGCTCAGAGGTAGAGCAGTCATCCACCAGTCAGAAAATTGGTGGTTTGATTCCCGGCTCCTCCGAGTTGCCTATCATTGTATCCTTGGGCAAGATACCTAAAAGAAAAGACTAGAAAGAGCAATATATAAATACAGACCATTTTCATGGTCAATTTATAAAACTGTACATGTTTTTATGGTCGCAAAAAACCCTTGTGAGACCTGTATAAGCAATACAGTCTGCCTTCTCACACACTTTCGGGAATGTCCCGCCTATCAGAGAGCTGGGGTTAGCACTCTGGGGAGAGGGGACAGCTAAATGGATCCAGGGATGGTTACTATTACATAGACTCCTGCTAAAATGTCAACACAGCAGTCTTTTCTAAATGCTTGTGTTTAGTTAGGTTTTCTAACACTAGTGCAGTTTCCATAGAAAGTATCCCTGCAGAAAAGTAGATTAGATTGGATGCAGGTGATTTCTGCATGTCCCACACACTGCTCTGCTAACTGTATTAAATAGTAAAATGATTATACTTTTTGTCCATTCACATTGTTTTATTATTCAGAACAACTTATCTACCCATCCATAAAATTATAGTGTTGAAATTTCCTGAGGGTCTGTGAACTGACTGAACTGAAGAACTGTTTTTTTTTTCCTTTTAAGTTTGCCATGGGTTGGTTGCGGCGAGGGGTGGCAGAGGTGCAGGGTGATAGGGTTGTGGGGTGTTCACGTGTGGGGTGGTAGCAGCAAGTACTTAAGTTACAAGCTTGAGAAAACATAGATTTCACAAGTTAAACAGATGTTCACAATATATTGATGCCAGCTAACATTGCACATAAATATATCAGTAGCTTTAGTTAATTTAGCCTCTTACTTACCCCCACTTAGTGTTACTAAACTTGGTCAACATTAAGATAATGTTAATATCTACGCATTGTTGGGTAACTGCAGATGGCAAATGTTAATAAATCTGTTGTAAAAGTAAAGAAAGAGTCAGATGTAGAACAGAAAAATGCATTCAGTAGAATGCTGGAATAGTAGTAATACTTATTTTCATTCATGTAATATAAGAAGTTTTTTTTAATCATTTTTTTTGCTGTTTTTTCCACTGCGCCTTCAATACACCCTATGTGTTTTATAATTACTTTAGGAAAAAATATCAAAATACACATTTATAGTCATTCAGAAAAAAAAACAATATGAATTCTGGTTTATATCCTCCAGCTCTAGGGTATGTATTTATTCCATGGACTTTATGGCTTGGCCTTTTGTCTGAAAAACAGTGAGGTATATCATCAGATTTTGCCACATGTGGACAAAATCAAATTCAAGACATGTCTCTCAACCTAATTGCAGTACTACAACAAATATTCTACCCATTGTACCCATAGTCTACCCATTTTAAATGAGATTGTCTATATCAATAAATTATTTCAAAAAGCCACTGCAATTCACTTTTGCAAAACTGGTCTGGTTCAGTCCTTTTTTAAACTAGTATCTAACTTTACCCTTAACAGTGATCAAACCAGCCTTGGTTCTTAGGCACAAGAAACATTAGGACAAGAAGAGAATGCACGTGGAGGTAACAGATGTTATTCAATCTGCCGCTGTATTTTAAAGTCAACCACTCTAATCTGCCTGGGGTTAGAGGTCAGGGCTAGGGTCACCCAAAAAACCTGGTTTTTGGAGAGAATGTGAGATATGGAGAGAAAAAGAGAAGAAAAAATGGTGGGGGTGATCCACATAGACAGATTATCAGGTAAAGCCACAGGGTGAGAGGTGAGGATCTGGTGTTTATGCTGGAAACAGGTCAGGGTTGAGCAAGAGGGCAGTGTGTGGACGAGCCAGGCATCCACCTGGAATGGAATGAAATGGTGTGAAGGGAACTGCACAATATGCTAAACACACAGAAACTTCAGCTCGCACCCTCGAACATAGGCCTGGGTCACATGTGGAGGTTCCAGCCAACACAACCAGCCTATTGTTAGCTACTACTATAATTTTGTAAGAGGCCAAAGTGCCGTCAGGTGAAATATCAAAGCAATACACTGTGTTTTGGTAGCATCCTAATGACTACTGTTGAATTCGCCAGTCCAGCCTTTCGGTTACAGTCAGTACAGATTGTGGCCTATGTCCAAACACAAGTTTGATTATTTAAAAAGAAAATTCTCTTCTGAAAATGTCAGCCTCTGGACAGTGTTTATGGACAGTATATGATATTAAAACTAAGAGTTTCTGTTATGTGAGCTTAACAAAAAAAATATGAAAAAAATAAAATCTTAAGTGTGAGAGAAGCAGAGCAAAGAGCATAGTGCAGGGTTTGTTATCTCCCTTATAGGTGAGAGCAATGCTCATCTGGGACTCAAAGATAGAGGCTGGAGATGGAGGGGGTCTGGAATGATGTGTGTGTTCGTGTGTGTGTGTGTGTGTGTGTGTGCTTGTGCACGCACTAAAAACACAGCAGAGGCCAAGCTCCCCCAGGTGTTAGCCCAGATGAAAGGCCAGGATCTGGGCTAGATAAGAGGGCAGATCATGGGGGGTCGGGGCCAGCCGGCTGTGAGAAGCCATGTCCAGCGGCCATCTTTCACCAGCCTCCTCTCTCGCCCCCCCTCCCTTTGTCGATCACACGCTAAACAAATACATACAGCATGCAGAATTGGTGACCATGTGAGAGGGGTAGCAAAAAATGGGGAAAAAATGTGGCCTATAACACAATAAAAGGGCACTCAGTGCATCTTGCAGTCCAAGATGAAATCAGATGATTTTTTTTTTCCCCCACTCGAGTGAAGTTATCGTTATCTGTGCTCAATTGCTTCTTCCTGCATGCATGCCTAGTGCTCATGTTTGCTCTGTAGGGGGAAACACTCTACTCTGGTGTTATTGTGGTAATGCAGGTACAGTGTTTTTTTTCTCCTGCTGGAGCTTTTTGCTAAGATTGTTTAAATTATTTTTTTAATGTGTTAAAAAGGAAAAAAATATTATTCAGACTGAATCTTTTATGTTGCTGCTAAAGACCCACCTCTTCTCACTGACTTCAATTATAGCTGCATTTAGGCCCCAACTACACAAATCTAGATTTTTTTTTTTATCCACACACTTTTCTATCTAATTCTGGTATCTGAACCAAACCAACACAGTATGTAACCAGAGATTTGTAAAACCGGAGAAAGTGAAGAGATTCGTGGAGAGATAATATCCCAATATCCCGACCGCAATCTGGATCTTTTTCATATTCATGACATCAAAGTGTGGTTCGCCAATGCTCAGAGATGGCGGTCATGTCCTAGGCTATGTCTTTGCTCTTGGTAATTTTGGTATAATTTGCAGCGTTACAGCTAAATTTAAGATTACTACATGAAGTGCAAGCCAAGACCTCTTTCAGCAGACAAAAGCAAAGCCTGCAACCACCGCTTCAGTGGCCAATGTGACAATAAATAATATCTTAGCGGTAATTACATTTGGGTGGATTGTAGATCAGCAGTGTATAATAGCCCTAAACAAAGGACATGGACAGCAGGTAGGCTTGGTTTTGAAAATTGTTGAAAACAATGGTGCGGATGGATGATGCGTTTTGTGATGCAATTCTGGATGAAATAATAGGCCAGCTGTGCATCTCTAGTGTGGATTTGCCTGTGATTTTCAATCACTACCACACCACAAAAATGTGTAAATAATTTGACTCATTTTCCTTATAATAAATTACTCGTAATTAACCTATTAATGTCCTGTCCCATATTTATTATAATATATATATAAATTTACTATACTTACTTACTTACTAATTTACTATATATATATATACATATTACACACATATATATATATATACACACACACACACACACATATATATATATATACACATATATATACATATACATATATATATATATACATATATATACATATACATATATATACATATACATATATATTACACATATATATTTTACATATATATATATATATATATATATATATATATATATATATATATATATATACACATATATACACATATATATATTAAACTCCACTTCTCATAAAATGAAAAACAATGGACATGACTTGAAAAGGCAAACACCTGTCTCTATAAGGTTTCTCACTACCAGGCCATGAGGTAGGAGGAAGTGCCTGTGAATCTTAGAAAGGACAGTGTTGGGAAGACTACTAAACATTCTGTTTGAAAGTTTGAAACAAATAGGACACTTATCAGAGCTCTGCTATTTGCTTCTCCAGCCAAACTGAGCATTTGGGGGAGAACAGGTTTGGTAAAAGGTGACTGAGAACCTGACGCTCACTCTGGATGAGCTCCAGAGATCCTCTGTGGAAATGGAAGGATCTTCTAGAACAAGTGTCACTGCAAGACTCTGATCTGGGATTTATTGCAAATAAATACATGAAAAAAAAAACAGTTAAAGGACTCTCAGCGCTCAAAACTTTAACCTCACACTCGCTCTTACCTTAAATTGATACTTCATATGTCATTTAGCAGCTTGCTCCGTTACTCAGTGTCATTTGTGCAGAAGACAATTACGGCTTCCATTCAACTTCATTAGAGGCCTTGCCTCTAATACTAGCAAAATATTAACAAGGGCTGCATGATTCTGGAAAAAAATATGAATCATGATTTTTTTTTTCTCCCATAGAATTGAGATAATGATTCTAAGTCACAACCCACCTTTACCATTCATTTAACTCTTCATATCGCTGACTTCACCCTGCTTCTCTCCCTCACTCAGAACAATTACATGACACTTGAGAAAATCTTGTTTTGTGTTAATTTGACTATAGTCACATTTTTTAAATGCATGTATGCAACTCAGTTGGACCGAAATCGGGGAAGCAATGGAAGCATTTATTTGTGATGTCGCTTGTTAAATAAACAATTTATCATGCAGCCCTAGTATTAATGTACATTTATTGCATGTTTTATCCATGTTAAATAAAAAAAAAAATATGAGACATTCAGAGCAAGAGAGATTAGCAATTAACAATATTACAACTGAGACATGACAAGACAATTACAGAGAAATTTAAATGTTAGATTTCATGACAGGCTTACAAACATCACTATCTGTCACTGTAACAAACTAGCTACATATCCATGAATTATCTCAAGTGTCCAGTCGTATAGTAGGATTTAGCAAGTTTTGTTTATTGTATTTTTGTCACCATGAATTTAGGTTTTTTACATATTGCTGACATCAATGATTTATAATTGTTTTTTTTTTTTTTACATTGTCTAATAAGTGAACAAGATTAAAGAAAATAGTTATGGCAGCTATTGGTTTAAGAAAGAAGCAGAAGATGTTGCACTTTTTTTTCTTCTCAAATAGGACAATCTTTAACACGCAGGGGAAAGGGGGCATTCATTCCAAACAGGGGATGCTAATATAAAAGGATAGGTACTGGTGCCACCAGTTGAAATAGCTGGTAGATGCTACAAGTGGAAAAAGTGGTTTTTTGAACTCTTAAGAGTAAAGGCTGTGAATACTTATGTCTATATAATATTTTTATTTACAAATACTTAAAAATTCAGTTTCGCATTTTCATTATGAGCTATTGATGGGGAAAAATATTTAAACAATTTTAGCAAAAGGCTGATATATAAATATAACAAAACTGGTTTGTGTGTGTGTCCTTTTGCCTTTTCAGACAGTGAAAGGTGTTGCAAGGGAGAACATTAAAGCATCATATGGTATGCATCTCACACACACACACACACACACACACACACACACACACACACACACACACACACACACACACACACACACACACACACACACACACACACACACACACACACACACACACACACACACACACACACACACACACACACACACACGTCATCCACTGTCACCTGAGCAAATCAATGAGAGAGAGAAATCTATTTCAATTAGGACCCCGCCGTTATGCCCTGCATGTGGATGAAGATTAATCGATAGAGAAATCCTCCTGCTAGCCTGCCATCCCTCATATAAAATATCTTAAAATGAGATTTGTTTTGTTTTCATTGACCTAAATCAGAGAAATAAGGAAATAAACACATTTTTTTG
Organism: Eupleurogrammus muticus; assembly: GCA_036785175.1. Lineage (NCBI taxonomy): Eukaryota > Metazoa > Chordata > Actinopteri > Scombriformes > Trichiuridae > Eupleurogrammus > Eupleurogrammus muticus. Next base: position 2,915,522 of record JAYKQN010000016.1, on the reverse strand, counting down.
TCTCTCACCTACTTCCCAGTTCTAAATAATCAATGGTACAAAAAAAAAAAAAAACTTTCCCCTAAGGGCTTAGATTTCAATGATCATTACAGTGAGGCTTAATAAAAGAAAAAAGGGAAATGCCTTTTGAAGGCAGGATACTGTAAAATCCTGACAACCAATGACCTTTAACCAGATGTCCAGCAAGGCCATGTTTCATCCCCTGGAACATGTAACATCTTCAATAATCCATCCTCACAGATGAACAAAATGAGCATATGAGTGAGAGCACAAAGACACATGGAAACAAATGACATGACTGCTGGCTCTAAGCTGAGTGGCATCAACATGGAGTGAAGGTGACAGCAGTGTGTCCATGAGCCTGTACGTGTAGAGGTATGTGTTCAAGGTCTGTTCAAGTGTTAATACACTCACCCCCCTCCTCAGGCAGCCAGCACTGTGTCAGCCATTCAGACTTTGCTCAACACTAGACCTTTACTTGACCTTTCCCTCTACCCTGACATTTGGACCCTTCTGAATAGGTTAAACAGCACAGAAGGCTGTGGTGGAAAAAATAAGCAGCTAGTGTAGAAAAAGAATGCAAGAAGAGAGGAATGACGTCTGTCAGAAGACAGTAGGGGAATCTGAGTGTCTTTGAAAATGGGTCAAATAAAAACAGGAAGTTCCAAAATTTCTCTTTTTTGGCATAGTTGAAACCTCTTGCAGATGTAGTGGTGATGTGTGTAATGTGATTGAATTCCCAGAGATGGAACAATGAAACCAGCTGACTTCCTGAAATGGACTTGGACCAATTGGTCACCCACTCACCACTGAGACACCTTGAAAATGTCTGTATTATATAATTCAGTAATAATATACATGTCTGATATAAGATGGGGTTTCTTTTCAGGCAGTGACCTCATTTAGGATCCAAATGGCCTGAGGGTTGGAGCTGTTCCTTAGCTTCCCTGAGCTGACCTGGTGTATCCCTTATGATTACCTTTACCTTATTCCAGGAGGACTTGGTGTAAATATCCTCTAGACATAAAAGTGGCACCTATTTTGTATTCAGCTGGACAAATCATGTGAGATGCGTCAATGTGGAGAATGTGTGCTGTGGCATCAACCATTGATTGTTTGAGAGTGTAGGCATCAACTGCCATATGACACAAAATGTTAAGACAGACATGGCTGAATCAGATAGTGTGACCAAAACACCACAGGCATTCTACAGACTTAAACTCACAATGCCTTCAGAGGTTTCTCTATTTCTACCTAGCTCAACCTTCTGGTCATCTCCTTTTATTTTTCATTCTTTTATCTGCTCCTTCATCCATACTAAAAGATGCTACACTCTCAAATACACTTTATAACTTTTTTTTTAAATAAACACTTGAATGTTTCCCATTTGGATGAGGATTGTAAAGAATTTCCGTTCACATAGGCTCCGTGATGCCACTGCACCCTTGACTGAGACGCTAAGATAACACCTGCATTTCCAGTCCAAACTTAATGATCACTCAACGCAATGGGAGAACTTTAATGGGGACCCTGGTAGGAAGGGATGGAAGGAAGGAAGCTGCCAGCTTGCTAATTTTAGGCACTCTGCATCTCAGATGAAAAGCTGGAAAAGGCAGAGAGGAGGCGTGAAGAGGCGGGAAAGTTCTCTGTCTCTCACTTTCTCGACTTTCTGCATCATGTCTTTCTAACTATCATTACCCCCTCTGCATCCGCTATGAGAGAGTCTCATAGCCCTTTGATTCTCTTCCTGTTCCCAGCCCTCCCGCTCCCTCTTCCTGGCTTTCTCTGTCTCTTTCTCCTTTTTATAAGACTCTCTCTTTCATTCTCACCTCCCTCCCCTTCTGTTGGTACCTGAGTAAATAAACAGTGTTGTGTGGGATGCTAATTAGAGCAGGTTCAGGGACGTGACAGGCCCAGAGACAGATAAACAGCAAGGTGGGGAGGAGAAGAGATGAGATGGTGGGGGTGGGAGTGGAGGTAAACCACCCCAAGGGCAATACAACACACACACACAAACATGTCAGCAGTGTGGTAAAGGACAGACAAGAACAGTTTTGGCTTTCGATCTAACTAAGGGCTGCTTTGAAGCGAAGGGCGGTAGCAAGATAGAGGACTTTGAAAGGGCTGCAACGGAGTGAAGGGCACTAGCAAGGAAGGGGGCAAGTGGTAAAGCTTCAGCCAAGAGAAGGAGGAAGCCTCGTGAAAACTTCCATAATGATGGCTGCTCCTAGAAACCTGGTACGAGATCAAAAGAATATGCAGATGATCCCGACAGCTCTCCTGTTGAGGTGAGCCTGGGCTTCTAAAAGCAGGTCAATGTAAGGCAGCGCGTACTCATTTAACATGCAATGGCCTTTCTGGGGGGAATAAGCCACTAGATTTGCAGGTGAAAATGTGATGTTACACAGGAGAAATGAATACAAGGATGCTATACTGTCAAAGACCAATAAAATATATTGTAACAAAACCTGCATCAGCCAGGTAGCAAGTTAACTTTTGAATGACTTATTGGGCTCTTACAATAAATTTAAACGTTTCTACGCTGTTTTCACCCCCATACAGACAAAAGCTATGATTTGGATCCTCCTTCTCCTGCCAGACAATTTCTGTCAAGTGTTGAAGTAGTCTGTGCTGTGATGTCACGAGACATGCACGAGTGTGCACGAACAATCGTAAATTGGCAGCACTGGCGGTAAATCCTGAAAATACCTGCAAAGTGCATTTAGTGGCCTTCTTTCGTTCCAAGAAGACATCCAAAGAATGGAAACAAAAACAGAACCTATGGTGACAGCAACATGTTATTCGTTTAGTTATCCTGTTGGACTTGACTCCTGTGAAATCCCAGAACGGTCACATTCCTGGGGTATTTCATTAGAAGGCCTATGTTTTGAAAGGACAGTCTCAATTATGTAAAAAGCATTATTAATGCAGCTTGTATAGATAATGTTGAAATGTATGTCCTTTTTATATTCAGAGACCTGAAGTTTGTGCATTTGGACTCATTCTTGCTAAAACTCATGAATCGACATGAACTTTTCTTTATTGTTCTAATGTCCTGTGCGCACACACACACACACACAAGCCTGTGTCTAGAGAAGAGGAACCTACAAAGGCATTTTTTGACTTTGTACACAACATTTTTAAATGCTTGAAACATGTTGACACATGTCCATCACTCTAAACGCTGATGAATTGAAGATAATAGCCTGAATGTCATCTTGTGGGGGATGTAAAAAGAAGCCTTATCTCCACGAGGAGTGGAAGCACTGTGAAATGGCTTAGCCACAATCACCGATGCAAATAGCCACCATTAAAATCAAAGAGACTGTTTCCACCAAGACTGCTGAGACCTGGATCAGCAACGCAAATACAGTTTATTTTTCCCATGGAGCCCATTTCTAAATCATGTCAATCCCAGCTCATTGGATTGCACCGGACAGGAACCAGATTGAGTTTCAGTATAAAACTTCCACCATCTTTTACAATACTGTAAAATGCATCGTATCTGGCAGCAACAGTTCAGAAGTCATTTGGGCCTCATTATAGACATGTCATGGTGACCATCTATAATGAGGCCCAAATAATGAGGATGATGAGAGATCATTGTGGAAGCGGAAAAACAGATTTAGACACCACAGATCCTTTTTATAAGGACAATGGCAGAAAAGACAAAGCATGCCATTTGATTGCAGGAGTTATTGGAATGGATGGTATACTCTGCTTGTAGATGGTTCTTGTAGATGTTTCTTGAAAGACCACATACATCGTACATTGTACAATTACTGCTGGCTTGTGAGCCTCAACTGTCACTATGCAGCCGCTATGCTGCCACTCCTGCAAAAAATTTCCTTTTTTACATGAACTAGTTCATTGAACATTGAAGGCTCTTTACAGCATGTTTAGACAGGTTCCACACCTGGGAAAATGAAAGAAACCTTGCGTCGTATTGAATGAAGTGTAACAGTTTACAGACACCAGAATAAATGCTTTCACATTAATTTTCAGGCAGTAAATAAATAAAAATGACATCAGGGAACATGCTTTCTTATTTTTTTATTTGAATTTTTTTTTTTACGTCATAGAAAAAAGTGCAATTGCACCTTCGCTACATTAGAGTATTCGCAGGGAGTGTTCGCTCTGTGTTATAGGTGTAGAGTAAAAAGTGTAGACACGAAGTGTAGCAGACCCTCAAGTGACACCATGAAAACATATTTAACAGGGATGAGAAGACAGGTGGCGAGAGACGGAGATAAAGAGACAAACGAAAGTCTCCCAAAGCTAAGACGAGGAAATATGACGAAGCGTCTGTAGCGCTTGGTTCACTGTGTTATGCAGAGGTACTTATAACAATTTTATAGACGAATGATGAAATTTATAGTCCATGGGGGGGGGCGCGACAAAAATAATTGAGTAGCACTGAGTTACGTCAAGAAAATTCCTTACCAAAGCAAAAGTGTAATCCTGCAGGACATGTGATCCTGCCCTAATAAAATATTAAGATCATGTTTGTTTAGTTGGGAAACAGATTCATCAGTTAAGAACAAACACACATCAAGTTTAAAAGATTTTTCTTTAGTGATTGTGACTAAGCTATTTTGATTTATAATCCACATCTTTCTAGTGCCGTGTTTACACAAGTTTTGCATGTCATCACCACTCAAATATGAAGCTCTACCCTAAAGACTTTGGATTAATGCTGCAATTTGGATTTTTTTTTCTAATTGTTTCCATCCAGTTTTAGCAATGAAACTGGGAGATTATCTTCAGCCGCCTGTTGAGGGAAGCATTTTGAGACTTGGTTAGGAGTCTACAAGTTTCTTGTGGTCCCTAGAAGTCCCTTTCTATAATGTCTGTAACAACATAGGTTATTTGTTCTTTTTTTACCAGTAATTCCATCCTTTAGACTGTAACATATGAGAAATCAATGATGCTGCCTGTAATTCTGTGACCATTATATTCACATACTCACCCCCCATGACTATTACACATTTATTTTATTTTTTTAAATGTTACACACAGTGATTTTTATTTATCATTTTGTGTATTGTAATTATTGTTGCTTCAGTACCTTGATCTGTTCCGGTGGAGTGGCTTAGTAGCCAACAATGCTGTGCTTGTATAAACACCTCCCAGGAGTAACTACTTGTTAAACTGTGAATGTAAAACAGGGATTTACTGCAAAAAAGCATGAATCATCTCTTTCTGAATAAAATCTGTGAAAATATTTGCCCCCCTTTTAAAAGTAGTTACTCATGATGACTTCATGTATGTTGAATTCTCCCTTTGTCTAGAGTCCATAAATTCGACATCTGCTAAGGTGTCTTTGTTGGATTATTAAAACCATAGGAAACGCTGTCTGGCATGATCAAAGTCAGCCTTGGACCGTAATGATCACTGATGCTGCTGTTAAATTAACCAGACATGAGCGCTGTTCACCCTAACGGGGAGAATTCGCTCCACTGATAAAGGTGAAGAGATGCAGTGGACCAGGTAGAGAGAAAAAAAGGGAGGAAGCCTAAAGGAAAAAAAAAACAAAACACTGGAATGAATTGAACAACTACCTGACTGAGAGCCACCACTAAGAGCATGTAAACAGTGTCTTTAATGTCATCCACGGTTGCTTGATTAAAAGACATTTTATGATGCTAGTGACACACTGATTGGTAATGACAGGTGTAGAGAAAACATCACCATTACAAAGACTTGCATAAGCTTTTAATCTCGCGGTGAGTCGATGGCAAACACCACTGCGGAGACACGGGGCAAAAAGTGGAAGGTAAAGAGGATCACAGTATATAAGAGATTGTGGAGGAGAGGGGTAAATGGAGGAAATGTGATGGCTGGATAGAAGAGCTACTTTTATAATGAGGTCAGTGTGAGCTGTGGGATTTCATTCTCCTGGGACACACATACACACACAAGCGCAATGTATTGCTCCTGTTGAGCAGCGCTGCCTCACTCAACAGGAAGAAGAGGAGTCAGAGGAGGAGGACGGAGAGGAGATACAGACAGACCCAGATGTCAGGCAGAGGTTTTAAAGATTTTTGATCATAACCGGATTAGTCAGGGAGATCTTCCTATTTCCTGCTTCTTGGACTAAAACATGTATACTGACGTTTAATTATTAATAAAGACTAACATTCCATCTTCCTGCCTTTCTTTCAGAACAAACAGATTCTCCCAGTGCTCATTGCCAATTCCAATTTTTTTTTTTTTGCAGGCATATGGACAAAAAGCACAATAACACTAACTACCCATACACCACTGCCTAAAGTCATTTCTGCATCTGACAATTTCCCTGCATTGGGTCAATCTAAAGCCATAGTCATCAAAAAAAAAAGAAAGAAAGATGAACTTAATTCTGCGTAGGTCAGATAAGCTGTTTCACTCCTGCTTTGACAGCCCAGTGCTGAACACACCTCTGCTGATTCTACTAAATATTGTGGTCATGGTGGTGAATAATACATTACTAGAGCTGGATGGTTAGGAATCAAGTAGTTTTACCACCGGTTTGAACATTTGATGAGCTTTTGCACAACTTTTTTCTTTTTACATTTCCTTTACATTCATCCAAAGTGTCTACATGAATAATTAATTTGGTTTGCAATCATTTCCTAAGCAGCTCCACTGTCTTCACTTGTCGTGGTACTTAAAGTCTCCTTAATATCGAATTCTCTTCCCTCAAACACAACAGCAGAACATTTCACAGCACAAATATTTCCTGTTTAACGGTTACACACTATATATGTGCCTTCAATTTTATTCATTTTACATTAAATTTATGTTAATTTCCTGTCAATTTTAAGATTTCACAGAAATAAAATAAGTTTCTTATAAGATGATTATAAAACGCTCTTACAGAATAACATCCCTGAATATTGGTCATGGCTCATGTTAGTTGCTTTTACACTTTGAAGTATATAGCAAGAAGTCACGACAAATGTGTATGAAGTAGGGGTGTGACAGACGGCTTATTTTTACCTATAGGATGACTCCTTCCTCCTAGGCTGCTCACTCGCTCCTCCTCTTTCTGGTGGTGCCCTAGTCGCCCCCTCTCCACACTCCCCCCTGTGAACAGAAAATAAAACATATTGAAAAAGCTGAGGGCAGAAAAAAAAAAAACAATCACAACACTGATTTGATTAAAAGTGTGATATATGATCAGCACCTAGACGTTGCATTTATCAGATGATCCTATCCTATCGATTTATTCCATAAATTCCTGGAAGCGTTCTTAAAATAGGCGACGGGCCTCTCATGTGATCCGTCTGCATGTAAAGGGTAACACGGTGCGACGACAGAGTACATTCTGCAGGGACATGATTCACACACCGGCATGGCTCTGCGCGGCCTGTTTCGTAAGCGAACGCGTGCACACACACACACACACACACACACACACACACACACAAACACATGCACGTTCTCTCCCACTCTAAATGCCTGTCGCCTCGGCCTCCATTAAGCCGAGCAAACTCCCGTTTAGCCGACAGTGTCTCGGCAGTTGGGGACGCAGACTGCCCACTCAGTCAGAGCCAGCCATATTAAATAAATAAGGAGCGCTCTTCTGTGTAAATTATTCATTTAACACGCTTTATCCTCTTCCAACAACCTTGTTAGAGCAACTTTGGTGTGGAAAGGGGGTGAGGGAGGGGGGAGGGGAGGAGGAGGGAAAGCAGAGGGGAAGAGGCAGACGCTGCGGCTCATGTGCGACTCAGCAGAACCTGTGGTGCATCTCTAAGCTCTCTGGGCATTCAGTCGTAGGGGGGTAATTCGCCCTGACACCTCCTTTGTTTCGGGGGGGGGGGAAAAAGGGCTGCATACATCCACCTAAGAGCACGCTTGTGCGCGCACACACACAAACTTGAGAGAGACAAAACAAGAAAGGAATTTTTTAGTGCATATTCATAGAATAATCATTCTCCTTGTCTGGATAAATTATTGAGGAACAGGGGGTTCGGAACACGCAAAGCTGGAATGTGCAGTGATGGTTTTGCGTGCTGCCTGAACTCAGCAACAGACAACACAGGAAGCCATCGACTCTAAACAAGCTGATTCTAATGAGCACAGATGGGAAACTGATAAAAAAAAAATGCTTATCTTGAACAAATCCACTGTTCTGGATATTAACCTTGAGGACAAATGCATGACAGAACCAAGAACCTAACGTGGGTTATACTGAATTCACACAGACACTTTATTTAAAGGTGATTTAGAATGACAACAATTTTCCCATAGCTGCATTTTTATATTTTTATTTTTAGGTGAACATCCCATCTTCACGGTAGGATCAGGTGATACCAAACTTTCAAACCTCAAAGTGCATTATTGGGATTAATTCCAGAGGCGAATTAAATGGGAAAGTATCTTTCATAACGTGAGTTACCTAGAGCTCCACTGAGCTCTGTATTCACCTATTACAATAAAGGCATAATGGAAAATAGGAAATTTTAATTTAAAAAAGAGAAATTGGGCTCTCTTTTTTCCCTATTACAAAGCATTAGAAGCCAAAATGAAAATGATTTAGATGAACTCTCACTGCCAGTCAGTTAAATTTTCAAAAACCCAGATGACTGGACAAAACACAGCAGAATAGGAGGCACCTTTAATCGTGACTTTACAGATAGTCCCAGGAGGCACAGCCAGAGCCCTCTCACTGTATCTCTCACTGTATGTGTGTGTGTGTGTGTGCTCCAGAGCGGGGGCTGTTATGTCAACTCTGACAGTGCTCATTACTAGCCTTTATGCTCTGAATTGGAGTTAACAGGCTTTGGCCAACCAGAGGCCAGACTGGTACAATGGGATCAGTGTGAGTGAGTGTGAGTGAGTGTGAGTGAGTGTGCGCGCGCGCATGTGCATGCTTGGAGTTAATCACAAAACACCCTTTCAATTCCAAATCACAACCCCGGGCTGCTGTGCATTACAGAAGCACAGGTACAAAATGTGCAGTGACATCTTCAGCTCATTTCCATTTACAAAAACTCCTCCATATGAGAGATGATCAGTGTCCTGCAACTAAAAAGCCTATGTTGGGAGTACAAACCAGCCATCACTGCCAGCACCACACATCAGACATTCTAGTGAAACTGATACAAACAAAATTTAAAACAGCAATAATCTGTCAATTTTTAAATCATATAAAGCATGGTCGTTGAGCTTTGTAACTTATGGAAAAAAATGCATATGGATTAATATGCTTATGGACTGCGGTGAGTGGCAACTGACCTGTAAAACTGACATTTTCTCACAGGGGACTGTTCATTTCCCATTTCCAACCTTGAGTCAGGACAGTTAAATAAAATAAATTTACTATGACTTTGTGGGACTCTCATTTTGTTGTTAGAGTTTACTGATAGTGCCATTTAACAGTTTACTTTTAAATTGCAATTTTCATTGAAAGGCGAGAAGTTTGCATTGTCTGAATACTTTGTTTTTGTCACAATAAGGTAAATGGTAGAACAGTATTCATACATGTTTTTTCCTACTAAAGTTCCAACACCTGATGTTTTTGACCTTAAAGAGTAATTTATGACCATGCAATGTTCCCCAAAGCATCTGTGACAATATTTCTGCTTTTATTTTTATTCCAATTTTTCCATGTATGTATAAATGCATCTTTCCGGCCTATAAAATGACTGAAAATGTTCATCAATGTTTCCTAAAGCGATTTCTTCAAATGTTGTCTTTTGTCCCATCTAACGGTCCACAAGCCGGAGATATTCATTTAACTATTAAAGAAAACTAAGGAAACCACAAAACATTGCAAATTGTTAAATGCCAGTTTCTTAGAATTGTGTGAATTTACATTATCAAAAAAGAAGCTGCAACTTTGGGGGGGTCTGGTTTTCCTCCAAGTAGAGAACAACTTATTGTCAAATAACACAACTGATCTGCCTGAATAATACAAAATTGTATTCTTTAACCAACAGCTTCTATTATACAGGTAATTTGTTTTGATGGTCTTCATTCTCTGTTTCCAAAATATTCTGGGTTTATTTGTATTTCCAAAACATCTACAGGGTTGGAAATCGACATTTTCAAATTGTTCCTGGTTTTTCTAGACTGTAAGAATCCTGCTAGAAACACAGCATTCCTATTACAAAATTCACCAGGAATGTGCGTGTATGCATGCATACGTTTCCATGATGTCACTTCGCAACAGAACATGGGACAACTTTTTTTCTGAACTCTGCCTGAAGCCAGCGGTTAAGACCAATAGCTCTTTACACATAGACGAAATTTTAAAAAATTATTCATTTTACAATTTTATCCATTAGTGGGGATTCGGACAAATATTAACTTTTGCTTTTACCAAGCATTGGAGTTTGAGGGCTTATCAGGTGCCAAACACTGCATAGTCTTTTACAGTATAATAAAGGATTTTACGACTGTGGTTGAGATGAGTCGCCATGATTGTGAGGTGAACAGTGGAAATACTCTGTTCATGTTACTAAGTCATCTACCAGAAAAAGCACACATTTGAGTTGCTGGATGAAGTTGAACACACGAATCTCTGCAAAGATTGTGACACATTCAACTTAGAACCAGAACCATCTATAAAATAGTTTTTATAGATGGTTCTGGTCCTGGCTGAACTAGAACATTGCTGCTATAGGTTTCGAATGCTGAGCTTGTCCTTCTTTATTCCATATATAATATATATAATCTGTTGTAATCCCAGAGTCCTGCCCTGTGTTTTCTCATTCTCAGAACATTCTGCAGTGCAGCCACTGAAGAATCTTCTGTTAGAGGGTCTGTTGCTATCCTGGTTCACCTGGTAGCTGAGATGGAACCTATCACCTCATCCTCCACTTATTCCACAATTCAATATATTTCTGTTATTATATTTAATGTCATATTCAACTTTTATTGTTCTAATGTACTGTTTCATCTATTTCAGCCTGTCTGTCCTGGAAGAGGGCTCCTCCTCTGTTTCTCCTCTTATTCTCCCCCGCTGTACAATGTGAGGGTCTGTGTTGTGTTGCTTTTGCACAAACTGTGAAGCCCATTGGGGGAAATCTGATTTGTGATTTTGAGCTTTACAAATAACCCAAAATAACATCAAATTACCCTGTGTTTTGTTTTTCATGGGTAGATATGAGGATTTAATGTAATGAAATGTACTTCTAATGGGCAGAACAGAAGGATAAATTAGCTGTGAAGTAGACAAACATAGTAGATGCCCTATGCACAAGTATGGCAAACAAGGTAACAGGTAACAGGTATTGCAAATAAAGCAGAGGAAAAGTTTGTTGCGGGGCTAAAAATCTTTTCAATTCTCTACAATGAGTTACTGGGTCTTGAGTAAGAACAATAATGCATGGAAACACGTTGCTCAGAAAAAAATATAACCTACTTTGTTGTGCATCTGTATAACATGAGAAGAAAAACTGCCCATTTGGAGCAAAGTGTTTTGACTGTGTTCAGTGCAAACACATCTTTAGAGACACATGTGGATCAGAAGTGCCTCTTCGTGTGAAAATATTGCTGCATGAATTATTCACTATATTTACACTATAGGGATTTAAATATTTGACAATGTGTTTGGAAGCTGGAGCTCATGTTAGCGGATACTTGATGCTGCAAGCGCTGGTGTAAGGGATTTAAAAAAAAAAGGAGGTTGGATCCGTCTGTAGTTTACTCTTAAAGAGACAGAATGGAAGTAGCAGTCCACTGCTGGTGTGTCTGTGGACTGCCGGGATCCACACCCCCCCGCCAGGCCAGTAACCACCCTAGCGATGTCCATGATTACACATGTGATAAGGGCTTTCCACTTCAAAAAAACCAGGCCTGATGTTTATACAAACCGCGATATGGCGGATGGGATAAAGAGAAGGTAGAGCTCTGTGTTTGTGTCGCCGTGTGTGTGTATGTGTGTTTGCCTAGATGGGAGGATAAATGTCATTACGCCCCAGCTCTGTGGAAGTACAATCATAATGACACACTGGATGCTGCTCTGCATATTCCAGCTCCGCCCCACTCTTACTCCTCCGCCTGCTCGGGGCTATATAAACTCTGCTGCACCGGGCGTGTTGTTGAGCAGCAAGAACAGCTTTTCTTCTTCAAGGGCCATGACAGAACTTTCTGACAGAGCAGACACCGGAAAAATATTACTGTCAAAAATGATTTCCACTTCAATGTTTGATTGGAAATTAAACATTCTGAATCAGTAATTGTCTAATTTGACAGTTGATGAACTTCTGCTATAAGCTGTATAGTAAGTCTAAATCTGTCCTTTACATTACTACATAAAAAAGCTGCTTTTTAGTGATATTTTGTTTTCTATTTGTGGGCAGAATGAGGAGGACAAAAGTGTGAGGTGTCCCACAGCTGCAGCTCTGCAACCTAAATTAGCCCGGACCACATGAAAAGCTGTCGTCTCTATTCCCGGCCGGGGCGGAAAAATTATAGCTCTACTCGCTCTACTCTAGCATTAAACCTCAATTAGTGCAAAACTTCACTGATGATGTCATCACTGAGGGACCTGTGTGCTCTGAACATACATGGTGCTTTGCTTTACAGTGACAGATGCTCAAACTTCCACAAGAAGCAACAGCAGCAGCAGCAGAGTAGAGTCTAATTGGCAAGAAATGAGGTGATGTTCTCCTGCAAGTCCAATTTTGAAATACATATTTTATTGGAAGCCATTGCTCATTCATGTTGTGCGTGGATGTAGAAAATCATACATCATTAAACAATCTTGCAATGAATAGCCAGAAAGCACTGACTAAAATATCTGTGTTCTGGACAGTGGTTAATATGTTCCTCCTGGTGGCCACTGATTGGTTAACATTGCACATTAAACATAACTGAACAATTTTACACCCTAAGAAATGTTGCTAGATTGGGCCCAAACTTTTTGACTAATTGGCACTTCCTCATTAAATAACATTTACTCCCTTACTTTACATCTTTACTAAAATGTAAAATTGTAAAGATACTTTTTAAAAAACTTGTAATCACAAACCACTAGCCCAGCAGCTAGGTCTCTATTAAACTGTATAGAGCAGGGGTGTCAAAGTCGAATGGACATGGGGGCCAAATGAAAAATTTAGGAACAAGCCAAGGGCCGGACTGATCTAACATTCATTGAAAAAAAAAATAATAAAATGACTGCATATAGTCTAGTGATCCCCATTGAACAGACTGAAACCCTAAAAATAATACCTATAACAAAAATAATAATTACTATATGATCAAATAAATAATTTCTTATGGCTCAGTTAGTAAATTTTAATTTTCAACAGAGACAAAAGCTTTGTGTAAAAATCCCCAAAACATGAACATTAAACTAATGAAGCGGTATTATTCAAGGCACCATCAGTATTACTTCTCAGGGATATAGCAAAAATGGCCTAAATTTACTTCAAATAAATACATAATATCAGCAATTTTCTATAATTCACTCAATTGAAATATTTTCAAAACAAATTGGATTGAAATACAATAATAAAGTGCAAAAAGCTATAAACATGAGGAAAAGGAAAAGTCACATGTGGTGTGAAAACAAGTAGTTCACTTCTAAACTTTAACTGAGTAAAAAACTCTGAATACGTTGCACAGTAATGTTTTTTTTGAAGCCGTGGCTGATACTTGGTGGTGTCTCTTCTTTTGAACAAGTTCATCAATGTCCGGGCTAATTTAGCGATCTCTTCTGTCTTGTCTCATGCTGCCGTCTCAGATTCTCTTTTATCACCGCCACACTTTCTCCACACAAAAGTCACAGAGGTTCTCCAGCTACCTCCGTGAACATGTACTCTGATTCCCACCCTGTTTTAAAAGTCCGGTTCGGAGTGTCCACCTTCCGTTTTGCCATTTTTTAAGGGTAGGCTATCTGAAACTTTTGAACTGACGCTAATGCCCGCTGATTAATAATGAAAGGAAGTGGCCTCCTGCTCGGAGCGCCACCGTTGAATTGTGGGAAATGTAGTGCGTTAGTGTGCGTAAAGTACCTGGATGCTGCTGGCGTGCAGTTGCCTGCGGGCCAGTTCTAATAATAAATGTATATAATCCTGGGGGCCAGAAAAAACCCTCCCGCAGGCCTTGACTTTGACATATGTGGTATAGAGTATGCTAATAGAGTAGCCCTACCTGGTGGAATTAGTTGTGCTGCTGCTTTTGATACGGCCCCTGAAAAAGCCACAAAAAAAAAAAAACAAGAAGCCATGGCCTGGTTTGGCTAAATTTGCCAGGAATGTTGATCCTGAATCGTGACCAGATTTTTTCCCTCAAGAGAAGAGAAGTCAGGAGGTAATACAAGAAAAACTCCTGTTTGACCTCTAGTGACCTGACAGTAGACAGAAGAGGAGGGTGAGAGGACCTGGCTCCTGTCCAAACACAGACCATGTCTCTACAACCCATTCCTCACCAAACCTCTATTACACAGCAAACACTCATATACTTAGTATACTTAAAAGGAGCTTGTTACTACCACTTATTCTATTGGGGATAAGGGCCAGGCATCATTCAGTGTTACAGCAGCATCATCCAACACTTGGGTAGGCAGACTTGTCAGATCATGGATCTACACGCTTCATCCCATTTGTTTAACTGAACCTCTGGGACCAATCTTTTCGTTTAACAGTCAGCTACAAAGTGAAAACTGTTAATTCCAATAATGTCTAAGTTTACTTTCAAGATCCCATATGTGACATTTTCAATGAGCTTTGAAGTTGTGACTTCCCCTAAAAACGAACAATATTGCAGTTTTAAGCACCAAAAAAAAAAAGCATCCAATAGTTTTACATCCCTCTCAAGCTTCTCTTTGGAGCCCTAACTGGTAAAAACCGGTAGTTTTGTGTCTGTCTCATTAGGATTAATAAGCCTCTCCTGTGATTGGCTGATATGAATAGCTGTGAATAGGAGGAGGATGGCTGTTGACCATTTACTTGTGACATCACTACTTTAGGGAGTACCGTGACTGGTTTTTAAGGCTCTTTTTCTGAACACAGACTCTATGCATCTCAAAGTTTCATGGATTTTGAAAAAGGGGACCGTTTTTATAGAAAACATACACCTTCTTATCAAAATGATATTGAGATCAACCTTTCTGTAATACATCCCTTCAAAATTTGGTAAAATATTCACACAAATTTCACAGTTTTTTTTTCTTGAACCAATAAAGCAGCAGTTGCATCAATGAACTAACAATAACCATTCCCACAAAACTGGGATGTAAAATAAAACAGGGATTACTTAAATGTTTAAAAGCATGTATCAAAAAGAAGTATCGCTGGGAACTGGAATCGGTATTGGCTTGTTTATCATTGTCTTTCTATGTGAACATTTCTAGACTGTGTCGGCTACAGCGATGCATCAGCATTCCCAGATCATTACTTTTACTTGTGAGGTGAGGAAAATAGCTTTATAAGCAGCAGAAATGAATGCCAAAATACTAAAATAAGACCCTAGTTGTAATAATCCAGATTCGTCCTCAACCAGTGCTTTTGGTTTCCAATGAAAACGGGGAACCCTGGACAATGCGCTCCCCGGTTGCTTCTTGCTGTCTAATGTAGTCCTTGTTGCTGCTAGATTCTTCACGTCGCACAAAAGTAGGGAGGGACTGTATCGTGGCTCAGAGCTGGATCGCTGCCGGCCTCTTTATACTTTATATCACAGCGACCTCGCACCGTGTAAATAATACAACAGTGATCCCAGCACCTTCGGAGCAGTCATACCAGCGAGCTGCCCGAGGTCAACGAGTCCTCCCCGGTGGACCTCCACCTGAAGAGATGGATCGCTCCCACAACTTCAAAGACAAGTCATTTGTGCCACAGATTTGTTCGTACCAGCCCAGTGGGTTTACAAAACTTTTTGGTGGCTCACAGGTGCAGAGAAAGGGGCCCACATTTCTCAGAAAGTGGAACAGAATCTTTTTTTTTTTTTTTTTTTTTTTAGAGCCAAGCTCCAACAAAAACTTTGACTAAGGGTGTGTTGGAAGGGGGGGGGGGGGTGTTTCGAGATCAAAAGCCTGCAAGTTCCTGGCAAGCAGACCCAATCAGCCAAGAGGGCCAAGGAGAGGAGGAGAGACGAGCGCTTCCCTTTTAAATTGATCCCACTGAGACCCTCAAGGTTCCCCTCGCAGGACTCACAGAAAAGCGATAAAAATCTGGCCCTGTGGATCTGACGGGGAACTGGGAGGGGAGAGGCGAAGAAAAAAAGAAGAGTTTCAAGGTGGTGGGGGGTGGGGGTGGGGGCACAGAAAGAACAGAGGGGAACCGAGGAGAGAAAGGAGCTAGTTGAAGCAGATCAAGGAAGACGGGGGGGGGGGGGGACAAGAAGGGTGGGCTCGTTCTCTGAGGGCACATCCAGGCATGGTGTGCCAGTGCAGAGGCAGAGCAGGGGAGGGCCACTGCCATGAGCTATCAAACCTGTGTTACACGTCTGATGATGTGCTCAACCAATCAAGCGTGGGTATATCTTTATTCTGCCTGGGCCTTGGCAGCTCCCCCGCTCTTGATCGTTTCATGCTGGCTTGAGATCAGGCTCTGGACGGGGCCGCCACCGTTATCCGCAGCATGTTGGGGGCTCAAAGGAGCAACCGCTATCACAGCAGCCCAGAGACCCCGCAGCCTGCCAGACACACTCAGACCTGCGCTGCTGCCAACGAGAACACACACACACACACACACACACACACACACACACACACACACACACACACACACACACACACACACACACACACACACACACACACACACACACACACACACACACACACACACACACACACACACACACACACACACACACACACACACAGAGAGAGAGAGAGAGAGAGAGAGAGAGAGAGAGAGAGAGAGAGAGAGAGAGAGAGAGAGGGCCTGTATGCCAGATGCCGTGCATCTGTCAATTTCACGGAAGTCGCCATTGAAAAAAGGAAAACCTGACAACAAAAATTCACTCTGGTGTTGATGTTAAACATCGACATCGCACAAGAAAGTGATCTGAGAATCTTATTTCCTGTGACTTCAAAATGGGGTTGAATCATCTCCTAAGCCTAAATAGTTGATTTCCACCGGGTTTCTATTGCTCATAATGTTTGTTATCAGCTGACAAAGTGCTGAGGAGGCAAACAGCCATGTTTCTATTACAGTTGGGCTGTGGCATAATAGAAAAGAAAATATGTAAATAATCGAATCCAATTAGTGTTCAAAACATATTTTAGGGAGATGAAAGAGGATCTTCTTATCAAATATTGTAGATCTTCCGAATATTTATAACCAAGTTCACTAATTACCCATTAAGCCCTATTGTATCTGTAAGGATTCTTCTTTGTTCTTCTCCTATGGAATGATGCCTTTTTGCCTTCCAAAAAATATGCTAATGTGCCAATCTAAAGGATTGAGCCTGTTGCCCCAAATTTAAATGAACAAATAAATTTTACTACACAATGTGTTACGATGCACAAAACAGTCTCGACAAACAGCAGTTCGCCACTTTGAGTCGAATGACCATGACCATGATTTTCAAACATATTTGAATAAACTAGTTCTCCTACTCAATGAAACTTCTTAGAATAAATGACGGTTCAACCTAAAAATAGTATATACAGTAGTATGCCACCAAGTTGTAGCCTTTATGTTGTTGCAAATAGTGTGAAATTAATTTACACACATTTTCAAGATAAATAGCATCACCAATTAAATATCCGACCAATGTGATTCATGAACTTCTGTTCCTGATAGTGTTAAATAATGACCAGAAAACTATTTTTGCAGATAATATTTTGTCACAGTCGAGAGATTTGCGTGAAACATTTCCGGCAGATGGTAAGAGCTCAACGCACCTTGAATTAGCTAGCTATTTGTTGGGGGCATTTAGATTACTAAAATCTGGTACCTGCTACTATTTTTGGTATCACCTCCTCCAGGTTTCAGTCAAGCTGAATGGTTACTTAAACGGGATGTTATCAGGCTGCTGGCCACTGATTGGCCAGAGATTTACGTCACAGGATGGGTCATGATGAGGGTTTCACCTAGCATATTTAAATACGAGAATCAGAGTTCCAACATTAATTATTGGATTACCATGGAAGTAACATTGCACACTCGCACTATGGGCCGTGTCAGAGGTGGATGAGTGGCCAGCACACCACGTTGCGTGGATAAGTTCAGCACTGCAGTTTTTGCACATATGTGGTATGACATCCCAATTTATTGTTAATAGAAACACAAAACACCTGGAACTAAACCATGTAATGCCATGGCAACACGTGATGAGTAAAGTAACAGCATTATCATTTGTTTCAATCGTAGTTTAGTTCTGAGCTTTATCTGGTTTAGATACTTTATTCCTCACTAACACAGGCGGCTAAAGCCCAAACAACAAGAAAAAAATTAAACTTTACTAGTGCTGTGTCTTTGCTTTTTTCTTTCGCTGCAACGTCTTACTCCGAGACACATTCACAGACCCTCAGAAAATTCCAGTACATTTAAAAAAAAAAAAAAAAAAAAAAAAAAAAAAAAATTATCGCAATAGTTTTTCTCTGGTAACTAGTTATTTTTATATTGGAGTAAGTACGTTTTTTTGTAAAACGAACTAGTAAATATATCCATTTGGTTTTAAAAGTAATCTGTCCAACACTATCAACACACTATGCATGAATTTTCAAGTTATGGCTCAAAAATGTGTTTTGTGACATCACAGTGACCTTTGACCCACACCATGCTAATAAGTTTATCCTTGAGACCAAATTAAAAAAAAATCCCTCCAGATGTTCCAGAAATATTGTCGAAAAAACTTGAAAAACATCAAATAAGATTTCTTGGGGAACAAGGGCAGACAGAAGGAGTCTGTACCACAAGGCAACTCATAAACAGTCTGGTTAGATTTTAGCAGACTGAAGCCTTTAGAGCAGTGGCCTCAATTTCATCCCAGGTCACATCAGCATTACAGTTTCCCTCAAAGGGCCGATTGTAAAGATTCTATAAATGTTACATTACATAATTGCCTCTCCATTCATAATGTGTGAATATTTAGGACTAATAAATGATTTGCTTCTGGCTTGTGAAAAGTTGATATTTTCTTTCTTTTTTCTTTTTTTTTTTATTAGAATTTAAAAAATATCTAGAAGCAGAAATTATTGTTAGGTTGTTGTTTTAGCATCTAATTAGTAAAAACACTGCATAAAAACATGACAAATCAGAGTCTAGACACGCATACAAAAATATGCTGATAACTACTATTACCCATTTTACTTACTTGCATTTTTAAATATGTGAATCTATGGTTTTGCGTTGTCATGTAAATATTATATAAGTAATGACAAGTAATGGAAATATAGGAAAAATGGAAAGTTTCCTCTTTTAAACAACCTTCATGGCCAAGTGAAAAAAGATTCCGGAGTTAAGTTCTGTGCTCTCAAAGACACATTGAACTTGTACAGAGAAGACCAGCTTATCGACGTTAAGTCTAAACATTTATTCGCTATTTCTCTCATTAAATTATTGAAGTCTGTGACAGAAAACAAGGAGCCGCGGGCCTTTAAGTTTGACACATGTGCTGTCGAGGAAACAGGAAGAGGAGGCGGGTGAGAGATGACGTTGGAGGGAAGCATGCCCATCACAACATTAAAGAATGAGCAACACTGACCCTGTGTTCAATCTGTTTGACAAAACCCTCAAAATGAAAATACAGACACATGATCTTTATCAGATCCTCTGGTAGGCTCCTCTGTTATTAGTCCAGGGTACCAGAGCAGCCACCTAGCTGCAATGGATAGCCTCTGCTGTGCATGAATAACTTACAGCCTCATAAATAAGCAGATCTCTACTAATATCATTTAAGTGGCCCCGGGGCAGACACGCCCTGTTCTCCATGTGTGCGCTGCCTCCAGTAGCCGCCCTCCTCTCCCTGTGACAAATGCCCTGAAATCGCATAACTATTCAACATCAATATTTTGACATTTCATTCAGCTGACTCTCCAGATGGAGCCATTTATTTAATTAGCTGAATAAAAAAAATGTCAGGAGAGGCGAATTCAGAGCTACGTGACTGGGGCTCAGTTGCCACAGGTAACCTTTTTGGAGGGACTTAGTGTGGCAAATTGATTGCTGCGAGCGCAGACTCATCATGAGGGCTAATTTTCAGAAGCTCCGCGCAGCAGAGCAGGGAAATAAGAGGGTCTATTTATAACGGGTGGGAAACAGGAGAGGGGGATTAGCTTGTCATTAGAATAAAGAGCGCAGAAGAAGAATCAATTTCAGGGTTTTAAAAGCTGACAAACACAGTTCACCTTTTCTTTCTCCATCTCTCTCTCTGTCTGTGGCTGCAAGCTCACCTTTTAAAGTACAGCATCATGCCAGTGGTGGAAAGTAACCATGTACGCATTTATGTCTACTCAAATACTGTGCTCCAGTACAAATTTGAGGTACTTTCTATATATGTATACCTCAAATGTACATGGTATGTATTCCACTACATTTCAGCGGAAATTATTATATTGCAAAAAATAGTTAATCAAGTAAATTAGTTGCTAACTATTATAATAATCACCAACTATTTGTGATTGGAGAAAAGAAAATGGCAAATTCTCCAGATTCCAGCTTCTTTTCTCTGATTATTTTCTGTTTCCTTAAGTCTTCTATTAAAGTGGTGAAAAAGACATTTTAGGTTGAATATTCAATTTTTGGAAAACAACAACATTTTACACCACTTATCGCTTCAATTATAGATACGAGTTTACTCTCTCTCTCTCTCTCTCCCTCTATAATTATATATTATATATATATATATATATATATAGATATATATATATATATATAAATAATACACACACACACACACACACACACACACACACACACTTGTAATTTAGTTTTTAAATTGCTGTATGTATATAAAAAGATAATCAATCAAAGTGACAGTCAAACAGTTGAGAACAACAGAGCCAACATATGTACTGAATTAGTTAAAATCAGTTTAAGAGCAATTCAGAATTGATAAGACAGAAAGATAACAGGGCTGCAGCCAAACGCACTCAGGTGTACATGGTTCTACACAAGAAATGGGACGGAGGTTGCATGAGTAATTAAAAAAAAATTCAAACCTCTTGCGTTCACATCTCTGATTTTCTAAGATGGAGGATTAAGAATGACAAGTCAGCCAATGTCTGCTCCACCCAATCTATTTCACAGAAAAATATGAATTTATGCACAAACATACACACTTTAAGAATTAAACTAAAGCATCAAACATTCCCTACGCACTCCCTAAAGGGAAACTGGAACTTGGTAGAGGTGATTTGGGGATCACACACATTCGCTGCAGCAATTTCCCAGTGCATTTTCAGTGGAAAACCTTTGTTAAAAGTCTAGTAGCCATCAAACTAACCACTATCCACAATGATGTCATTCATTAAACAAAATGAGATGAACTGTACTTGCATATCTCATCCCCTGTGATTCTGCATGCAAGCAATGGAATTATATTGAAAACACATCTACATTCAATTACAACTACATTATTTCTACATGACCACATTCCTTCTGACCCCAATTTTAGTCTCCTCTTTTATTTTTGGCATTATATTTCAATATATGCTAATTAAAGTTTGTTTCACATCAACCTTTATTTGGATTTGTGTTGACCATTGGTGGTTGGGTTTGGTTTTGTGTTTTCAGATGAGAACCCTGTTCTCTCACTGTTTGAAAAGATAGAAAACATTGTTGAGATTGATCAGTGATTGTGACAAAAAAGCAGTTTCAAATACAGTTTCTAAAAAATATTTTTCTGAACTGTAGTTGCTAGGCAAAATTTTCAATTTTGTACATTTCAAGAAAATGGCTGAACTGCAAAATTGAAACATTGTGAGAAAGTTAATCATTTTGGAAAATGATTCATTACCTAGAGCAAAATGTCTATTTATTTGGAATTTTGAGGATTAGGGCTTAGGTTTTCGGGTGCACCTGTGTATATTAAAATAAAATGTATAGGTATTTTTAGAGCTGGCTTACAGGAGAACTTTCCTTCATTTCAAGCTAAGTTGTGCCTTTTTATTATTAATTTTTATTATTAATTATTAACACACACACACACACACACACACACTTTAGTTTTTGATGTGGACCGAATACCACAGAGCACAGAGTAAACTTTTCCACCGACGCCACGTTACAGCGACGAGCGATTTACGCGGTTTAAATGCTCCAACGCGTTCTACTCTCTCCGGCCCAGGTTGGGGCCCGCATAGAGCAGCTAAGCTGGCTTTAGGCTGCAGCCAGGGAGGGATTTACCATTCACTGGGGAGGCAACCCACCTATGCAGCCTGCGGAGGATGCTGCCAAACCCCCTCATGTCGCTGATTCAGTAGCAGGGAAACATATTCAATTATTGCACTGCAACAGACAGTAATACTGGACCCTGCAATCCGCTTACAGAACACTTAATAGCATATGAGGAGGAAGCATATTGTGCTAATTTGTCTTGTCTGTGCTGCTCACTGACAGCCCCATTGATGCCGACATCACCTTAACATGAGGTTAGTGGGTGTTTGGCCTCCCCTTCAGTCGTTTGCGAGCTGCAGAGTCTGGAAATGATTAGGCCTGGGAGGGCAATTAGCCCGATGCATCGCTGTGCTAAATATAGTCTGACTTGGCCCAGCTCTGCTCCTGGGTCACATCCACACTGCAGCCTCCACACAGGCATGTTAGCTCAATCTGGATTGTTTTATGGCCCGATGCGAAGGGCTTGGCTGACTCAGACGAGATAACATAACTCAGCCCTTGATCAGGTGTCTCGGGAGGAAGGGAAGCGAGTGGGAAGGAGAGGAAGGGGAAAAACTACAGGAATGACGTGGAAAAAAAACAAAGCATGTGTTCGAACCTGAAGTTGACAATCCTATTTATTCCATCGCATGAAATAATCAAGCCATGTGTCCCACTTTCCTTACAATCCGCCTTCCAGCCCGCTTGCTGCATGCTTTTACAAGAAAACACGGCCTCTCAAACATTGGACAGTTGGGAAAACATGCTTTCCCACATCCTTACGCCAACCAAACGGAATGCACAGAAAGAATGCTTTCCCATCGCACGGCTCCCTGCCCCGCCAGTCCCCGGATCGCCCACCCCCTGTGAGAAAAATAAAATAACGTAAGAGATTTTATCCTTAAAAACAGGAGGCTCGCCCACTTGGTTCACCTGGGACGGCTCTTGGACAGCGTAGGCAAGCTAGAAGGTTATAGGAGCCTGGGAATGTTTAACATCAAGAAAGAAATCAGAACGGAGCTGGAGCTCTGGGGATTGGACAGGAAACATGGAGAGTAACCCCTTCCTGCCTGAGCGGAAGGAGAAGAGGAAGTAATTTGGGTTATGTGACGTTTTTTACTGTAAGTCGAAAGTGAGCCTCTTGGCACTCCTAGGTAAAGTAGGTTTTTACAAACATGAATTTTAGCTATTACGAGAACATGAAAATAAGCAGTTTAATTTTTCACGCGTTTAACGTTTTCTGACTTTGTGAGCCTGATCTCGACCTACAACAGCACTCTGAAGGGTGATGTGTCAAGACCCAGGGCTTAAATGTGGAACAAGAAAAGCACTGAAAAAAAGGTATCTGCCTCTAACTCAACTAACTCCTGAATTTCCGCATCAGTGCAGTGACCTAGAGTGTTTTTCAGTAAAGTATATCAACTGAGGTGAAACACAAGTTGAAGTGGTCTGACATTATAAAGAGCTCAGCACAAATTGCACAAGACAGCTCAGGAAACCAGGGTTTTCTTTCCCTGAGCAGCAAACACTAACATCAGTGAGTCCTGGTCACCAAGACCAAAGATCTACACCTACATGGGTGGATCTTTGAGGCTTTTGTATATAAAACAGCTGAAAGGGAAGATCCAAAGTTTGTTTTATAGGTAGTAAAAGTAAAAAAAATAATTATTATTCAAGGACGGCTCATGTGATGATCTATAGAGAACATTTGATTGTTTGCCAAAGCCACCATATTTCTACGGTAGCCCAGAAAGAAAACCCAAACAATGGCTTTTTGTCTTTTTTGCAGCCACCGTAGGTCTCCTACACGTGTTTGCAACCTCGCCATTAGATGCTGCCACAAACTACACAATCTACCTTTAAAAGTCTTTTCTTTTTACTCTATTGCATAATTCTTGAGTAATAGAATTGAATCTTTCGTCACCAAAGGAATTATTATTCAACCTCTGGGGAACAAAGTGTGAACCAAATTCATCCAGAAGCAATCCATCCAGTAGATGATACAAAATCTCAACCCATTTGTCATGCACCACAAAATCCAACAAATAGTTGTGAAGATATTTTAATTTTGGACCATCTGACAAGGCCATGACTGCAGACATGGGCGGACCAAGACAAAGAACTAAATCTAACAGGTTCCTTTTTTCTAAATGGCTTCAAATAGACAAACTGAATAAGATGTGGTGTTTAGTTGGCAAAAATCAACTGAGACATGTGAGACATGAGCGAGCGCTGCAGCATTTGAGATGGAAATGACAAGAGCATATACAAAGTCAGCACATTTCAGTAGATGACAGTAGAACCTAAATACTGCCTACCAGAAAACGGCTACTGGACTTAATCTGAGCCATAAATCTCATCCACTGTGCACCCACTATATGGAACTCCCTGTAAAAGCGAACATTATACCTCACAGATATCCTTGCAGCCTGCAGCGGCTGAGTAAAACTGGAAAATACATCCATCACGAAGAGGTTATTTTGGCAAGTGTGCAGAGATGATAAAAGTGCAGACATGCTCAGTGTCCTGTTTATAAACTGTTTGTTAATCTATCATTTGCTGCGAGAGGGATGAGATAACGATACGGTGTGGCTTACAGTCAACGAGGCTGCCCTGGAAAGATCGAAGCGTGTCCTTGGAGTGACATTATTTATTGAAATAAATTCACTTGAGCTGAAATATGTATAGCGAATTCATTATGAACAGCGCTTCTGATGGCGCGGAGTTGGCGTTAATTCGCCGTAACATTGGCTTGTTCTTTTCAACAGATGTCCCTCGTGTGACACACCACGGGGATAATAGAGAGGAAAGGGTTTAATTTACCCCTTTCATGAATAGGAGTTTTTCCCCTTTCGATGGCCTGTTTGGATGTATAGACAATTCAGAGTCCTTCCCTGAGCAGAGATTCTGATCTTAATTACTTTGTTAATTAGCTGCGATTCAGAAGGAGAAACCTTGCCTATCCAGAGACCCTGTGCATTGCTAAGGGGGCTCCTCAGAAGCTCTCATGTCCCCTCTCCCATTTTAAAAGCACAAATCCTGCACTTGTGACACTGATTTGCATGTCTATCTTTGCAGAGCCCCAGCTCTGATTCTACTGCCTGAAAAAAGTGGAGTTCCCCTCCCCCCCATTCCCATCCTTGAGCCTACCATAGACTTATATCACACGGATGCATTCCATAGATTTATGTTCATCACTTTCCAATGACAGAGGAAAAGCCGGCGCAACATCCCGCATGCTCCTGTCTCGCTCTGTGATAAGCTTGGCTTTCCGTTGCTCTGGGTGCTTCAACTTGGATAGATCAATGGGGCATTTAGCTAATCACAGGAGGAGAAAGCCACTACAGAATGAATAAAAATGGTTATCACAAGCAGTAGGTGTGGAGTGAACTCACCAGGTGAACAATGAGGCTTTTTTCGGCTGCTCGTGACGCTCACTCCAAAACTGCCCAAGAAGTTCATCAAGGGTGATCAAGCTTGTTTCTTGATCTCAGTCCCTGATTGCCTCCTACGGCGTGGTGGCATCTCAAGCAAGGCAGTGTAAAAGTTGAGCTAAAAAGTAGGCGTTTTGGCATGAAGGCTAGTTTGAGGGAGCAGCGGGCCGTCGGAAAGGAAAGGTAAGGTCCAGCTGAGGCAGCTGCTTGCTATTACTTCAGCCCATCCCCCCCCTTCCTCTGGCAGGAAATGAGCAATCATTTAGCACCGACAGGTACACGCTGAACCATTGCTATCTCTGCACTGAAACCAACTAAATAATGGATTACAGCAGTTTAGTATTAACCTTAAGCCTCTCAAGTATCTTTGCCAAGGTTAGTCAGATTGATACCTTACAGAGGGTGAGCGTATATTTTCCTGAGTAGGACACACACACACACATACACACACACACATGCACACACACACATGCACACACACACACAGATAGTTGATCTTACCTCAACTATCAACAGCAGGTTTGCACAAGCTAAGGTATCGGAAACAGTTTCTGTGCATGTGTAGTTTCCCCCTAGACAGAAAAAAAGCGGCAAACAAAGAAAAGTATTCCCTCAGACCCCGTGTTAGCATGTGAGGTGCTTTTCTGCTCATGAAAAGCAGTAATTTAGAGGTCTCTGGTGAACTATAGAGGGCTTAGCGTGTCCAACTGGATCAGCAGTGGAGCTGTCGTCCTGCCTGTGCAAAAACACAGATCCAAGGCCAGTACGGCTGTTTGCAGCTTGGAGGAAAATAAGCCAGTTGGCGGTAGAAGCAAAAAGCTGAGAAAATGCACTGTCCCTAGTGTTTCTAGCACCAGAAAACCTTTCCCAATACATGTCAAAAGTTATGAACTGATTATTTTTTTTAAATGCCAGGTTTTGTGCATTTCTGCTGATTAGCACTTATTGTCCCAAAACAACATTTCTGTTGCTTCGCTGTTTACGCAGACATCTGCTCCATGTTGCTCACAAGTGCAGAACGTTGCCGACATGCTAAATCACATTTCTTATACAGGTTACATGTTTTGCCTCCCTGCCAATTAGTGTTACTTATTCTGCAGCCTAACATAATGAAATTCTCCTTAATGGGGAAACTCCACAGAGTTTACACATCAAAGTGTGTTTACAGGTCTTGGGGAGTTCTACTGCATATGAGTAAAGGCAGAGAATGTTTTTAAGTTATGGTTCATTCAGGCTGTGCTGCCATCGGAAATGATGTGCTGTGCAACAGAGGACTAGCAATGAAATGATGGGCTAAGGATTAAATATTCATTATTTAGTTCATTTAAAATCAGCGCAAAGCAATAATAAGACATTCTCTGGGTTTACTGCTTCACAGAAAGTTAAAACAGTT
Organism: Eupleurogrammus muticus; assembly: GCA_036785175.1. Classification (NCBI taxonomy): domain Eukaryota; kingdom Metazoa; phylum Chordata; class Actinopteri; order Scombriformes; family Trichiuridae; genus Eupleurogrammus; species Eupleurogrammus muticus. The sequence continues at coordinate 2,888,487 of JAYKQN010000016.1, read as the reverse complement.
CAATCAAATTTGAATGATTAACAGAAAAACAAAAAACAACAACAGATCAACAAATATATTAATTAAAAAAATAAATCATGAAAAAATTAATCTCTATTCTATACAAACACTGGAAGTATCTGCCTAGAAGTGTAATGTCTCTTGCTGTTTTTGTTTTAACTCATCTTTTATAGGACAATACCAAAACTGGCATATGGTGTAACCCTAAAATCTTGGTACCAGATAGTTTAACTAAACACATGTTATCAACTAGTTTTGTATTCTAGATGCATTAAATATATATAATGTATCATACACTTCTGTTATACAACTCCACACTTTATGTAAAAAAAAAAAAAAACACAAAATTGTGATTTATGTGACACCAATGCATTAACACAATACATGTACATTTGAAGTATCTGATGAATATGTCCATTTCTTACTTCAATTGTTTTCCGAATAAATATGCATCCTCATCAGATTCTGAGCGGAGGCTGTGCTTTTATGGGATTTATTATGTAATAAAAGCCTGAGCATAACCACAACCAAATCAAACCCAAAACAGAAATGCTTATAAAAACTTAAAATGACAATATTTTGAATTTAAGCAAGTCTCTACATACTTTATAACTGATTAGTATCAAACATAAGGTCCTTAAATGGCATAGTTTTGTTTTGGATTTACATGAAGTTTAATTTATATAGCAAGGTATGGATCAAAACTGATGCAGCAGAACTAGATATAGGGATCTGGTTGTGTTATTGTAGTAGCGGAGGTTAACGAAGCCATGAGAAGAAGTCTGGTAATGTCACTATACCTCCAGATTTTCATGTAGTCTTCAGCTCTGAATGATACTTTATAGTGAAAAGACACACGTGAGGTCTGCTTTTCTTCTCACCAAAGTTCCAACATGTGCAATCAGATAGATTATTTAAGGTTTAAATATAGTAGTTGTTGGTAAAATGATCTATGGACCGAGTATTGGATTCCTCAGTGTACATGGAAAACCGACAGCAGGGTGAACTTTGGTAGAAGTAGGCCTCAATAGGAAATAACAACAAGCTCTGCGGTTTACCGCAAACTGAGTGTCATGCCGGGGTGAACGTAAGCTCACACGTCCAAACCTTGACCAGCACAACTGCTGGCAGATAGGATGCCACTTCGGGTAAAAGGAGGAACATAATTGTGTCGTATTCTGCCTGCAAGAAAAGCAGCCACGCAGCTACCTCTGACGCCCACACTGCTGGTGTGTGTGTGTATGTGTGTGAGTGTACTATGTTGATTCTCAGGACAAGGTCTAGGACTACCTTCATATTTCAATAACTAAAGAGTAAATCTTATCAGTGTTAGTGATGCAATAAGAATGTAGCATGCTCACACCAAAATCTAATAAAGCTGGTGATTGGCTGCCATTACAAAAAAAAAAAAATACAATACACACAGTGCATGTGTGTGTATGTTCAGAGGCTTGATGTAAAAAGAAAAAAAAATCCTATGAAGAGATCAAAAGTATAAGTGTCTTTTACTCTAAGTAAAAGACACTTTATCAGACTCAATTCCAATAACATGCGATCCAATATATGCAAAAAATACATTGGTGCCAAGACCGGCAACACAACGAATTTGAATGAAACACTCGAATCATGCATGGAATAGAATACATTATAGAGCGGAAAAGTTACTGCGTTTCACTGCAAGAAGAAGAACCTTCTGCAGCCATCTTCCTCTCAGCAGTGAAGTCTACCTGATGTGAATGAATGATTATTGATTATTGCAGACTTTTTCTTGGGACCCCAGATACTCCAACATTTTTATACCTGAAATGTATCATGTAACAGTTAGATATAGTGTTGGATTCTGGGCAGTTCCAATAACATCCTCTCTTCTTGTGACATCACAACAGGAGTGATTTTTTAAATGGCTTGTGATTAGCGGGGTTACAGCAGCACTACACAGGAGGCCGGACCTCAGCAAAATGAGTCGATGGTCTTTTTCCTGTGTGTGTGTGTGTGTGTGTGTGTGTGTGTGTGTGTAAGCAGCAACAACTGAGACCTAAATAGTTATACACAAGTACTGAAAAAGTATTTTTCCCCATAATAGGGACCCTTTAACTACATAACTAAACAAATGTTTGATATGCTGTTATCAGCAGACCTCTCATACTGAAGTAGACATGCACTGCTGCATCTCAGAATACATTTGGCACTATCCTTCAGCAATAGTGGTGATATTCAGGCTTAAAGTTGTTACGGTTTGAATGTGTAGGACAGCTCTGACATTTTAAGTTTTATTAGGTTTTCAGTTGCTAAACTAATTAGTTAGACTCCTAATAAAGTGGAATGTTAATCTTACAACCAAAATATAAACAACATTTATCTCACTTTTTAAATCTCTGTGTGTCTTTTTTTCCCATATTCCGTAAGTAGGCAAGATGGTGACCACTGAGGGTGAGAAGTGTCCATTGCTCTACTCTTTGGCCTGAGTCAACATATGACTACTGTGCTGCATTTCCATCATTGTCATTTTGCAATGTACAGTTTTGCAATCAACTTCAAAAATCTATTTGATTTCTTCATCAGGTAATCAAATTATATATATATATATATATATATATATATATATATATATATATATATATATATATATGACATCTTCAAATGTGACATAATTATTAATTAAGTTTACTGCTATGAATTTTGGTCAGCATCTGTCTAAAAATGTAACAATGCTGTAAGCCTAAAAAACCCACACACTAACACGTTACCGGGTTTAGCTGCTACTTTATTTATAAATATTATATATTTATATATAATTATTAATATGTTAACAGACATTGAGGTACAACTTGAGGTAAAAAGATTTTTAGTAGAAAATGTACATAGTACTGTTAGAGGTGTAGTGTGTAGTTTCTGGCAGCATCTAGTGGTATATTTGCAATAAAAGCCTTTTGGCCTGATGATGTCATATCAAGAAAAAGAAAATAAACAGGGAAATGAAGGCAATATAGTTCTTATTTAGGTAGTTATCTCACATATATTGTGTGTTCCAATTTAATAATCTTATCTAATCTAACATTAGCAAGGGAAATGTGTCCAGGCCGTGTTGGGGCCAAATGAAATCCCCACATCCAGACAGGAGAAAGCAAACAGTCAGCTCTGTTGTTTTTGACAGCCCTGCAGGCCACAGGGCTCGGGCATCACATCTCCCTCCACAAAAGGCTCCAGCTCTGCAGCCCCAGATGTCTCATTACTGTAAAACAAGCAGAGGGATGAGCAACATACAAGCCACTGGCCCACAGCGGTGCCTCCCTTTCAATTAGAGAGCATTAGCCTAGCCTGAACAGGCCCTTCCTGCACTGCAAAAGGCCAACATGCTTTTTGCACAGAAATGGCTGCGTGTCAAACTAAAATAAATTACAGGGGAGCTGAAAGAAGCAGAATGGGAGTTGTGTCTCCGCTAGAGTGCACAATGGGCTTAATAGCGGGAGGATGCTGTAGCCTGCATAAAAGTTTACACCCTATGAAAAGGGTAAGGGCAGAGTCACAGGTACACACCTTCCCCCCATGCTGACTCTCATAAACTAAACCTATTGGATCCCCACAATTCTTAAGTAGATTTAGAGGCTTTAATCAGCCGCCATTAATCAAGTGATAAAGCCCAGCCAGTGGAATTTCTGCAGTGTCATGATTTGGCTGAACAGACTGGACAGATCCCATCCCATACTATACAATGATATGAGCAGCAGGAAGGGACCTTAACAGGGTTGAAGAGCCCTCGTACCACTGCCTGCATCACTCACTTTTATAGGAATAGGGCTGCATGGGGTTTAACAAGACATTTTACTCATCAAGGGAACCGACATTACATAACCATAAAACCATGAGGACTACAAATCATGGCTGGACTTGTGACGCATGGACGGGCTGGGCACTTGGGGGGAGGGGGGGGGGGCAGCCTTGTTTGTTGTGAGGGTTAAATAAGCAACAGCAAAACAAGAGTTTCAGCAAATTTCTGACACGCCTCTCGTTCCTGCGAGCAGATTCAAAGCAGCCTGCACGCTTTGGTTTCCCTCCAGCCCACTCCAAATTGAAAAGGCAGCTCCAGACCCGCGGCGGCTGGCCACTCACTCATCTGAATCATTTTTCCACGGTGCCTGTGCCATAGCTGGAGCGGCTCCACTGACCAGGGGCGTCTGTGGTCGAACTGCGCTAGCCGACAGGTCCGGGGAGGCAGGCAGCGAGCGGGCAGGCAGGCAGGCTCCACCACGCTTGACAGGGAGCACCCTCATGGGGGGAACGACTGAGTAATGGCAGGGTAACACGATCCAGGGCTGTGAGAGGGAGTGGGAGCAACGCTAAATCATAGCTGTGGGGATGGAGGGAGCGAAACACGTAAATGTGTTTGCAAGAAAGATACGCGGGAAGATGAGAGGTTGAGGAGACAGTGGGTGGGACAGGGAGAGATATGAGCCGGGGGGGCAGTATATCAAGGAAGCAGCCAAATAAAAGGGGGGATGAAAGTGAACACCTCTCTGCCGCCCCTCATGCACGTGCCACACCCACCGCTGGGGTGGTGGCGACCATGAAGAAATGACGAGGCGTGGGCTCGGGTTTCAAATCCCCAAATCTGTCTCAGAAAGAATAAACATGCGTGGGCCCAGAATGACTTACATTTTCCCTGTTGTCTAGAGCTCATTATGACATTCGGGCTGGCAGATGTAAAAATAAATGCATCCCTCTCTCCATATAGGGCAGAACATACAACCAGGAATTAGCCTGCTCCACAGAATGCAGCAGAATCACTTCATCATAGTTTTCAGTCCACTTTTTTTGATAGTATGATTTTCAGGTTTGTATGGCAAAAAATGTGACTTATTTTCATCAATTAATCAACCAGTTTTTTTTTTATATGTGGCCAAAAAAAACATTATAAACAATGTTTTTGCTTTTTTTGTCAAAGCCTTGAAAAAGCAGCAAGTTTTCATATTTACATAAGAGACGACTTACTGAAACCAGGAACATAGTGACTGGAAAAGATGATTTTTTCCATAACTAATAACTATGTAGTGAAAAGGAAAAAAACTGAAATAACCAAGAATTCCTAATTCTTTAAAAAAATACATTTTAAAAACAACTTTAAAAAAGGACAATACAGCATACATAACATAACAACATACTCCCAAAACTTCCATTCACAGAGCATGAGTAGTTATCAGGGACAGACAATCAGATCCTCGAACCTCTTATTGGCAAGTACTGCTCTTTCACTTCTACATGACATGCGTCCTGCATTTAGGATGTTAAAAAAAAAAAGCTTTACTGGTCTTCATTTCAAAACTGTCCACTTGATGTTAAAAAGAATGCATCATTACGGAGAGCACCATGACAGATGTAAACAGCAGAAGCTGGTTATAGCGCTCGTACAAGGTCAGCACAGAAGTCTCCTCTCATCAAACCTCTTATGATGTTACCACACAGCGACAAATTCCTGAACAAAACGGTCAGCTGGAATGGAACACGGCCAGGAACTATGCTAATGCTCAAAAGGAGCAGCGCATTATAATAATATGCCATAGCTCCCTGCAGCCTGCGAATTCTGTAAAAGTCAGTCTTTAGGCTTCAGATGTAATTTTCATTAACTTTTCTTGGAAACAAGAGTCCGGCAAGACCAACAATTTAGCGGCAAAATTACTGCTCACCGGACTATTACTGAACCACATCCTCCTTTTTCCATCCACAATATGGTCTCCATTCATTATTCAGACTGGAGATGCACTTTCCCTGTTCTTCAACGCTCTACTTGTGACGTCTTTGGACAGCACTTAACACAGACAGGACGCTGCTTAGAATTCAGGTATACCTCAAGGAAGTAAAACAGCTCTCAAATGACAACATCCAATGGTTTTCTTAATTAGACTACAGAGCCTGATGGACTTCCTAATTATATACCAGAACTTCATGTGTTCTTACAAAACTTTAGTCTCTGAATTATCCCATGTAGTAATGTTAGGGGAGAGCTGCATTCTGATTCAGCTTTGTAGTCTTTATTTGTCCATTAGGTAAAGAGGCCATAAATAGAAGGGGGAGAGGTCCCCTTTTAAGATTTTTATATCTATTTGATTATAACATCCTGGTGTTAGATAGGGCCGCAACTTGCTACTATTTTGATATTTGATTAATCCATAGATGATTATTGAAAAGTTGTTTGGTTCATAAAATGGTGTAAAATGTCAACCACTGTGTCGCCAAAAATGTTCAGGCCAACAGTCCACAACCCAAAGGTCATTTGTTTACTATTTTAGAATGAAGAAACCAGAAAAAAATCAGAGAAGAGAAATTTGAACCTGAGAATTTGGACATTTTCTTCTTAAAAAATGACTAATCGATTATCAAAAAAGTTGCCGGTTAATGTAATAGTTGGCAACTAGTTATTCATTATTGCAGCACTAATGCTACTAGATAGAGACTCATATTTCAAAACACTCAACTCAATTTTAATTATAAAGAGCAACCACAGCCGAAACACTTCTGTACATACAAGAGCATTAAAATAATCTGCCAATTTCAGCACATATGACACAAATAAAGCAGAGGGAGGTCTCATACTGGGTTAAAAGCCAGTGAGGAAAAATTGGTTTTGAGGTTGGTTTTAAAAACAGAATCAATTCCTAGAGAAATATACATAGACTGAATTCAGAAACTGCCTTAAAATGAGTACATTTTCATGGAATTTGTGATGTCACAATTATAGCTCAGTCAGTCATTGCTCACCGCCAACCGAAATCAGCCAATCAGAGGAGAGGCTCATAAATATAACAGGCACAAAACATTCTGTCTAGAGCTTCAGAGAGAAGCCGGCGCATTCTTCTTTTGACGGTTCATCAACGTTACGAGTTTTTCGGGGAGAAAACTTCGAATTACAATCGTGTACACAGTCCATTAGCCAATCAGCATGCAGAACAAGAAGCATGTCCATACTGTACACTGTTTAAAAAAAAAAAAAAAAAAAAAAAAAAAAAAAAAAAAGTATGCAAAGTTACACTAAAAAAGATCCACGAAACCGTGAGGCCAAAAGGTGGAACGCATAGTGAGGAACAACTGTATATTGGGGTCAGTTTTGGTTCTTAAAACCACAAATATATTTTCTTATTGACATCACAACACTGCAAAAAACCCAGAGGAAAGATGAACGGCCTTTAAAATGAAACAGTCAGAAGCATGAGTGTCCATTCTGAGAGGCTTCATGTCTGTATATCATATACCTCTTGTTACAACAACAACAAGGATTTGGAGCACTCTGTTTTTCTTATTATCTACTACTTAGTCTGTTACTTCAAAGCCTGGCAATGAGTGGCGCCTGGCTAGAGTGTGTTTTTGTGTGTGTGTGTGTGTGTGTGTGTGTGTGTGTGTGTGTGTGTGTGTGTGTGTGTGTGTGTGTGTGTGTTATGGTAATGTGATCTTGGTTATGATTGAACGGAAATGTTAGACAAGCAGCTAAGTTTCCTCTGCCTGCTTCCACCCTCCCCATCCAGCCACATGTGAAACCACACTGGAGTCGCTGGCCGGGCCAAAGTAAACGCTCCGGTTGATCGCATGGCATGTGTTTACGCCAGATGCCACGTTCACATGCCAGCCCCTTACTCATATTCTGGCGATGAATGATATCAGTGTAAACTCGCCTTCGATAATCATTGTACGCGACAAAACCTAATAGTGTGAAGGGTTTCCCACAGGCGAGCGTGCGAGATAAAGGGTGCTGTCGCTGTCATGGGAGGGAGGCCTTCACATCTCCCGACTCATCTACAGCACAGGGCCGCTCCGGCTCTGCACAAACATGCCACTGCTAAATGTGAAGACTAACCAATTTTCCATGTAAGCAGAGAGCTGCTCTGAGGTGAATGTTAACGCTGATCCAATGTTATTAACCATATGAAGTGAGACAAGGATTGAATAGAAGCCGATTCATGAGTACATGATCACCTTCAGAGCTGACTTTTAAACTAAATGTAATGTGAAGTCCGTTCACGCTATTTTACCTCCATGACATGTTGGCTTTCAGACCACTGGGAAAAGATTGTTCAGAACACAACTTAAGGTGTTTAATTTATAGTATCATGAGTGTTGTCTTCACCATTTGGTGCTCAAAATGCTCAACCTTTTGGTCGCAAGGTTTACTTAAAGCTCATTTTATCCTTTTTATTAGCAACCAATCATTAAAGTACAATGGAGGGTTCAAAGCTAAACTCTGAATCGTACTGGCTCATGTTTATTCCTAGCATGGATAGATGGATGGATGGAAGGAACCCTAAAGGATACCAGAGTTTGGGTATTTTATAGATCCAATAAATTCCAGTAGGCCTTCAATATAATCTGACTACTGTCTTAATATGCACGCCAACCTAGAGAGAATAATGAATTGTTATTAGGGTTGCAAAGGGGCAGAAAATTACCAGTAAGTTACCAGAAACTTTTCATGTTAAAGGAAAGATGAGGGGTTTTGGAAATATTCAACATTTAGCACCAAACCTACCAGCTAGCTGCTAGCTAAATAAATAAACATCACATTCTTTGGTTTGCCAGGACAAGTTAGTAGTAAATGATCCTAATCATATACTGCCCTGCTAATTACATCAGTCTTGGCGATATATATAAAGAAAAAGGCAGCTGTTCACAGGAGGAATGCTTTAGTCACATAGTAGGAAACAATAACACAAGGGTCTGAACTCACTACAGTACTCATTCACTTAAAGGGTCAAAGCCAATTAAAAAAAATATTTAAAATACAAACATCTCAGAACTAGTGTACCTCATGTCCTCATGTGAAAATTCCTCCCTGTGCAACCCTTAACTCAGCTGCAAATGACAACCGGTGCTTCAAACTTGTTTGTCAGGTATTATTATTATACTGAGACCTAAAGAAATGAACTGGACCAAGTATCGATTAGTACCAGCTATTAAAAAAACATGGACCCTGGACCTGTACAGGTCCTGGTTCAGATAAGACTTGAATCCGTGAAGACCTATAGTTCATATATCCTTCATGACTGTTGACAATACTGTCTGATTGTTTAGTGAATAAAAAGCTTCTGATTCTTATGTATCAATAAAAGTAAAAAAAAAATAAAATAAAATAAAAGTTCTGGAAATGTGTGCAAATTAGCACATTGATTTAGATAATCCATATTTTAACATTAAATTCAATGAAAACATATTAAATAAATATTAATGCAAAAAATCATCTGATCATCATGTTTTATGGTGATTAAAAAGGGTCACTTCACCCAAATTATGAAGAAAAAAAAAACACAGCTTTCCTTTTGCCTTCAGTGGTATCTAACCATGCTAATGGTTTTGGTTGGTTATGTAAATTAGGAGCCAATTTAAAGACCATTGTACTTTGTTAAAATCATTTATGTAGTATTTTGTTCCTGAGAGGTGCCATCTTTCTGTTATGATTGAATTGTATGTTTTGTTTGAACCCTATGAGAGCATATTAAATGGTTCAGAATCAGCAGAAATAACAGCGATCAGAATGTGATCCTTTACTGTACTCTGTACTGTGGTTTGCCCACCTCAGCAGAAGTGAGTGGAAATTAGATTGTGTGAATGTCAAATATAATTTGGACACACAAAGCACGTGACTCTCAGTTTAGAGACTGAGGTCGGAAAAATATACACATTCAGTTGGCAGATTCGGATTTTAGCTAGCACTGACCTGTTCATGATAGAATTACCAATTCATGATAATTCTGCGGCGGGCCAAAAATAAGCTTGGCAAAAATGAACATGTTGCATTGCTGCACTGACATGAGCAATTCTTTAGTTCCAACAATTATAGCAGGGTAATGCATTTTCTTTTAGAGGGTTACATTCTCCCAATTGAACCTTGCTTATGATTATTAGTTTTCTGGGGGATTTACTCAGAGGAAACAAGGCATGATATCACCACCATGGACTTTTTGAGAGGGGGAATTTTCACAGTTAAATCAAGAAAATTACCAGCAGACTATAAATCAATGATTACAAAAAAAAAAATGTTAGCAGTTGGCCCTATGTTCACCAATAATCAAGGCATATAATAATTTTATAATATATATTCTGTATTTATATGAAGTATTGAGTCATTATAAAAGTGCCAGATTAACTACTAGTGGTAGAAGATTAATTTATTAGTCCAAGATAGGTTTAGGATGAAATCCCAAACAATATTTAATATTATTAATAATAATAGTAATTTAAAAACAATATAATTCTATTATAGTGTTTTTTTATCTACAATTTTGATCATTTATTTATTAAAGTTTATTTAAGTGTGTAGCATAAAAATCTGAGCCTCTTCTCTATAAAATTTTGAAAATATTGACTTGGTATGGACATTAGATTTGCAGCAGGGTAGACTAAACTATATAAAAAAAGAAAAAAGTAAAAGTACTTTTACTTTGACATTTCTTATTTTTGCGTTTGTTAAGTTATGTTTGTTTTTATCTTTATCGTTATAAACATACTTCTCTACTTCTCATACTTTCTTTTAGGTATTAATTTAACAGTGATTTTTTATTGTTAAGTGTAAAATCAGGAAAAAAAGTAAAGCAATAAGTTAATAGTTAATAGCTCTGAAAGAGCTAAAAATGAATGCAATGCACTGAGATTTATCGTTTATTAAGAAGATGAAATTTTGCAGTAAAGTGTGTGTGTAAATATATATATATATATATATATATATATATAAATATATATATATTTTTTTTAATCAATTGCCACACCTTAAGCCTGGTCCTATCAGACTCTTCTACATTAATTTGTACAAAACTAAAGTTTGGTTGCGACTTATACAATGTGCAATACTGTGCCGGAAGTGGCTTGGAGAAAAAATATATATTTTTATTTATAAAAAAATATATATTTTTATTAAATTATTTTTTTTTTACTCCAGCTTTACCTTCATGATATTCTGCAAGGCTGCTTAATATTCAACAACAGACCAAATAGCTTCACTCGCATCTTCCTCCACTGCCAGAAAATACAACTATAGATCGACTACAACTCGAACTAGAGAATGACCTCAACATCATCGCTCCCAACCACGCCTCTGCTCACTGAATGGACAGGTAAAGGTTTGTCCAGAGAAAAATGGAGTGGCGTATGTAAGAGTGCATAATCAGGCTATCACACCATCTATTCAGGAACTATGCTGACTGCCATAAACAAAGTTCTCCCCACCTTTGTTTTACTGATGTCAAGGACTGACTGTCCACACCACGTATCTTTGCACTAGGGAAAATAGATGATAAATGAACAGACCCTGGGACATGTTGGAGGTGGAGGGGAGTGCTCACTGCTCTCTCTGAGGCAGAGGAGCAGTGGTAAAAACTTAGTGAAAGCGGTAATGTAACAATCAATGGCCAGAATGCAGACGCTGTCCGCTGTTATAAGCTAAAATGTTATGTGCCAAAATTCTAAAAATCAGTTTGCTGATTTGTGTAGAGTGACTCACTTGTCATTGCGTCCACGTTTCAGTACAAATGGTGACAAAAAAAAAAAAAAAATCGAATAAATTTCTCTCTGCAGGTTGCGATGATGACTTCACATGACTTAACATCTCAGACCTTAGTTTGATTGATCTGAGAACAGTGTCTGGTAAAGCTGAACATCGAATTGACATCTGACCCCAAAAAAAATCAGTAGATTAGCAGATGTGTTGGGGGAAGTGGAGAAGGTGGGCCTCCCTAATGAACTGTAGCTGCTCTTGAGCAAGTCACCGACGCCTCTAGAGCTCAAGAGAACACAGAAAAAGTGGTGTTTGCACTGCCGGCTCTGATTGGGTGTTAAATGTAATTGAAGCCATTGCTAAAGGCATGACTTTACAGCATCTACACGCGATTAAAAAAAAAAAAGTGCTGCTGGCGATAGAGAAAATAATAAATTGTTGTATCTGGAAAAGAAAACCAGGAACACGTACCACAGTGAGAGCTATTTCAAGTTTCAATGAGATGGCTCTGGGCGGAGGGGAATTTTCTCTTCACTCTGCTCCAGAATCACTCCTCGCTTCGCCACAGCTGATCACATCCCTTATTTTTAATGTCTTAGAGGTGCCTCATCTAAATCTTTGGTGATGGTGGTGGTCTTTCAGCAGATGAATTGCAAAAAACTAACTCTGTCACATGTATCATTCTGCAAAGTGAGGCTCAAACATCCAACATATGAGTGCATGTGAGTGGAGGGGGGCATCCAACAGGTGTTTCTCTGCATCTACGGGGCTGTGGACAGTAACGGCGCAAGAATTCCAGACTATTTAACTGTTTTGATCCGTCCAAACCCTGCCCAGCAACAACACAGCAAAGATCCATTTAAAAAAAAAAAAAGAAAAAAAACAACAACACAGGAAACCAACTTCAACTCCTTTCCACACAAACACACACACACACACACACACAGGATCACTGTGCAGCCATAGGTGTGTATGCGCGTGCGTATGTGTACACAGAGCTTACTGCGGGGAATCCTAGCATGATGACGTATGTCGGCTTTGCACAGCTGCAGGGTTAGCCACAGGCCTGCTCGGCATTAGCTATATATATATATATATATATATATATATATATATATATATATACACACACACACACACACACACACACACACATACACACACACACATCTTGTTTACAGTCACCAACATGCTCTTCGCTGCATGTGCACATTCACGCAAAACCGTTGACTTTGCGAAGGCGTTTTTATTCCTACTTTGCAGCTTTCCCCCCCTCAGTGTGAATTCAGACCGAAGGCTCGTATCCTTCCTGCTGCATGTACAAGCTATCGTGATAACAGTGCAAACGGCTCCTGGTTGGCCCGGTTCTGTCCGGCTAAAAAGCGGCGGGCTGCGTGGAAACGTTGGATTAAACTTTAAACATGTCTCACCTGGATCCCCAGTTATGTGGAGAGAGCGCCTTCACACAACAGACACGCTCATTTTCTCGTAAATACCTGGCAAATTGTCGATCCTCGTAAGTGTTTCTCTCCAGCCATTTTAAGACGTACCTTTCCCCTTGATCCAGCGGGGGTGGCGGAATTGCCGAGGTGTTCATTACTCGCTTCTGTCATGAGTATACCGAGGAATATCATTCTCAGGAGGTTAATTTAAAGTATTTGTTTTCATAGTGAACGATATGTCTTTCTGTTGAGGAGTGAGCAACGTTCTGCAGCGGACCTTTCTTCATCAACACCCCCGTCGAGACAAAAATGGTACGGTCCATACAAAATTGCGGGACGGATTTTTCTCTTCTCTGTAAATACAACCAATAAGATGTGTAGTAACTTTTATTGCAGTATATATTAGTAGTATAAATTCTTAATTAAATGCCCCAAACCTTTATGTCCGATCTGTGCTTTTACCTCATCTACACAATCTGTTGTAGTACTTTTGTTAAAATAAATTAAGCAAACAAATTCAAAGTCCTGAATTCAAAATGTACCAAAAATATGAAAACTAAAAACATAAACAGACAAAATAATTATGCAGGCAGAATAGTATTGTACATGATATTATTGGATAATTATTGGAAACTGTCTTTTAGTTGATATTCTTTGGGGCATGTTATTTAATGTCACAGTGGGGAGAACACAGGTGTAAATAATAAAAGTTATATTTAGGTGCTGAGGTTTCAGGTTCCTGGTATTGTGGCACAGGCTGGCTGTCACTGCTCCGGTTTACTGCTACACAATAATGTTGTTAGGAACATCTGTGACTGAGGCGATGTGAAGGCTCACAACAGGGCCTGATGAGGGCCACAGGAGCCCAATGTAACTGTGTTGTATGTGTAAGGATCTTTCTTTTTTCTTCTATGATTTACTTTCAAAAGTGTGCCTTTTTCACCCCTTTAAACATACCCAAAAATTTTTGCACATGAGGCACATCTGATGATAAATTAATTTTGTAGTAAAGTATTAATAACGATACAGGATTTCTTATGTACCGCACCTCATGTAAGACTTCCTTGGGTTTCTTGAAGCGCTGTACACATTCTATTATTATTTTTTTATTATTATTATTTTTTTATGTAATGATATGTCTTTCTTTCCTTGTGAAGCAACTTATGTAAAAAATACACACACACACACACATATATATATATATATATATATAAAATTCTAAAGATGACTTGTTATCACGAGAAATGTTTTACTTCTTTTTAGGGTTAGGGTTATGTTTTATTTCTTCTGACTGCATATCATATTTTTTCCTTATCTGGATATTGCATTTTTTATGTGTGTAATAAACTAATAGTTGTTACTGGTTGCACTGGACTTAAAGGCATATTCTATTGATTTCAGACATAAGGGATGTTTTTCTCATCAAAGGAATCACAAATATCTTAATATAGGATAATGTATAATATCTTCTTTGGATCAGCATTATCATTCAGGTTGTCTGTCATGGAGTTGTATTGTGGGAAATGTAGGATCCAGAATTTTTTGAATCATTTTAAACACTCAAGACAGGATATTGTGAACTCTGCATTTTTTATTATTTTTTGGCACCTCCACTTTATGGTTGTGCAAAATTGCTGGGGTAAGGGTTAATCAAGCAGATTAACAGGTTACAGCATACAGGTTTTCATATACTCATTAGAGGTTTTCAAAATATTGCAAGTAAATATATTGATGAAGTAAAATTAGTATCCTGAAATAGAAGTATAGAGAACCATAATATTGAAATACTCAAATAAATGTATGTCAATGGGTGAGCATAGTATTCTCAATAATACAGTACTCACAGTATTAGTACATATATAATTAGCACTGTCTGTAATAGTTATAATATAATAATGTTATATATTATATGCTATAGCCAATTGCTCACACAAATATTTCATTGTTACTAAGATAATTAAAGAAAGAATAAAATAAATCACACACAGGGGTAATGATGATAATTGGATGCACTTGTTAACATATCTGCAGCAACTATAATCTCATTATTATTCTGTTTCCGTTTTTTGTTTATGCTCTAGGCAGCTTTAGTAAATCCTAATGAAGTCCATGTTAAGTACTGTAATATATTATAGGGTGAGTAAGTTATGACACATTTGCATAAACATAAACACGCATTTAGACATGCATGTGAATTGACACACACATAAACAAACGTCCTTTCTGTTTCATGCTGTGTTCTTGGTGCAATGAAGCATGTTGTTAGTTTTGCAATTTGAGTCACCTGGGGCTACAAGTGTCCCGTTCTGTTAACCACTTTCACAGGCCACAGTGTATAGTCTTTGGCAGGTGGCGATGCTCTCTGACTGCACGTGTTTGTTAGTGCTCGTGGTTGACAGAGAGACAGATGGAGACCGACAAAGACTTCACTTGCATGCTGCTTTTTCTGTGTCTTTTTATGTCTTTTTCGCACACTTGCTACACGGAGCGGTGAGCGGGCGGCCATAGAAGAGAACAAAGGCGTGTAATCAGAAACTTCAATACAGGTGTTGTCACTGCCGCTTCTCTGAAAAGCCTGTTTCATGCTGATAGTACTCAGCCAGTAATATAAATATTTCTCATCGAAAAAAACAGGATATGAAAGAGGGCTGCCTTTCTCTGTAACCCTTGATGAAACACCGAGGCACACTTATCAGCATGTGTGTCTTATGACTGTAACACTTGATAAAATCCTCAGGTATCATGCTGAAACACATGTTTAAACATTTGAAATTCTACTCTACGCCTGCAGCGGCATATGTGTCTGTATAACTGAAACTTTTTTGAACCACACATAGAGGACTTAACTAGAAAAAAGTAGTTGTGGCATCCCTACTTTGGGATCAATACAGGGATCTTTAGCTCAGGGCCAAATAGAATTAAGAATTGCTTTAGGATAATGACAGTATTGACCAGTGCTCAGTAAAGCGTTTCAAGCTGTGGCAGGTTAATTCCCATCTATGAAGGTGTACAGGGAGCTGGATGGAGTCAGGTTTGACGGTCAAAGTAATTCTCTCCAGCTTGGTGCTGCTGTATCAATGTGCTCGGCACCTACCCCTGTACCACACAGACAGTTCAAGCGAACGCAACGCATTTCATGACCTATACTTAAGATATTTGTGCTGAGTCTCTAAGCTGCCACGCAAATGGAGAAAATTTGGCAAAAGCGACACTTGCATAAACCACACTGCACTATTAAAAAATCAACTCCTGCAAGGTTATGGAATAATTTATCCTCTCTACTAGCATGCGCCTACATGTCTGCAAAACCCAAAAGTCCTCAGGCGACTCATGGATGACATGTCATGAATTACAGGTCAGATTGAGTTATAGCCAGGTCAGGTTACAAAGCATTAAGGCTGATACTATAATATTGCATAATAACACAATTACAGTTCATAAAAAAGGGGTTAGGATTAGAATTAGCTCTTTTTGTGAGTTAAATCTGTCAGATCCAAGAATTTTTGCCAACAGCTTCAAGTAAGTCTTTATTCTGTATTCTATGACATACGTGGCTGCCACTTTTATCTCCCTTTTTTTTCTTTGCTGATATATTTTTTAGGCAGTGTACCTTTGAGCAAGCCTTCTCTTTGTGCCTATTTCCTCCGTGAATAAAAGTAATCTACCTTGCTCATTATGTGAGACGTTGAGGTGTTTTGATGTTTGGAGAAAATGCTTTGAGATGAAATATTCATTTTTTTAGTTGGCTTAATTATGTATGTGTTCACTGTCAAGTTGAAAACTGCTGCTCTCCTGTGAGGGATGTTTCAAGCAAACCTTTTTGCCATTGGCGCAGAATACATTACCTCCTTATTACATGGATTCCTGGTGCATAGGCAACCTTATGGAAATATTAAATGAAGAGGCTACACACCTCAGTGGACACACTGAATAAGCATGAGCGCCTCTAGTTCATGATTCATAATGTGAAGGTTAGGCTGATTGTCATTTTTGACTCATTTACTGAGTAACCCATTCTCTTAGCTAAAAAATTTATATATATATATATATATATATATATATATATATATATAGGAGGACAAGTAAAAATGTTTGTTCTCTTATTCAACCTTGTTCCAATAGTGATATAATGAGTTAGTGCTCTGGAATATGAGCAGACGGTAGAGAGCCTTAGGTGTAATTTGCTTACCATTATAAAAGTCACGTCCCTGTGTGTGTGGTCTTATGGTTATGTTAAGGGTTCAGTATACACTGCACACACACGTACACACACACGCACACACACACACACACACACACACTCACACACACACACCTTTCTGACATCAGTTATGTCCATTGGGCTTGTCAAGATGTAAGTGCTTTTAAAAGAACAATGAAAAATATTCAAAAGGAAAGTGAGATGAGTTGATAGGCATCACCTTATGTGTGTGGGATGAAGTCATATTTTTAATGTATTGTTTCCATCCTGTTCACATAATCTACTGCAGCCTGTCCATCCACAAAGAGGGATCCTCTTCTGTTTCTCTTCCTGAGGTTTAGAAGTCCTTTTTTTCTGTTAGAGGATTTTTAGGGATTTTTTCCTTGTACAATGTGAGGGTCTAAGGACAGGGGGTGTTGTGTTGCTTTTGTACAAACTGTAAAGCCTATTGTGCTTTGTGATTTTGGGCTGTACACATACAATAGAATTGATTTGAAAAACTGTTCTGTCTCTGAATAAGGGCAGAATTAATTCTACATCATATTTTAGGAAAGGCTACATAGATTATGTTTAACATCTACCTAATTAAAATTAAAATTAGTTTCATGTGTAAAATAACAGCCCTGCAGATTTACTCAGTAAAGTCCACCTGAAACAGCATTTCAAGAGTATCTAAGGAATTAGGTTAGGGTTATGGTTAGTTTTAGTTTTAGCATGAACATTATGTACAGCTTGACTTCATATCAAGCTACACCTAACACAACCTGCTGTTTTTACATGACAATTTTCAAGCAGATCCGTGTTGTGATTGTGGTGGAGCCAGAGCAGCTGTTCCCCCCCTGTTTCAAGTCTGTACATTAACTATAATAAGCCATCTACAATTCAGAGTTTCATTTAACAGAAGCTTCTGTTTAAAGCAACGTACATCTGAGCGTTAACGAAACCCAAGCAGAGGACTATTCAGGAGGGAATGATATGAGTAATCTCTCTAAGCTGTTTCGGTTTCTAAACACTTCTCTTCTTCAACTATATGTTATGAGTAGTGGATTGACGTGCTGTTTTGGACTATTAACCCGGCACAGTGGCAGTACAGGGTAGTGAGTGTGTGATATAGTGTCAGCTCGGAGCTGGAGTTGAGCTCAGACAGGTGAGGTCTGATCTTTCTGATACTGCACAGGGCAAGTCCACATGACCGAGCGATTGTGAAACTTAAAAGTTCATCAGTCATCAATAATGTCACCCAGGTTTTCGGGCTTAATTTGTGAGCATGAGTCGTGTTGATTGGAACTTGATATTGATCTGTTGTTGTATAACCGGGCCGGCTTGGATGAAAAGCAGCTCAGTCTTTGAAAAGGATAAGTTGAAGGTGGCGTTCTTCCTTCCATGTTGAGATATCAGCGAGACAATCCGGAATCCTGAATAATTACTAGCTCCAGCTCTATAGAAATATGAACACAATATTGATCTTGTCACATAAGTCCTGGAAAGAAAACAAAGCATATTTCACAAACATTCCTTTAAGAAGGGATTTGGACTTTTGCAAGTGGGAAACAAAAATGAATCAATTTGACAAAGTTCAATAATCACAGAATTCTACTTTAAACATGGAATCAAAAAAAAGCCCAAACTGTTAAGCAGTTTTGGCTGGAACTATACATTGATAAACACCATTCAGCTCCAGTCACTCTGCACAGTTAAATCAGGTTATGGTCATAGCTAACACAATAATTTGATTTTTTTTTAGGTGTCACATAGAAGTACTGAGTTAAGTAATGCTATATAGTCAAAGACAGACAGAAGTGCTGTCATTAAGAAGCTCCAACATGTCCCTAAAATCACAAATTCTCATTTTTACATTTCTGTTTGTGTATAGGTTACAACTAGTGCTGTCAATCGATTAAAATATTTAATCGCGATTAATCTCATGAATGTCATAATTAACTCACAATTAATCGCATATTTTTATCTATTCGAAATGTCAAAGGAAAATGGATAGGCTTGCTTTTTGAAAATGTTTTTTTTTTTATTGCAAACCCCAGCATATAGTATACAGCCATTCACATCTGTAGTAATACTGTCAATAAACATACTTAGTCACAAAAGCAGCTCTTAAAACAATGTGAATCAAAATAAAAGTGCATATCATTGAGCATATAATTGTAAACTAGGACTCAGCCTATAGTGCAGTTACAGTAAACCATCATTTACACTTTCCTTTTCTTAAGTTTCTTTTGAACATACTAGCAGCCTATGAAAGGATGAACATGAACTTGTTTAACAGTTGAGCCAACCTAATAGCCTACTTATTTCCTTTGAGCCAGTTACTCAAACAGACCAGCCTGTTGACATTTTCAGATAACAGGGAAGCTCGTTTTTTCTGAACAACATGTCCAAACAGTGTAAACAATCTTTCACACGGTACTGATGTAGCGGGTGTTGCTAAGTACATGCGTGCAGCAACAGTGTCAGCGAAGTGCCTCTCTTCTGTCTTCTTAACAATCAAAGCATGCGACTTAAGTTCCCACTGTGGGGTGAAATAATGTTCTGTGACCCCGAGATAGTTCTCATTACTGAGGGACGTCCAGTAAACTCCGGTTAGCGCAACTGTATTTGTCTGCCCCAACGACTGTTCTACCTTAGACTTCTCCGTTTCGTACAAATTCTCAATGCGGTTAATAATAGTTGCTCTGGAAGGAGCTTCGTAGGTCCAGTCGTTGGATGCAATGCGAACTCAATTTACATCGACAGTACATGCAGATATCTTTGGTCTTATCCACCGACCCATCTGGCTAAGTTTTAAAACTAAACTTTCCATTCATAAGTCTGTTAGCCGCATCCATGTCAACGTCTTCTGCTCCACATCTAAACAATGGTATTGTGGGGCGCGCTAATTGTTTTGCTTCCGGTTTACAGACGGATCCTGTAGTTTTTCTAACGTGGCCACAGAAGTTTATGAAAAAAAACTTATCACAGGTCACAAAGAGCGTTAATCTCGCGTAAAAAAAATAACGACGTTAAAATTGTTAAGAATTAACTCGTTAATAACGCGATATTTTTGACGGCAGTAGTTACAACATAAATTAATTAGTGACCTTTGGTGTTGTTAGCATCCAAATTTTCAACAAATTCCCAAACAGTTTGGCTTGTTATAAATTCCAGACACATAATAATGATACATGCTTGGTTAAATTATCAAGGTTCAAGGTTTCTTTATTGTCAATTCCTTCTATATAATTTACATTACACAGAGGATTTGAAATTGCGTTTCGCTAGACTCCAGGTGTGCAACTTAAATACTTAACAATATACATACAATATACTATACACGTGCAATTTAAACTAAAAACAATAGACAATTTTAACTGAAAACAATAGACATGTACACAACACTAATCAACAGAACACACACACACACACACACACACACACACACAGACGAGGTGCAGGTAGGATTGTGAATAAAGTGAGGAGCAGTGAATAAGGTGCAGGTCATAAAGTGCAGATGTGGCATTTTTGAATGTTCATATTTTTTAAAGTTCAAAGGATCTTCTTCAGTGAGTTGATGACATCAAGTTTATAAAACAAGTTCTCACCTGTGAAATGTAATTCCCCGTTGCTCAAAATGTGTCACTTTTTTCTATTGGAACAGGATCAGAATGCCTCAGCAGACAGTGTCAGACATGCTGAAATCCACACCACAAGCCCTACTGTTGCATCTATGTGTATACATCCATGCTGCTGTACTAGTTAACCAGCAGGACAGACTATTTTTCCCTCCCTTAAGTCATAATTCTAAACTCGGCTAATCACTGCCTTTGTCCAGCTCTATACTTAAAATATGAGCTTTATATTGTTCTTCTCATCTCACTCACGGAAAGAAATCCAATAATCATTCTCCCAAAAAGGTTTAACTACTTGATCTATGGAGGCAGAGAAAAATGGAAAAAGAGAGCAACTTGAAATATCTGCAAATTCTGAACATGATTTAGTTTTTGATTTCTTCTTATTGCTGGATTATTCATTTGTGTTGAGTGTGTATGTGTGTGTCCTGTAGCATTCATGCACATGTAGATGATTAGTGTGCAAGGTTTCCAACAGCCTAACCTCCTGGCTTTGGACCTCTTCTCCCTTCCAAGCCATGAGGTTGTGCTCTCCAAAGTTGTAAAACATGAAAATTAAACACTAGTCTATCTCACTTTCAGTTTTGTCCAGATGTCACATTGAGTTTGATGTGCGATGCTCTCCACATGTTTCTAATAGGGAGTTTCAGTGCATGCTTGGCTTACACCTTAGGGGTGAATACTCAAGGGGCGATCAGGATTGAATAGTTATGATACACAGGTACAAATCTGCACATGTGTGCACACCTGAGACAGAAAGTGCTTGTATGCATGCGAACAAGCACATGTGAAAGTTGAGTTCATCAACAAAAAAGCGAGAGATTTTAAGGCTAAAAAATGAGATTTTTGCCATATTCTATACATGAAACTATCCTTTGAAAGACTGCCAAGAAAAGCTTTAGGGGAACAAATCTTCGAAAGCATCAGTGATCATTTCCATAGTAAAAATACAAGAATCCTACTTGATTTTTTTTTTTAACTTCCTGAACACTTAATTACAAGGAAAATGTGGACTATCTCTGTACATGTTTATTTCCAGAGCCTACCTGGGTGTTATGTTATTATTGCAGTAATTTCCTGGGATGGAATTTCATTTTGGGGCTCCCCTTTTACTCCTAAAAGTTACTAGCAGCCCGTCACCCTCTCAGCACCTCTCACTGGCTCTTGTAAAGGTGTGGGTGGCCACGGTTGGACCCTGAAGTGACCGCACGGACGCTGAGCTGTGAAATTACATTAAGCCGCCAGCCTAAGGCCCATGGCAATCCTCCGTTAATGAAAACCGTTTCACAGCGCAGGCTGCTCGGAGCACCGGAGACAATCTGTTTGACAACCAGAGCTTAATATGGAGAGGTTGAGTAAAGGGACACCATAGTAATTGGCTGGCATTTTAGATGTTCATTTATAGTGCTTCACTGCTATTCATGGGTAGAAAAAAATGATCTGATGTTCTGCAAGTGTGTGTGTGTGTGTTTGTGTGTGTGGGGGAAATGAGTAGGTGTGTGGTATTTATATTCATCCAGTGAAAACAGCAGTGGCCTATCGGAGATTGAAACATAAGCACATTCACAAACATATACTGCCCACACACTCAGAGCCTCACTATCACACCAATGTATAATCACACAGTCTCAGATATGTTTCCTTAAGATGGGAATATTGATGTAAAGATTCATATCCTCACACACAGCAAGACACATATTAAATGTGTATTAAAAGGTCACACAATATTCATAAAGGAAAGGTGTGCTCCATCATATTTCTTGAGTTGCCATAAAGTTTTACACTGATTTAATACAAAAACACATGTTATTATCCTCCTATTGTGGTCCTTCATGTAGTTTTGATTTAATGGGTGTTAATGATTTTTCAGAATGCTCACAGCAAAGAATAAATAAATAAAAAATACAGTTAAAGCTGCACCAATCAACATTTTCATAAAATAGTAGTTGAATAAATTACTATTAATAGTTCTGAAACTGACCACATACTTGCAGCACAACCCACCACAGTCTTGTCTCACCATGTCTATATCACAGTTCCTTCTGACCATAGATTAGCCTCCGAGGGCGCGAGATTCAGTACTCGATGGTTCCCTCTCTGTACAGCTCTCATACGGATTCTTTGCCTTCTCAGATGTGACTGATCAGTACTACTCAGAAAGAGCAAAAAAGAGCAAATGCAGTTTTTAAAAAAATTAATTAGAAACTAAAGGCCTGTCTCTAATAAAGGCCTTCTTCCTATAAAGCCCGATACCTTCTACAGTTTAGATAAATAAAGGCCCTGGCCTCTAATATAAAGTCTTTTTCTTATTTTATTATATAGACTGACTTTAATATAGGCATTTGTTTAATTTTATCTGCTTTCTTTTCCTTTTATTAGTTAGTTAGTTTATTGGAAGTTAGCATACAAATCAATCTATCTTCAGTGTTCATTAATACTTTTCCTCTGAACCATCCATCTGAACTGAACCATAGACCTGGAGAATCATTACAAAGCTAATGACTGCGTAATGTAAAAGGTACATCTTGTAGAACCAAACTCAAGAGATAGCTCCTTTCACTTATTTCTTGGTTTTCTGACCTTGCAAACTTCCTACACGCTGCTCTCATCAAACCTCATTTCCAGCTGCAGACAGCTGTTTGATGCATAAAAGCTATGATATAATCACTGTGCTTACTCTGTGCAGAAACAGTGTTTCCATTACTAAAAAAGATAAAATCCAAAGAACTGTTTTTTGTTTTTTCTAATTCACTCGAACAGTGATGTCATCCGTCATGTGTTTACCTCCACATAAGAGACAACTGAAACTCTGGTGCATAAAAGCAATCCTTCTGCACATAAGGATTACAGCAGTATGAGTATGATTACATCTGACAAATAAACTTGACTGATTGATCCCACGTCTAATTGAAATTCCATACAAATCGAAATCGGATGAATGTTCTCATTACACTAAGTTGAGAGATAAAGATTAAGCGGGAGCAGAGGAAAACAGTCTGCGAAACATATTGCTGCGTCACCTGATTAATAATGTCATCTTAGGTACAACTCAGGTCACACATACTATTTCACCACACACCAGGTTCTACTGTGAGAGATAATGCCTCCAAAAATAACGCTTTGATAGACTGAGCTTGACTTCTCCGGATCGCTCGCAAATACTGTTCCAGCCACAAGGACAAATGAACAGTAAAATGCAACAGGCGCTCCAATAAATACAGTATAAATTTAAACTGGGCTTTTCCAGAGGATGGCTGTCTCTGTTTGACAGTCATGACAAGAGGGGTAGGAGGGGGAGAGACTGGGTCAAGCCTGTTGAGAGTGTATTGTGTGAGGATAAGTTCAAACACACACACACACACACACACACACGTCTTCCTAGCCAAAACAAGTATATATCTTGGCCTACCACTTAGACAGGCAGCATTACGTTCACCCACAGGTCAGGAGCTCGCAGTCCCATGGCCACCCACCCCTGTGGAATCATGGGAGTGGGGAGGGGGGCGGGGGCTTGTGTTTGTTTGTGTAACCCTAGGCGTCAGAGGGGACATAGTGTACAAGTATTATTATCTAATTTCACAGATTTTTGTGTCATCAAGTGAAGAGAGAAAGGCAGATTTGCATTGTTCGTGCAGCATTGACATGACTCTGGGTTCACCTTTCCCCAAACTAAGATGTTTAGGGTGTGGCTCGCTCCAAAAAGCATGTCCGCTACTTCCTGCCCCGAGAAGAAATCCATAGAGAAAGGCGGAAGCCAGTTGAGAATACTTTGGCATGGTGGAAAAAAAATTAGAGATTGACATCTAGTCCTCAAAACATTGCATTGTTGGCTTTCAGATTCTGACAGCATGCATTCAACTGCTGCTGAATACTTGAGTTGATATTTGTTTTAGGAGTTTCCCCCAAAGGGCTGGCACGACCTCAAGAGAGAGACATGAGAAAATTCTCAGGCTTGCAACAAGATGTGTTTATTTGCTGTGAGACAGATGGTTAAAAGCAGCAAGATGTCTCCAAAAAATGATTTTGAACTGTTCGTTCTCAGCCTATTTGATGCAGCAGGGTATTTTACCCCACTGAAATTGATCTTTTCTCTTCTTTACAGTATCAATTACAAAGTAGGCTCCACCTGAGCACTTTGAGTGTCTATTGATAACAGCCTTGGCTGCAGCTAAGCAGAGTATCATGGTGGTGATAGTGTAGTGTGGGGGTTGGTGGTCTGTGGAAAGCGGAGGAGGAGGAGGACCTCACATTTAGCTGCTGTCTCTTGGGAGAGATTAAGCAGTTCAGTCTTTGTTGTGTCTCTCTCTATCACTGCCACTGCCTCCTGCTTCTCCTCTCTATTTGGAGCAGGCCAGGGTGGACCTTCTTTTTTTCCTCCCTGTAGTCCTCCTTTTTGCGCTTTCTGTTCCTCTCCTCTGCTCTCGTTTCCTCTGTTCTTCTCTTTGCTTGCGTTCCTCCCATCCATCCATCCTGCCTGTCTCTGATACTCTGAGCTCAGTTTGTGTTCGGCGTTCGAGCCCTCACCCAATTTTTTTCCCTCTCCTTACCTCCACCAACCCACCCCTCCGACCCCACAGACTTCCAGCTGATGCTCTCAGCTGTCCAGATGGCACCGCTTTAGTGGAGCTGTAGCTCGCTCCCTCCCTTCCTCGCCCCCTTTTGAGCACCACTACACACCAGCCCCTCTGTCCCATTTTACAACAGCCGGTTTAGCTGGACCATCCCACTGAGCTGTTCTCCCAGTCCTGCGTGGAGTACCACGGAGCTCAACCACTACTCACATTAATCTCTTAAACGATCCTGGACCTAAGAGGATCAATACTCATTTTCAGGGAGCAGCATGATCCCTTAATGTAGTGGAGGATGGTTGCTTATCCCTCACCCCTCCCAGACTTCTCTCCTCAGTTTCAACTCCCTGTAGGAAGAGCAAGAGTCAACCTTTCATTTCATTTCATGGCCCACTTTAGTTAAGACAATATCTTGGTTTTATTGCTGATGTCATTACTCAGGTGAATGGAACCTGTGTGTCTTTTTCATGGGGGAGATTTGCCAGGCTTTCATGGTACAAACCTCAGCAGATGTATTAGTTTTCATGTGAATTGTGAGGTTTTATGTTATTAGATCAATTGACTTCTCTGACCCCACATCCATCCAAATCATGGAGGGGGTCATTGGGAATCCTCCAATATAACCATCTCTGTGTATTTCCCATGTGCCAGTATATGAATTTGCTCCAGTGTGAGATTGCCAGAGAAAATAAATCAACTCTGTTTTACTCCAGTTCCTCTGAAACACATCAGAGATGTCTTCAAGCTATTTTGTATTAGTAGTAGTCGTATAATTGTTATTCTTTGTTTTCCACAGACGCTGAAAAATGACTTCATGCTATTAGCGGGTGCGATCCAAGGAAAATGGGAAAAGATCTGACTTTCCATTGGATAACAAGCATCCTATTTTTCCAGGCTCCGTGTGCAGGGAACACCGCTATGACTGCATGGTTAGCTGAGCGTCTCATCATTGATCTTTGCTGATGCAGACTGTTTCTAGGGCCTTTTTTCATCAGGGGGGAGGCTGTAAGTCTGGGCAGCCTCCCCTCTCTCACCAGGCAGCCAGGCTGTCTATTGGTGGAAGGGGCCACCTGCAGCAAGTTTGGAGGTGTTGTTTATGCTAAAGCTATTACTCTCTGTCTGGGAAACCTGCCCTCAGAGCTGGACTGGTCTGCCGCTACTGAATTATTCAGCCCAGAGATCTGCCATTCTATGTACACAAACTTTCATATAGAATGGCAGATTGTCCCATAATGAGGAGTCTGTTACCATGTGTCTGTAAATACTCGATACATAGATTTATATCAATGTTACAAGCTTGTGACATCAAATTCAATACATGGTTTATATAATGAAATCTCTAAATCCAAATATACTAGGAGAGAGGCATAAGTCAGCATAAGTGGTAACTTCTGCTCGCCTCTTTTGGGGTGGTTACAACATGTCACAGCTCCATTAAACAGTGTGTCTTGACAGCACAGGACACCCAACTTGAGCCTCAACTGGGGCACACAGTCTCGCTGCCACAATAGACTGAATGATGACACAATCTCACATACCAGAGGTCCAGGCACCAGAAACCTTATAGTCATCTGCTTCAGGAATAGCCACAGCCTTGCAGCAACTGCTGCTCCTCTGACCTATAATTCCATGTCATGGGACCACAAGCATTATTTCATTCTCCGTGCTGAGTTCATAAACTCCATCTTTCCGGTTCCAAAAGAATTCACATAAAACATGTGATCCTTGATTTTTAGTTTTTTCATTTACACAGAGCCCGGTGTGATGATGAGCGCCATGCATGTGTTTGTGTGCCGAGGTTGAGGCATGATTGGACGCGGTCTGAAACCTGCTGATTGTGCTGGCATGTCTGCGTCCCGTTCATCACCGCAGCAGTGAGCTCCGCTCAGGAGAACAGCAGGGTCTTTCTTTAGGTGGAGGATTGAATCAGTGATGACAGTCTCATGACCTCTTCCTCTGTACACAACCCCACTGTGCCTCAGTCACACACACACACACACACACACACACACACACACACACACACACACACACACACACACACATACACACACACACATACAAGGGTGAACGTTAAACCTACACACCAGGTTAAAAAATCATACATATCATAATGTGCTCTGAAGTCAACAATTTTTTCGATAAAATAAATAAAAACAACAAAAAATTAGAAAAAGTAAAGTAAAATTGACAACTTGTATTGTGTACAGGTGATCTGATCTTATAAACCACTGTATATATGATATAACCAATATCACTTAAGCCAGTGGTTCTCAAAGTGGAGTCCCTAGAAAAAGGGGAATTGATTATTTTTACTATAAATCAAGGTGAGGTGACTTTATTGATACCCAGAAGGGTAGATTTGGTTGCAGGTAAAAAAGTGCAGGCTCACAACACACAAAACAATGGCAAAAAATGACATAGCAGAAGACAACAGGATAAAACAACAAACAAACAAACAAACACTATAAATGGGCTACTAAAATAACAGATTATATGATGACTACTTCATAGTTTTCATAGACTTTATGTAATACTAACATACGAACATATAAAAGCAAAAATCTTATCCCTGGGACAAAATCTGATCAAATGAAGGTCTTTAGGAAATGTCTTGTCCTGTCATACCTGTTTGTTTCTAGTTTAGCAACACTAGGCAAAAGTAGCTTTAAGCTACTGCACTTCACCATTGTAGTTTAGGATTGTCTCTTCTTGCGCACCTGCACTTTGATGTTGTTGTACATGTAAAACGCATAGGATAGTGAGAAACGCAATTTCGATTCCTTTGTATTTCAAGTACATGTGAAGAAATTGACAATAAAATTGACTTTGACTTTAGTGTTATTTGAAGGTTTTTTGTTGTGAAAATGTTTGAGAACCACTATCACCTAGTTACACCTTCTGATTATTACTAGAACAAGAAGCATCAGCTGTTTCACGTGTTTTCAGAGGCTACATGACACATTTGTACGTGCCGAACAGGTACAGGCACCAGCACTTTTCTTTCACTTCCAGTACTTGTCAGCGTGGGGCGGCGAGGTGCGGGAAGGTGATGTCGTAAAGCTGAGTGTCGTAAACCAGGTGCGGATAAGGGGAGGTGAAGGGGAGGGAGATGGTGGTGTTGGAGGGGGGGGGAGAGGGGTGAGAGAGGAGGTGACTCTCCGGCAGCATTTAGACACAACGAAAGGATCATGGCGGATGGCCCCAGGTGTAAGCGCAGAAAGCAGGCGAACCCGCGGAGGAACAACGGTGAGTAAAAAAAACTACTTCCGACGGCCGAGCTTTTCCTTTCGGCGGAGACGGCCGCTGTTTCCCCGGTAATTTCGCTGAAAACTTTGGCAGCGCAGAAGTCCGGTTTTTCTCAGTAACAGAAAGTGTTGGGAAGTAGCAAGTGAGCGCTGTATTCCAGCCTATGTGGTGTACCGTTATACCTGGGTTGCGTCTCTCCCTCCGCCTAGCGGTCCGCTGCACCGGGGACCGTTATTCGCACCTCACCCCTGTAATGACCGAGACCGGCTTTTGTCTCCACTTTTATTTATTTAAACACACTTCGCACACCCCTCGCCCGTTCATTTACCCACGTTATGTCGAGTTTTGAACCTGTTTCTGCGGGGAAACAGTCTCCCTGATTGTTATTACGGCGCTCGTTAGGCTGATTTTGACTGTTTCTTGTTTAAAAAAATATTACACACACATATTGAAAAACGTCGTTAACATCTTTGTTCGTCAAATGGGCCGGGGGGGGAATAAATGTTTCGTTTTGTTCTTTCTTTTGAGGACTCATAGCAGGTAGCGACAGGACACTGTTGCTGCTCCGAGGCGGAAAAAACGCGTTTTTACCTCATTTAATCTTACCTGTTATATTCTTTACACCATCTGCTTTATATCATCTGTTTAATCCCCCGAAAAAGAAAAAAACGGAGAAAAGACGTTAAATCGCTCTTGTTGAGTTGTCTGTTACGTTTTGAGCAGTTCTCCCCTTTTTCTTCTTCTTCTCCCTCATCCTCCAACTTATTTCGATGTTTTACGTGTGCGCGGTCGCTCATGTGATGATTTTAGAGTTTTTTCTGTTCTTTTCTTTTGACGCTGAAGTAAGAGGGGAACGGCCCGGTGTAGCATAGATGATGGGGTGGCCGAGGTTCCGGAGGGATCTCTCAGGCGCTGTTTGTGTGAGCGGCCCATATAAGGACAGCGGATCCTCTCCACTCGCCCGCTGGAGGATCGCGGACGAGACGCGCGGGCGAACCTCTGAACGCACGCGGCGGTTTTTTTTCCTCTTTCTTATCCCCTTATTCACTTATTGTCGGTTCCACCGGCGAAAAACCGGGAGCCGCAGCAGCAGCCACGCGTTCCGTTCTGTAATTTCAGTCCGGTGAGCTCCGCAGAAGGGTTTCTCTGCCGCTTTTTCAAGTGAAAAATAACGTTAAACGGTCACAGAGTCGCGCGTTCGGTTCCCTTTTCTGGTGTGGATACTTTTCTTTCCTTTTCCTCCTTCCTGTTTGTATAACAAGTGTAAATGTAATGGTGATTTTTCCCCCTGGTCTTATGTTCCGTTTTATGTTCTCTTGTTGCTACGTTTTCTTTGAAGCTGTACGCTATTATTTGTATTGTTTTTTAATTGAGAAAGGTTTGTTTGTTTTATCCGACAACGTGTTGTTTTACATCAACTGATATTCTACGTATTGTGTGACGCATGAAATGTATTTTATTTTAGTCCAAAACGAACCTGCATTATTAGTATTTGTGATGAAGAAGAGGCAGAGGCGATATGGCTGTGCTGTAAAATGCAAACAAACGGTGTTTTCTGTTGTCTTGTGAATTTTTGTCGGGATACTGTGGATGAGAGATTTTTTTGATGGCTGCTCTCGCTGTTTTCCACTGTCAGTTAGGTTTGTTATGGGGCGTGTTCAACTATGTATTTCGTCCCTGGAGCTTGTGTGTAAATATGTGGACACACCTTAGATAACGGTCCCGCTGTCAAGTTGTGGAGATTTTGTTGGCCTGTGTGAGAAAAGGGAGCCTTCACTTGTCATGTGGTCCATTTTCTTCTTCTTCATCATCATCTTCTTCTTCTTCTTCTTCTTCTTCTTCTTCTTCTTCTTCTTCTTCTTCTTCTTCTTCTTCTTCCTTTAGCGTGAAAGGGTTTTAGTTAACCCTTTATCAGCAATGGCACACAGGCCTATTGATATTTAAAGTCACATCCCTGTAACCAAACAGATGTGTTGCTTATTACTTTGCCTCATTTACATTTGCTTCAAAGAGCCATCATTTAAGCCTTTTAAGTGCTCACTTCCTTGAACCTTGTGACAAGGCTGCTGATCTGTCATGTAAATTAACATCTCTGTTTCTCTCTTTCTTTCTTACTTTCTTCATTTATTATTTTTATTATTATTATTTTTTAAGTTAGACCAGAGGCTGGTGCTGCATATCCTCATAGTTATAGGTTTAGAGTCGCAGCAATTAGTCGATTAATTTAATCAAGTGCCAACATTTCAAATAATGCATCAATAATTTGAGTAATTTTTATAGAGCAATCAACTAATTGATTAATCAAGGAATTGATCATTTAAATAATAGTAGTTGCAGCCCTACTTGTTGGTGTTTTAATATCGGCTTCCCCACATGATGAAAAACTTTCAAAAGCCTCGGCCCCTTATTATTAAGCAAGCCATAACGGAGTGTTGCCCAGCTTGTTATGGTCAGCGGCTTGGCCGGTTCTCCGGCTGGCAGGGGGAGCGGAGATCAAGGTGAGCTCCATTCCCTGCTGTAAACAGAGAGGTGTTAACAGCCTGCAGGATGACAGGTGTTTGCAATCGGTGGGATACTACGGCTTCCTTTGTCGCTCCTCTCTGCAGTCAGCTCCCCTCAGGAATAGCAGCCATTCCCCTGCAATGGTAATTTAACACAGCAATTTGGGAATAGAGGAATGTGCCCGGTATTAACATTCTTTGCAAAAATAAACAGAGCTGGTGCTGGGACAGCTTTGTGCCCATGCTGGAGAACCATGCTTTCAGGACAGTGTCATGAAGAGACTCTGAAATTAGCAGTGACTTCTATTTATTTCTATTCACTCCCTACCGTGTCTCTCCCTGCCACTTTCTCATACACACACTCACTTGCACCTTGAAGAATCATCCATCAAATAAGGAAAATAAGGCTGTGGGCTCAGCACTTGGCGACAACTCATGTGATGCTGAGGACAGTCATATTTATTGGCTTGGTAAAACTATACTTAAACTATACTTAGTGTCCTGGACTCACTCACCCCACCCAGAAACTATTGAACACAACCACATGCTGTAAGTCAGTTCTAACTGCAGCTTTTTTAGGGATGTTTGGGCTTATAATAAAGGCTTCGGAGGAGGTGGGGATTGGTTCTGCAGCTCCTGGTGCCACTCTGCTGTTTTAAAAGACATCTGTTTACATTTAAAAGGTCCACCCCTGTTGTGTGAAGGGAGACCAGAGGAGGAAATTTTTCATTTATCTCACTGCTTTCCACCAACTTCCTCAGCAGCTTCATTTGAAAGTGCCAAGTAAGAAGAAAATCCCTCCCTCCTCCTCCTCCTCCTCCTCCTCCTCCTCCTCCTCCTCTGCTCTCTCTCTCTCTCTCTCTTTCTCTCTCTCTCTGTCTCTTCCCTCTCACTCCTCCCATCCAGAGCTCGTCTTTTATTCTGGGGGTTAAGACACAGTAGCCAGGGGTGCTGTTGATTGCCCCCTGACCTAGGCACCCATGCGTGCCTAGAGTATGACTTCACTTTCCCCCCCCCTTGTGCCATTGTGAAGCTTCCAGCATGTCCAATTGTGTTTGTGTTTAAGTCTGTTCAATGAAAGGGAAGGAGAGGGGAGGGAGCGAAGGGGAGTTTTGGGAGCCCTCAGCTTTTGCTGCACTCCCTCCTTCTGCCCGTCCATTCCTCACTGACCCCTTAAACTGTGGACTATATGTTCCCCATGGAGCAGAGGGGACGGGGGATGGAGTGAGTTGGTGAGAAGTTGCTGAGATGTGACCACTGATTTTTACAACAGGTGACAACTGAAGGACTGGTGCTGGCAGATAAACAGCATGACAACACATGGCAACTATCTTGTATGTAGACTTTAGGTCCAATATCAGTAGTATGTTCAGTAGTATGTTCAGGATTTTTCCTGGCTCAGAACGGCCTATGTGGGCGGGGTGGTGGTGGTATTGTGGGTGTCAGTATAGCATAATATGGTACAAATCTTTAGTTCTTTGGCATTTTTACACCCAATGTATGTATATTGTGTATACCACAAATGTGTTTTACTGTAACTTAAGTTGACTATTTCAGCTTTTTAGCTTCATATTTCAGCACCTTGGCATTCTTCCACCCGAACTGTGGAACGAAGATGTCTGTTAACATAAAATCAATAAATAAAAATTTTTGAGCCAGTAGAAGGTAAAACTTACAGTCCTCCCAATTATTGGAGGGGATCCAGTGTAACCAGTGTAGTCTATTATTTATGTTTCTTTCACTCACATAGTTTGTCATTTGGGCTTCATCCATCCATCCATCCATTGTCTATCCCGCTTATTCCCTTTCGGGGTCGCAGGGGTCTGCTGGAGCCTATCCCAGCGCGTTAAGGCGAGAGGCAGGGATACACCCCAGATGGTCGCCAGCCAATCGTGGGGCACATTTGGGCTTCATTTCCTTACTAATGCTTTTTTCTCTGTTTTTTGTGTTTTGTTATTTCAGTGCATTCACATTTTAGCTTTTTCACCATTTTTCCACTGTATGACTCCAGGTCATTCAGGTCGCCAATTATATCTGCACAATGAACACTGTAGTCAAACCTCTGAAAATGCTGGGTACACAGGGTATCTCACTTGCAAGAGCAGGTACCATATATCAAGATTAAGATATTAAACAGGCAGTGTTAATTTAAATCCATGTCTTTGCTGCATATAATCACCTCTGTTCTATCAAAATAAAGCCCCCCCAAAATATGACAGGAACATGTCTCTGGGTGTAAGATGTATGTAGGTGTTTTTCCTCTATGCCACTAAATTAAACCCTGATTCACAAAAGTGGTAAGAAACAAGATTCCCTCAGTATGTTTACATGACACTTGACAAAATAACAGATATTGCCTTAATCTGAATATAACTGGAGAAGTGAAGTGTATGTAGACATATTACTCTGATATAAATCAGTAGTTCTCTAACTTCGATACCTAGATAATGTGACTGGATTTCGGTTTTCTCCAGCATGTATACGTGTTAATCAAAATGAAACTAGACAACGCCTGTGTGTATGCTCCACACACACCTCTGGCTGGCGTATGACCCCGGAACAAAATACCCAAGAAAGCTGATCATAGACGAAGAATACAATCACAATAACAGCTGCACCTTAAGTGCACGATTATCCATCTTGTTGTTCAAAAATGCTGGAGTCGTACTGTCCCACAGTTGTTTGTTTCATAACTTGATGACATAACAGGTCAACTGGAAAAGGGGGCGTGTTAACCATGGATGTGTTATGAGACCTGGATACCAGACTGAAAAATGGCTAACGTTTATTTCAAGCGAGTTGCTCGCCCCCTAGGGTGATGATAATGTTCACATTGAAAAAAATAAGAGAAAAATAAATTAATTAAAAAAATAAGGTGGGACTTTTTGTTGCAGAACCATGAGTGGCCTCTAGGAAAAATCTGTGTGTTGTATCTAATTCGTATTATACATCCATGGCATTAATTTATTGAAACACATTGCCCCCTAGTGTTGTGGGGTAGGACACGTTCTTTTCATTAACTCCATTTTCTCTGTTGCATGTAAACCGCAACAAGGACAAAAGCTCAATCAGATGCCAAAACTAAATTTGACTTTATTAAGGTGTGCATGTAAAAGCACTGGCTGGTTAGGAAAATAATTAGCTTCTCTGGCGGGTGGTGCAGGAGTCAAAACATTATGTCAAGAGTAAGCTTGTAGTTGTGATCTGTCATTTTTAATATTTACACCTGAAATAAAATTGCTTTCATTTCATGAGAAATCACAGGAAGGCCTCTCTTCCATTAGTGTGAGCTTCACAGTGATGGATTCAGGTCCAGTCAAAACAATGCAGTGCAGCCACATGTGTAAGATATTGTGGCTGTGGATGAGTGGGGAGTTGACTGCTGGAAGTCAAAGATGTTGTGTTGAAGTTTATGTTCTGCTTGTTCAAGTTGTTTGAGATACTGCTATTAAACATATTCAAAGATGATTTGAGCTGTTATTTTTATTCTGAGTTCTTATCATTTTGGCATTATAATTTTCCTTTGGCACTGGTTAAAACCGCTTTTCGGGGTGACACAATTTCCTCTATACAGGAAAATCCCTGCTGTTGATCTTGGGACGAAGCCTACATAAGAAAAAATAATCCATAGAGAAGTTTTGATCCCATACAGGTAAAGTTTATAATCAGACGATTTTTATTAACCTCCTGGAAGTAAGTTTTGATTCCTGTCCTCAATATGTCCATCAGGATGGGAAAAGGCCTGTCCTCATCCTGACCATGCCGGGGAATTAAAATGATGTGATGTACGACCACACTCCCACCTCTGTTAAGGCAGCTTAATGATTAGCTTCTCCCATGGAGGCTGAGAGCATTAGCCTATAAAAAGGTGCTCTCTCTTGGTAAAGAACGAGTTTTAAACCCAGAGTCAGTTTCAGTAACCCCCTTAACTGCGCTTGGATGTGCTTTATTGGGGTTTGTGTAGCTGAATGCTTAAGTGAACCATTGTGTGTTCAAGCTTTAGTGAGAAAGCCTGAGGAGAAAGAGCCTAGTTACCTTTGCAGTTTGCCTGCTCTACCTCATACACTTTCAGTGGCAGAAGAAAAGGCCCATTCAGCGGCCCGGCATGGGGAGAGGGAGCCCTTTTCACACTCAGCTTGTGGGAAACTTCTCCTCCATACTGTGCATGCCATTTGCATATGACCCATTCTTTTCCCAAAGGTCCCCGCAAGGGAGGAATCCGTGGAACGTTTACAGAATTCATCAAATCCCTCTCTCACAGGGCCCTCAGGCCCTCAAGGGCCTGCGTTGCAGCACTCTGTTTGACATTTTTTTCTCAGAAAATGTAGCTTATGTCGGTATCACGCTCGCTCACCTTAATGTTAACGCCGCTGCATCCATGTGGCATTCCTGTCCTGCGTATATGTTAAAGTGCAGATGTTTGCTACCCAGTGTTGTTGTTTTTAATGTCAGGATGAAGGCTTAATTTGGCACAGCAGGCAGGAGTTTCCCCCCCGAATCCACAGCGTGGGCAATGAGGGGTCCATCTGCAGGATGGAATTGGACAATGTAACGGGGGGGGCCACGGGCCTCCCTAACTAATGATGACGCAGCCGTCCGCAGATTGGCAACACTGTCCCTGAAAAGATAGAAGTATCCTAGTTTTTGAGTTTTGGAGGAGGGGGAGTGGGGGCGATAGGGATAGTTTGGGGGGGGTTGGCACATGGATGAGGCAGTGGGAGCTTGTAGCAATGCATCAGCTCAGTGAACTGAACAAAAACATAACCGTTGCTCCAGATCAAAATGCGGAATCCCCAGGAAAGAGCAACCTGGGCTTCATCTTCTTCTTCTTCTCGTTTATTAGGTACAGAAGTGACCACCGCAGCTTCCTTTTCATACTGCCAAAGTTGTCTCGCACAGCCTTAAATGCTTATATTGAAACAGAATGTGGGCCTCGCAGGTATTCGCCGCAATGCAGCCAAGGGAGGAGAGCTCAGTTAAGTGTATCATGTAAGCTAACTGAGCAGAACAGCCTCTGTCGCCATTCTTCCTCTCTTGTCTGGACTCTAAATCGGTGAGTCGTTGGCAGACAGGTGTGTTTGCAGCCTCTCCTCTTTTCTTTCTCACTCCTCCCCACAGGTGTAGGGGTAAGAGATCATATTCTCCAGCTCTGTGTATACTTGAGAGAGTGATTACATCTAAATTGCTGACCTTGCTGAAGTAAATATTGTGTACGCTGTTCCCAGTGCTGCCTGTTGATGTGTGCGTTTAATCATGTAATCATGTATTTGGTTCGCTGTTCTTCAGGCCCACAGTGAGTCCCTTTGGGGTCCCCCCCCCATCATCATCACCACCACCGCCTCCTTCTTCTTTCTCTTCCCGCCCATCCATCTCCTCCCCTACTTGTGGTCCTCAGTGAAGTGTTTAATGAAAAAGACTGGATGGACACAATATGCAGAAGAAGGGCCCGCTCAGGGGCTGTTACACCAGCTTCTGTTTGTGGCAGAAACTCAACAGGACAAACCTCTGCTGTGGTGTCACTGCCGACCACCTGACTGTCAGTTTGTCCACTTACTTTTTTTTATCATCTGTCTGATCAGAGATGTTGGATGGCTGGTCCCTTCCAAATGTGCTTGACCTTATTATAGTTCCACAGTGTCTTTGTCTACAAGGATGAAATTAGATGACATTAGATGAGGAGTAATCCGCTGCTGATGTATTGTGCGTTGAACATAGTGGAGTGGCTGGCTTTCTGCCAGCATGTTATGATGACCATATTGATTTTCCTCTCCGTAGCACACAGAACCTATAATGGCCCTCCTGAGGGGGTACGCGTTCATATTCACACAATGATTGTAGTCGCGATGTCCCGAGGGCCTCTGTGACTGGGCCCCCTCTGTCTCCCAATCCGGTGCACTGAGCTAGCCAGGGCTAACTTAGTGCTGTGACAACTCAGGCAAAAAAAAAAAACCTTAGTCACCCTGTTTTTTAGTCACAGAGAGGGCCGGCTGCTATGCTGAATGTCAACGTGGATAAACATCCACACAGGATTAATGAGAGGAGAATGGCCGGCCTCAAAACAGAGGGAGGGCCAGAATAGAGCAAGCCGTGGAGCATCTACATCGCCCCATTTAACCCATGAGCATTTTGCTGAGCTCCCTAGGACCCCACTTATGTGAAGGAGGCAGCCTCAGTTACACTCTATGCAATCTGTCTTTGTGGAAAAAGATACAAAGCAGGATGGAAAAAGAGAGACAAGCACCATAGTAATAATATTTTATGCAGCCCAGACTAAATTAATACTTAAGGTAATTGTTCATATTTTCTTAAGACGCAAGTGTCTTAGTTTTTGTACAGTTGTGTCTTTCTTGGAGCATGGTGACATCAAGTTTCTCCCTGAGAGGCTCTGGTCCCTGTTTGGGTTTTATTTGTCATTGCTCTTTCTGCTGTTCCTAAATCATTTTCCAGCACATCCTGTAGCTAATGCTACGTCTAGTATGTTAAGATTTAGACTTGAGTTAGAGTTAGAGTTTATACTGAACAGCAGATCCTGCCTCCTCAAGCTGCAGGTCACATGACCTGTGCATTATGAACAACAAGGAGTGCACTGACCAGAGTCGGTTCAAACCCAGTTCCTGTGAGCAGATAGGAAGTAGGGCGGAAAAGAGTTTTGATGTCCAATACTGCATCAGTTGGTACACCATACAGAATTGATTCATCCATTTTTTATGTTAAAACCAGAGGTATGTATTGTGTTTAGTTTCTAGATCCAATATTTCTCTAACAGTACAATTTATGTTTTGCTCCAAGCCACTCACCTCTAGTGAATGTATTATAATTGAATGAGAGAAAGTGTCTTGACTATCTGTGGTCAAGATTTTGATTTGAGTTACAATTAAGAGTTAGAAAAGTTAGCTTAGGGTTAGTAGATTTGGACTTTTAGTTAGAATTAGAAGAGTTAGAGTTAGAGTAAGAAGAATAAGGCTTAGGGATGTGTTCCTGCTCTTGCTGTACAACTTGTAGGCATTGTATATCACAAGCACTAGTGACTCACAATCTAAGGCCATCAAAAGCAAAGTACACAGTGTCTGTATGACTCATGTCTACTCTGGGAACTGGAATTCAGCCAGCGACCCTTGACCTTTCCTCAGCCCACCTGTCCTCAGCTTGCCGCCACCAATGTTCAGGTGTTTACAGTAAAAACATGCCAGGGCCTCCCTGAGCACGTTCCATAAATATGTAGAGGGTGTAATAGGTGTAAAGGGCAGTGCAGGGAGGAGAGCAGATACCTCGGATCTCCACACATCTCTCTTCGTATTGGTGCTAACAGGGCCCTACCCTCTATCATTACACTGGCACCTGCACTTTCACCTGCAAGTCAATGAAGCGTGGCCTTTAATTGATCATGTTTGGAGTTGTACAACACTATTAATTAGCACTCACTCATCACTTGTTTGTTTGTTTTTTCCAACCCATCATTAATCGTATAATCTGCTGCCTGCCAGTGCATTTGCAACACCACCGCCACAGGGCACTCACCTTTGCTTTCCCTCAATGACCCCCCTAATTCTTTTTCTCATAAATTGTCTCTTTGGCTTGATCTTGGGTCCTATGTATTCTTTCTCACTCTATCATTCCTCTCTCTCTCTCCGCTAGCTGCCGCGGCTCTAATTCTCCAACAGCCAGCAGGTGCAGTAAGCATGCAGCAACTCAGCTATACAGCACTCAAATATTGCACCTGACAAAAGTATGAGAGCCAGCAATGGAGCCAGAGTGAGGGAGGGGAGGCAGAGATTGAAAGTTTCCTCTGGCGGGAGAACAGGGTGTGGCTCACAGTCAAATACCGGCCTTCTCAAAAAGGACATGTTCAGAATAGAGAGAGAAAATGTGAGGGCAGTGGGGAAAAGAGGAATGCAAGTGTTTTACTGTGAGAGTGCATTGCCCTTTTTTTCTGAAGTCCGGGCTGCTCGTCAATGCCAAATTTTCAATAAACCCCTTTCATGTAAATTTTCTAGCAAATGGATCTTTTTGAAACATGGGGCTGGCTCTTAAGTGACTGGTTAAGCAGAAACCGGAGTTTGTAAGAAGGCAGCGTTATCTTTGCTGTAATTAGGATGTAAGAGCTTGGAACAATGTTAATTGTGCTGTAAAAGCAAATGAAGAGGTCAGGAAAGAAATTATATGCACACTTTTATAATCATCGTCAGTAATGAACCAGCACTTGGAATAAATGAACCCATAAATCAGCCCTGATCTATGAGCGGTAAGGAACATGACTAAAATGGAATCCTTGCTGTCTCTTTAGCACCTTTTATACAGGATAGAAAACCCACTAACATCCACTAACATGGGAGCAGGTACCATCTCCTGCATTAATCACATATATTGATCACCTCCACTTTCAATTGACCACCATATAAACATGACTCCAGGGTGGATACACTCATTTTAAATATTTTATCCCCTTTTCTTGTTTCATACTATGAGAAGAACATCTGGAAATGCATCGTCTCCACCTTTGTTATATAGCATTAGCATGCTAGGCCAACAGTCTATCAGCTGTCTTTCACAGTACATAAACACTGTATATCCACCTGTCACCACCTGTTAAATCAGAAATAATACAGCTGCACCTTATTTTTATTCAGTCTAACAAAATGGGCCTTACATGAGAATATAACACAAAGGCAAATTCACTGGGAACAAAGGTAATTGCCTATTTTTAGCAGGTTTACCTGCATCCAAAAAACCTGCATACACATGCTTATTTTGGTGTAAAAAGGTTATTTGTCATTTAATGCTCAGACACACATCCTGTCTCATCAGAAGCTATCGATCACCCTCTCAGGGCGAAGGTTACTTTGTCATTTTCTCTTGCCTCGATGTGAACAAAACCAGGAAGTGTGCAAGAGATTACGGCCCAGGATGCAACCTGAAAGCCCTTTATCTCTGTAAAAACAAGAGGCTTCCTGCGGCCCTGCTCCCTTCCAGGCCCCCCCACCTCGTCCTCCTTCACCCGCCCGGCTCCCAGCACCTGTGGCAGCCTATTTAAGGCTCCTCATCAGGGGCTGTGGGGACCATGAACCGGGCAGAAAACATGAAAGCTCAGAATAAGAATTAGACCTATTTAAGATGTAAACCAGGCTACTACAACCGAGAGTAAGGAAAAAACACCATTTCTTTTCAGAAGCATTCAAAAGATTTGGCCAGTGCCGCTGATCACTTCTGACCTGCACGTACAGAGCAAAAAGGGATGGGACACAGTTAGGGAATAAATAGCCTGCTGCTTTTCACCTGTCATGTGTCATTCTCATGACTTAAACTCATCACGTTTATGAGCCTTGTCTCGTACATCTGTGGCTCAGCAGTGAAGATTCCACATTTCATCAGGGATTTTTGATGAGTAAGCCCCGAACAAAACATCTCCATCTCCAGTGTTGCGTCTAGCCTTAGAAAATGCTCCCTGGCTCCTTTTGATTTGCATCCACAGCTGGTGAGGGTAGTATGTCTTGACAGTAGCCCGCGTTGAATTTCAATGACCCCCCCCCCACCACCCACCCAAACCCCACCTCGCCAGTCTTATTATGCCATCGCTGCTAACCGGCTCCTATTCACTGCAGTGTCCTGACTTCCCAGAGGGACCAAGATAAACAAGGGCTATTCAGCCACTGAAAAAGCCCAGTCCCTGCCAGCCCTGGTCTCTCCTTGTTTCGGTGCCAGGCTGCAGCGCGCTTCGCTCGGCCACGACGCCAGCAGCTGTGGGCGCCATGCCATCGATTCTTCTGCCCCACACAGCACACTTTTAGAGGGATTAAACTTCGACTTTGCTGTGATGACTGATAAATGGCCGCCACTAACGCGACATGTAAATGATGAGGATGGCCAGAACAGTGCAGGACATCGCTGCGTGTTTCTCTTCTAATAGGCGCTGTGTGTATGTGTGTGTGTGTGTGTGTGTGTGTGTGTGTGTGTGTGTGTGTGTGTGTGTGTGTGTGTGTGTGAAAGGGAGAGAGAGGGAGCAGTTATCTGTAGGTGTGGTGTGATGTTAGTTGCAGGCCAAGATGACTTCCTGTTGTTATAGTCCATCAGGGAGATCAGGGGTGGGGGATGCTCCCGTGAGATTACCCCGTGAGAGTCACATGGTCTGCAATGCATTTAAAGGCCATGCTTTTTTTTTTGCGTGTGTGTGCGCGCGTGTGTGTGCCTCAGTGTGTTAAGTGAGCATTTCTGACCTCCACCTGAATCCTGACCTGCGCTTGAACTGTTTCTTCCTATTCTTTTTTGTTTCAGATTTTGTCCTGTCCCTCCATCCTTCCTCCTAATCTGCAGATCTCAGATCTCAGAGGAAAACCACACTTCTCCCTGGGGTGCCTGGCTGGCTCTCTCTATATCTCTCCCAGCCAGATGTTTAAAAGCTATCTGTTTGTTTACTTAGCGGATTGATTGATGCCTACCATAAATCTGTGCCTGTACGCTGGATGCCACATACCTCTGCATCAAATATATTAAAAGGATTATCATGTATAAATTAAGCAGTTTAATTGCATCAGCAGTTGTCCACGTTGTCAGACATCAGTATAATCACTGGTAACTGAAGACCATTCGTACACAAGACGGACACTGTCTCTGATACTGTAATAGTCCTCCCGTCCAGCCCACCTCCATCACTGCCTGACTCACCGGTTGTTTTAAAGCAGTGCCCTTCTAATCGAATGGCTGACTGATAAATCTATTGAATCAGGATGATTGTCCAACCAGGGTGTGGCAGTGACACAGCGTCTAGACGGGTTGAGAGGTGAGCAGACAGTTCCTGACGTGATTCAGTTCTGGAGGAATCTCACCTCTGAATCTTCTGCTCTGCTGACGTGGAACAGCATTTTAACCAGATCTGTTTCACCTGAGCGTCCAAGGGTCAAGTCCTCAACAGGACAGGGAGAGTTATCCAGGCAATGCGGATTGTTATGGATACACACTGTGATTCTAAAGTACAGAAATAACATTAGAGTTGATTGAAGCGTGCATTATGGTAACAAGGTAGCCGGCTTATATTTAGGTCAGGCTTTATCTAGCACTCTTCTTAGGGAAAGGGCAGAGACCCAGGGCTGAATTCCACCTAATAATTGTATTGCCTTGTGACATATAACATTGATGTAAAGCTGGTTATTGTTGATGATGAGTCTATTGAATCCAGGCATGCTCTTTCCCTTGTCCTTGGGGAGATTATCCCCCCAGGCAGGGCTGGCTGTATTTTTATTAAAACCCAGGTTTAAATGGACCAGGTCCTCCAATGGACAAGCAGATTAACCAACTAATAAAGCATACATTACAATATATAGAAAAAGCCCCCCCGCCCCCTTTCAGAAAAAAATATGGAGGATTATTGTCTGTCTGCACATCTCCATGGCTGTGGAGAGGGGATTAGGGTCTTGGTCCAGACAGATTGGATTTAATGTGTGTGGAAGACTAAATGATTGCTGTAGTACAAAGCCCTTATGTATGTACAGGGTGATCTCTGCTCTCCGGCTGAGACACCATAACATCCTGTCGTGTTTCTGGATCTGTTTCCTTCATTACATTTGTGGGTTGGTTGAGATGGTGGTGCGATGTGACACAAACCGTGTGACATATCTACCATCTATATTTCTGCTTTACTCTTCAGTCACAGATATTGTGATATTGATCAATTGTCTCTCAATGTTGCATCATGGGTTGTTACCCTGTGATTCCCACCACTTACCCAGAATGCATGTTCTCATGTGACAGTTTATGTTGTGTTTTGAATTTCGGTGAGTGTCAGCAAAGACATGAACTGTACCTGCTCTTCTGTTCCAGGTCAAATTTAATCTTTTGCATCAAAAGAATCTGCATCATCTTCATATTAGCATCAAATTCTCAAATTGTGCCTTTGTCTGTTTGTATACCTTGAAACCATTTTTAAACTGAGTCTGACATTTCAAACATTAGATCACTGTGGTCACAGTCAAAGAAGGGAGGATGCAGGCAAACATTCACGCACACTAGTCTCTTAACTTACAATCAACAATTTCATAGTCTGCAGCATGCTTCACACTGAGAAATTAAGCCCAGTCTGGCATACATATCGTTCACTCTGGCATCTGACATGACTCCATTGCAGTCTGACGCACTATTGAATTGACCAATTACAAGATAACACACAAGAATAAAGCTCCTTCAAAAGGCAAGGCCAGTTTATTTGCATTCTAAAATAGAATAAGAGATAATATAGGAGAGTATGAGTTAAAGTGCAGTGTGAGTTATTAATCAAAAGCCCCAGATTTGATTTAATAAAAGGCAAACGGAAAAGTCTTCAGGCTTGATTTTAAAAAAAAGAGTCTGAAAGTCACAGCAAAGCTAAAGAAACACACTTCAAATAAATCAGTAATCAGTTTGTTTGGGTTTTTTTTG
Organism: Eupleurogrammus muticus; assembly: GCA_036785175.1. Taxonomy (NCBI): domain Eukaryota; kingdom Metazoa; phylum Chordata; class Actinopteri; order Scombriformes; family Trichiuridae; genus Eupleurogrammus; species Eupleurogrammus muticus. The sequence continues at coordinate 2,845,031 of JAYKQN010000016.1, read as the reverse complement.
GATGTAGCCGTCAGAAGAATATCAAGTAAACATTTCCCTCAAGACATTCCCGTCTTTGTTCCTAGTTTTTAGAACGCTCAGGAGGCTGCAGAACGAGAGGAAAAACTCCAGAGGAAAGTTTCTTGAACATTCTGTTACTGTGCTTCTTTTAAAACAAGGAGACAAGACACATCACATTGAACCATTTCACATACCTGATAACAAAATTAAATATGAAAAAATAAAATAAAGTGGTTAGTCCTTGTCCATCTTCTTTAACCGTGGCCTTAAGGAATGGAACTAGAGCTTTAAGGGACGAGATTTGCCATCTGGGAGTTTGACTGTACCTATAATCACTTAAAAGTGAAAACATGTGTAACGTCGTATCCCAAAGATGTGCTAGAGATAGCACTGGGTGTGTGTCCTTTACCTGTTTTAACATGTGGCCCGCACACACACACACACACACACACACACACACACACACACACACACACACACACACACACTGTTTATCCCCAAGGGCGACCAGCTAAAGGAGAGAGAGACCCTTAATCATGTCCCTGTCCCACATCCTTGTTATCAGCCACGATTAATGAGCTCTCCATTAATGAAAAAAAACAGGAGGTGTCAGAGAGGCAGAAGGGGGGAGGGTGTGTGTGTGTGTGTGTGTGTGTGTGTGTGTGTGTGTGTGTGAGTGAGAGAGGAGCTGATAGTAACAGTCCCCAAGTGACATCACCCTCGAAGGTAGATATGATAGTTGTCACAGCTTGCTTTTGTTAGGGATGACATGGTTTGTGTTTGTGTGCACACGTATGATTGTGTATATGTGTGTTTATCCATGTCCTCACACTCCATTCTGTGTTTTGATTGTTCAAAGCCAACCTCTTGGGTCTAATCTGTAATGTCTTTGTATATCTGTCTCCCTCTTTTGTATGGCAGCTATACGGTGGGGGTGGGGGATGGGGGGGGGGGGGGGGGCTAAGAAGAGCTTGATAAGACAGTGGAAGAGGAAGAGGAGGAGGAGAGTGCGGCAGGTGCAACGGACACCCAGCGCAATCACCAGCACTCTGCGAAAACAGCGTCAGGAAATCAAGGTTGTCTTGGCAACCTGGCACTATCGATTAAGCACGGCCATCTCAAAGCTCACATCAGAGTCTCAGTGGAAATGGTGCTGTGTTGGGTTTCAGGAGAAAGATGAGGGGGAGTGGGAGGAGGTGTTGATGTCGAGGTGTACAGTGAGCAGGGACAACAGGGAGGAGCAGATGAAGAGCGAGGCGATGGGCCTCGACTGTGTCTGTCCCGTCTAGATTTATGAAAGCACAATATTCCCCATCAAGTCATTTCCATGCATGCTTTGTCCTCTCTCACGCAGCACTCTGCCTCTATACGTGTTCGCCGGCACTGTTCCCCCACTGTTTCCAGGCCGTTTACTCCACATTGTGCAGTTTGATTTAAGGACCCGGCGCACACACGAAGAGTTTACTTTTCCGCCTCGACTCTTGGCTAGCAGGTTGAAGTGCAAACCTGGCTGCACAAAGTGATTTCACCACTGTTGTACAGAGTACTTGGACGGCGATGTTGCATAATCCCTGCACAGAAGTAATCAATAAACAGTATTGACTTGTTAGGAGTATTTATGGCTGATACTGCACTAATCTAGTATGTTTTATACAGGACACATCTCTTTCACACTCTTCCCTTCTTCCCCTGTCTTTCTTTGTCTCTCCTGACAGAAGGATCCCAAATCCCAAGCAGATATGTCCGCTCTCTCTCTCTCTCTCTCTATCTATCTATCTCTGTCTCTCTATCTCTCTTTCTATATTTTGTTATCTTTCTATTTGATTTGTAGTTTTCTGTCTATTTTGCTAATTATAAACTTTTTAAATTATAAACGAGTGTTAAATAGAGAAGCTGCAAAGAGAGAGAGAGAGATGAGATTTATCTCCCTACTGGAAAGACAACAGCACAAAACTCTCCCTGTCCCTGTCCCCTCCCTCTCTCCCTCCCTCCCTACCACCCCCCATGGTCAGTTGAACACAGAGAAGCCCTCTGTCCCTCCATCATGTGGGTTTTACAGCCTGTTTAACCCATTGCTATCTGCTGAGCCAGGCTCTATTTTGTTCAGAACACTGTTTCATTCTGTGAGCTCAGTATCTCACTTTTGCTAAGGTACTATACATGTTTTCCTGCTGGTAGTTACACAAGGAGATTGATACCCCCCCCATCCTCCTGTCTGTATGCTAAATATGACGCTACAGCCAGCATGCAGTCTGGAAACATGGGAAAAGAACAAGCCTCTGCAGCAGTAATAAAATCAGTCTACTGGCACTTTTGAAGCTCACTAATTTAATATGTTATATCTCATGTGTTTGATCTGTGCATAAAGCGGTTTAACATGGAGTTATGTGCAGGACTACTGTTTTCCGCCGGGTGCAGTGACTTCATGGTGTCTCAGCTGGTTGCCTACAGTGACAAATTTTCAGTCAACACTTTTCGACTGTGAATAATTGTGGCTGAAAAATCAACATTTATTCATGGTGGAAAATGCACTCTGTCCTAGTCACGGTCCACATAAATCATTCGTTTATTGAGCCAGTCCCGACCACTTTTACAGTGCATCATCATACAAATGAAAAGTAAACTTAAGCTGGTTCAGAATTAGCGAGTGTGGCCACCAAACATGTGTTTTCATTATTAACCAGTAATAGCAAGAGTCACTGATAACATGCAAAAGAAGGGTTGGAACAGTGAAATATTACTGAAATGAAACATAGATCCAGACAGTTAAATTGAACAGAAGTTGAACCAAGCGCAACCACATTGCACAAGGCCTTGTATAACATCTTCTAAGTCTGCACCGGGGCGCCTAACATCCCAGCTCCCCGCTCATCCCTCTTTATTCAGGGCTATTCTGGGCTGGACTAATGTGGCGACGGCGCTGCGTGCTGAGTGAGTCAGCGGTCATTAGGGCAGGCAGACAGCACTCTGCCGGAGGCCACAGGAGCCAGGCAGTCTAATGATGAGGCCAGCGGAGTGCCGGGGTCCTGAACGATCAGGATGTCCTATAGCTCCATTCAATTAGCCGCTGCAGGCCCCGCCCTGTGTCGCTGTGACTGAGTTGGTTTCATGCTCCAATGCAAGCAGGACTGGTTTCTGGTTGATGTCATGCCACCTGAGATTTTGCCTTCATTGCCTCTTCTGTCTGCCAGTGTGTATCGGTCAGTGTTATCTGAGTAACCATGGTGTAGCTCACTTCAGTCTTGAGAGAAAGAGAGGCTCAGCCACAACGCTCAGATCCAGTCATCCTCCCCTGGGAGAGGCTGAACAGGAATGTAAACATGGCAGCTAAATAAACTGCTGCGTGGGGTACACACACACACATACACGGAGAGAGGGAGGAGAAGGAGCTGAAAGAGAGCATGTGCAGATCAGTCAGAGAAAATGATTCTCATTACAGGTACAGGGTAAATCTTTGCAGTTTGAAGTGGAACATATTTCAGAATGAACTGCTCTGGATCAGGACGAATGCAATAAAAGATGATTCTCTTTGACCGTTCGCTGGCTGCGGCCAAAGTCAAAAGAATTTAACCTGGGAGGGGAGGTGACGTCCACTGTGTATCGAGGCTTACAAGGACAGCTCTGCATTCCTCTCCCTCCCCTCCTTTTAACACCTTATCTCAACTTCTCACTCTAAAATAAGATGCACTCACACCATGTCACATGGCACCAGCAATCACCCACAGCTCCTCAAATACTCCCCACACTTTGAAAGCTTGAAAGAGCAAGAGGCACTATTCTATTCTGTAGGTGGCGCCCAGTTGGGGTCACTGCACTTAAGACTTTTTCATGATAAGAACTTTAGGTAAGCTGCACTTTTTTTTTCCAAAGTCAGAATCGTATTGGAACCTATCTGGTGACTCTTCTTTGGAGTCATCGGTTAGTCCTAGAAACGTGTAATCCATACTAATGACTGGCATTAAGTTACATACTTGCAGTTGTGGAATTGCACTTTTTACTTCCACTTCACTACATTCTAGAGGGAAATATGGTACTTTCCACTTCACTGATAGAAAAACGTAGTTACTAGTTATGTTTTAGATCAAAGTCTTAGTTTACATCTAATAATACATTGACGAACTTAAATTTTTTATGGCATTTTTAAAGAAAAGTTTCCAAACCGCTTGGCTTGCCCCCTCTACAAAAAATCATGTCATATTTTTAGTAGTTCTATCAAAGATACATTTCCTCTCCGAATATACCCACACATGGTTTAAAAAAATAAGTGTTCAATGCCCATTTGAAGAATATAACCCAAATATATGAAGCAGAAATATGTTTCTTATTTCCTACCCAACATGTCATTTCAAGACTTAACTGTAATATATCAGTCCCAACCCACTTTTCTTGACACAAATACTTGACTTATTCAGCTAGTAATCCTTATACACTTTTACATTCTGGTATATCTACTTTTAGTTAAGTACACAATGTGAGTTCCTCTTCCACCACTGCAGGTTTGGTCTTTGCAGCACCTACCGATTTCTTTTCATTTGTTCCAGTGCAGGGAGAAAAGCATCTAGAACAGCACCTCTTCCCTGTCTGTGGCTTTTTTCAGGCTCCCATGACTCCGCCCCAGTATATACTAATCCTTCAGGCCTGTTTTGATGTGGTGATCTGACTGTTGAGCACAGGTGCTGCCAGCTGCCACCATGAGGCCTTTCTAGTCACCGTATAACTCGGGGCAGGTGGCTGCCATTACAGCTCCGACTGAGGTAGCAGCTTTGTAGCAGGCCCTAACCCGGAGCCTGTACCCCCACAGCGGCTATCGATGGATGGCTATTATTGAAACAGCCCTGGCACCATTCCACCGCCACCTGTCTCCCCCTGTCTGACTTCTCCCCAACATCACCAGCACTTTCTCTGAAGGCTCTGCGGCTTTAGATCCTTCTTTTCCAGGCCCTGCTCTTTCTTCTTTTTTTTCCCTCTCTCTTCCAGCACCTTTCATTTTCTCTTGAGGTGGATCAAAAGGAACAGGTCTGTGAAGGCGTATGGAACCAGACTCAGTGTCAACAAGTAGCTTTCTCTACAACTCCAAAGACCCTTTAGTTATGTTTTTTATGTGGCTACAAAAATCACTTTACAACTGCTAAAGACTATATTTCGCCTTCTTCCACTCAATCCAACTGCATACAGTACTGCGTCAGTTCTACCATTCACTAGCTTTATGAGTCCATGTTAATACTACAACTGCTTTACCTGATGTCTTCTTTGCATCCCTGTCTATGTCTCCTGCTGCCGACCCTTGTCTCCAATCCCTGCCTCCCAACACTTGGCCCCGAGCCAGAGGTGCTAAGCAGCATCTTAACCTGGTGTCTGAGCCCTGACTCATCCTTTATTCATTCCCATTAAAGGAGCATGAGAGTGTAGTCCTTGCCCCCCCCCCCGACACACACACACACACACACACCCCTCCTCCATTGAAAAGACAAACGGCCGCAGCGAGAGTGTATGTAGCCATTCTTCCACACGGAACTAATGGCCACGCCAGAATAAAAAATAAATGCTGGGTTCCTCTTGATGCTGTACATGATAGTCCGGTTTGCGACGAGGCAGTACACCACTGTAGGAGGACGGAGACAGTGCATGGATATAAATTATATTTCTATTCTCTGTCTTAACATTTCTTCAGCTCTGTAGGTCTCCACAATGCTTGCTTCTCAGCAGTTTCCCTGTTTATTAAATTGGCATAAAGCGATGGTAAAATCCTCAATTGAGGGAACTCACAGTCTTTCTTGAAATATTTATAGGCACAAAAACAGGAGTGTGCATAGAGTATCCTCATAAATACCACGCTGCCATCACTCTTTGGCAAAATCTTCCTTAAATAGGCCTGTAGGCTTTCTTATATAGTACTTAATGTAGACTCCACACACACACACACACACACACACACACACACACACACAGGCAAACAATATCAGCGATTCCCACCTTTACAACCTTGTTTCCCTGTGAAGAGTCTATTTGAAAAAAGGAGAGATAAAGAGAGGAGCGCAGCAGACGATAGGAGGAGAGGAGTGAGATAAAGGTTAAGAATGGAGATGGAAATGGAGAAAAGTGCTATGCCAGCTACTTCGTCCAGGAGACGGACAGGAGTGAGCATTTCTGCCCCGCTGGTGGAATTTAGAGAGCAGGGAGCGTGTGTGTGAGTGTGTACAGTGGAAGGAAGGGCAGGTAAATTTAATATCAGCATATCGCATGGACTGTCACCCTTGGCTTATCTCTCTTTTAACCCTCACTGGACTGAATGCAGCAATTCAATCTAGTAGCTTTAAATCAATGGTGTTAAAAGTGGGGTCCAGGGACCCCGAAGGAATCCTTAAGGGTGTTCCATGGGGTCCCCAGCAAAAAGTAGAATAATTTATTGTCAATGTAATTCCATCTATTTGCAACAAAATGATTCAAGACCTCAAGAATATAACTATAATTGTCTCAGATTTCATACTCATTTAGCAATAAACATCTAAACAAAAAGTCTTTTCAGATGTTAAACCCTTGGACAGGATCTTATCAGTCTGTGGTTCATGGTCTAATTTCTTTCAGTTTAAGGGTCTGTGAGAAGGCTCACCTGTTTATAAGGGGGAACTGAATAGCAGAGAGAGAGTTTCCCCCGGACAGGTTTGCGTGCGGGACAGGTAACGCAACGTGTGGGACTGGCTGTTTGGTCCACCTGCCGAGAGGTGGATTTACCTGCTGACGTGAGCATATGCTGCGATTTTGTTTTTGTACCACTGTCAAATAAACCGCCTTGTTTGATAAAACTGAGTTCCGCTGCCTCCTGTCTCGGCTTCTTCTGGTTGCCCTGATCCCTTTTGTTGGGAGACCACGTCGGTCGCTCACAGGGTCCTTTATAAAAAAAAAAAAAAAGTTTGAGAACCACTACTTACAGTAGATGGTAAAAATGAAATGTAGACCTCTGGGAACAAGGGTCATTAATGCCTTGAACCGCTGGTGTGTGCTTCACTGTGTGCTGTATGGTAAGTTCGCAGAATGCTATGTTCTGCGTTAAGTTGAACAGAGGTGAGAACCCGAGCCGTAATCCGCCAGGTTAGATTTAGAGGAGCCGTTTAAAAAGAGCGGTGGTATTACAGAGAGGTGGATGAGGAGGTCAGGATTTTCCTTTAATCCTCACACTGCTGCTGCGAGAGTGGAGTCACCTGCTCCGCAGTGACTGTATGTTTACGAGGGGTGTGTGTGTGTCACCGTGCCAGTTTTACACCAAATATGTACAAAAAATACAATATATATTTATGTGGGTCACTAATTACTATCAGTAAGCATGGCATGGAGCTACATAATGTCGGCACAAATATGACTACAGATAGACAGGAAGCACTGATGTATATTTAGCCAAGAACTTACTGATGTGTATAAACAGAAACATGTTGGCACACACACACACACACACACACACAAACAAATGACAGAATGCCTAAAACTTTGTTAGTCCATCTTTGTACAGATATTACCCACCATCATCCCATTGTTTTATAGAGACCTCTCTCATTAATGAAAAGCTATTGTGTACAGAGGTCCAGATTACCCCTCCCATGCAAACACACACACACACACACACACACACTTCCTGCCCTAATCACCAATCATCATGGACAAGGGGGCATTACAGCAAAGTAGCAGGTGTCTGTCCACTGCAGCGGTATGCGGGCTGATTTGATGGTAATCTATAATCTGTGAGGCTTTGATGCCACCACATCAGAGGCTCCGAGCACCGGTTGTAACAGGATGACAGCGTTGCACTGTTAACCTTAGGTGGTGTTTCGGCACTACTGTATTTTGTGTTTATGCATGACTCAGATCTCTGTTTGCTTAATTATGGATGTGAAGCAATCCTGTGCATCCGCCACTTGTGTGTGTTGTGTCACTTAGAGGACGTAACTAAAAAGAAGACCAAAACAGAACCTTCGGCTTGTCCTCCTTCACAACAAGGCTTAGACTGATATCCCAAATGTAATTTTGTGTCCAGCCAAAACATATATACGATATCGTTGTGGGAGGAAAAAAATAAGATATAAAATAAATGAAACTGCTAATCACAATAACAATAATTCATTCAAACATAGTTTTATATTTGTGCCAATTAGCCAAAACTCTACAAGACTCAGAAACTAATAGGAGAAATCACAAGGAGCCAATCACACAGCTCTGGCAGTCTCACATTACAGAGGAAATACACATGTTTGGAGCATATGTATGTAGCTGCAGAAGGTAACGGCATCACCTCTTAAGTATAAATCCAGCTTTACTGTGTGCAGACTGCAAAGGCAGCAGACAGTGGAGCTGTTGGTGGCGACACGTTGGGCTCACACGGTGCCACCAGCTTTTATAGGACAATAACAGGAGGTGACCATGGACAACTGAGAGAGATCTTCCAAATGTATTTTATTTTTTTATTCTTTCTTTTTTTATTTGAACACTGGATGCTGTGAGGGATTTGCTGTAACACACGTGAACTGCTGCATGAGATATTTCCTGGCCTGTACAGCTTCACACAGCAACACCTACAGCAGAACTGTGTGTGGGTGTGGCTGTTGGCTGCATGATTGATTCCATTTGTATCTCTTGGTGGAATTTAAAAAAAAAAAAAAAACATACCTCTTATGTGAAGCACTAGCGGAACATTAGTGGCAATACATTTGTTGATTTATTGTTACGAGTTCATGCACGTACTCACATTTGTTTGTGAGTGTTTATGTGCGTGTGTGCTCGTGAGTCACAAGCCTTGTAATCCTTGGGTATGGCAAAAGTACTTGTCGCAAACCATCAAGCCATCAACTGCCGTTTAATGATGCTTTAAAAGTGACAGTTCTTGTGTAACTTGAGTGTCAAACAGTCAGTAAACTGGTTGGACGAGCTTAGTTCCACCACAGGATGGGACTTCAGGTTATTGTTGTGTTCTGCCTGTTGGACACAAGAAGTCATACTACATGAGGCTATAGGAAGCCTCAGGATGAAGTGAGCCAACTAATGAAACTCATAACTTAATACTGTAAGTATTAAGTTATGAGTTTAACCTAGACACGCACCTACATCACATTAGCCCACAGTAGAGGTGAGTACAGATTTAAACTGTATGCAAGGTACTGGACAGTCATAATCACCCCTTCCCATTCTAGGAGTTTTTTAAAGTTATTAATAATGTGCACAGTCTGTCCACTGAATAACCAGGCAGACCAAACCCAGCCGGTCTCACCTGTTGGTCATTGTCTGTTTTTGTGGGAGCCAGACTAGCTTCCTTTGAACATAGTCACCATCCTGACTCCTTGGCAGGTACTGGAAGTGTGTTGTCAGCTCTGTGATAGCCCTCTTGACTTCCTCCTACCACTAAGATAAAAAAAAAAAAAAATCACGATGCCTACAGGGGCCCAGTGGGAGAATGGCTGTAGAAATGCACTCAAATCTGTCTGTGGTAGTTATCTAGTGATAATTGGAAATTCAGGCTGATTTTGAACAAGACAAACGTTATGCTATGCAAGTACGTCTTGTTCCTGTGGAGGAGCAGCGGCCTCCCGTTTCTTCTCCACTCCGCATCCTCCCTCCCTGTTCATGTCCAGTTGAAACACCTGGGAGGAAGCAGCTGTAGGTGGTGATTACAGTTCAGAGACTCCAAAATAACCTCTCCTCCTCCCTGCCCGCTCTCTCTTTCCATTCACTCCCTCTGTGTTTGTGTGTGTGTGTGTGTGTGTGTTTGGTTGTGTGTGTGTGTGTGTGTGTGTTTCTTTGACTCACCCCATCATCCAAATAACACAAAGTGCAGTGTAAGAAAATGAAGAACAGAATAGAAGAAGCTTTCCTGTGTGTGTGTGTGTGTGTGTGTGTGTGTGTGTGTGTGTGTGTGTGTGTGTGTGTGTGTGTGTGTGTGTGCCTCTGTGTGTGTGTTGCCTCTGTGTGTGTGGCCATGTAAATAAAGTGACTAATAGACTCTGCCAGGCTTATCAATATTGGGAATTGTGGGCTCAGCTCACACAGATGAACACAAGATGAATAATGTTAGCTAAATATTGCTGCATGTATGACCAACCCCTCCCTCCACCCACCACCATAGTGTATGTTTATATGTGTGTGTATGGGTGTGCATGTAGTGCGGTCCCATCAATCACACACCCAGAACCTTTCAGCAAGCTGCACACACACACTAAGACATTAACACATACACACAGGAAGAGGATTGCTACCACTGATCTATCTGACAACAGCTGTACACACACACACAGTACCACAACCATCAGCCTAGGTCACACTCATGTTGGTGGTGTGACAAGAAGAGTTAGTCCTGGGACAGAACTGTCTTTCTTTCCTCTTCCTCTGGGCTACAGAGCACATCACCGCAGTCATACAGGAAGGCCAGTGTTCAGGGTCACGCACTGCCCAGTGGAATTCCCCCTGAACCACAGGGAGCTCACACAGCTCCGTTTGACCCAGTTCAGCCACTGTACTGTTAGAGAAACAAAAGACAATCTTGTCTCCAATCCACTCCGGTTCTGCCTTCTCGAAACTGCCTCGACTCAAGCAGAATACTCACATCTGTACAGCTGCTAAAGGAACGCAAGTCAGGAAATTTGTTAATAGTGTTAACATGTGGTGGGTCGGTAACAGCACTAATGTTTGCTGTCCTAAAGCAAGGGTGAGAGGGTGTCCTCATGTGAGATTCAGGGACAAGAGTTATGTAATATAATACATTTGAATTGGGACCACTTGTTCACCAGAAAGTAAATAAAGATAAATAGCCATAATCTTTACGAATGTGTGTTTTGCCACATGATGAAAGTGTTATCAGGCTACAGATCTTAAGTGTGTCTGCATGTGGCACTTGAAATGAAAAAGAGTAAAACATCTGGTTGTTCCCTGACGAATGACATCACACTCTGGGGGTGACATCACATGGGATAGTCCCGAGAACCTGGTCCAATGATTGTGGTGTGCACGGTGTAATCTGCGACCCACCCTGTTGGCTATCCTGTAGGAGAAAAAAATCACGGTTCTGCCCTACATCTTTCAGCCTCAGAGAGCAGGAATCTGGCCTGGACCAAGAACAACATGACTAAGCTTAAAGAAGAAGAACAAGACATGCTACCTGCGTACAGGCAGAAACTCCATTTGTCCGTGTGATCCCCAAGCAACAGTTTTGTTTTTTTTCCTCCTGTTTACAATGCAGGAACACACTAAATAAGGCAATGTAACAGAGTTGCTCAGCAGTGTTTGACTCACTGGAGTTTCATTTACCATCAATGGCAGAGGGGAGTGAGAGATCTGTGCCTATCGATCACCACAGCCAGACTGTCAATACTCCCCTTCGGATTCTGACACAGCGGACTAATGGTCTCCCAGGCCGGTGGCAACCAGACACATGCACACGCTCCATCCCAGCACCTCCGGGCGTAATAGACAAAAGCGGGGTCCATCAATACATCAATGCGCCACGACCTGTGTTTACCTGCTGCCTCAGCTGTTTCGCCAATCAGCGTCAGGTTGAGAGGGCGCATTAACAACGGTGCGGCCTGCTCGGCCCATGATTTGTCATGCGCTTCGCTCCCACTCCACAAATCATAGTTTATGCATCAGTCACACACTGCAAGAGAAGAAGTTGAGCTGGGACACTTTGTAATGAGGTCCTGCAACATGCACATGTGCACTCTCTCCTCGCCTGGTTTAGCAAGACAGATTTCTGTGACTGTCCATCCGACAGGCCCTCTGTAGTCCGGCCCCATGGTCATTTAACAGGAGGGTAATGGTGTGAGTGGTGCTGGTTGACAGCCCCTCAGCTCCAGTCGCCCTGGAGGCGGATAGGAGGGATGGGTGTGGGGGGTGGGGGGCTTACTCTTCCTGATCACACAGGGAAAAAAGGCCACTTTGCCTTGGGAGAAAGGAACGGACGTTAGAAGAGGGGGGTCGTTGTTGGACTGAGGTGACAAAAGAGCTTTTGTGGATGTACGTTTACAGCATTAACCCCTTTCTCTCCCCTCTTCACACACAAGAAACCACTGTGACAACTGAGCAAAAGCCAGAGGCTGTGTGTTTGATTATGCCTGTGTGTGTGTGTGTCAGGGGTTGTCCAGGATGTTTGGCCTCGGGAGTCTTGTGACAGAGCTGACATTCTGGAGAAATGAGAGAGTAGTCAGCTGTTGTCAAAATGCCACAAAGGAGAGGGTTTTCTACAAAAAAATAGAGCCCTTGCTGCACTTTTGCATGTTTGTGTCAGAATCAGTGAAGTTGTCAACATGGATCTGGGTCCTGTGACTGCACTGAGGTGCGCTGACCTGCTGATCACTAGAAACGAGTAGCTGCAACGGTCGTCAAATTAGATGTAAAGCAATAAAGAATAGGACGCTTCTATTTCTGTTATTTCTACACTTATAATGCGTATATGAGTGTGGTGCCTGTCACCCTATGGCCAGTGAGACATCTGACAGGCAGAGCCACTGTGTCAACACTCGACCTTTACTTAGGAGCAAGCAACCAGCAAATGCACGCACGCCAATGTTAATGTTGTCCACTACCCTCAGACCTCCCAATCTTCTTTCCTCCTGTCTTCGTCTGTCACTTCCCTCCGGCCTCTTACCTTCATTTTATTAATATTTATTCAATCTCTCCGCTCTCAATGGGCGCGCTCGTTTCAACCTTTTTTCGTCTCCCTCAGCCTCCCATCTCTTCTCCCTTCCTCTCTGTCTCTCCCTGACATTTTGTGACACTACCTCCCCAGGGCGGCCATCAGTTCAGATGAGCATTGTATGTGACAGGCCAACTTTGTCTTTTTAAGCCATTAGCGGTTCCTTTCCTCCCACCTTGCTATCCTTCCCCTCCATTTACCTTCTCTGCCCTCTTTTTTGTGTTTACATGTGCACTCTTCCTCCTGCTGACTGGGAATCTTTGTGATAATCTGCATAACAAACACAGCCTGACTCGGGTGAGGAATTGAAGCAAATACACGACAGTGCCCGTGATGCCGTTTAGTCTCCTTAATAAGGTGTTGGTTTGAATTTACTGAAGCCAATGATAAATAAGTGTAGCAAGGTATACTTACAGGTAAACAAAATTTAATAAGTCTTTCCAGTTGGGAGAATTGTTTGACAGTGTGTACCTCCCCCCTTCATAGCCTAGTGTAATTCTCCCTGCTCTGTACTCCCCCACAGTAAACTGTCAGGCCTAATACAGGCAGGAATGTCCAGTCACCTGCTCCTAAAATGCAACAGCCCTGTGCTACACTAACCTAATATAGACCTGTGCTACACAAGCAGGTTGGATAACACAGGTCTTGCTCATTGCATATATTTAAACACACACCTCAACAGGCCCTGGCTCAGCTGCTACATTGCAAATCCTGCAGCGTCTGCAACGATTTAAGGATATTTACAATGTGTAAATAAAGATTAGGAATAGGAGGAGCAGAAAAAAGGGGACCTGTCTACAATTCAAACCCTGTGTAGTCCTAATGGGAACAAGAACAGACTGGTAGCATTTGTAGTGTGTTAGCTGTAGCCTAGCAGCCCGACCCGTGAGTATCTGTGACAGCACTTGGATCAAGCTGTGAAATTGGATGCTGTTGTCTGACAATGCGTAGAAGAAGCTCAACAGTTCCACTTGTTGATGACAAATGATTATCACACCTCTGGACATGTGGCCATTGGCCAGCTTTAATGCACGCAGGCAAATGATTTTCACGCACGTTGCGCCCGTGCGCAGCATCCACTGGCCTCGACGCATCGCTGTCATAGGCGCATGATGAAAAACAAAGCAAGCCATGTAATGAAGTTTGATGCGACTGATGTAACTGACTGCATTTAAATGGGCCTGAATACCTTTAGGCAGTAACTAATAATATCCCCGCAGAGTCTCCACTCAAAATGTCAACCCAAGACACAAAATGGTGAAATCAAAGGGGAAGAGGAGCATTATACGACCGCAAAGCTTTCACAACCTGTCAGTGTGTAAGTGCAGCCTGAATAGAAACTGACAGCAGAGGTGACAGGGACATTTTATTTTGCCGGTGACACTCCAATGAAGTTTGACATAGGCTTACTCAACATTAGTAAGGTTTGTGTTGCTGCTCGCCTGCTGCTTGAGGAGGTGTTGTACTCCGATGTGAAACAACCTCTAACAGAAGGGAAACAACTGTTTATCCAGGTGTGTGCCAATGCTTTCCTGCACAGGGTAAATATTTGCATTGCTGTTTTGGTATTGCTGTTTTCGAAGGGTTATCACCGGTAGCAGTGGTCTGAGAATATTATGAGGTCAGGTAACATGGTTTGCTATAACGTTGGCCTGAGACAAAAGAGGAAACAGCAGTGACAGATCAAGTGTGAAAAATTGTTTTCTTAAAAAAGCATAGCGAGTGAGTGGAGAAGAAGATGAGAGAGCAGAAGGAAGGTGGAATGCCGGAAGCCTGGCTGCAGGTTTTTTCTGGGTTTACCAGAATCTGCAGCAGATGTTTCCTCTCCTCACCTCTCCCCGCTCACTCACCTCCTACATCGCAGTGTTCTCAGTCACCTGCCTGCGCAGTGCTGCGTGCAACCAGGCTGGTGAGCCGGTCGCACATTTTCTCACCACAGACCGTGTTGGAGAACAGGAGCAGGCTCTGCACTGAAGGACAGAGGGAAGCAGATAGGGAGGGGTGGTCCAGAGATACAGGGAGTGGGCAGCAGAGACTAACAAACATTTTAACATTTTAATAGTTGATTAATCTTCCAATCATTGACACAATGAATTTATTAGTTGTTTGATTCATAAAAAAGTGTAAAATTTCAATCACTGTTTCCCAAAGCTAAAGATTCAACTTTTTTTTTGTCCAGACCAACAGTCCACAACCCAGAGTTCATCAGTTTACTTTTATAGAAGACAAGCTGGAACCAGAGAATTTGGATATTTTCCTCTTATGAATGATTCTTGAAATATTCAGCTGGTTAAAAAATATGAAATATTCAGCCTGGTTGCATGCAGTGCTGCATGCAATCAGGCTGGTGAGCCGGTCGCACATTTTCTCACTACAGACCTGCTGAGTGTTGGAGAACAGGAGCAGGCTCTGCACTGAAGGACAGAGGGAGGCAGAGAGGGAGGGGTGGTCCAGAGATACAGGGAGTGAGCAGCAGAGACTAACAAACATTTTACCATTTTAATAGTTGATTAATCTTCCAATCATTGACACAATGAATTTATTAGTTGTTTGATTCATAAAAAAGTGTAAAATTTCAATAACTGTTTCCCAAAGCTAAAGATTCAACTTTTTTTTTTTGTCCAGACCAACAGTCCACAACCCAGAGATCATCAGTTCACTATTATAGAAGACAAGCTGGAACCAGAGAATTTGGATATTTTCCTCTTAAAAATGAATCATGAAATATTCAGCTTTTTGTCTCCTGAAAGTAAACAAAAAAATGTCATTTAAAATGATAAATAATCATCATTTTCATTGATATGAAATATTTTGTACATCAATATATATATTATAAATATACGTATTTGTTAATCAATTTGTTTATTATAGGCCTTCATGTGACCACACATAAAGTTCTAAAGTCCTTTTACATGTCAAGCATGCCTTTTAATGGCTTAACATACAGAACACACACAGACACAATCTCTTCACTCTCACTTAGGTGTGCCGCTGTTATTACCGTGGATGGGGCTGTCTCACCTCCAACATAAACACGGCTTGGCGCAGAGTGTAAACTTGGTGGTGGGGGCACTGCTGTGTGTGTTTGTGTGTGTGTGTGTGTGTGTGTGTGTGATCACAGCCTCTGCTCCCTACCAACCCACCTGGCCTTATTTAGAAGAGCAGAGAGGAGCCTGAATCTCATCACCATGTTCATTAGCTTCAGAGAGAAATACCATCGCCTGCCACTATGATTCGCACCCAGAACAGCCTGTGAAAGACAGTCTGGGTGTCATTTAGGTACAACAGCAATCTTAGAATAGAAACTTTATTTGTGCGTATGGGAAAATTACTTTGCAGCATAATCACATTTAATCAATCAATCATGACATCAGAAAAGTCGCACGAGGAGGAGGACAGGCCAGACCTTTGAAATCAGTTAAGACTCTTTTAAAAACCTATTGAATTGTGGAAAAAAAATATTCTTTATCCTTCTGTAGGTAGCAGATTCCATACTTGGTATGGATACTAGCAGTTTATTGGTGATTAATGCAGTTTTTTGTCTTTTTTGTGCCTCGGTAGCACTGCCACAACCAGCAGATAGTGCAGAAAACAATTTCTTCAGAAAAAATACATTCTTTGTTATTAGGAATAACCCCGAGTAATGAAAGCATGTGGCCCAATAAGCAGAATGTGTTACAGGCAAAGAGAAATCATTATTTTTTTTTTAAAAGCATTCCACAATCTCTGAGGTGCAGTTCAGTCTTTTTTCTTTTGCTTCTCCTTACTCTCATTAACACCCACTGAATTCCTTTACACTTCCAATTGTCATCATGCAGATTATAAGAACAATATACTCCATTAGCATTAGTGTTATCATGGAAAGTGCTCGTCAGATGGGAACAGAGTGATCCACAGAGGCCCATTAGCTCACGTGCTAAAACCTTGATCAGTGTCATTAGGAACAGAAAAGCCCACTGTCTTGTAGCTCAATTCTGAAATGATTCTTATGAAGAGCTTTGCTCTACAGGTTGTTGTTGCTGTCCATAGGGGGAGCTTAGTCTTGCTGTTCATTCAACACATTCTCATGAAATGTTTGCCTATCTTTCAAAAAAGTCATAATCCCATGTTTGTCCAGCATCATGAGTCAGTGCCTTAAAACCTCAGGAAAGATAACCTCATTCCTATTCTTCTCAATGGAAAATGTCATGTTTTAAGATAACTTGTGCAATAAAATCTTTTTTATAACATTTATAGTGAAGAATGTTCAGTGGATGTATATAGCCTCTAGTTTATTAGTTTTTTTAGTTACTCTGCCTTAGGTTCCCTTTGGTGTCTGTATGACACATGTCACTGTTAATTATGTACATTATACTGCTGTTTTATGGTGTGGTTTAATGCTGTGGTTAAGAACTAGATTAGGGAAAGAACATGATTGGGTAAATGTGATAAAAAAATGTCCTGACATCACACTTAAAAGTGTTTGACAGCAGTAAAATATCTGACTTGACAGTAAAAACGTTGGGTTGAAATGTCCCTACATGATGGTAAAAGTGCCATTAGCAGTGTGAAACAGTGCTCCTGTTCCATGTGCAACTTGCAACTGATACATATGCAACTTTGCATCTATTTATCTCATTTGAGGGTATATCCTATGAATTAGTAGTGCATTACAAATACATATGAAATGTGAAATAGAGCAGCCGAGGCCTTTTGATTGAGATGCCAGAATCCATCATGGAAACACTAAACATAGCTTGCAGTTGTGGCGCAAGTAAACACAGCACTGTAGTTCTGTATTTTCTTTACAAAAAGTGACTAATTCTCGGGACTTCTTGGTATTATTTTTACATCAAGTTCACACTAGCACTTCTGCTTTTTGCCCTTGAGAACAATGAGTAAGAGTCATTTGATATTGTTTGGGGAATTTTTGAGCTGTGTGTCTGCAGACGAAGACTGTCCAGGATATGACTGGTCGTAGATGTGACTTGCCTGCTCTGGAATGGTTGGCAGACACTTGGAGGGAATTGGCATTAACCGTTAAGGCAAGGCTAAATCCATGAGGTCACAGTCCCTCCGGACCCCCGGTTCCCTCTTCAGCTAGCTGGCTCTGTAAAGGGATACTGTTGTGTGTTCACAGTAACTACTGTAACCAAACAGCAATCTCCTGGGCTGAATGGCCTCAGCAAGCAGGAGGCAGACTGTGAACAAACTAACCATGAAAAATCCCCAATTCTTTTGTTTTGTTATCGGCACTTGAGTTGACCTTCCTGACTCTGTTGGAGGAAGGCTGTTGTTTTAACAAAACCAGCAGCGTTTACCTCAGAGCTGAATGAGGCGCCTCACCTTGAGACGGCATACTTGAGGTTTTGAATGGCACGACTTTGTTTTACTTTGGTTCAAGCTGGGCTTTTTTTGTAGTGGTTGGCTTCCCTGAGAAAATGGCATTGCGGAGCCACAAGGGCAGACTGTGTGACGGCAGGGCCTGTGCGCTTTGAGGATGCCTGTGGTAGTTGCCTGCCTGGCCCTGAGCTTCAAATGAGATAAGTGGCGTACCTCAATGAAGGAGCCTGTATCAAGGCTAAATATAGAGACTTGAGTGAGGTAGAAGGGCAGACAAATAGTTGATGTCGCTCATGATGAATCTGTCGGTCTAATCACAAGCAGAACAAAAGATCTCAAAATGTGTCAGTCAGTGGACTCAAATTAGTAGCAGGGAGAGAACATGCCCTTTCATCTGTCTGTTTAGGAGCAAAACTAAGGGAAGTGTTTTGGTTGGAATTCCTGACATACCTCTCACACCTTCTGGCATGGGGCTGTCGACCTGCATGTAAGACATATAAGTTTACAGATGTCCTCATAGGTAATGAATCAAGATAATGCTTTCCTCAGACGGTAATGTGTTTGTTCACATGGGCTATATATGTTTCTCTTTGTCCCCGTCTATAGCTCTGTTATTAAGCTAGTCAGTCACACCTAAAGGGCCTCAAAGTGCATAGATAGCTCACTCCCACAGAGGCTGAGATACTGCCACTGTTATCTGGCTAGGTGTTAGTGTAGGAAAGCACAAAGCAAACAATCCCATGTCATACAAATACTCCTTTGCAGCTCCTGAAATGTCTTATGTATGTATATTTAAAAATCTGACCAGGAACAAATCACAGGAGCTTGCATTATGTTTACTTTGAGTTATATAAAATACGCTTGTATTACTGTTTACTTTAAGGCCCCAACTACATGAATCTACATTTTTTTATATACACCAACACAGCATTTATCAAGAGATTTGTCAAACCTGATAAACAAGTGAAGAGATTTGAAAACATCAGATTGAGTAAATCAGTGTAGCGACCCCAATCCGTGTCTTTTTGGATTCATGATGTCAAAGTGTGGCTCACGCACACTCACAGATGGCAGGCATCTCTCAGGTTATGACTGTGCTCTTGATACTTTTGGTATTGCTTTATAGTTGAATTTAAGATTACTGCATGAAGAAACCAAGATGTCTGTCAGGAGTAAAAAGCATAGTCTGCTCCCTGGATTAGGCCTGAATGATGCCACAGCATCTACTGTTTAAAATCCACATAGATTAGAGATGCACGGTTAGCAGTTTTGCTCGGGCAGTCAATGTGAAAAAAATTAATATTGAATTTACATTTGAAAATTGGTAAAATAAATGAAGAAATAAAGAAAGAAAATAAATAAACAAAGAAATAAAGAAAGAAAGCAGCATGGATGTATTATAATAAAATAGGGCAAGGTAGCAGTAACGTCTGGTAATACATGTTAGGGCTAGTAGATTATTCTTAATACTGATTATTGAAGCGTCTAATTGTTTAGATATTTGGTTCATAAAAAAAGGATTAAAACGTTGATCAGTGTTTCCCAAAGCTGAAGATTAAACCCAGAATTTTTTTTTTGTCTAGACCCACAGTCTAGACAACCCAAAGATTATCAGTTTACTATTATAAAATTCAGTTCAATTCAATTTCAATTAATTTATTTTTATAGCTCAGAATCACAAAATACAGTACAGTTTGTACAAAAGCAACAAATCCCCTGTCCTTAGACTTTCACATCGAGAAGGTAAAACTACCTAAAAAAAACCTTTAACGGGGGAAAAAAAAGGAAGAACCCTCAGGAAGAGTAACAGAGGAGGGATCCCTCTTCCAGGATGGACAGGCTGCAGTAGAGGATGTGTGCAGGTGGAAACAATACAGGGAAAATTGGACAATACAAACAGAAAAACAGAAATGTAATGAATTTGGGTGTAAGTGGAGGATGCGCAGGATCCATCACAGCTTCCAGGTGAACCAGGACCGCATCAGACCCTCCAACATCCGTAGATCCCTCAGTGGCTGCACTGCAGCATGCTCTGTGAATGAGAAAACACAAAAAAACACAGGGCAGGACTCCGGGAACACAGCAGATTTAAAAGTACGATAGTGGATCATCAGTATCACAAATGGAAGAAGAAAAAGAAGCTCAGAGCATCTCATGAGGACCCAGCAGGCTAACCTATCGCAGCATAACTATGACTAGGCCAGCCATGGTCGGCCCTAACTATAGACATGTGAGATATGCTCCCTTCTTCTAGTGTCAGTTAATAAATATGCAGCTGCATTCTGGATCAGCTGGAGAATCCTTAGAGACTTTTTGGTGCAACTGGACAGTAAGAATTGCAATTGTCAAGCCTGGAAATAACAAATGCGTGGATAATTTTTTCCGCATCTTTCAGAGATAGGAAGTGTCTGACCTTTGCTATGTTGCGTAGGTGAATGAAGGCAGTCCTAGAAATATTTTTAATGTGAGCAGAGAATGACTAGTCTTGGTTGAAAATGACTCAGGTTTTTCACAGTGGAGGTAGAGGCCATATCACTGGATATTGAGTTTCTCAGGATTTCGGGCCCAAGTAAAAGACTGAGGAAACCAGGAAATAATCAGAGAATGAAAGCTGGAACCAGAGAATTTGGAAAAATTACTCGAATCAATGGATTGATTATCAAATTAATTGGTTATTAATGTAATAGTTGGCAATTTTACTGAGATAACTCAAAGTAACAAGCACTACATGGGTACTTATACAGTAATATAAGTACTATTTACTTTTTGATAACTCCAAAACACTGTATACCCAGGCTTCATAAGTGCTAACAGAACATCATCAACACGTGTGATGAACTGCTCCCCACCAACGGGGTAACGTTGGGCCTTTTGGGGGAGTTACCCACCCAGTCACCCACTCTTTTGCTAGGAATTGATACAGCCTGGCAGGTGTCATAACAAAACAGCCCCTCTCTCTCCAGCAGGCATAGTTAAGTGTGGCTGACACTGACAGCCTGGCACTGTCTTTCAAGAGGCAACATTGCAAGGGGGAAAACAGGGTGATGAGTGACGTTCAGGGTGGAGAAATACAACCTGCTCTGGCTCCAGTCCTTCACTAAGGAGAAACTACTCCAGCCAGCTACATCCTGCATCTATAGCATGTGAAAACATATGTTGTTGGAAGAGTGCACACCACAATGAGAGTCTTTCATTTCACACTAGCATGTTTGATAGTGTCAATAACGATGTCAGAAATATAAATACAGTCAGTGCATTCATTGTGTCCTATTAGCCAGATCCATATAATGTTTCTGTGTGGGAAGATAGTGTAAGGATGTGATCTATGACCCTAAACCAACCTGTTGTAACCAGTGTAGTGGAGGGAAATTTCAGAAAATCAGCTCCTCACCTTCCTTACAACCTACCCATACTTTCTCACATGCGTAGGAGTCGTCCTACTGTTGTGTGCTAGCATGCTAGTGCTAATGAGGCCAGCTGTCCAAATGCTCAGCCAGTCGGCCAGAAGGGACTGCAGCCTTTGTTGATGCTAGGTGTGACATCTCCTGTTGGAACACACGCGTTTGTTTCAACACCACCAACCATTTGGCACGGGAAAATCATCTCTGTTCACCCCCCCCTTCAATACACACACACACACACACACACACAAAAACGCTGACCTCCACCCCTTACTCTTACCTCTACTCATTCATTTTTCCACTGGTAGCACTGGTACACCAGCACATGATTTTTATTTGGTTTCACACTATTTTTTCCAAACTGGCTCAGTCAGTTTCTGCCTGCCTGCACGTGCATCATCAGAGGTGTCTGACTCATCCTCCTCCTCTCTCGCCTAATTCTGTTGGTTAAAATACACACCCGCTTCAGTTTTGGAACAAAATAGCTATCGTTTCGAAAAAGTTTTGTGTCTGCTATGTAGATAACACCAGATCATACGCAGTCACATAAGTGCGAACTTTGAACTTTGAAACTCTCAGTCCAGAGAGCAGCGGCCCCTTTACTTTACTTCGTGGCTCCCACTTTAATTTTTGTGCTGCCGTTGCCGTCTCCTGTTTGTAGAAACAGAAGAATAGCTCCACACACTGAAATGCTCTGGTCCCACCTGAAGATCTTTTATTCAATGTATTGTGGCGAAGTTTCAATTGCTAGAAATAGCTATTCAAAAAACATCATTATATTTTAAATAGACTACACACAACAAATTGTCCTGATAATTTTTAAAATTTCCTTTGTAGACATGACTCAAATCAATTATTGAAATAGTTGGAGATTGGTGTAATAGTTGGCAACAAATTAATTAATTGTCTTATCATTGCAGCTCTAAAATATATTAAATAACAGATAAAGATTGAAAAGGTCTACAGGTAGGGCAAAATATGTAAATATAATACATAAAAAAGATGAAATACGTATATACAGTATATTCCTAGATGTACCTATAGCAGAAATAGGCTGAACATAGAGATCACAAATCAGACTACTCATGTTCAGGCCTTTTTACTCTTTTGTCCTGCACCTGTTTGTATTTTTCTGCATGTGCACAAATTTGTTCCCTGCACCTTCTTCTGCAGCACACCAGCACATTGATTTTCTCTCTACAGCTTTATAGTTGATCATTTTTTCTTGACACCTCCGGCAGAGAGTGTTGCCTTTGTAATCGCTGACCTCAGCTCCACACCTGAGTGGCTGTGGCCCTAAACAGCCTCTCAGACTTGTCCTAAAGTACCTCCTGTTTCAGCATGAAGTATTTTACCCTGTCTGGACAATACATCACCTGGCAGAGTCACTCTGAGAGAAATTAGAGGGCTAGATAAGCAGAAGTGGACTAGGGCAGGCAGGAGAGAGTGGATATAGGAACAGTAGAAAAAAATCCTAAATAAATCGAAAGATCAGTTTCTTTAGGTCGTTCTCTAATTGTTCTATTGGCTTGTTTGTGAAAAAACCTTTAATGGACTGAAGAATGAATGAATTAAAGCTGTGCATCACTTGTGGTTGAGCTGGATGTATCTCCTGAAATCTACAATGTGCTTGCAATTACATAACTGTAAAGGAAAAAAACATATTGCTGAGTGAAAGAGAGGAAGGAGGTCGAGAATGAAATAGCTCGCCTGATCGGATTTCGCAGCTGCGGCACAGCGGTGTTGACCCCGTGAACGACTTACCAAATAACAGTGCTTCTCCCTCCTCCGCCACCTTTAATCCCTCCACTCCCACACCTCAGCCCCCCCAAACAGGCCACCTCTCCCCCCCACAGCCAGAACACTGTACACAATATGAGTGAATATCAACCAGTTGTAATAATGATTTCCGTGATGCAAAGAGAAAAGGCCAAAACAATTCTCATTGATTAAAACTGTGGATTGTGATTCTCCTCCTGACAAAAAACACATAAGAAGCCACTTCAGAGAAGGTGGTTGTGCAAGGCTGGGGAAGGTGAAAATAGTGAGGAGAGAAAATGTTAAGGTGGTTTGTATTGTGCGGTGTGTGTGTGTGTGTGTCTGTGTGTGATGTGAGATAAAGTAGCCAGAGAGGTAGTTTCAGTGCTGCAGCCCCTCTGCTGACTGGACTGCTCTCACCGGAGAATTGATTTGGCCTCCGAGAGGATCTGTAGCTCTCCCAGTAGAACAGAGGAGGATGATGGGGCAAAAAATGGAATGGAGTGGGTGGAAGTAACGCAGGTGGAATTGAGAGATGGAGGAATGGGGTGGAAATGAAAAGAAGACACAAGAACACACACACACACACACACACATACACACATCAGATGGTCAGTCAGGAGAATTTACTCCCCTTAATAACCCTCTCTGTTGGCTGGCTGTCTCTGTGTCTCCTGGCTCCTTCAGCCCATGACACAACTGACCGGGTCACAGAGACGCACATGCGTGCACAAATGCGACACACACAAACACACACACAACACTTCAGCCTGCAATCTAATGATCTCACACAGTGGTAATGTATGTCTACAAGTGTGACTTTTCCCTATTTCTCAACATAGAGCCAGTTGTTCCAGAGTTTGTTTTTGGTCAGATTTCCATTCTTGTCCTTTTATTACATTAGGCTTTAAAATCATTGTCAGTTGTATTGTTTTTAATAGTCCCCATCCACTCTGTTTAAGTGCCCTGTGGTGACTTTATTCTCTCCTGCTTTAACAACCCACTTTCCCCACAGGGATCATTTCAAGTTTCTAATCTATTGAAGTTAGGCCATGGTCTATTAATTGGTGTTTCTAACTCCAATACTCCCTCCTCCATCAAATATTCCCTTTAATAGTTTTGACATTCAGATGACAGTACATATATTTAACTTCTGGCCTTTCACATTTAATATGTATAATCAAGAAGCACATACAAGAACACCTCCCATTATCTTTATAAAGGATGCAAAAAAGTGCACAGCCTCTTCTTCAGAGATTACTCAAATAAGTAGCTGCACAATATGAAGAGTCATTCTGACCGCCGACCTCCTGTCTCATTACACAGTGACCAACTACAACAATGTGGTGGAGGCTGGCTCGGAGTCAGATGATGAGGACAAGCTGCACATCGTGGAGGAAGAAGGCAGCTTGGCAGACGGGGCCGACTTTGACAGCACCCTGCCAGATGAGGAGCACCCCAGGGAGCGCTGCTGGGACCGAGGTGAGACCAGACATCACACATCCCCATCAAATCATACAAATACATGCTTTGTCATCCAGCAAACAAAAAAGTTAATGTGACCAGTGGTGGAAAATGTATTTTACTTAGGTCAAGTCTAAAAAGCCTCCTTTACAGGTAAAAGTCCTGCATTCAAAAGTTAAATTATAGAAGTATTATCAGAATTCTTTTTTAAAAAAAGGTATAAAAAAGTAAAAGCACTATCAATAACAAATGTATGTTGTGGCTTAGAAGTGGTCAGCAATGACTGCACCACCATTATTGCATGAATGTGTGTGGATAAGTGAATGAATACTAGTGTTTGTGAGTAGCTAAAAGAACATCCTGTTAATTTATCATATAAAAGCATTTTATTGTTGTAATTCATCCACGGAGCCACTTCGAGTAGATTAATAGTAATATGACACTACACTGAATCATAATAGATTCTTGTGTTTATTTAACACTTTTTACATAACATAAAAAATAAAAAGTTACAGTCTAATATTAAAATATAATTTGACTGAAATTCTAAAAATTCTCTTATAAAAGCAATTATAAATAATTATCAAATGTATAATGTATTTAAGTAGAAATACTATAATTATAATTAATAATAACTATAATTAAGTGGAAATACAAAGTAGTCTCACTATGAAGGAATTACTATGAAGTATCACAAAATAGTTCAAAGGTAAATGTACTTACTGTACTTTCCACCACTGCTCAAGTTGTATATTTTTACAGGGTCTCTTTCACTTTCAGTTCTGCATCACCAGGCTGTTTCAAATGTGGTAAATGTGTCTTCAGTCTCTCAGTTTTTTTGGTTAGGACACCAATCATCCTGACTGCAACTGTCTGTTTTTGACCTCATCTGACGTGATGAATGAATGTCTTGCCCGACATCTGTACACAGTAAAGTACCAGACTTTGTTTCATTGTGAAACAGAGAGTAAGGAAACAGGTACTATACGTGGTGGGTCTCAAACTAAGGCAGGAAGCATGATATTAAACAAAGACAATGCCAGCAGAGGGAGAGACCTTCATGTACAGAAAATAGCCTCACAAAACCAAAGAGGCAGCAGAGAGGTTTATGGCACTGGTGGGCATTGGAAGGGGGCCGCCGTGACCTTCTCTTTACCTCCGACTGTGTGGAAGTGACATCAGAGGCAGGAAGGGCTGACGTCACACCCCCGTCTCCCTCCAGAACAACAATTACAGGTGCTGAAGGACATTCCAACCTGACCCTCTGACCCCCACGCTGCTGACCTCACGCTGCCTGCGCATATAAATCTGTGCGAGTTTATTTGTGACATTGGATATGAGCCAAACACAGTACATGCAATGCTTTGACGAGCAAATATGTAACATTTTGAATGGATGTATGTTTTTAGGGTATTGCTCTAAGCAGATTTTGGCTTGATTTGACCTCTGAGAGATACGTGTGAGGGTGGGAAGGGGGCTAATATTTAGCAGTAGGTCGTGTTAGCACATGTGAGAATGTCCAATGACCTCTCACTTTTAGTTCTGGGAGGGATTTTTTTTTAAAATTCCTCCCCCAGTTAGTTTAATTCAGTTCCAGTTCAGTCGGTTTCAATTGCACATGTATACACCCATATAAACCACAGACCTGTACACAGCATTGCTACCCACTTCACTAGGCCATGCTGTCATTTGCATCACCACACTTGGGGCCGTACCTCCATGCATACAGGGAAAGTTGAAGGAAGAATAATGTCATCAGTTTTGGCCAGGACCTACGAACATTAAATACTTCAAAAGCATGAGTTAGACTGAAACAGCTCAGCAGGCTGGCTATGCCCCACAATTATACCTGATCAGGCATATTTCTTTTGCTTTCATGTGCACACACACACACCTCTATTCCTTACTCTCTCGTTCTCTGTAGTAGCATCTAATACATCAAGCAACATCTTCTGCTGTCACTCCGGATCGGACTGATGAAACTCTGGGAAAGCCGCAGCACTTTAAACAAACACACTTCTCATCTCATCTCTCAGCCCTGCCATCCCTTCCTCCCTTGGGTTTCGCTCCTGAGAACAGAGAAGTCTCTGGTGAAGCCTTGAAAAGTGACCACCACCCACTAATCTTCTCCTTGATGCAGCCCAGTTTGCTTCAAATTAAAGCCTTGACACAACCCCCCCTGAGACTGATGCGCTCCAAAACTGAGAGGTGGTTTTGCAGCGCTTTGCCATCACTCCTCTCCTTTGCTTTTCTTACATTTTTTCTTTTTTTACACCCCTGCTCTCTCTCACGGTTTCTGTTGTTCTGAATCATTCCTCTTGATTATATGGTATCATGGGCCCCCTGCTCGCTGTCATTACTCATTCACTCCTAAATGATTATGTAGTGGTGGAGCAGGCCAGTGTCGTTGCAGTAAACTGCAGCCTGCTCTGCTCTAAGAACAGGCTGAGTAACTCCAGGGGAGGAAAAGGTAGAGAGAGTGTTGACCTGGGAGGGCTCTCTCTGTTATACTGGATGAGTTGCAGAGTGTGATTACATCTCAGAGAACGGCCAGGGTGGAGCTGGAGATCTTATATCGTGAGGCTGCGAAGGCACTTCATGAGAGAGAGAGAAAGACTGGGTTTAACTGCATGGAAATATAGCCTGAGGTCATCAGGAGATGAGCTGCTTGTGTATTGAGAGTGTTTGATAGGCGCTAGTGCTGCATTATTCCAACAAGCAGTGGAACTGCTAAGCTCCCATGCAAAACAACATTTACTGTACAGTGCATACACTTTTCTTTGGTGTTGGCCTGACATGCAGAGATGATGAATTGTGATGGTATCGTGCAGCACGCACTGTGCGGACACAGCAACACCTACATTCCTGTGTGCATTAAGTCATAATGTGATGTTTAAACTGAGCCACCCTTCTACACAGAAAAGGAAGAATCTCCAGAGAGCTGGGAAGAACAGTTTGATAGCATGAAAACCAGGAGAAGCAAATCATCCCAGATTTGGAAATACCGCAGTTTATTCTTTGAATTACTCCCTGTTGACAAAGAGATAAAATGAAACATCTTAACAAATGATTGTGGGGTATTTGAGCTGGCTGTGCAAGTCCTTATCACAGAGGAGATTATATGCATCTACAAATGGTCCTGGATGCACAACCACAGGAAGAAGTGGGGGCAAAGGGTCAGGACAGGAAGTGTATCATGGGATACTGTTATATCATGTTGCAGCGATGAGGGCAGAGAGGGATGAGAAGGAACAAGGGAAAAAAAAGAGAGTGGGTGGTCTGGCGATTTTGTTCTAAGATGTAGTTATGTTACTTTTTTTAGATTGCAACTTCAACAAAATGTCCTTCTGCAACCGTTTTTTTCAACCAATTTTTCACTTGTGCAGTGGTGCATTCCCATCCCTGCGTCAGAACAGAAATGGCCTCCTATGTGATGTTTAATGTCAGGGGGGCAGCGTTATAACACAGGGTCGCCCCAGCGTGGCTCTAAACCCTTCTGGCCTCACTCTGAGAAGAGTGTCTTTCGTCTCAACGAAAGAGAAGAAAGACATGCACACACACACACACACACACAAGGATTAAAAACAACAGCTAGTCATACCTTTGCACCGCAGACCCCCATCTGGGACTTCACACACATGCTCCATGTTAGTAGCCGAGAGGTGTGTGTCTGAGAGCGTTTGGATGCTGTGTCTGAGCAGATGATGGTAAACACAGTCAATTCAGCACTTTCACACATGCAGCACATGATGTCATTGTCTCATCCAACGGCCAATGAAATTCGGCCAATGTAACAGCTGGTTTAGGGGCTGCAACCAGTGGTGGTACATTTACTTAAATACGTTACTTAAATGCAAGTTTGAGGAACTTCACTATACTTGAGTACTGCATTACACTGCATTACATTTCAGAGGGAAATACTGTACTTTCTATTCCACTGCATTTATCTCATACCTTTAGCTATTTTTCAGATGAGGATTTAATATGTCACATGAAATAATCTATCTATTAATTTATCTAATGATATTATATGAATTAAATTTAATTAAATTGACCATGTGTGAAACATGACAAATATTGTAATGTAAATGTAATATTATCACTACAAAGTATCTATGATTGTATATAATATAAACTTAAACATATACATGTTATAATAAGTAGTATTGCGATACAATAATAATGTAGGACAGTTTTCATAAGTAATGTTACATTTGACACTTGCTGATAAGAATTATTTTACTTAAGTCATGTTTTCAATTCAGAACTTTTTCCCTGCCAACAATATTTATACATTTACTAAAGTAAAGAATCTGAGTAGTGCTGGCAACTAACAATTCTTTTCATTACCGATTCAACAGTCAACAGTCAGTTTGTTTTATTTGAGTCGTGAGCCATGATAAGATATGTTGTTGTTTGTTTAAGTAGTCTCCTCTCTCAAACTTCTCTCTGGAGCTTAAAGAAAGAGCAGGTTGTTAATTGAGCATTTTTAAAACATGGAACAGTAGTTATACATCTTGATCTTCTTTTAATCAAAAATCAATTAAAAGCTCACTTCTTGCGATATGGGACTTTTAAAGGAATGCTTTGACGTTCTCAACTGACCCTTGAAAAGAAAAACAAATGAGCTTATTAAAATCAGTCAGTGTTGAAGTCATGGGAGCAAAGCTGTGTGATATGATGTATTCCTGACCCTCCGCTGTAGGAAGTGAGTTCCTCATCTCAACTTTCTCGGCAGCACCTGCTTGCTGACTTACATACCCACACACATGTCTCCTAACAGACAAACCCTTTCTCTGGATTTTGTCTCACTGTTTTTTTACAGGGCGGGGGGGGCGGTCCTCTTCGTACGGTCTAAAAACCATGGCAACAAATGTCTGCGCTCATATTGTTTCACAGATTTGTTAGGTGCACCAGAGGAAGTAGTGCTGTATGTAAGAATACTGGTATCCACTGGGCCTCGGTGAGTCATGAAGTGCTACACCTGTTCCCATCTCTGAGGAGAGCACAGCTGGCCCCATCTTTCAACACAGTCACACACACACACACACACACAGTCCACAAAACAAAACACTGAAATCTCCATTCAGCAGGGGTGTGCTTAAAACTATCCTCAAAACATGTCCCAGTGAACACCAGCAAGCATTAGTTAATGAATCTCTAACGATACACATACACAGAAAGTAGACTGACATTTCTATAGAGGAAGTGCGGGAATAACCAGGACACCATCCTTGGTTCTAGTATCTACTTCAGGAAGCTGCGAGAGAGCAGAGACAGAAAGCTCCGCGCAGCTTTCTTCAGGTTACACTTCCTAAAAGCCACAGCTCGGTAATTAGTACTCGTTAGGCCGGCGAGCCAGGCTTATCAGATGATGTAGAGGAAGACACGCTTGGCTCCCACATGTGGGTTCTCATTTGCTGGAATATTCTGTCTCAATCGCTTCATGATATGGGTGTATGTTTGCATCCATTCCAGCAAGACCACCCACTGGAATACATCAGGACAAGATTCATCACCTAATTATTAGTCTGAGTCTCAACAAGTACCTTACCTAACAGAGTGAATAGAGATTCGCCATTCAGCTCTTACAAAGAGCTCGATGCTCATACTGTAGGCCTTTGATGCTAATTACTTTTCCCATTGTAATGCAAACAAAAGCGTTCAGGATGTTTATTCTTTCCCTCCGGCATGGCACAACTCATTCTATTCTGGTGTACGTCATGATCAAGGGCTTGGGTTGTGAGATGAGACTCACTGTGATATTATTGGACTATCACGTTTTATATACAAAGGTTAAAGTTTTATATGCGCAGCAATACATGAATACATGGATATGCACAGCAGTATGTGGGGAATAAAACAAGGAACAAACAAGTCTTAAAATAAGGGTAATCAATAGTACCTTTTTGCAGCAATGACTCTGATCACTGTGTGTTTCTCCTCTCAGTAAAGGAAGATTGTGCGTCGGACGGAGAGGATGATGTGAGCACAGACGCCTTGGTGGAGGAGATGCTCCAGCATGGAGACACAGCAGTCATCTACCCAGAGGCCCCGGAGGACGAGCTGAAACGCCACGGCACCCCCGACGCCAGCATCCATGACGAGAATGGTACTGGAGCCCTCTCACAATTAAGTCATTTTCACGCAGACCTCCCATTTCCTACTGAATGACACTTGCATTAATTGCTGGAAATGTTATCCACATTATATCAAGCAAAATGTAGAGTTACAATATCACACACATATTGGGGGCGGCTGTAGCTCAGAAGTAGAGCAGTCGTCCACCAGTCAGAAAATGTGTGGTTCGATTGCCGGCTCCTCCGAGTTGCATATCGTTGTATCCTTGGGCAAGATACTTAACCCTGATTTGCCTCCGATGGCATGTGCCTTTGGTGTATAAATGTGTAGTTTCCTGATGTGCAGGCAGCTTTGTGTATCGCCACTGCCATCAGTGTGTGTGAATGGGTGAATGGATACTTGCAGTGTAAAGCGCTTTGAATGGTCAAAAAGACTAGAAAAGCGCTATATAAACATACATGCACACATTAAAACACACAACAGTATTTCCCACCAAGATCTCAGTTACACTATTACCACACCTACCCTGTAATTACTAGCCCCCTGGGGATAGTTTTACCTGCTCCCTGTCTCTCCTCAGGTGTTAACTCCACCCCATTAACGCCGCTCTCAAACATCATTACACACGCCACTATTTGTTAAGTGCAGCACACTGGGGTCTTGATGGCTCCTGGGTTTGCCACCTGCCACCACAGAGGGGGGGAAAATCGAGGGAGGAGGGAGGGAAGGGATCCAAACTGCAACACCTGAGTAAATTTATCATGTCTGTGCAAGCTCTGACTCACAGCTACCTGTGTAATAGTATGTGTGCATTCCCATCCCGAGGCCCTCACCTGTCCCTGCAGGGGAACTTAATACATCACCTGTTAACAAAGTAATGCTTTACCTGTGTGGGAGCAGAGCAACTGAGACCCTCTGTCAACCAGCACAGAGCCTGGCAGGCGGCTGTTGTTTATCAAGCTCACTTCTCCATACATGCGTGGGTGTTTTTGAAATGCTTCTAAAGCATAATAGGCAATAAAAAATGATGGGATTCCAAGCTTGTGAAAGCTGAAATTGCTCGGCTTTGTTTCAGCAAGAAGGACAAAACCAGTAATAAAATTCTCTAAATGGCAGCCCAGTGTGCTGTTTTTTTTCTTGAGACAGAAAGGTGTTACTTAGGTTCAGTAATCTGGTTTTATCCATCTGGTTACCTGGGTGCTGTTTACCTGTGGGGGAGGATCTCTCAGTGATTGGTGAAATAGCAGAGGAGTGTTACTGCGGCAGCATGTGTAACATCAAAGGGTCCTCTCTGTTGACCATAAGTTTTTAACCCCTTCGTCTCCTCCCTCCGCTCTCACACATGTCATTACCACACTCATCTCTTTTGTTTTTTTGCTTTTTTCCTGACCCAGGAACTCCAGATTCCTTCTCTCAGCTGCTTACCTGTCCCTACTGTGCACGTGGTTACAAGCGTTACAGCTCCCTGAAGGAGCACATAAAGTATCGGCACGAGAAGACCGAGGACTGCTTCAGCTGCCCAGAGTGCAGCTACACCTTTGCACACCGCTCTCAACTGGAGAGACATATGTCAGCCCACAAGCCCGGACGGGACCAGGTGAGAACTGACTGATGAACAGAGTCAGAAATGGATACTCTCTTGCTACTTTGAAAGAATGGTAACTCTGAGTCTTTGATTGTTCTTAACATTTTTTTAATAAGAGAAAGCTGCTGGATGGTTTTAAATCAGTTTTAAGAACATAAAATTATGATACTATATAGCCATTGTTTATAAATGGTTTACAAACTATTTTTAACCATTAAAAAACAATAAAATGACTATTTAGTAAAGATTCATTAACTATAATTTACCATTTCTAGATGAGGGGTATTATGAAGTGCATTCATTGTGCAAGAATGAAACCAGGATTTATACATTTGTGTATATTATTAAATATCAGAAATATTAAATTATCAGTCTACACTAAAAAATAATATGCTTCGTAAATACTGTACATTGTATCCTAATGATTCTAAATTCTGCATCCCTTCATTAGGGTTAGTCATGTTGTGTTTCTTTAGTGGCTCACTTCCAAACATGATAAATAAACATGAACTTTTGCCCCTGATTGATTAATGACATTGTGACATGAATTAGTAGCAGTTCAAAGGTTGTGTTTTCATTCTGTATCTCATCGAATGACCCCTCTCCCCTCATCCGATAGAGACACATCACACAGTCGGGAGGCAATCGTAAATTCAAGTGCACTGAATGTGGCAAAGCATTTAAATATAAGCACCATTTGAAGGAGCACCTACGTATCCACAGCGGTGAGTGGTCAACCCCTGTCACCATGGCAGCGTTCTGTCTGTCTGTGTATATACATATATATACATATATATACAGTATATATATATATATATATATATATATATATATATATATAGTGAATATATTGTATATGTATTTAGATATCCCTGATTGTGTATTAATTCATTGTGTGCTCTTCCTTATTGTGCCATAATTGCGTTTCTTTTGGCATTATGAGACAGCAGTTAGAGAGGGGGCATTTCCCAATGGTGCCATTACATGAGCATTTAAGCATCATTGAAATGCATTAGAGCTTTTTCCTGCCTTACTGCTCATAGAGTAGCTTGGTCATTTAACTTCATTCACTAATGGAAATCTTTTTTTTTTTCTCCCCCCACCTTTTTCTTTCTCTCTACTACACACATTGTGGTTTTATACAGGAGAGAAACCCTATGAGTGCTCCAACTGCAAGAAGCGGTTCTCCCACTCAGGCTCGTACAGCTCCCACATCAGCAGTAAGAAGTGCATCAGCCTCATCTCAGTTAACGGCAAACCACGCATGGGCAACAGCAAAACACAGACCCAGGGTCCAACACCGATCCTTCCCACTTCCCCCTCTGTCCTCCGCACTCAGATCAGGGAGAAGCTGGAGCACAGTAAGCCCCTACAGGAACAGCTGCCCCTCAACCAGATCAAGAGCGAGCCTCTGGACTACGAGTACAAGCCTATGGTAATGACATCTCCAGCTGTGGGTAGCATGAATGGTGGAGTCTTCAACGGAGGTGCTGCAGCTTCTCTGCAGGGCACAGTGCAAGCCGTAGTCCTGCCCACCGTGGGGCTGATGTCGCCCATCAGTATCAACCTAGCAGACCTGCAGAATGCTCTCAAAGTGGCAGTGGACGGCAACGTCATTCGCCAGGTGCTGGAAAGCAATGCCAAAAGCCAGGGGCAGGTGAACTCTGGGTTAACCACTGGAATACTCCACCCAACGCAGCAGCAACTCATCTCAGCCATCAGTCTGCCTATTGTGGGTCAGGACGGAAATGCAAAAATCATTATAAACTACAGTTTGGACCCCAACCAGGGACAGCTCATTGCCCAAAACCTGAAGAAAGAGCCAGAGCCAATGTCACCAGCTCAGCTCACTGAGACCTACAAGTCCCAGAAACTTCCAGAAGATCTTACCATCAGGGCTGCTAGGCCTACTGAGACTAAAGAAGAGGAAAAGACCACTAAGACTTGTCTCCTGTGTGATAAATGTCCCGGTGGGCTGGAAGCCCTCCATGCCCTCAAGCACTGCAAAAAGGATGGTCTGAAGCTGAATGGAGCAGGCCTGGAGAAGTCAGAGTCGGCTGTTGCTGCTCTGCTGTCAGAGGGACGACTTTGCAAACAGCCCAAGAACCTCTTGTCCCTGCTCAAGGCCTATTTCGCCTTGAATGCGGAGCCCACTAAGGATGAGCTGGCCAAGATCTCAGATTCAGTCAACCTGCCGATCCATGTCGTAAAAACATGGTTTGACAAAATGCAGGAGGGTCAAATATCACTCGGTGCCCCAACACCTCCATCAGAGGAAGAGGACACCTGTGATGCCAATAGTGTGGTGTCTCTGGTCCCAGGAAAGGACATGGCCACTTCTGTAACACAGGACAGCCCGACAGAAGCAACCCCAGCTGAAGTTGACGGCTCTCATAGCTCTCCGGCCTCCCCCACGCCACTAAACCTGACGGCTGACGGGCCCATCCCAGCCCAGCCTCCCCAGAGCACTGAGGGACCCCTAGATCTGTCGCTGCCAAAGCCTGACAGAGTGGAAACAGAGAGAACGGTGACTAAACCTCGCATTTACCCCTCCCCTTCCTCTGGTTCTACCAATCAGGATGAACCTCTGAACTTAACTTGCACAAAGAAAGAAGCATTGCCACTCTCAGCCATGGGCGACCGGTCTATCGCATATGGCAGCCAGCCAAGTGCCAACCCCCTCAACATAGTGACCACTCAGCTCCCCACTCTGGTCGCTATCACTGACCAGGGTCGCATGCAATGCCTCAGGGCGCTAACCACCAACAACAAACAGACTATCCTGATCCCCCAGCTGGCTTACACTTATACCACTACAGCTAACAGCCCTGCTGGGACAGAGACAGAGGAAACCATCCACCTCAACTGCATAAAGGTGTGCACTGATCAGGTTCCCAGTGTAGCAAAAGATGAGCTAACCTGTTGTCCTATATTCTACCAATTTTCTCAGGTTCATTTAAAGTTTAGTGAAGATATGTTTGTTGGTGTAAGCACCAAAAATCTTCTCAATATAGTTTTATATCTCTTAAACTGGGGGGTGGGTGGCTGACTGTATAATTGTGACATCACCACATCAGATTACTTCCTGTATATAACTGTGTGCATTTCCTCAGTGGAATTAACATTTTAAAATATAGGACAGTGTAACATACCTAGGTCGCCTATCTATCTATTTATTTATAGTATGATACCTTTGAATCATTTAAATATTCATTTATGTATTTGTCAAGTACAAAGTTAAAAGATTGATATTGATACCACTCTCATACCTGTAGAATGTTTAGGTTAGCTTAGC
Organism: Eupleurogrammus muticus; assembly: GCA_036785175.1. Taxonomy (NCBI): domain Eukaryota; kingdom Metazoa; phylum Chordata; class Actinopteri; order Scombriformes; family Trichiuridae; genus Eupleurogrammus; species Eupleurogrammus muticus. Next base: position 2,809,458 of record JAYKQN010000016.1, on the reverse strand, counting down.
TTAGCATAAAGAGTAGACACAGGGGACAACAGCTAGCCTGGCCTCTATTTGAATGTATTATATCAGATTTGTGTTTAAAAAACAATTTTAATTTTACAATATGGTACCTTTTCTTGGCAGTTTGCAGTAACTTCTTGTAACTTTGGTTATCACTTTGAGTTTTACAACACCAAGTTGAGACTCCATATGTGGTACAACACTGTATTGATGAGGTTTAGTGCTAGTGTCAGATGGATTTTTTTACTTTCTAGTCTTAGTGTTAAGCTAAGCTAAGTAGTTGCTGGCAGTAGCATTATCTTTAATGTATAGTTGTGGGAGCTTGATTCATATTAGGATCTAACCATGAGTTACATTTGAAGATGTGAAAGTGGTATCAGTCTTGCCCAATCTAACTTGAAAAGAAAGTTGGTAGTAATAATAACAATAATAATAATAAATCACCCAGTCTTTCTCATCAGTTACTTTGTGGCCTCCTCTATACATTTTTCATAGGTCTGTGAGCTTACTCAACAGTTTAGGGTCAGTTTATATTTCTCTTATTTCTCTGGAGATCAGCCTCAGTATTTTATTTGTATACTGATTTACAGCTAGAAAAGTAAAGGACCCAATAGCTATTTTCAGATAGCAAGTATCAAGAATCAAGTTAGCTTTTCTCTATGTGAAGCGATCAGTTTCACATAGAAACTCCAGTTGAGATCATTAGTTCTTATGGTTCAAAACCACTAGAACATGAAGGATAGAGCAAAACCATCCAAAATCGAATCAATAAGTCATATATAAAAACGTCAAAATTCAGCTCTTTGAAAAAATGATAGCCCTTAATAGTTCTTCATTGTGCAGACACCTAATGGGCCCATAATGATGGATGTAGATCTCTGTGAGAATGTGAATGATCGTCCCGGGCTGTCACCCAGAGGACATGAGTCTGCACTTTACTGCAGAGACTCATATTGATTTGCTGGAATCTGTTTAAACGCTGCACCTCTGCCTGCCTCATTGATTTATTGTTGTTGTATTATACTTTCGTGTTAAGTGGATTGGCATAGACCTGCCTTGAAAAAAAAATAGCTCGGTGTATGTAACTGCTCCTTAATAATGCTTCACATCCTGTTTCACTACTTCAGTGGATGAATGTTCCTTTCATGAGGACACGAGAGATCTGTAGGTCTGCTAAAAAGTGAACAGTTATCTTTTTAAGGACAGGACGAGTAAAGTTAAAAACTGACAATACCATGATTTTAATTTAACAACCAACTGCAGGAAGAACTATGAGTAGGATATGACAGGGTTTAGTTTTTTGTATCATTTCCTGCAATGCACAAGCAGTAAAACCTTGCTCTGAAATCCTATTAGTGTGTAAATATTTCAATGATTAATCATATTGTCCACAGGAGGAGAGGCTGGACCCATGCTCAGAGGGCCTTTCCACTGTGGAGGAGCACAATGATTCTGACTCAGGCCCTTTGAGGAAGAAGATGAAGAAGACAGACAGTGGCATGTATGCTTGTGACCTGTGCGACAAGATCTTCCAGAAGAGTAGCTCACTGCTCCGACACAAATACGAACACACAGGTGAGAATTTTGTGTGTTTCCTAGACTTACGTGCAACGTGTCTCACCATCACTCACTGTTCTGGTCCTGGGAAACATGAGTCAGAGTGCAAGCAAAGGGGGATTTTTGAGATAAAGCATAACGGAGGGTGGACACCTCCATTCCAGTAGGTATTACTCAACATGCGCAGAAGAGGTCTGAGAATTTCTTTCCTGCCAACTCCCCACCTCTGCACTGCCAGCTTCTCATGTGAAGCACCAAATGTTGCAACAGGCGATCTCTGGTAGTGATTTGGATTTGCTGGGAGATGATGATGCCGCGTCCAAGAGCAGGTCAGCACTCTCAGAGGCGTTACAGTTTTTTCTTTATTACTTCGATACCTGGCTAGCAACCATCACTTTCAGTTCCAAATGACCTCATCCAAGGTGAATCTAGCTGTTCCCCGCCTGGGTAAAGTTTCCTTGTGGAGGTTTTTAAAGTACAGTTGTTGAGATTTTATTGAATTGTTTTGAAATGTTCTTCTTGGATAAATTGATCATAGATATTTCGAGGCCTTCTCAGGCTTTAGAACAATTTGGGGCGATTCAGCGCAGTTGTTTGTTGTTGTCTTCCCATGCCTGTGCTTTTCTACTCAACAGCATTTTAATTTTTCTCAAATATGTAATATTTATTTTTATTTCCTCTGCAGGGAAGCGACCTCACGAGTGTGGCATCTGCACCAAGGCCTTCAAACACAAACACCACTTGATCGAACACATGCGGCTCCACTCTGGGGAGAAGCCGTACCAATGCGACAAGTGCGGCAAGCGCTTCTCCCACTCGGGCTCCTACTCACAGCACATGAATCACCGCTACTCCTACTGCAAGAAGGAGACGCAGAGCCAAGGAGAGGGCAGGGAGAGCCCTGAGGAGGATAGCGAGGCCCAGGCCGAGCTGGAAGCCCTGAGCCAGCCGCTGCCCCTGCACCTGGCTCCATCCCAGTTGGACTCGGATGAGCGAGGGAGCAGTGCCAGAGAGGACGAGGAGAGTGAGGAGTATGAGGAGGAGGAAGAAGGCGCAGTTGACATGGATGACATCCAGGTGGTGCAGATAGGAGACGAAGGAGGGGATGAGGAGGAGGAGGAGGAGGAGAGGAATGAGGAAGATATGGAGACTGTAGTGGTGGAGGGAGGAGAGGGAGAGAAGACCGAGATAGAGATGAAAGATAAGGAAGAGGAGGCTGACACAAGGCAGGAGGAGGTGCTCAGGAGTGATAAAGAAGAGGAGGAAGTCAAGGCAGTGGGAGAAGAGGTGGTGGATCCAGAAGAGTGGTTGACAGGAGAGGGAAAAGCAGAGGAGGAGGTCACGGAGGAGAGTGGAGGCGAAACAAACAGGAACACAGTTTCTGAAGACGAGAACCAGACGCTGCTGGAGGAAGGAGATACTGACCAACAGAGCAGTCAGACTCCACCATGAGATGCAATCATATTCCTCCTCTCCCCGCGCAAAGGAAGAATGCAGGAGATGATGCCTCATTCCTCTTGACTGTTTGTTTCAGTTCACTACTGTGTAGAAATCCAGGTGTGCCTGAAAAAAATACTAGTGACTTTTCCACAGGAGAACATTTTCTCACTGTTAGAAAAATCCATTTGTAAAGAAAAAGATGAAGACAAACATGAATTTTAACAAAGGAACGAAGGAAATGCATTATACAGACTTTGGAAGCTAGAGCCGACAACGTTTTAGATAATGTTTTATTACTAAAACACCTTGGGTCATTTCTTTTTATCAGTGTTACTAATTAACCTTTAAAAGTTGTACAGTTGGGAGATATTTCTATACCTTTTTATTGCCAATGAACAAAAAAAAGTCAGTATTTTATTAAGTTGGAAGGAAAATAAGAAGAATCCTGTGCACTACAAGTGGCTTGGTTTACCTATGGATCGAGCAGTGGAGTTGTGTTGTCTAACCTTCAGTATTACCGCACTAGAGATACCACGCCATCATGCTAGCAGATGTTAGCATCACATTTCATTTTGCTGTTATTTTGATTGGACTGTGAGCCTTAAAAAAGAAAAAAACAGAGAGTGGATGGGTCTTTTCAGCCATTTAGTATCTTTTAGACTCTTTCTTTCTTTTACAAATCAGTGTTATGAAGAAATACTTTGCTATTTTGGGAAATAAGCACATCTGCTTTCTTGGTGAGAGTTAGATGGAGGATTAATACCACTCTTCTAACTATAACTCAGTTGTCTAAGTTTTGTTAAGGCTTAGAGTTGTGCATAATTATCTGAGAGGCCACTAGACACTAGCTGTCTGCTCCACCTGGCTCCCTCCTAGCTCCACACATTTGTCCAACTATGGCCATTCTTGGTGACAGCCAAAATGCCAAACTCAAGGCTTCAAAATTTAGTTTTGCCTCGTATAGAGCCAGGGTAGTGGTTTCCCCCTTTCCGATCTTTATGCTAAGCTAAGATAAATGGCTGGTAGCTTCATATTTTCCATTCAGAAAGTGATATCAATCTTCTTTTCAGCTGTAGACAAGAGTGGGATGCATATTTCCCAAAATACCAAACTATTGCTCAATCAATGTTCAGAGCAAGCAGACAGGGGATGTAGAAAATGTTTCGACCCTCCCTATACCCCCTAACCCCCACCCCCACTCCGAGCCTTATGCAAAAAAAAAAAAAAAGAGACATGCATATCAAAAGTGCCATTGCTGTTGAAGCTATGATCAGGTATTGCCGGGTCCCAGATCAACCAATAAGCCGGAAATACTGTTGACTTTGGCCCGCCACCACCACATCTGAGAGAGTAGAATTTAGCCTACCACATATTTATGTATCATAGATTTTAGATACGTTGCTTTTATTTCTAATCTGAGCAACTAAAAGTATTATAATGCACATATTTTCAAATGAAGTATGATTTGTAACTGTTAGCTGTGTCCTGCCTTTTCAAAACCTATTCAGTGCACTTGTTTAACACACCATGAAACGCTCAGATGTCTCTTCAGGTAACAAAATGTAGGCAAATATGAATCCCAGGAGTTTAATTCAACAGTGTTTTTACCTGTCAGTATTATTATTTTTGTCTCTTATGATTTATGTTCTGTTTCAGTGTGTGTACTGTATGTTTTCAGCAATTTGCAGTATTATTCCCTCCCCCAACGAGATGGGTAGGCTATGTCTGTTTAGTCATGGAGAACTTTTATATTTATGTCTTATTTTTTATATTTCTTTATGGTTATTTATTACACTATGTAGTGTACAATACTGTAGTTTGTATTAATACGATAATATATTTTAGTATGGAAAAAAAGATTCAAAAGGCAAATAACTACAAGCCTGGAAAAATGAGACTCCGGCATACTGAAGTATGTTTTTTCGAACAAATAAATGATGCTTTTCCTCCTCTAGGAGAAAAGAAACATGCACCCTGCAAGCCTGAAAATTGGAACCTGTGACCTCTCTGCATCCATTCTCATGTTAGTTTAGTTTTCTTTCCCCTCTCTAATATGAAGCTACTGAACTTTTGAAAAATAATTGTATGTCTAATAGCATGAGTGTGCTGTTGTATTGAAGGATGATCCTTAACCACACAAACTGTCCTTTTGCCAAGCCAAAATAATATTGACATTTGTTCTTATGTTTTTATTTGTGCCAATTTGTTACTTTATGTCAGTGTTGAGACCATGCCCACTTTTATATGCCCTTCCCCCCTTAACACCCTCATCTTTTTTATAGTGATTGTTTTTGTTTGTTTTCTTTTTTTGTTCATTTTTTATGACTCCCCATCTCACAATAAAATACATCAATTACAAGCTGCTGGGTTTGTGATGATATACTGACATACTCAAAATGAAACAATTCTCTATACAACAGTCGACTGTCACTGTCCAAATAAATATATATGAAATCAGTCAGGAAAATGGAGCAGGGCATTAGAAAATAGTCAGTGTGGATTAAATTTAACATGTAAAGTAACCAACACAACAAATTGTGGTTTCACTTGTTTTCATTGTAAACTAAGGGCAGATGTTGCTGGATATAGCTTTATGCTTAACAGATATGAGAGCAATCATAGAAGAAGATAAATGAGCTTCACAAAATGTCAGAACTTTTCCTTTAAACCTCACTATATGACTATGTGAACAAAAGTCTTGCCTATACCCTTCACTGTTCAGTGAAAACCTTTAGCAACCCTGGCCAAGGTCAACCCTATTGATCCAGATTAGGTTTCCAGGGGGGCCAACCCTGCATCTTGCCCCCCCCCCCCCAAATGCCAGCCCCTCCACCAGCATGAATTAGTAATGGAATGGACAAAAAATCCATAATCTGTTGAGGAGCTGAAAATGATACAATAGCTGCTGAACATATTTGATAGCTCTCTCCCTTTTCTGCTCTTTTTGTCTTCCCAGAAACAGAGATGGGAGCTTGGGACATTTACAGTAAAGTCCTGAAATCTTTAAGAATCACAACAGTGATTCCGTCACTGTTGTGATGAAAAATAAAAGTGATTTTGTGTCTTTTGTTTTAAGGGAAACGCAGGTGTGGGTGGAAGGAGGATTCAACCTGCCACAGGCTCTCTTTGTCTGAGGATGGTGTGGGAGCCATGTTAGGAAACACAGCTTCCATGGTTGTGTGTGGGCTCCTGCACATGGTGCAGTTTTACAACTGTTAGTACCTGCGCTTGCAAGAGCTTAAAGAATAATCTGAGAGGGGTGTGTGATTCAGCCATCATGGTGAATGGGCCCCTAGAGACAAGTGGAGGAGGGGATTGGTGGTAGAATAAAGCTTTATAGGGCAGCTCACACCATAATAATATTACTGTGTCAAACCGTCCAACAGCATCTTGTAATTGTGCCTATTATAAATGTCTTTAACAGTAGTCACAGAGGCACCAATTCACCCAAGCACCGCTCTGAAACTCCAAAAAGGTCAAAGTGTGTGTGTAGCTCATGGCTGCGTGTTCAGGATGCGAGGCCATTTTACAGGCTTTCACTCCAATCCACGACTTAAAGCCGAGATATGGCCATATATTCTGCTTGGCTCAGCATTTCAAAGGAAAATTGAAAAGCTATAACTGCTAAGAGGATATGGAGTGCTCTTGCCAATAATGGTGCAAAAGCCTGATGAAGTATCATGGCTGCTGAGACTCTGACACAGAGCCAAACCCAGGGGGCTGAAGCTCCCCGGGGAAATTTAAAGAAAAGCCAGGAGGAGGAGGAAAGAAAAGGCTGCACTCAGGAAATAGCACTTAAATATCATGTTCATTTACTCAACCACTAAATAGCAAGGTGCACACAGAGACATTGTGTGTGTGTGTGTGTGTGTGTGCGTGCGTGCGTGCGTGCGTGCGTGCGTGCGTGCGTGCGTGTGTGTGTAACAGCATGCATATGTGTAAAGGGGCAGGTTAATATGCCACTTCACCTGACAAATTGCAATTCTAGTGCTCCATTTTTAACACGCTGGTCAGCACAAGTACATACATAACTGAAAATCTATTTATTGTCCCATACAACCTTTGAGACACAAAGAAAAACACTCTAGATATTAAGGTGTGCTGCATTTTACCGAGCAGAGCTGTCACACAAACAAGCATTCAAGTAAAATTATACAACTTAGTTTTTTAAACTTTATTCTCAAGGACAAACAAAAATCCATGTATAGTAAATAATCATACGTATAAGTATAAACTGATATTGTCTGACTAATTTGACATTTCTGTGAAAAGTAATATGATTGACTTAATTATACATGTTTAAGCAATAATAATAATAATAAACTATAGGATAACTCAAATAATAACTACTAATTTAAACACTAAAGAATGACAAAGATGAGAGAAAAAGCAGATTTTAAAAATGAACATTTACCAATTAGAAGACATAGGCAAAGTAAATATCTTATAAAACATAAATAAAACAATACAAGAAGGAAAAACATATCATAGTATAAAATCAAGTTAAGACCAACACTGCAATCACTATGATGATTATTAAAAGCAGGACCTTAGATTGACCCATCTAACTTCCTGTAGGCCATTTCTACTTTTCAGATTAATAAATTTCATCCAATTATAACATCACACATTGTCAAAAGATGATTTCTGGTTTGTATTTGTGGTTATAAAAAAACACACATACACAAGCTCAAGTATGTATGTCCTGCAGCAGTCAAAGGACTCCAGGGTCACCACATCTGGAAAGACCGTGAGAGAGGATGTGTGTGTGTGTGTGTGTCTGTGTGTGCGTGTTTGTGTGTGTGTCTGTGTGTGTGTGTGTCAAAGGGTTGATTGGATTGTCATTGAGCTGTATTTAGCTCGTACCTTAAACATCTCCCTGGAGAATTACCCTTCAGCTACAGCAGGCTAATATGAAACCAATCGTTAACCATGTTGAGATCCAGGTTTTAGGTGTCCTTGTTTAGCAGAGAGTCATTATGCTGAATCCTGTTCACCTTTAACCAATTGCCTCAATCTCTAATAAAGCTCCACAAAGTGCACGCACACACGCTTTCCACACATCTTTATGTTCTTGCCTCCAAGCTGAATCCTATTACAGTGTTTCTCAAAGATAAGCCATGGTGAAATCTATCTATAAATTTAATTTATGCATCATCGTTTAAAGCTTGTAATTACTTAGACTCTATCCTGTTATTAGACAGCATTCTCTCTATTGCTGAGCTAAATGTCTGAATGTGTGTGTGTGTGTGTGTGTGTGTGTGTGTGTGTGTGTAAGAGAGAGAGAGAGAGAGAGAGAGAGAGAAACAGTGTTATTTTCTCCCCTTTTGTGCAATTTTGTGTCTGTTTGTAATAAGGACAACAAATTGATAGCTTTACACACATTCATTCTCAAATCACATTTTCTCTCTTACTTTCTCTCTCTCTCTCTCTTTCTCTCTTCTTTCACACACACACACACACACTTTTACTGTTGTTCTGGCAGTTTCATGCTTTCTTTTCAGGGTGAGGTTCAGGGCTGACTTTCACCACTTCCTTTCCCCGTTACCACATCGAGACTCAAGTTGCGCTAGAAAAACACCAGCGTGACCACACTCACCTCGCAACCCATACCTCCACACACACACACACACATGCACACACAGACACATATATATATATATATATATATATATATATATATCCATCCATCCATCCATTGTCTATCCCGCTTATTCCCTTTCGGGGTCGCAGGGGTCTGCTGGAGCCTATCCCAGCGCGTTAAGGCGAGAGGCAGGGATACACCCCAGATGGTCGCCAGCCAATCGTGGGGCACACACACCATTCACACACCATTCACTCTCACACTCACACCTATGGGCAATTTAGAGTTTACCAATTAACCTGAGCATGTTTTTTGTATTGTGGGAGGAAACCGGAGTACCCGGGGAAAACCCACGCAGACACGGGGAGAACATGCAAACTCCACACAGAAAGGCCCCAGACCCAGGCCCAAGGCGGTCTTGAACCTGCGACCTTCTTGCTGTGAGGCAACAGTGCTACCCACCGCACCACCGTGTCGCCCATATATATATATATATATATATATATATATATATATATATATATATATATATATACATATATATATATATATATATACATATATATATATATATATATACATATATATATATAATCACCTAGTGTTTGCAGGTACGGTCGGCCCTCCCACATTGTTGGGACAACATGGAGCGGCTCTCAGTCATGACTAGAATAACAAGGAGCAGCACAGAATTCAATTAAATGGTCTCCTCTTTGAAAAGCTACCACCCACCTGCCTACAAACACACACACACACACACACACACACACACACACACACACACACACAAACAGACACAAACTAGTGCACTATATTGTAAGTAACATGCCTTCACCCGACCACCCATTTATCCTCTCTCCTCTGTTTGTGTGTGTGTGTGTGTTTCCATAATCCCATTGTCCCGCTCCCTCAGAGACGCCTAGACATTTCATGTATTTTACACTACCTTCTCATTGGCTGCTGGGGGTCACTGGATAAGCCCATAAAAGGCACAACCTCTCTTTACACTCCTTTAAATGTTCACCTCTTCATCCATACAGGGCTGATGAGCTACAAGGACAATATCTCGCTGTCTCTGTGTCATTCAGATATCGTTGCATGTTGAAGCAAATTAGACAAATGCCTTCTCTGCTGTAACTAAACAGAATGTCGCCCCCTCCTCCTCCCCCTGGCTGGTCCTGTTCACCTCAGAGGAGACGCTGCTCCTTCAGGTCTCAGTCAAAAGACAAAACCTGCCCTCGTCTGTCCATTCCTGTTTAGGAATTGATGAACAACAGATTGACTTCTTATGTTCATTCTCTCCAATACAGCCATCCACCCTCTTCCTCCTATGGTTCCCACCTTCAGTGCAGAAAAATACACCTCAATATGCCCGGGGGACAGAAATGTAGTGGGGGGTCTGGGGACTTTGAGTTTCACACACTTCTGGTGAATTTTGATGTAAAATTTGTCATTTTATGCATCAATTTTAATAGCTGCTGCAACTCTCAACAAGAGCTAAGAGCATATTTGCATCACTTATATTAAGTATTTAAACATCAGATCATAGACATGCTAGAAAATAAACATTTTGGTATGTTTGAAAGGAATCCATTAATAAACTCTGAAGTAGGAAATGAGGTGGTTGTGATCACATATTGGATGAACAATATATTTAGGATATTGTTAAAATACACTAACAATACAGGTAGGCCTATTTGTGAAAATAAATTCTATTTTGTATAGTGTAAAACTGATCGGAACAGATACTTTGGTTTTGATACCATAATTGTATTCTACTCATAAATCCACAGTCCTCAAGTAGGATTTTAAATGTGTGACTACACACATGTGCACACATGGTACACACATGCACAGTCACAGCCTAATTAATGGTCTCACTCTGATGTCCATGCATCTCAACAGGATTTACAGCAGTCATCATTCCGAACATTCTAAGCAAATAACAAGAAATGAATTTACCTGTGTTCCCATAATGGATTTACAGCTCAACATTCACCTGTTAACAAGATTCACAGGCAGCAGCTCATTTAATTAACCAGCAGCATCATATGTTTCCCCTGTATTAACAATAGTACAGGATTTATAGGCAATTTTAAATAAAGTAACAAGTACACCTACACAAAATGGATGGATGGATGGATAGATAGATAGATGGATGGTTGGAGGGCAAACAGGAGTGATAACGGAGGACACACCTGTTCAGCATCAATCACATAAAAATCTCTGTTTAACTAACCCTTCCAAGTCAACACATTAAGCCTTGATATCATTACATGCTTATGCGTGTGTGTCACGCTGTGCAGGTGAACCCAAACACAGACACATGCACAGGGAAAAGGGAGAATAAAGTTTATCAAATAATATTTCTGATCCTGAGAAGAACAAGAATGGTGAGGAGGATGAATGAGAGGAGATTCTGTTGAAGGTAAGCTGCAGGTAGGCTGCCAAAGCTGCTGAAGGAACAGGAGGTGGAAATCCAAGGACAGACAGAATACATTAACTCAAAAAACGGGGCAGGGTAGACACTGGCGAGTATCGAGCTGGACGGGGGTCTCGGTTCCTGAGGAGGACCTTGTGTGAGCGATGGGCGTTGTCTAGATGACAGCGGGTTTACGCGTTCACGTTTGCGTGCACCACTTGTTTACGTATCCCTACACAGATGAAATATAGCCATATGCCTCTGTGTTTGTGTTCATTTCAGTTTAAGACTGAATTCGACAGTTTGTTACTTCCCTCCAGTCTTTCCCCTTTTTCCTCTTGTCTGTATGTTAGGATCCAAAAAACACCCCTATAGGTTTAAATTAGCATATAATCATATCTTGGAATACATTTGCAAAACTTTGAGTCCTAAGTCACAACAATTTAAGACAGCCCTTTGAGTCTTTTACAAGTTCAGGGATGTTTAAAAAAACAGATACACTTGCTGGAAACCATTCAAATAACTATTAAGAGGTGAACAGAGGTCACAGAGATTCTGGGCTCCATTGTGCCTTATTTTTAACCATTTACAATTTGAGAAACTGAGAATGTTGGAGTAGTCTGTGATTAAAGTAGTAGCACATGCACAACTTAAATTATTTATAACACAGTGAGTGTTTTGTTGGTAATGTGACCAACAGGTGCTTAAGTCACTTTGACACAACCTAGACTCCAACCTAGACTCTAGCTCTGCTGAATTTGTGCATGTTTATGAACTTTTAGTGCATATTATTGGACCGTAGGTCACTCATCAGAAGGTGGAGGCATCCAGAGTTTACGCTCAAGGTTTTCCAAACATAAACATTTGTGTTGGCATTGAGGAGGTGGAGGAAAGGATGGACAACAGCTGCAACCCAGGGACGGTACATGCATTTTGGCACTGAAAGAAATATTGGTCTTTTGTGGGTCCCAATCAACTGGTTCACAGCCTTTTCCCACTTCTGGACAGAATATTCTGGATGCACAGGGCTTGTGCTGAGGGAGCTCAGGGAGCTCAGGGAACTCAGGGAGAGCTTCTACCTTTGTGCCTGTGGGATCCTGGATAGGATCTCTGCCATTGCCCCACACCAGTCATGGATAATATTGCTGCTAATTAGTTAATTATTATGAAGTGTTACTTATTTTTGGACGTTCAAATGAGCTGACAGTGTAACATTTCACTGTGATTACACTGTGAATAAATGTGATAAATAAAGATTGATTAAATGATAGTATACCAAAAGTAAATCTTTAATTGCAGGACTTGTAATGGAGTATTTATATTTTGCTGTATTGTGACTTCTTCCAGTAATGGGAGTAGAAGGTTTCTGCATATTGTCTGAAACCACTACTTCTTTCTCATAGGCTGAATCTTCCTCTTTTCTAAATTATTTTTTTCCTGTATTATCACCATAGATCATCATTTCATTAAGAGGTTGCATCATATCAGTGGATGCAACAAGAATTATCTTTTTTTCCCCTTTGTAGAACACTTTGTATAACTCATTTACTGTTTGATATTGTGTTGCATTTGCACTATACCTGAAGGAGTTCCAGAACATGAGCTGAGAGGTAATGGACAAGTTCATTAATCTGAGTTGCACTGAGAACGGAGAGAAACAGATTAATTATTAAATGGAACCTTAGCAAGTGTGGACTAACATAAGTATCCCTTGATCTGGGCTGAACCTACCATCCACATCATAAAGGTCACAACCTCCGATTTCATCCACAAAACACTTCAACACAGGCTGCATGTTAGTGTTTAAAATTGCATATAGTGTGTTTTAAAAAGGCGCATACAAATATTTTCTCTGGAGAGAAAAAAATTAATGAAATACTCTCAACATTATTGTTTTCATTCTAACAGTTGATTCAAATTAAACATAGTAATACACACAAATGAAGAGACATTTAACAGGACTTTGGTTGCAGGGTGGTGCTTGAACTCATGACCTCACTGTTTCTAAATTCTCTGTACAGGCGGCCCTGTCTCTGGGGATGGGAGTGCTCCATGGACCAGGAGAAAAGGAAAGTCATGCAGCAAACATCCAGATGTGGTACAGCAATGAGTCACTCAGCAGCCAACAGCTGAACTCAGATAAACTGGCTCTGGGCCCGCTCATGTTCAGCTCTCCTCTGCCCGTCTCTGCGTCCATCGCCCTTATCAAGAATGTGTCCGGGATCTCTGTCTTGCTCTGTCCCACCTTTTGGATTCTACCCAGGTATGGGCACCTTGGTAACCTCCGCCTTTGTCCAACTTTGTGTTTTTATATGTATGTTTCTAGGAGTATGAGAAGAGGTTCAAAGAAAAGATCTTCTGTGCTTTGGTGATTCTGGTTGCCAAATTTCCCCTCAATTCCACCAATATTATTTAGTGTGCACACACGCACTCACTTTCCATCCAGTCACTCCTCTTCTCCTCCTTACACACATTTCACCATCAAACTTGTGTTTTCCCTGTGTCTCCCTCCAGCTCATCGGACCGAGAGGCTTGGAAAGCACCTGTTGTTTTGAATCCAGTGATTATTAACAGTTTTGGTCATCCTCCCCTCCACTAACCGCTCTCACACAGTTCTGGCGGAGCTGCTGTTGTGTCTAAGACGCAGGCTCCAGAGGCTCCAGAGGCTCCAGAGCTTTTTACAGAACCATGGAAAACAAAGAAAAGAGTCTCTGGTTGCCAATTAGAGACAGATATTAAGAAAGCATCTCATTTGTGATCATTTCATATCACCACTTGTGGGTGAACGCTCTGTTTTGCAAAAATGTCAGAAAATAAGAGCCAATTAGTTTTTAATGTCATTCTTGTCTTTCCCAAGAAGCTTGTAAAATGTTCTCAGGCTTCAGTCGAACCTCACAGGGAAAAGTAGTGTTTTTCGCCAGCAGGGAAATAGAAAAAAAAAAACCTGCAGACATATAGCTATCTATCCTTCATTTTACTTATCCAGTGATGGAGGGAGCACATGGCCATGAAGTAATATGTTTTTTATGGGATTATTTCATGTTGATTGTTGTGTCTAAGCAATGTACCATTTCCCAAAGTTAGGGTGAACCCTCAGCATTAAATTAGCCCTCAATTGCTTGATGATTATAACAAAAAATTTAAAGGTCTGACCTGTTGCGATGAAAAATATGATTTTTTTATTGTATTGTACTGTATTTGCATCATAGAGTGATAGGAAGTGAGTAGACCGAGATGCTCTGCCCTGATAATGATAATTATTATAAATACAACTATTAATCCTCTTGATTATGGCAGCAGTATAATTAATGCAAGTTCTCTAATTTACAGTAATTCTACAGTGGATTTTGCATTGCATAGGATCTAAGACACATGCAGACTTACTGAAACACTGCACTAAACTGTAGTACTCACACTGCAGTACTAAGACTTTAGTACTGACACTGTAGTACTGACACTGCCATGCAGGCAAAAAAATCTGAGCTTCCCAGTGATTCCTATGAGCTGCTTATTCTGTGGAGACACACACCTGCTGCAAAGCTGCGGTAAATGATTGTTTTCTGCCACTTGGGGAAACAAAGTGTGAGCACAACCCTGAGTCGACAGCCTTTAAACTTATATGATGATGCAAAGAAACTGATTCAATGTCTAGCAGATGTGGAGCAGAACTGTGTTTGTGGCCACCAAATGGAGGGGAGTGGATCCACTGTCCTTTTAGTTTTTATCAGTCTGGCTTTTTAGCAACTAGATGTTTTAAACAATGTTCAGGAACGGATTGACAATTTTAATTTTCTGGTGTTGCTCGACAGGCAGCAGTTTGCCAGGAAAAAAACATGACAATGATGAGAGTCACTGAACTGACAAACAAAAACAATGTGCTGAAAGACACTAAAACACACTTCAAAGCTACACACAAACTATATTAATATAACAATTCTATAAAGTGACTGATTAGCACAGCTCTAAAGAATCAATTTCAGATGAGCAAGATGTCTTTTTATGTTAAAAAAACGTAAAATAGGTTTATTTGAACAAGTAAAATTACCTTGATATGACTTATTTTTCTAGTAAGTAGTTTTTGGGAAGAAGCAGCAAGAAAAAGAATCAAATTAAGTTGTTTTTATTGTGTTCTAAGGGATTTCTGCCTCGGCTGCACTTCCTGCTCACCATGGATGGCTTGAGTCACTTGTATTTTTGAAAGAGTTCATTTTTGAAATAATCTGAAGATTTCCCTTGAAGCACAGCATCTTGGGATTTGGGTGACATAACCACCTTGCTCCGGGGATTCCAGAGTGTCTCATCTCACCCTGTTCCTTAAACTGAAGCCAAACAGTGCCAACATTTGAATTATTATTATTTATTATATGTCAGTAGCGATACAAAAACATCTGAGATACACCAGGACATTCTGTCAGTGTCAGTGAGAAACCAAAGTGAACATTAGTGAGTGTGTAAATCATAAATCATACAGGAAACTTTCATTTGCTTCTCTTATCCCAATCTTTAAAAATAACCCTAAATATGAGTGAATGAGGAAGGATCCTTTTGGGTCATTTGTCTCCTTCTGTCCTCATTTCCTTTGCTCTTTTTAAAAAAGACAGCGGAGGCCTTGTTTCTGTGCCGGAGGTCCATAGGCACAATGACCTTTAAGTTTTTTGATATTCACCGGGACCCCCATATCCGTTTCCTTTCTGTCCGGTGGTTGACCCCTCCGGGCTCAGTTGTGCCTTCTGTCACTGAGTGTTTGCTGGGGGGGCTGGGGGGGCCAAGGAGGACACACTTTGTCCCTCATGGAGGCAAAAAGAGCCGTAATGACACTGTTGGTGTGGTGTGTGAGTGTGTGTAATTGAACCCACCTCAGCAAGGAGAACAGGTTGGAGCCCCATCTTTCTGTGCCAGATGGCTCCACATTGATAAATCAATTAGGCTCCACCTCATCACCGGGGGGTGGGGGGGTGGGGGGGGTTATGGGGGGGTCGGCGGGGACTGAGGGTACAAACATGCCCGCCTCCACCACCACCACCCTGGGGTCTACTCGGTCAACCATTCCTCCGTCTCCCCCTGCCTTAATCACCCCCCCCTCATTCCAGAAAGCTTTTCCTGGGTGAAAGAGGGTTAAGAGGCAAGAGGAGGAAAAAAAAGATAAAACAAAAGAGGTTGGCAGCACATGAATCACTGAGCATCAATATGGATGACTTCCATGCTAATGCAGAGGGGACCGGAGAGGAACAGTGGCAAAAACCTTGATTTTGTGTGTTTGTGTGTGTGTGTGTGTGTGTGTGTCTGTGTGTCTGTGTGTGTGTGTGTGTGTGTTCACAAGCACGGTCAAAGCAGATTTGCTGCTCGCTGAGGAGCCAAGTGTTTTTAGTTGTTTTTCATTCGCTGTGTGGAGGTGGTAGATGAGGAGGATGAGGAGAAGGAGGGTAGACGTTTGGGGAAGTTAATCTGAGGAGAATACACAGCGCAGCCTGGAGCAGGTCTGCATCTGGGTCGCAGAGGAGGAGGAGAATCCGTGTTCTTCACTACACCCTAGTGGGAGAGGAGGGAAGCTGCAGAGAGATGGCGAACACTCGCGCTTTAGACTCCAGCAAAGTGATTCTTCCTGTATAAGTTTGGAATGTGTACATTTGACAGTTTGACTAAATTTAGAAAATTTAACAATTTTAAAATAAATTTGAGAAGTGGTGATAGCTCCAGGGTACATCATGGAAAGGTTTAAAAACTTTGAAAAATAATAGTCATTTGCAGCAGCTTTGTGAGCACAAGACTGAAAAGAACACACAGCTTTTAATGTACCACCACTTCAAAAAATGGTATACTATAGTAGGATACACTTTAGAATAGGGGGTTATTGTAGTGGTTAAACTGGGAGTAATGGTAATGGGTCACAATGAGCAGCACAATGTTTGTCATAACATCTATATATTATCTATGCTGTCTATATACTTACTGATTAGACATACATGCACTATAGTGGAATGAAAAGACACTTTTCATCACTGTTTTCTGGGTGAATTTTGATCCAACAGAGTGACCTAGTTAGTTAAAACATGAAACAAAGCTGACCTGGCGCAGAACACGATGCACACATCAAAGTTCAGCAGATACATACGTCAAAATCTATACGAAAAAATTAAAAGACACCACCTAAAGTTAATATTAGAAAAGGAAGTGTTATGGCATGGCTAGATTCTTCAAAAACAAAGTTGCTACTCTGACAAGAAATTATCAAGCAACTTAATGACTGCATAGTGATAATACATACATAGATAAACATTAAAATATATTTGTAAATTACAGCCACAATAGTTCACGCCTACCCCATGCATGGAAAGTCTTTTTGGTGTTCAAGTCTTATTTTAAAGTCTCTGCAAGTGCAAAAAATTTATTTACAAAATGTGTTTGTTTACAATAATAATAAAATTAAAGGAATTTGGCTGAGATTGGCACTAGAATGAGCATTGGTGTTACATTCTAAAGTTAAATGAGTGTTACTGATCAATCAAATGTTGATAGTTAAGTTCCAAATAGTTTTGGAAAAGTAGACACAAATATTAGTTGTCTTGCACACTTGCATGTCAGATAAAAAAAAGACCATCGGCCTTGGTGAATGTGCCCTTCTATCCACTATCATAAAACTGGAAATATTGTTATATATGTTAATCAGTGCATTTTTAAAGTATAGTATAACTACAATGTGATGGTGGGCTAGGTTATATAAGCAACAACAGAGAGTGTTGTGAATTCTGATGGTGTTGGCAAATTTTTCAAAATGTGTCATACATACTCCATCACAAGGCCTGAGCTGGTGGAGGAAGGAGTGAGGGTGAGGTGGGAGGCATCTTTATGTGCTGGGAGGGGCGGTGCTGGGGGGGGGGATCTGTGGGTGCCCTCCTGGCTCAGTTCAATTCCTGCGTCCCTTTACTCATCCAATCTGAGGGCAGCGACATGAGCGAGAGAGAAAGAGCGGAGCTGATGCCGAGACCCCTGGGGAGAGATTAGCGCTGACAGCACAACAAAGAAGAATTATGCCAGAGTCCCTCAGCTCTTCGACAAATTCAAATGTAATGTATGGCTTTAACTGCGCCAAGGAGGATCAACGTAATATATGATCGACCCACTTTGCGGTGCGCTCCGCTGGCAGTGATGTAAAAGCGATTTATGCCCATAAAAATGTGCAGGCTAATTAAGTAAGACGTTGGCACAGGAGCAAGTCCAATGAGCTTATGCGAGCGCTGGCAAAGTGCTGCAGCCCTCCCCCTGAAAGGTCTACCTGCGGTGGGGAGAGAAAACTTCTACTTGATGTCGAATCAGAAGCAGAAAAGGTTCATAATCAAGATTCTCTGATCAAATGGAGATGTCCACAGTGAGGCTGTTGATCCTTTAATTAAATTCTTGTTTGTGATTTGTTTACCCCCCCCCCCCACACACACACACATATTCCAGCAGCGCAGGGGGGGGGGCGAGGGCCTCTGTAATTATGCCGGGCCTTTTCCTCCAACCAGAAAGCTGTGTTGAAAAGGCTGTGGTTGAAATGTCCTAATTACAGCCTTAGTGGAGAAAGGCTGCACTGGGGGAATACATGCGCTGTTAGCTAACAGATTCTGGAGCCAACAGTGTTAATGAGACAGGGAAAAGAAAATGGGTGGGGGAACAGAAAACCACCCACTTTTCACATTAATCGGAGCACCTAGTTCTTCAAGTCTCATTGTTAGTTTTCAACGTGGCCAACCTGGACCTCATATCTCCATCCAGTTTGGATAACCTGCCCAGGAAAAGCTGCACCTTGTTCATCCATCAGTCCTAATTAAAAGAAATACACAGAGCACTTGGAGTGTAATCATCACTTAATGCCCCCCCCAAAAAAAAAACAAAAAACAGCACTAACACATAATGGCAGGGTCTCCAGGGGAGGAGTGTTTGTGCAGAGCGGGGTGGGGCAGTCCGCCAGCAGTTCCTCTAATGAGCCACTGAATAGTCTGTGTCAGACATCGGCAGGAGCTAACCACCTCAGCCCCGAGCTGCTTCCACTTCATGGAAACCAGACAATATACATACCACTGGAGCCAGGAGGACAATGCTATCACCACCGGCTGACAAAGCTGTAGAGAGGGGGGGAAAGTGTTTTTCTTTTCCGGAGTGTCAATTTGAGTGAAATGCACCTCTGCATACATATATAGCGCAGCACAGTTGTCTTTGTGTTCTCGCTCTCTTTCTACAGTTAATTTCCCAAGACCCCCATCCCGGTTGCTGCAGGTAGACCTCAGAGAGGTCTAACACGGGGCCTCATCTCATCTTTGTGCAGGTGAAGAGGAAAAGAAGGTGTGTGTAACTATCCAAGGGTAAATAAATAGATATTCTGGAGAGGAGCCATTATATGTCATGGAGCGCTGATACAGTCTTCCCTTGTATTTATTGCCTACTTAATGGACTTGATTGTATAACTGAAAGTAAGAAGGGAGGGGAAAAAAATCCATTGCCAGCTTGAAGGTACTTTCAGCATCCTGCAATTACCTTATGTAAATCCTGGCCTGGATTGTTGATCCACTGCTATTTAAAATGCATTGAATTTCCATGGAAAATGATCCACTCCTGCCGCCTGAAGCTCATTAATAACGACGACGAGCCGTCCTGACATTTGGAATACTTACATGCTTACTTAGCATTGCCATGCATGCAAAAAACACAGGCTGGTTTGCCAATGTGCCTGAGCTATGACAGCACATTTAGAAAAAGGATGGCTATGGATTAAAGCTCGCTGGCAAATGAGTTATTCCTATGACAGGAAGTGCTTTTTCTTGCGCATGATGTTGTGTTTGATAGTTTGCACGCAGAAAAAAGGTGAGTGCAGGAGGTGTGAATGTTTCCACGTGTTCACTATCACAGGAACAGCTAGTCTTAGATTAGCAAATGACATATTTCATGTACTGTCGTGGCACCTACCAATGCAGATACTCCCGATTATAAAGGTCCAGATATAGAGAATATGCAGCACAGAGTGCTTAAATAGGTTAGCCCATGAGACCCACTTCCAGAAGAAGGATGTATTGTAAAAGTGTGATTTTTCAGATGCATAATCTTTCTAATCACATCAACAGTTTATCCCCCCATTGAATGTTGTACCTATTTTTTCTGGGTTACAGTCCCATGCTGTCCGAAAGAGGAAGTACTTAGGGCTATACAATTGAATAAAGTATGGTAAGTTAAAGGTGATTTTCATCATAAAAGGAGACTGAAAATTGTGATCATTTACTTACCAGACAAATGGAGGGTCCAACAAAGGATTCTTTTGTATGGCATTGCGGGAACTAGAAAGGATCAGGTGAAAACTGCAGGAGGTGACCAGCAGGCATGTTTATTTGTGCTAAAGGCAGATTTTCCTCATTCTCAGACTACCTTCTTTTAAAATGAGCCACAACCTGACAGCAAAGCCTGTAAACTTTACTTTGAACTTGTACTCCCTAATGTCAGGGTTATCAGGTTATTGGAAATGGCCAAAAGGGGTGTGATATTCGGTTGAATTTTTTGCAAATAGTTCACCCTCTCTACCTAAAAAACGGCTTCCTTTTCATTCCTTGTGAAAGCTGTGTGGTATGTTTTATCCTCAGCACAGAATGTTGCCCCCATTCATTTAAATGGAAACGACCTCCCTTTTCCCCCACATAACATAATTTCTGTCTCCAGAAGGTGTACATCTGCAACTTGGTGCATTGTGTGTACAACTAGGCACTGACCAAGGGTCCACCTCCATATTTGCATTTGTTTTGGTCTGAAATAGTAGAGGAGTTAGTAGTTTAAAAAAAAGACTAACTAGAAATCTAAAAATCTGAATTCCTGGTACCTTCATATTGTGATCCATCTCTTGTGAGTGTCCCTGACTTAATGGAAGTATAATACCAATTATTGGAACGACTCCATAAATGAGTGAAATGAAAACAGCAACATGTTGTATCTTTTGCCTCACCGAGTACAAATAATCAACAAACTGTCAGCAGTGTTAACTGGACTATTTCTTTAGTGGAAAGTAATTCCGGAAGGATTTCTCAAAGAGCGATATTGCAAACCATGCTCCCTCTGTGGAACAGACAAACCAAACAATAGATTTAGAGGCAGACTTTCCACCAGAAAACTTGGCACTCTGGACCTTTAAGCCTTTCTGAGGTTGATTCTAATAAACACTAAATAATTTGAGGGAATTCCCTTTTATTGTCTTAAGAGCATATGATCCCAATATCTTACATATAAGATATGTAAGATATTTATTATGCATAATTTAACACACACACACACACACACACACACACACACACACACACACACAGCATGAGCCATGTTACTCTATGGACTCTGTCGCCCATTTGTACTGCTCAGGGAAGGAGGCGTCCTTGGTGTGGGGTCCGGTCGCCATCGGAGACCAATGGCAGAAGACAGGAACTCACATCACTGATGGATGCACAGCAGAGCATTCCACAGCTTGAGAAGTATCATATTCCTCCCACTCCTAAGTGGGATCTAAGAAGCAGAGCCCCCCCAGCTCGGCCTCCACCACCGGCCCGAGCTGTTATCTCCAACAGCGTCACTGCTGCTGTCTAGGATGTAAAGGGCCTCTGCGTTGCTACCACTCACTTTAAACCCAACTGGAGGTCCAGGGAGGAAGTGATCTCTGCAAAACCAATCTGTACTGTCACATCACGTAGACTAAAACAGAGAGCGACAGTCAGAGTGTCTGAGCAGAGAAATCTTATCCATATTCCATGTAAGAAGTTAGAGCCCAACCCAGCCCAGGAAACTCAGATCAGAATCAAACATGCTGTACTCAATGTCAGATCTTTAAATAACAAATCTTTCTTGATTAATAATTTGTTTCTTCTAATGATCTTGATTTTATGTTTTTAACCGAGACGTACAGGTAATAGTACAGGTAACGCAGTCCTGATTGAGTCTACTCCACCTCACTATACCTTTGAGTTTGAAACACGACAAAACCAAAGAGGTGGGGGCGTTTGTAGCATTTTCAGGGAGAATATAGTCACCCACAAATTGTCATTTGGGTTGTTTTCTTCGTTTGAGTATGTGTTTGTCAAAATGGAGCTAAAACAAGCGTCCATAGTTTATGTCACTATCTACAAGCCACCTTAGAATTGTTTTATTGATGATTTTTCAGTACTACTTTCAGTTTTGTGCACTGAATTTGACCATTTTGTTGTAACAGGTGATTTAAATGTACATGCGGGCTCCTCCGTCACATCGCATCGCCCGAAAAGACAAAAAAAAATGCGCGGAACGTTGCTCCGGGGTGTCAGACACCGTCCTGCCGCCTTCTCGTCGGTGGCCGCGGCGGAGGCGGAGGAGGCCGCTGTCTTTTCGGGCGATGCGATGTGACGGAGGAGCCGCTAGGACCAGCTAGCTTAGCGCGTCGCTGAGAGACACGCAGACAGTGACCCAACTAACTGTAGCGGTTTCTCCTAGCGGGCTCCTCCGTTACATCGCATCGCCCGAAAAGACAAAAAAAACGCGCGGAACGTTGCTCCGGGGTGTCGGACGCCGTCCTGCCGCCTTCTCATCGCCGGCCGCCGCCTCCTCCTCCGCGGCCGCCGACGCCGCCGCCTTCGCGGAGCTCCATCGGGTCCGCTCCGCCGTACTTCCTCTAACCACATGACAGAGTTTTACAGTGAGCCTTCCTTTAAATAAAGAGCACTGTTGTGCGTTTCTAATGTACAGTGTTTTTTCTGGTCTGTACTAAATTTGTGACACGACAGAAAACTTTTTTTCTCCTCATATATCGATATCGGCAAATATCGGTATCGGCAGTGACTGCCGATATGTATATCGGATATCGATATCGGCTAAAATTTTCACATCGGTGCATCCCTAGTACATGTGGATGTAGCAAGCGACAGACAAGCTAAAGAACTCAATGCTGTCCTTGAAATGTTTGGTCTAACTCAGCATGTGACCGAGCCCACTCACAACAGAGGGCACACACTGGATGTGCTCATTACTAAGGGGGTTACTGCTTCAAATGTTAATGTCATGGTTGTCGCATTATCTGATCATTTTTGTTTGTTCTTTGACCTGTCTGTTACACCAAAGCCGGCAGCTGGGCCAAAAAAAGTTCGAAGAAGACTCATAAATGACAAAACAAGGGCACAGTTTATGGAAATGATTGCTTTTGAAAATACCACTGGTTCTAATGTTGATGAACTGTGGAACTCCTATACATCGAGTGTTTTAAATGTCTTGGACACCGTTGCCCCATTCAAGGTTAGAGAGGTTAAAAACAGGCAAAAGACACCATGGAGAAATGATGACTCAGTCAGGGCACAAAAGAGAGAATGCCGGGGAGCCGAACAGAAATGGTGCAAATCAAAACTCCAGGTTGATCTAGAGATCTATAAAAAGAAGTTATGCGTGTTTAACCAGACTTTGAAAAAACAAGGGAGAGATATTTCTCTGAAATCATCACCAACTGCAATGGTAACGCTCGAGTTCTGTTTGCTACAGTAAACAGATTAACAAACCCTCCAGTTTCACTGCCCTTAGAACTAATTTCTACATCAAAGTGCAATGAGTTTGCAAAATTCTTTAGTGATAAAGTTCAGAGTATTAAGAATGCAATCATTTCCACCACACAGATAATAACCCTTCATCCACCTAAACACCTCGAGCTGACACATTTCACTCCTGTTACTGACAGAACAGTCGAAGAGATCATCTCAGGTCTGAGTTCATCCACATGCTGCCTTGATGAGTTACCCACTGGATTTCTAAAGTCTGTGTTGAACAGCTTATTAGTAGAAGTTAGTAATCTAGTTAACATCTCATTGGAGACAGGAACATTTCCAAAAGCCCTGAAAACCGCGGTTATTAAGCCTCTCCTAAAGAAGAACAGTCTTGATGCCACAGTTTTAAACAACTACTGACCCATATCAAACCTGCCATTCTTAGGTAAAGTCCTCGAAAAAGTTGTTTATCAGCAGCTAAGTGACTTTCTCCTATCTCACAACGCTTTTGATACTTTCCAGTCTGGTTTTCGACCTCACCATAGCACTGAGACAGCTCTGATCAAGGTGATAAATGACATCCGCCTGAACACAGATGCAGGCAGAGTCTCAGTCTTAGTTCTGCTGGACCTGAGCGCTGCCTTTGACACTGTGGACCATGATATTCTTTTACAGAGGTTGGAGAACTGGCTGGGAATCTCTGGTCCTGCTCTAAACTGGTTTAAGTCGTATCTTGAGGACAGAACTTACTTTGTTGAAATTGGAAATTGCATTTCAGACAAAATGTCTGTGACCTGTGGTGTTCCCCAGGGCTCGATCCTGGGGCCCCTCCTGTTCAATTTTTACATGCTTCCGTTAGGCCAACTAATACGCAGCAACAATGTGTCTTACCACAACTATGCGGACGACACTCGGATCTATGTGTCTCTGACAGCAGGTGAACATGGGCCTGTGGATTAACTCTGTCGCTGTATTGAACAAATCACTGTGTGGATGCAAAACAACTTTCTCCAGCTAAACTCAGAAAAAAACTGAAATAATCGTCTTTGGGCCACTGAAGCAAAGAGAACATGTAATCAGTCACCTTCAGTCTCGTTCTCTAAAACCAAAAACACAGGTTAGAAATCTAGGGGTGCTAATGGACTCAGACCTGAACTTTCTCAGCCACATAAAGTCAACAATATCAACAGCCGAGAGATCACGTGACGCATCCATGGAGGTGCACGCTCACTGAAGGAGCTCCTGATACAAGCCACCCTTTTTTATGTTGAACCTCGTTTAAATTAATGTGCAGCAGACGTAATAACCTCCGCCTGCTTGGGCTACCCGAAGGCATGGAGAAAGATGATGCTGTCGGCTTTTTCAAAAGATCTCTACCCGTATGGCTACCCATGTTGGTGGACAGAGAGATTGAAATAGAAAGGGCTCATCGCATTTACGCTAACATCGAGAACAACAAGAAACCCAGAGTCGTCATTTTCAAGCTCCTGCGCTTCAATGACCGAGATATCATTCTACGTGAAGCAAGGAAACATGGACCCATTCGACTGGAAGACGGGGGGTTTCTCAGCCTTTTCCCTGACTATTCCCCTACTACTGCCAAGAAACGGAACGCTTTTGTGACAGTGAGGAAAGAGCTTAAGGACAGGGGTGCTCAGACCTTCCTTCAGTACTCAGCAACCTTGAAAGTGACTGTTAATAGTGAGACTTCCTTTTTGCAAACACCGGAGGAGGCGCGTCAGCTCCTCCAGTCCTTATCCGGGGCTGCTGCCACAGGTAATACTAGCAAAATGGACTAATGATGCTTGGACTCTTCTTCTCAACGTTAGCCAAACTGGCACGATAGTAATGTTACCAACGTCGTTCTGATGGCTCTTTGGTTTAAACGATGTCTTCTGTACTTTGTGATGACATGACAGTAACCTAAGTAATAATGATCACTATTATAGCTTACTTTTTCCCTTCAAATAGGTGACTCTAATTGGTTTTGAATCACAGGCCACCCTTATATCTTAAGTGGATATATTTTAAATTTCTCTTTTGGCCATGCTGCATTGTTATTTCTGCAACACTACCTAGCCTATCTTTATAGCCTAATGTAATTGGGTTTTTTTCTAACTTTTTTCTTTCATCTTATAACATAGAGGTGATAGTTTATCATAGATTTAATTTTTGATAATGGGCTTGTATTGGCTCCCAGACTGTGTGCAGTCCATTGCTGATGTCACGGATTACAATAAGGGAGAGTTGCAGACATGGGCCTGTTCTGTGCCCAGCCTGCATTATGTGTGTTATTTTTAATGTTCTTTTACTTTTTATTTCTGGGATGGGAGAGGGGTGGGTTATTGGTAAACATCTTATTTGTCCAATGTTAAGAATCCAGAATATTTCTTTATCTCCTTCATCTATTCAAATATTTGATAGCCATGACTGATTTAAATATTCTTAGTTGGAATGCAAATGGTCTGAACGGTCCCCATAAACGTGTAGGTTTTCTAGAGTTGTTGAAAAGGAGGAAAATTGATCTAGCACTGATTCAGGAAACTCATCTTAAGAAAGAGGATGTTCACAGGTGCAATAACAAGTTTTACAAAGTGGTCTCTTTTTCTTCAGCTACTGATAAAACTAAAGGGGTAATGATATTAATGCGTAGGAACCTCTGTATTGATATACTTGATCAGGGTAGCGATACACATGGTAGAATAACTCATACGAAAGTTTTGATTGGAAATAGGAGGTTAGCATTTATCTCTGTCTATGCCCCTTCTACCTATGATCCTAATTTCTTTTCTATACTGACCAGTTACCTCCCTAATATGTCGGACTCTGAGGTGGTGATGGGAGCTGACATGAATGCTGTCATGTCACATGACTTGGATAGATCAGGTCAGAGTGAATCACATTCACAGTCCCTCTGCACTGATAAACTTCGGCAGTGTATTTCTTCATTATCTCTTCTGGACTCCTGGCGTATGTCTAATCCTTCTGGTAGAACCTATACCTTCTTTTCCTCTAGACATAAGTCTTATTCATGAATTGATTTTGTTTTTATCTCTTGTACTCTTTCCTCTTCTTTACTTAGCTCAGACATATGCCCCATGTCATTATCTGACCACGGTAGTAATATTTTGAGAATGTCATTTGTTAAACGACCTCCCTGGGCGCCCCGCTGGTGGTTTAATCCTACATTACTCCGTAATGAGAATTTTTGCAACTCATTTAAGGCTAATCTTACAGAATTTATCAATATCACCCACGAATAGTTTGAGATGCGGTCAAGGGCTTTATCCGTAACTTTTCAATTTCATATGCATCACATTTACATAGATCAAACATCAAGAAAATTTCTGACCTAGAGGCTGAGCTCACTTCACTAGAGGCAACAAATCAACTTTCTTTTTCTCTCCAAGCTGCGACTAGAATTAGTGTGGTTAAAACAGAACTGAATCAGTTGCTCAAAGCTAAAGCAGAGTTCCTGATTCAAAGAACTAGACAAAAATATTATTTTAATGGGAGTAGGCCCAGTCATCTTCTAGCTCTACAACTGAGGAAAAATGAAAAGTTTGCTAATATACCTGCTGTAAAGCACCCATCTGGTGCTTTACAGCCCCACTGACCCAAAACGTATTAATGATACATTTTGTTCTTTTTATTCCAACCTGTATACATCTGAGTCTTCCTGTGACAAACCTACATTTTCTACTTTTCTATCTTCTCTTAATTTACCCCAATTATCTAATTCTGAGTCTGCTTCCCTGTCTGAACAGATAACTCTTGTAGAACTGGAAGAATCCTTGAAATGTATGAGCACAGGCAAGTCCCCAGGCTTGGATGGAATTCCTGTTGAGTTGTATTCCTCTTTTTGGTCTGAGCTGGGCCCTCTTATGTTAGACATGATTAATTACTCAGTTGAACATGGATCCTTTAGACAGAGTATTAATACAGCTGTTATATCCCTTCTTTTGAAAAAGACAAGGACCCTACCTCATGTTCTAGTTACCGTCAACTTTCCTTGATTGGAGTGAATGTTAAATTGTATGCGAAAGTTCTGTCACGCCGATTGGAATCTTTTATGACAAAACTGGTTCATGAAGACCAAACAGGGTTTACAAAATCTCGCTCTGCCTCTGACAATCTCCGTCGTTTACTGCATATAATCTATTCTGCAGATCAATCAGAAACCCCCTGTGGTGTTTTTTCTTTAGATGCCATGAAAGCTTTTGACCGTCTTGAGTTTAACTACCTTTGGTCTGTCCTGGAGCATATGGGTTTAGGCTCTGGTTTTATTAGCATGATAAGGGTCTTATACAATAACCCAATGGCAGTCGTCTTAACAGGACAAATATGTTCACAGCCCTTTTCCTTGAGTAGAGGTACACGACAGGGCTGTCCTCTTTCCCCTTTATTGTTTGCCCTCTCATTGGAACCCCTGGTGCAGGCTATCAGGCAGTCAAACATAATCCCTCCCATCAATATTAAAAATACATCTCACCACATTTCATTATATGCAGATGATATTTTATTATTTGTAAATAAACCAGCCTCATCCATACCACGTATTCTGGCATTGTTTGACCACTTCAGTTATCTTTCTGGTTATAAGATTAATTGGAGCAAATCTTGTTTTCTTCCTTTAAATTTTGATTCTAATTCCTTACCTCTCCCAGAGACTGCCCCGGTTGTCTCCTCTTTCCATTATTTAGGCATAGACATCTACCCTTCTCTATATGATACTGTGAACTGTGAAAATCCTGTCAAACATAAGCTCAGATCTTTCAAATTGGACTCATTTACCTAACTCTTTGTATGCCCGCATATCAGTCGTTAAAATGAATGTCCTCCCTCGTGTCAACTTTTTCAGTGCCATGCTGCCTTTGCCTCCGCTTCTCACTTCTGGGCCCAACTTGATTCCATTTTACTTAAGTACATCTGGGATGGGAAGCTTTCTCGCATTAGGTTGACCACTATTCAGCGTAGTAGGATAGATGGAGGTCTCTCCTTTCCTAATTTTAAACTCTACGCTCAATCTTTCACTCTTCGCTCTTTATTAGTTTGGTTCAACTCAGGTTCCAAAGTGGTATGGAGAGCTAATGAAGAGTCCTTGGTGGCTCCATATAATCTAAAAGACATAGTCTTTTGCAACATTTCAACTAAACAATGTAATCTATGCTTTGGCCCAATAATATCCTATCTAGTGTCCACCTGGAGATCTTTGGAAAGACAGACTGGTGCCATGCCAAAGTGGCACTATCACTTTCCTCTGTTTAACAACAATAATTTTTTATCTGGTAAGTCTCCTTTTAGATGCTCTCAGTGGGTGGAGTGCAGTATTACTGTTCTTGGGGACCTGTTCAATGATAAAGGCCTAATGACATTTCAAGATATTAGGGCCCAGTATAACATTCCATCCTCCACTTTCTTTATGTATTTGCGTATTAGATCAGCTCTCTGTGCCTATGGGCTTCCTTTGGATGCAGAGTTGCCTCCACATCCTCTTCGCAATTTAGGGTTCTTCAACAACCCTTCTTTTAATTCAGCCTCATCTATATATTCATTTCTCCTTGAATCTTCATATAAACCTTTGGGAGTAGTTGCAGTTTGGTCTAGGGACCTACAAATTGAGGCCCAAGACACTTTTTCTGAACACACATGGGAAGTAATAACAATGTCTTCCAAAAATCCCAATAATCAGATGATACATTGGAAATTAGCACACAGAATGTATTTAACACCTTTAAAACGTTTTCACATGCGCCTTTCTGTGTCTCCTAATGGCAATTTATGTTCACAAGGGGTACCAGGCACCTTTCTTCATTTTTTCTGGGATTGCTCAGCTCTTAACCCTTTCTGGCGTTAGTTAGCTAATGATATCTCAGTCCTACTGGACAAAGATATCACCTTAACTCCTTGCATGTTTTTTTTAAGTGACTTCTCAGTCCTTGAACTTTCACTTTTTCAAAAAACCTTCTTCTTGCTGCTTTTTCAGCAGCCAAGAAGTTGCTTGTTACCCGCTGGAATCCTCCTCACTTAATGTGTAGGCGCATATGGGCTTTAAGTCTGCTTGATATCATCTCCTTGGAGTTATCAACCACTAGGATACATGGGGCTAGTTCTCAGACACTGATGAGGTGGAGTGCTGCTTTTGACCGAGTTAAAACTTTTATTTCTGGCAATCTAGCCAATTAATATCTCTGTCTCCCCCCTTGAGTTGATACATTTATTTTTTCATATTCTTATTTTCTGTGTTTATTGTGGGGAGATGTTTGTCTGTATTTGAGTTTTATTTCATTTATTTTCTGTCAATACAGTATGCGTGTACATCTACTTATTTGATTTGTCAATTGGATGTTTACCACAGGGTGGGTGGGGATTTTGGGAAACATGTTTTGTACCTCTGTACTCTATCATATGTTTGCTATTTCAAAATAAAAACAATTGTTCACAAAAAAAACAATATCAACAGCCTTTTACCATCTAAAAAACATTGCCAAAATCAAAAATATAGTGTCTAAATCAGACTTGGAGAGACTGATCCATGCATTTGTCTCCAGCAGGTTAGACTACTGCAATGGCCTGCTCACTGGTCTCTCTAAACGAGCTGTTAAACAACTACAGAACATTCAGAACGCTGCAGCTCGAGTCCTGACTAGAACCAGAAAATATGACCATATTAGTCCAGTGCTCATGTCTCTGCACTGGCTTCCGGTCACTCAGAGAATAGACTTTAAAACAGCTTTACTTGTGTACAAGTCTCTTCATGGTCTCGCACCAAAATACATCTATGACATGTTAGAGCCATACGAGCCATCTAGGACCATGAGAACCTCAGGGACTGGTCTCCTGCAGGTGCCCAGAGTCAGGACTAAACATGGTGAAGCTACATTCCAGTTTTCTGCAGCTAGAATCTGGAACAGTCTCCCAGAGAATGTGAGACAGGCCTCAACGCTGACAATGTTTAAGACCAGGCTGAAAACAGTTCTGTTTAACCGTGCATATGAAAACTGAAAGTATCTTATCTACACTTTTCACTCTTTTTTAAATTAATGATGAATTCTATGTTTTATGATTTTCCTTTTGTGATTTTATATATGTTTTGCTCTCCTTTTGTGATTTTGTGTAACTGTAAAGCACTTTGAATTGCCCTGTGTATGAATTGTGCTCTACAAATAAACTTGCCTTGCCTTGCCTAAAGAGACAAACATTTAACTCAGGCGCTGATAGAGATCAAACCATCTTTTTGTTTACTACCATGACACTTGAAGCCTTCTCCAAGTGTGTAAAAGTTATGATTTCAGGTAACTGGTTAGAAAAATATTCTGCAAAATGTCTTCTGATCTGCAGGCTGCACCATTCCTTGGCTGAGTAGCTGGGGTTTGCTCACTTAGTGAAAAGCAAAAAGCAGTGGCTTTTTACCACAATAAAGTGGCAAATCCTTCTGACCTCCTCATCCCGCCACTTTTCCAACAGCCCACCTGAAAAACAGAGCAGGGGAGAATCACTGAAGATCCATAAATCTTTTATGCTCCATAATGGCTTGTTCACATTACCTGCCCACACCTCAGCCAGCAGCAGGCAGATCAGCCCTGAAAACCACTGCATATGGAGCACTTCAAACACTCAAAGCTTCCCCAGACCTGCTGTGGTCGCACCCATGAATTATAGAAATGATCTAATTGTTTTCTCATTTGGAAATTCTAGCAGCCCTCCCTTTTGCGTCTTGGTTTTAATGGCCTGTGGTTTCCAACAGGGGCACATGATTCAGTGCTGCTACCCCCGTTCACGTTTGTTGAATCTGAGGTGGTCCGTCATGTCAAAACAGAGCCAGAACTGAAGTATGAGTCAAATCTGTTGCAGTAAATTAAGGCATACTGGAGTGGAGGGAAGGGGGAGAGCAGACTTCAAAGAGCGATGGTCGTGATCAGAGAGAGGAGGTCACGTGTTCAAGACATAGAAACCTTTGACCAAAACTTCCATTTTGGCTTCTTCAAAATTGTGGAGGTTTGTTACTGCTAAGAAAAGAACTGAAAAAATGGATGAAAAGTGAAGAATGAAAAAAAAAAAAAAATATTGACAGAAAGTAAGAATTATATAAGTCTTAATATGGAGAATATTTAAAAAATTCACAGATTTACATGTGTCTACATCACATTTACTCCTACGTAATTAAGTACAATGTGTACATGTCAATGCATCGAATAAAACTGAAAAACCACATTGATTTTAGTCCTTTTATTTAAAGAAATGTTCATTGTGAATCAAAAAAAATTGTGATAATAGATCAGTGGAGTACACAAGGAAATCACTGTCTCTAAAATCAAGGTTTGGTTCATCTGTTCTGGGCAGCTAGAAACCTGGAGGTGCAGTCTTCCAGTTTTGTGGAGGGAGACCAGCTCCAGATAAAACGACTCAATTAAAGGAAATAAGTGCAATAATTTTGATTTTAGTATACACTTATCAAAACATTCCTATGTACATTTTATTTAATTTTGGTCAAGGCTTCTCTGCAAAATGCAAATAAATGTTACACACCTTAAGTATATATTAGCAATATATATATATATATATATATATATATATATATATATACACACACACACACACACACATACATATACAGTGGGGAAAATAAGTATTTGAACACCGTGCTATTTTGCTATTTCTCCCACTTAGAAATCATGGAGGGGTCTGAAATTTTCATCGTAGGTGCATGTCCACTGTGAGAGAGATAAACTAAAAAGAAAAATCCAGAAATCACAATGCATGATTTTTTAACGATTTATTTATGTGATATAGCGGCAAAAAGTATTTGAACACCTGTGTGTCATCTAGAATTCTGACCCTGAAGGACCTGTTAGTCCGTCCATTAGAAGTCCACCTGCACTCCATGTATCATCCTTAATCAGATGCACCTGTTTGAAGTCGTTAGCTGCATAAGGACACCTGTCCACCCCATACAATCACCAAGACTTTAACTTGTAACATGGCGAAGACCAAAGAGCTGTCCAACGACACAAGAGAGAAAATTGTACACCTCCACAAGGCTGGAAAGGGCTACGGAGCAATTGCCAAGCAGCTTGGTGAAAAAAGGTCCACTGTTGGAGCAATCATTAGAAAATGGAAGAAGCTAAACATGACGGTCAACCTCAATCGGAGTGGAGCCCCATGCAAGATATCACCTCGTGGGGTCTCAATGATTCTAAGAAAGGTGAGGAATCAGCCCGGAACTACACGACAGGAGTTGGTCAATGACCTGAAAAGAACTGGGACCAACGTTTCCAAGGTTACTGTAGGTAATACACTAAGACGTCATGATTTGAAATCATGCATGGCACGAAAGGTTTCCCTGCTTAAAACAGCACATGTCAAGGCCCGTCTTAAGTTTGCATATGACCATTTGGATGATACAGAGGAGTCATGGGAGAAAGTTTTGTGGTCAGATGAGACCAAAATAGAACTTTTTGGTCATAATTCCACTAAGCGTGTTTGGAGGAAGAAGAATAAAGAGTACAATCCGAAGAACACCATCCCTACTGCATGGGGGTGGTAGCATCATGCTTTGGGGGTGTTTTTCTGCACATGGGAAAGGACGAGTGCACTGCATTAAAGAGAGGATGACTGGGGCCGTGTATTGTGAGATTTTGGGGAACAACCTCCTTCCCTCAGTCAGAGCATTGAAGATGGGTCATGGCTGGGTCTTCCAACACGACAACGACCCAAAGCACACAGCCAGGAAAACCAAGGACTGGCTCCGTAAGAAGCATATCAAGGTTCTAGCATGGCCCAGCCAATCTCCAGACCTGAACCCAATCGAAAATCTTTGGAGGGAGCTCAAACTCAGTGTTTCTCAGCGACAGCCCAGAAACCTGACTGATCTAGAGAAGATCTGTGTGGGATAGTGGGCCAGGATCCCTCCTGCCGTATGTGCAAACCTGTTGAAAAACTACAGGAAACGTTTGACCTCTGTAATAGCAAACAAAGGCTACTGTACCAAATATTAACATTCATTTTCTCAGGTGTTCAAATACTTATTTGCCACTATATCACACAAAAAAAACATTAAAAAATCATTCATTGTGATTTCTGGATTTTTCTTTTTAGTTTATCTCTCTCACAGTGGACATGCACCTACGATGACAATTTCAGACCCCTCCATGATTTCTAAGTGGGAGAAATAGCAAAATAGCCGGGTGTTCAAATACTTATTTTCCCCACTGTACATATACATACATATACAGTCACTGGCCACTTTATTAGGTAAACCATGCTAGGTAGGGTTGGACCCCCTTTTGCCTTCAGAACTGCCTCAATTCTTTGTGGCATAGATTCAACAAGGTGCTGGAAGCATTCCTCAGAGAGTTTGGTCCATATTGACATGATGGCATCACACAGTTGGCGCAGATTTGTCGGCTGCACACCCATGATGCGAATCTCCCGTTCCACCACATCCCAAAAATGCTCTATTGGATTGAGATCTGGTGACTGTTGATGCCATTTAAGTACAGTGAACTCATTGTCATGTTCAAGAAACCAGTCTGAGATGATTCCAGCTTTATGACATGGCGCATTATCCTGCTGAAAGTAGCCATCAGAAGTTGGGTACATTGTGGTCATAAAGGGATGGACATGGTCAGCAACAATACTTAGGTAGGCTGTGGCGTTGCAACAATGCTCAATTGGTACCAAGGGGGTCAAAGAGTGCCAAGAAAATATTCCCCACACCATTACACCACCACCAGCCTGAACCGTTGATACAAAGCAGGATGGATCCATGCTTTCATGTTGTTGACGCCAAATTCTGACCCTACCATCCGAATGTCGCAGCAGAAATCGAGACTCATCAGACCAGGCATTGTTTTTCCAATCTTATATTGTCCAATTTTGATGAGCTTGTGCAAATTGTAGCCTCAGTTTCCTGTTCTTAGCTGAAAGGAGTGGCACCCGGCGTGGTCTTTTGCTGCTGTAGCCCATCTGCCTCAAAGTTCGACGTACTGTGCATTCAGAGATGCTCTTCTGCCTACCTTGGTTGTAACGGGTGGTTATTTGAGTCACTGTTGTCTTTCCATCAGCTCGAACCAGTCTGGCCATTCTCCTCTGACCTCTGGCATCAACAGGGCATTTCCGCCTACAGAACTGCCGCTCACTGGATATTTTTTCTTTTTCGGACCATTCTCTGTAAATGCTAGAGATGGTTGTGCGTGAAAATCCCAGTAGATCAGCAGTTTCTGAAATACTCAGACCAGCCCTTCTGGTACCAACAACCATGCCACATTCAAAGTCACTCAAATCACCTTTCTTCCCCATACTGATGCCTAAATGCACTGAGTTTCCGCCATGTGATTGGCTGATTAGAAATTAAGTGTTAACGAGCAGTTGGACAGGTGTACCTAATAAAGTGGCTGGTGAGTATACATATATATACAGTGAAGAAAACAAGTATTGCTACTGCTATTTTGCTATTTCTCCCACTTAGAAATCATGGAGGGGTCTGAAATTTTCATCGTAGGTGCATGTCCACTGTGTGAGAGATAAACTAAAAAGAAAAATCCAGAAATCACAATGCATGATTTTTTAATGATTTATTTGAGTGATATAGCGGCAGATAAGTATTTGAACACCTGAGAAAATTAATGTTAATATTTGGTACAGTAGCCTTTGTTTGCTATTACAGAGGTCAAACGTTTCCTGTAGTTTTTCACCAGGTTTGCACATACTGCAGGAGGGATCCTGTTCAAATACTTGTTTTCCTCACTGTATATACATATATATATATATATATATATATATATATATATATATATACACACACACACACACACACACAATATAAGCAAATGACCTCCAATATTTGTTGCACTACATCCACGTTTTAATGGTTCATATTCCTTACTAAGTTTTGTCCGGCCTGTAAATCATCTTTATACCAGAAAGACGTCATGATATAAAAGTTAGATATTCTAGAAATACAGTTTCAGCTGGAGAATTACTAAAGTAGATCAAGGGCTGTCAAACACATTAGAGGTCTGTATCAAATTTATATTCAACGGGTTATCCAACTAGAATAAGTTTGATTTACTATACCAATTTAAACTTTTGATAAGCTGTCTCTCTTTCTCAGTAAATCAAATTATAATTTAAAAATAATATATTGCAATTAAAATGTTAACTCAGCATCTCTTTTAATTTGAAGTCAGCATTCTGACTTTCCTTGAAAATTTGGTATTCCTTCTCATTTTTCCACAGCAGTAATAGGCTTCCATACAGAGGCCAGTCTGCCAGATCCTGTGGAAGGTAAAGCAGACGAGGTACCTTCCTCTCCGAGGGGCCTGTATTGTGCAGCTTTGCTCAGCCCCCGCTTCATTGCTTTTTAATCAAAACTGGCACTGTGGCAATTACCTAATTAGACATCAATTAATCCGCACCCTTCAGGTCCGCAGCCACGTTTGACCCAAGGAGTAATGGCAAAAATGCCTTCGAAGAATTAGAGAAATCAGATTAATGGAAGTAGAGCAGCAGAGGCTGTGCTGCATTTGTGGAATCTAAAAAAATATAGTGCATTTCATTTCATAATTAACAGGTAAGAACATAATTGATTGAGGCATGAAAGCTTAATCACTCAATTCAATAACCAGGATATCAAGGTTGAGTAGATTAATTCAATTATGTAATTAAAGTGGAGGAAAAGGTAAAGCTTTAGAGTTGATTGAAGGTTAAACAGCAGACTTACCTTTCCTTCTTTATATTCCACGACGACTTTTCAGATTCACGTGTAAACAGACACACACTCAGGAACATTTAGTTTGTCTTTTTTATTAGACAGAGCAATTTCACAAACAGCAGTTATCCTGAAAATTACATTCAAAATGTGCAGCTGACCATGCGCAAACACTCCAGATACACCTTCAAACAAAAGTAACAGTCGATCATGTTTTTTTTCTCCTCACAATCTGTGTGTTGTCATGTTTTAATTCAAACTTACAAAAATCAAAAGTTCACCATCAAAGCATACACTTTTTAACAACTAGTTTCTGTCACTGTACATACGCTCTGATCGTTTTTAAAGGCTCTTCTTTGCATTCAGACATTCATACACTCCCATACATCAGTACTATCACCCTTCTCTGAATACTTTTTAATATTAGCTTAGTAGAGACTGAGGAGGAGTGTTGTAAGTCCAACACTCAGAAACAATTCATGTGAAATGGGGGCGCACTCAGATACCCAGTTTTGCCATTTTTTCCAGGATCTGGGCGACGTTCCCCCGCTGCTTAAGAAACCAACACTTGAAGCATACTCAAGTTCATAATGGAGCACAGAAGAGGACTCCTGCAACTTAACGGAAACTTCACCAAAGCACATTCAGACTACACCACACACAGTTTATACAAAGTGGCAAGATGGAGGATGCTTCTGCTCGGGTTTTGTTCCATTTAGATTAATTCACTCACACAAACATTACAGGTTTGCCCTCACGCCGCCTGAGTCAGGGGACGCTCATGTTGCAGGTTAAGGGTTAACACTGGTTGAAAGGGGGAGAAGTGGGGAGGAAAGGAAGGGTGATGGTAGGGGAGGAGGGAGACATAATCTGTAACTCCAGTTCATCCAAAGTGCCAAAACACAGTCCATTAACGTAACACGGATTATTTTTCCCACCTGATCCAGAATCACATGGGGGCTTTAACACGTCACAGACAGAGCTCCACGACACAGAAAAGTGATCCAGTCTCATTGCTTCGGTGATGTTATGAGGTTTCTGCCAGATGGGGTGATCAGTTCTGCCTTAAAATGCCACGGGAGCCTCACCACGAGGAGGTGGAGCATGGCCAAGCTCGAATTATTGGCCAGAGGGATCCAGTGTATGTGTAGAACGTCTGAATACTCAAATCCACCAAATCACAAGGACATCACCATGGCATCACCCTCAACTCCACGTCCACCCTCTGGCCTGGAATGGCAACTAGAAAGTGAGATCTGTACACCTTTTTTTTTTTTTTTTTTTTTTTTTTTTTAATTCATTTGCAAAATTCTTAAGTGCAACACCTTGTCACGCCTTTTGTAAACTGTCAATAAGTGTTTTTTTTCCCCCTCCAACTGCTTGGTCCACAGCAATGTTCAATTCAGTCAAAGAAAAGAAGGGGAAAAACAAGGGATAAGAAGTTTGTGTTTGTGAAGCCTGGTGCCTTTTTCCCCCAGCAGGTGCCTCTACCTGCCGAAGATGCTTTCATACTCTAGCAGTATGAGCTCCACTATCTGGTTCTGGTACACCATGTGGACTGCGATGTTGCCCGTCTCAATCTCCGGTCGGAGCAGCGTGGGCCCGAACACGATGGCGACGCTCTGCGTGGTCATTCGGTTGGCCTCTCCATGATCAATCACACTGAGCAGGGGAAGGAGGAAAAGGGAAGGGGGGTAGAACAAGTTTAGAAATGGAATGTGCTAGAAGTGACTTTAACTAAGGGTGTTTGTCAGTCCTTTGATTTCAGTGCAGCTGGAGGGTTTCATCTAGAAAAACATCATTACAAAGACTCCTACAGCCTTTACACACATCTCCAGGGCTCAAGATAGAGAGCTGAGGCTGCGCGACACACACTCAGTAATGCTGCAGAACGCTGCAGGCTACAGCATAATAGCCTTTTTAAATAGAATATACATCCTTGCATGCAGATACACAAAACAATAACATATTCATAGAAGGGAGAAAAAAGATTAAATCAGCCTGCTGATATACGTGGACCTCCATACACTGAATGTCACGCTATAAATTTCCTCAAGAAACACCACTTCATAGGTGCTGAATTACAGCAAACACAGTGCCATATAAATGCAAATTGGAAACCTAGGCAAATGTCATTGTGAACATATGATATTGCTATCGGCTCCAGTGGGCTAAGAATACACGTTAGACCTGGCTGTAGTTTGTTTTTGCCTGCAGGCAGATAAGTCAGAGGAAAGGTAAACACTCAAAGTCAAACAGGAGTTAGTATAAGTGAGATACTGTCAGGCGTTTACGATGCTGGAGCATGGAAACTCATTCAAGTCTCACAAATAAAATCCTCTTTCAGCAGATACACATGCAAACTACACAGAGAAGAGAATATCACAGTGAAATAACAATAAGGTTACATTTTCAAATCTACTGATCCCAGCATATATTAATAGTAGGCTTTGATTCTTCTTTGTACTAATATGATATTTTCATTTGCATGATGTATTGTTGGGGAAAAAATAAAAACAATAAAACATGTTTTGGTTGTTTTAAAGCATATAACGGAGCAGTATGCATCCAGTGGGTTAGCAGTGGAATATCATCACAGTCAAATTTAAAATTCTGTATACTGTGAGGCAGTGGGTAGAGAGAGGCTACAGTCCTCACTGCAGATGTCCTTGGTTCATGTCATGTCTCTACCCTGCTATAAGTAGAAGCAAACTGGCAAAAAAAAATCTAAACTCTGTATACTGTAAAACTCAGATTTGCCTGTGACAGGCTTAATCAGCATTGTATAAACTTGTTTGGTAACAAGACCTTAAATGTAATGGATGTTTGTTTATACAAGAAGTTACACAATTTAGCTTTAAAATGTTAATGCCAACAAGAAAAAACAAAACAATATTTTTTGGAACCTTAATCAGGAGAGATATAAATATATGTTCATCCA
Organism: Eupleurogrammus muticus; assembly: GCA_036785175.1. Classification (NCBI taxonomy): domain Eukaryota; kingdom Metazoa; phylum Chordata; class Actinopteri; order Scombriformes; family Trichiuridae; genus Eupleurogrammus; species Eupleurogrammus muticus. The sequence goes on along the minus strand of JAYKQN010000016.1, from coordinate 2,770,302 downwards.
TGTTTTTTTTATTTTAAAGACATGCCACAACTGTTTTATTTCATTAGTGTTAAATAAATTCTATGTCGATAATGCATACTGTGTATGTGGATCATCAACAAATTTTGCGAATTTGTACATTGTGTTGTGTGTTTTTTTATTTTTATTTCTTTATAGTTTTTTATCTTCAGCTTTATTTTCTTCTCTTTATTTGTAACGCTGCAGTAACACACAAATTTTCCCATTGTGGGATCAATAAAGTTTTATCTTATCTTATCTTATCTTAAATAACTTTGCTACATTTTTTGAAGTATAAATTATAAAATTAGTACAAAAACAAGTGTAAGAATCTTAATGCTAGAGACATTTTGTTTTGAGTATGGGTGAAATTATCATTTTTGTCTCCTTATAATTTCATTAGTGCCAATTAAATTAAAAGAACAAGGTAGAATGAATTCATTAGAAAGAAACCAAAAGATGCATTACTTATGTCTAAATTAAGAAGATTAAAATGTGAAAATGACCTGTTGAAGCTGCTGTGCTTCTCTTACCTTCGCAGGTGTTTGAAGAGAACTTGCATTGTGTCGTGGTTGGGTTTTGGCAACTTCTTGATTAAGTCTTTGAGTGAATTCACTCGCTGCTTGTAGTCTGAGCATTCTGCAGCAGAGAAAACGGGTAGCTGGTCAGTCACAGCACAGGTGCATAGCACCATCTTGTGGCCCCATAAGGGACAAAAAAAAATCATGCATGAAGAGAAAAAAGAGATTTTAACTTCCACTAATAATCATGTTATTGTTCCTTATGTATTCTAAATGTCTTGGCAGAGTCTGAATAGAAAGAATCCAGTTACTCACTAATGGCATTAACAAAGTCATTGAAGGAGCCGTATGAGAAGAGTGGCTCAGGAAGCTCCCTGAAGAACATCTTGAGAGCTCCTGTAGTGACATGGATGTCCTCCCATTTACTGTCATTCAGATCCAGCTTCTCATCTGATAGAAGGAAATGACTAGTGTTTACTGAAACAAAGACAACGGAACCACAGTATCTGATAAGAGCAATGTGCTACAGCCTCACCATGATTCACAGCAAAGCGGAGTTTCTGTATCACAGCCAGGTTCCCGCTAACTCTGTACAAGCCATCAACACTGAGACCTGCAGGACAACAAGCATGGGATCCAACATGAATTTGACAGGAAGTTGCAACTACAATATACATGGATTACTACTTTAAAGTATAGCAAATTCATATACATGTGATTTTTAGAACTTCTTAAGTCAATGTAAAGAATAGTAGCAATGCACCTGCTATAGTGCAATAGTTAGTTTTTTTGTTTGTTTGTTTTGTTTATCCGTTTTGTAATGTTAATTTTGTTTGCTTTAGTTTTATCTCTATATATGCATTTTGGATACTATCTGGATTGTTTAAAATGTGACCACCCCCTTGTACCTTGTACAACATATAAGGAATGAAACGGGGCAACACTCAGACGCTGCTCCTACCAGTGTTCTCCACATGGTCGATGCACATTGTGACGAAGTTGGGCACTGACGTGTTCTCCCGCTGGGATAGACTGGTCAGACTGCAGCCAAACACCTGATCTGAAAATCAGCAAACACACATTACCGTAAGCTTTTGTCTGTCTGTGGACACAATGTGTCTTTCATACCACCAGCGTCTCTCCTGCAGTGTCACACCTTTGATGTATCCCTTGTCTCTGACGGCCTGGTAGGTAGGTCGCCGTGTCAGGAACTTCTTCAGCTTCACCCGGGTTTTCTTCTGGTCTGAAGAGTCCATGCTTATAGACGTCTTCATCACTGAGGAAAACAGGCGCTTATAAATAACATGGTTTAGTTGTATATGCATAAGTTGTATGGATGTTAGCAGCAGTGATAGGAGTAATGCTCTTAGTTTTAGTTTTCAGTAATGGAGGATTATAACTAATTTCTGTTTCCATTGTTACAACACTGTTACCGTTGAAATGAACTGCATTACTATAAATCTAAAGCTGTAGCCTATTTATTGTAGCTGTTTGTCCAAAGGCAAACCTCCTCTACGGTTTGCTTCTGCTCGTTTCTAAAGCTAATGGACATTTGTGTGGAGGGACAACAACCACATGTGACAATTATTGGTTTATGTGGAGTCACATTTCATGTTAAGCCAGAACCATTTTTCCAGTGAAGTGGCAGTGAAGAGATTAATGATTTATCTCATGTTACACAAAGCAATAGTGATTCCAGAGCTATCTGAGGAAAAGGTGGCATTTTCTAATCGGTGGTAATTACTACATTGAGGTAAAGAGCAAGAAATTACATGTACAGTGTACATTGTGTCAGATTAAAGCATTTGTCCATGTCCATTCAGACCGACTCTAATCTAACGAAGCATCTCTCAACAACACATGCTTCTGCAAAAAATAGTGACTAATGTTATTCTATGTAAATGGATTTTGAAACTTGTTCCCTTAAAATAAAATAAATTTGACTTTTCATAACTTCCTTTTTGAAGTAATGCAAATAGTTACCTTTCCTATTTACTAGTTACTTTGATAATAGAGTAATTCAGTTACTAACCCAGCTACTTCTTGGGAGAAGTAACTAGTACCTGTAACTAATTTCTGCCCAATGCTGGTTAGCTCTGAGCTGGACTCACCTCTGTTCTTTTTGCAATCCCGATGGTCTTTCTCTTTGTCCTGTTTCTCAGCTCCAGGAGACTCTGGCATGTCCTCCTCGATGGCCTCGTCTGACTCCCAGGCCTGAGAAGGAGGAGATGTATGTGTACTTTTAAATACAAGTCAGATTTAAGTTAGCTCAAAATAACTTTAATTGAGGCCCACATAGTCCATCAATGAGAGTCACAAGAAAGAATTGTAGTAAAACATGTTTCCACTCACATGTGTGTTAATGGTCTCTGTGAGGGCCCGATACCAGTCATTTATGACTGTGTCGATCTCCGACTGGATCAGCAGCTCCATCCCCTGGCGGGTTTTCAGCTGGAAGAGGAAAAGGTTAAAAAGTCAGAACTGTGTGAGCTGCGTTTTCAGAAATGATCCTTCAAACCCAACACATGTGATACCTCGATGACATGCTTCTTGCTTGACTTGTCCTTGGACGCCCAATCCACCAAACCCCCACGCAGATCCACGGTGAACTCTGGCTTCGACTGGTTGCTGCCAAACTTCTGAAATAAAGTCAGAACTAAGTATGAGAGATGATGTCTGACGCATGACGTGACAGGAGTTTCTATTTGGGAACATTTTTATTTATTAAAAAAAGGAGCCACACAAAGAGTTTAAATCCAAGATGCTACGTAACTATTTAAGATTCTGCACAACATTGCTTAGTGTAAAATACATCAATGACTGATGGAGCAGACGTAATAGTTCTTCGAATTACATTGTAAAAGCACAGTTAGTTCTGTTATTAATTAGCATTGCAGATTTTTCTTTTGGGCTTCAAAATCTAATTATTTAATGAAATAATTCTTCTCACATTTTCAAATTTTACCAAGCTTATATTAGGGTGTAATATAGATTTATATATATAATAAATCTTAGTGGAACCCATGACTCAAAAGACACTTAATTTTTGTATTCTCATCCTAAACCTCTGCGATTTGCTCATATGAGTGCTCCAAGTTAAATTCTTGTTGTACATTTCAATCAGGTAATTTCCACTTGTTCTTGAGGAGGTGATGTTAGTAGGATTTGATCAACAGAATTGTAGGCATCTCCACGTCAATCTTTTTGCTGATTTCTGTGATAACTATTTAAAGATTTTGAATATCAAACAATTTTTTTTCCTTGTGGAGACCACCTGACTTTAGATGATTGATCCAAGCACTCAAAAATTGGTGAATCCAACATGTTCACATACATTATTGATCTGTGCAACATTAGAAAAAATCTGTCTGTAAAATAGTTTTCTGCATGATGGGTTAGGGTTGTGTTTATTGTCCACAATTAAAAATCCAATGGATTCTGGAGAGCCAGGTGCTCTTCTGCCAAATTATCACACAGCTTTAAAAATAAGGTAGAAGACAAAAAGATTGTTAGAGCAATGCACTGACTGTTTGTTACAAGTGTTCTTGTCAAATTTACTCGAACACTCTTTCACAATTATTTCTTTTGAATTTCACATTAAACTGCATCAGTTAAATGAAGAGCCGCAGGCACATGCACACACATACAAATCTCCTATGTAGACAAAGCAGAATGAATGAAAGAATGAAAGACAGTCATGGGAACAGCAACACATGCAGAGAGAGGAGACATACAGTGGTGGCCTGCACAGGCCCACAGTTCACATAGGAGACAGCAGGTCGGGACTTGACTGAGCGCTTCCAGTTGCTAAGAAGAGTGAGGAGCAGCTCTGGGATGGAGCCACTGCGGTAGTAAGACTTTAGAGAGGAAAGGAGGAGGAGGAGGGGGAGGAGGAGGAGAGTAAAAAGCAATAAACAGAGAATGACAAAATTCATAGCAAGTGATGAATACAGACAGCTATGCAGAAATAAAGGGAGAGGAAAGTAACAGATGAATGGAATGCTAAAAAAAGAGGGCTGCTGGGAGACATACCCAGCTGGTGCTGCCACTCTGACCCTTAGCAAAAAGCAGCGAGGAACCCTGCAGCACCGTCCATGAAGACGTCCAGTTTTTCCTGCACATCACAATAAGAGAAGTCAAGTCAATTTCATTTGTACTTCCCAAAATCAAAATAACAGATTCACATCAATGGGTTTTACAGTTTGTACAACAGCAACAAATCATTGACTGTCCTTAGACCCTTACACCGTACAATGATTAACTAAAAAAAAACCCTTTAACACAGAAAAAAAAAGGAAGAAACCTCAGGATATTTCTTCCAGAAAGTAGACAAAGGCCTGATGGGGCTCGGATATCAGTAAACAGAAATACTGAGCTTCATGAAGACTTTTTAAATACCCACCTGACTTTCTTTCCATTCTCTGTGATTTTGGTGACGTTAAGGACTCCACACTTCTCTGAGAGCTGTGGAGAAAGACACAGTGACCGATAAGAACCTGCTAGATATAATGACACACACGCACGCACCCACGCAAGCTGGAAGAGCTTGAGAAGCAAATGTAAGAGTGTTGGTGTATGTGCCGCCTGACATCATGTCCAAATATCACCAGCAGGTTAAAACACCTCAAAACTGCTGCAGGGATAAAATGAAAAGAAATTGATTTTTTTGTCATGCACATGATGCAGTTAGATATAGAGGATGCATCAGCAGATGATAGAAAGTGGATGTAATACAATATATTGCTAAAAGTATTCGCTCACCCATCAAAATAATTCCTCTCCGGTATCTCTTCAATAACTTCTCTGCCCTTCATGGAATCTTTCTTTCCATGTCCAAGCAGCTGCATCCAACCATACATCACCAAGTGTAATGCAAAATGTTGGATACAGAGATGTAAAGCTGTCACCACTGGACTCTAGAGCAGTGGAGGCTGGAGAGCTCTGGAATGATGAATCATGTCCATCTGGTGATCTGATGGACAGATCTGGTTTGGCAGTTACCAGGAGAATGATACTTGTCTTGGGATACATTGAATGGGATGTCACTTAAATTCAAGGCAGGTGAGCGAGTACTTTTGGCAGCGTAGTTTATGTCAGAAAGTTCAGAAGAGAAGAAGAATGTTTATATGAGATGGATGAAGGTGCAGTGCAGGACATGGGTGCAGTGCAGGCTGGGATACTAACGGCCGAAGGGTGCTTAGGAGATGCGGGGCAGGAGTCAGAGTCTGGGGAGCTCTGCTTGGGCGCTGGAGCAGACTCCTGCCAACAAGAGGATGACATGATGAGTCTCTAAAAGCTACCAGAAAACTAACAGACATATGGAGTCTGTCTGAGGTTAGTGAGGAGCAGAAAAATGGATCAGGAACCTGTGGTGGAATCAGAAGATTGGGTTATGTGTTAAGGATTAAAGGGGGAGAAGCACAGAACATGCTTTGCATCTCTGAGAAGGATGTGTTGAATCAGTGAAGGGCTGCTTTCTTTTGCTCGATTGAGTGAATGTAAGGTTTGATTGTCATGATTGGGGACTAATTCTGACACAGATGCTTCATAGCTTTCTAACAGGACACACTAACAGTCAATTACAACAGATCATCTTTGGATTCCAGCAGCAGCCAGAGAAGAGAAGCTCTAAATGGTACCAACTTTATCGCGGTAAAGAGAGAAACGAAGTCTTCTCTTGTGTGGGTTGGAGGCGGAGCGCCAGAGTTTGAAAGAGAACTGCAACAAAATCCACCAGAGGGTCACAGGAGCTTCCAGTATGTTCTGAAACTTTATTATCACTCTTATAAGAGTTGGTGTTTAGTTGGAAAACACTTTGGTTGCATCCAATAATTCACCATACACTATCAGTCCCTCCAGGATCTTCACTGTTTATTAAAACTAATACCAACCAACCAAGAATCAAGAATCTGCTGCATGACTTTTAAAATCCATCTATAACACAGCTTTCATGGAAGTGCAATAGGAAATTACTGGTATATTCTTGTGAGATGTCTGCTGCAACAGATTATCACCATCTGTCAACAATGTCTATATACCAACCCTCTTCTGAAGGAGAGGAACAAAAAATCTGGAATTAATGCGCAATTATAGAAAGTCACAACTGCAACACACCAAAACCACATGTCATATTCTTTTACCTGTCAGATAAAAAGACTCAAAAAAGTAGAAGTAGTAAACTCATTCTTTTGCTGATAATGACGGGACTACATGACAATCTGCAGCACCAATCACACCCAGGACATCTGTGGGTCTCCATGATGTTCTACCTTGTCATTGAGATCTAAGACGTAGGTGCTGTGTCTCCACTTGGTGAGTACGATAGGGTCCTGCTGCTTCCTTTCCAGGCTGCGACTCTTGGGAACCTCACTGGACTGAAGGGAGATGTTATACTGCAGAGAGAAAGAAGAGAGCTAGTTTAGCAACAGCGGGTTCCAGCAGATTCTTCCTCGTCTCCTCTTCCTCTTTCTTACCTCTCCTATTACTAACCACAGCACCATCTCTTACAGGCTCAGCGTCATCTTCTAAAGTCACCAGTGAGGCAGTGAGGTGCTCAGACCTTTTCTCTATATCCACACTACCGTCCATTCATTCAGAATCATGTGGCAGTCTATTCTGATCTGCTCTAAATCCTCCAGATTAGAGCCAGCAATAGTTTGTCACCCAGACTTTAGCACAGATTTAGCTGCTGTTTGAGGCCCCCCAGACACTCATTCACTTCGACTGATTGGACTAGACTTAAGACTACAAACCAAGAGGAGGAGATGAAAAGTAAAAAGTGTTTCACTGGTAGTGTTTGGTGAGATTTTCCATTATCAGTTTCCTTACTGTATTGAGGTTTGGTATAAATGTATATAAAATAAATAAAATGATTTTTAAAATTAATTAGATCCAACAATTAACTGCAGAAAGAGCTATTAAAATAAACACATATTCATAAGGTCCTGCATTTCAAAAATTTGCAGACATTGTGTTTAAAAAAAAATGGTAATGTTATACAGTAAAGAACACAAGTTCACAGTTTTTCAGAAGGACTAGTCGTTGTGTATGTCATTTCTTGTTCTGAAAGTTAACCTGCAGAATGTATTAAGTGATGAATCGAATACAAGTTAGTCACTGTTAACTTTTTTACATTGTAAAATAGTTCATGATTAGAGTAAATAAAGATTAGTGAGGAATATCATTACTATTATTATTGTTGTTTATCATATTGTACTTCCCCATGTTGTATTTAAGAAAATGTTTTGTACATTGGGTTATGCTATGGATTGCATAGGAAAAGCAAAAATAATCCTTTGTCTTCAGGCTATTTATTCTTTGGTCATGTAGATATTTTTATGTTTGTATATGGCATACTTTGAGCTGTGAATAATATAAAACTATATTCATTTTATTTCAATAGTGGAAAATTACTTTAGAGGGGGTGTAGGGAAAGACAGAACGTTTATAAAGTGATCTTACCTTGGGCAGTTCCCATTCAGACCTGGATCCATCAGCACTGTAATAGTAGGGTCGACCCTGTTCATCCACATGCTTTATCCACTGCAAACACAAACACTAATCAGCTTTCAGGAAAAGCAAAAACAGGCTTAACTGAGACAGAAGTTTCACTGCACCTTTTCCTGCGTGTATTCAGAGACATAGAGCGTGTGTCCGTGCTCATCCAGCTCCTCGGACCAGCCTCTGGGGGGCGATCCGTACTGGCTGTCAGACTGGCTCGAGTGGGTGCTGTGGCAGTTCTCCTCTGAGGAGAGTGTCTGGAGGCAGAGGAGACAGGGGCCTTGTGAAAACTATTCCCTCACACACTTCACAGGGATTTATGTTATGTGGTAGCAGTCCTGTAACTGTTTTACATACTTAAACAACTTAAATTCATTTTATGTCTATTTTATTCAACTTCATTCTGTATTTGTCCAAAAAATTAAAAGACAAATATTAATAATAAATATTCTATGGTCAATTAATAAAAATGTACTACAGTAAGATTTTTGCAAAATCTATAAACACTATGAAGATTATTCCAGGTTTTTGCTACATGGCAAACAATTTACCGTAACTGCAGTCGTTTCTCAGTACATCAATGAGACCTAGCATTTGTAATATGCATGCTCTTAAAGCTGTGCAAATGAGAAATTAGTTGAAAGGGATGAGTTCAAAAAATAGCAGGGTGACATTCAATCAGTGAGGTGATCAAACCAAAGTTTGCCAAGAAAATATCCACACACCATCAAACCACCAGCCTGAACCCCAGATACAAAGCTGGATGGACCCATGCTTGCAATTTGTTTGGTAGGGTCATATTCTGACCCTTCCATCTGAAAGTTGCAGCAGGAATCAGAACTCCAATCTTCTATTGTCCTGTGTGAATTCTTGCCTCAGTTTCCTTAGAGTAGCACCTGCTGGGGTCTTCTACTGCTGTAGACATCCACCTCAAGGATCAACATGTACGTTCAGAGATGCTCTTCTGAAAACCTTGTTGTAACCAGTGGTTATTCTATTCTTTCCATCAGCTACAACCAGTCTGGCCATTCTCCTTTGAACTTTGGCATCAACAAGGAATTTTTTCCACGGAACTGCCGCTCACTGGATATTTTTTCTTTAACCATTCACTGTAAATGCTAGAGAATGTTGTGCGTGAAAATCCCAGTAGATCAGCAGTTTCTGAAATACTCAGACCAGCCTGTCTGGCACCAACAACCATGCCATGTTTAACATCATTTAAATCACCTTTCTTCCCCATTATGTTGCTCAGTTTGACCTGCAGCAGATTGTTTTGACCATTTTTACATGCCTAAATGCAGTGAGCTGCTGCCATGTGATTGGCTGGACAGGTGCACTTAATAAAGTGGCCGGTAAGTGTGTATGTTTGTGTGTGTATATGTATGTATACATATACACACATATACATGGATACATATACATGGATACACATACATGTACACATATACACATACACACATACATATACACATATACACACACACACACACACACACACACACACACGCACAAACAAATCACAATCTAATGGGACAACCTTACTCACCTAACATAATACTACAATAAACCAAACCACCACATGGGGGTGTGGGTGTTAGATAGTTCAACAGGAAATAACAATCTAACAGGAAACCAGGACTTCCTCGTATCAAAGCATTCTTGTTGTCCTACCTTCAGTAACCGCAACAGCATTTTAAAAGTCCTCTGAGATCCACCACAACTTCACTACAGTCTGTTCTAGACCACAGATGTGGTTTCAGCTCATTAAACCACAGTTACTAACTGGTTTTAACCTACGGTCACATGTATACTGTGTTTCCTGTTTCCTGTTTTGTGTCTGCTTGTTGGCCTGCTGATGCGCCCCCTTAAGAGGCCAACTAATCAGAGAAGTTTCATGATCCCCACATATAAATGTACACCACGCAGACCACATAGGAAAGGTAGGTTTTCAGCTCACCTCACTCTCCACTGTGCCCTGGCTGTCTCCCCGGATGCTGCTGCCCGTGCTGCCACTGGTGTCCCGGGTGCGCGGCGGTTTCCAGGTGCGCTCTCCAGTTGCCCGGTTGTAGTAGAAATGCCTGCCGCTCAGGTCTTTGTGGGTCTCCCAGTCACCCAGGATGTGGAGTGGGGAGCCGGAGGGGACGGGCGGCAGGCTGGACTGAGAGATCTTCAGCTCCTGGAGGTTAGTGTAGACCGGCGAGTCGGACTGGCCCTGACCTGTCGGAGACGTTGTCTGGTGGATGAAAAGAAGGCAAGTGAAAAGAGATCAGATCAAGATTGACTAACACATCTTATCATCTTGGATATTATTTATTACAGATGATTTTCTATCTGCAGTCTCGTCATAATCTGACATTCATCTCTGAAAACAGATTATACTGTACATACACCCAACTTCTTTCGGGTGAAGGTGGATGAAAAACGAAGAGGAAAGAAAAAAAACTGCAAGCAGGATGCAGCTGTTGATCAAATTACATGCCACATGTGGCTTCCAGACACTTGAAACCATATCAGTCAAAATCCAGATGCACTCAGCAGCACAGTTGCCTAAAAATTTATCGAATGTTGTGCATGAGTATAGTACTGCTGAACACACAAGAAAGCTGTTTTGTAGACTGTAGTGAGGTTCCTGCCAGAGGTCAAACAACCTACCCAAAGCATCTATTTTTTGGTTCTTTCTTCTTCTATAAGACAACTGGTGATAATTGGATTGTAGAATGTTGGTGTGGACAAAAAAACAAAAAACAAAAAAAAAACACATTTTATGTTGCTAAACAAAAAACGGATTTTACACAATGTAGCGATCCAAACATTTAATTGATTAACCATTTGAATAATCAATAGATTATTCACTAATTGTGCTGCATGTCATATCTCTCTATTTATTTAAACAAATATTTGGTGTTTTGTGTATTGATAATGTATAGCGACATATTGCAATATTATTTTGTCACACCCTTACTGGTTTACTATTTAAGAGTAATTCTTTCTGAAGTAGCTGATAAGTCAACCATGCTGATACAGAAACCTACAAAGACAAAGTTATTTTGACAGGGTTTGAACCTGTCAAAGGAAGAGAAGATAAAGCATAAGAAGAGAGTTAGCTAACTATTAAACAGCTGAGACCATGGATTCAAATGTACAAGTTATGATTGCACTTATAACTTTTTCTTTTCTCTTTTTTCCCAGTGTGGATACACTTCAAAGATGCGTTCTTTTAGATTCCAAAACTTGGCAGCATCCGAAGGTCACTTCACAAAAGCCAGAAAGCCAAGTTTCCATGGCGACTGCTCAGAGCGTTCATCATTGTTCTAAATGTTTCTGAAAAATATTTTGGCACTGAGTCTCTGAGACCACTGCCAGCAAACATTCTGTAAATACAGAGTGGATAAACATCCAAACAGTTAAGGAGTTCTGCATCAGAGCATGTGTCAGCTCTTCTGCTCCCCCACCGGTACAGGTGAGGAATGCTCTCACTCCCAGGGTTTGAATGCTTTTCAGGACACAGATGGGACTTCCTGCCTCTTTTGGAATAAAAGCAACATTTTTTACATAAATTATTATTTAATTTCCTGCACACATGCTGGAGCAGAGGAAAGGGCTCGGCGGCGTCCTGCTGTTTTCAGTTAGGCTCGCCCGCTGAGTCTTCGCTTTGGTCCAACAGACAGCAAGGGATCTAGCACGGAGGCAAACTGCAGAGAGGACAGTCGGGCTGAACCCTGACTCAGACGCAGCAGTCACTACCAGAATAGTCAGCGTGCTGCATCCTTAATTGGGTTGTTGGGGAATAATGTGGTAATGATTTCTATATGTCCGAAATACAAACTATCCCTTAAAGAACAAAGAGACACATGATAAAACAGAATGGCCAACATCAAAGGAGCAAAGACTCAGACTTTTCCTTTAAATATGCATCTGAAAATCCTGATAACATTCAGACTTCCACAGAGACACATAAAAAATTAAACAGTAGCTGACACCAACTGAACTGCAGTGTGATGCTTACTTGAAAAACACTTAATAGTGAAATAGTGACATAATACTAAATAGAAAGTGCAATACCCTGCTGGTATATATAGCAATATCACGTTTCAATACACCCATTCCCTCTGAGAAACACAACAAACAGATCTGTATGCACAATGAGACTTATTCTTCTCCCTTAGTGCACACAGTGTGTGAGGTATGATTACAGTATCTCCCACTAAAAGGTAGAGAATGAAGGATTTGATGCAGGATGAGAAGTGGAGAACATATAGTTACAGGGCAGCTTTTCTGCTGAAAAACAAACTAGAAGTGTGTTTATCTGCAGAGGATTGAGAGGGATTATATTTGCATAATTTTAGCATGCACAATGAAAAAAAAAACTAAATCTACAGTGCTTTGTACCACAACAAGACTTCATGGTGCATTCATGTGCACCTTGTGAACTCAGAAATCTATACAAGAAATGCCCATGGAGTTTGCCAGAAAACTTTGTTGAAATACATCTGTCATTACTTTCTTGTTCTGTCACAGAAACTTCTTTAATAATCACATAGCAAAGTAAAACCATAGATTCCTATCTTCAGAAGTCCATTAAACAATCTAACCAAATTGATATCAGCATATACTATATTTTACATCTCATGGTTTAAATGGTAGAGGTTTTTGCAGCAATATTGTTTCATCAGTATGCAGATATTTAGGCAAACTGAAGCAATGATTTGTGACTTCATACTAAGTCTAGTCTGACGAAAGTGTTAATGCATGTTCTAAGAGGTGAGAACAGAGATATATAGAAGTTTGAGATGTGATGAATGTATATTGTATATAAAAAGATAAACAACAGTACCAGTCAAAAGTCCCAAAGCACCTTTCCATTCCTTCAGAATAAGAAATTATGTCCAAATTTGGGACACGGTGGTAAAGGAAAAGTTCAAATGCTGCCTATTGCAGCACAGGTGGTTAATTTTTTGCACTCAATAGAAAAAAATGAGTGTCCTCTTTTGTATAACGAAAGGAAAAAAAATGATGCAATATGCACCATATGCTGAGAGAAAAGAAGTCCACATGCCTGAAATAGCATGTTTCTCTAAAATTTTAATTGAACTGGACATCAAGTGTCTTACTGGCAGACGGCAGTCACATGGTACCTGCTACTATCTGACAAACATTTGTTAGGCTACCTGGAATTCAATTTAACAGTATGAGGAGAACAAAGCTATAAATGTTTGTCAGAGCTTAAAAAAAAAACTTTTAAATTTATGTCGCTTGTTTCAGAGTGGTCACCTTGTATCCACTTCTGCATACAAACACCACATCGACATCCTCCCCGCTTATCCTATAACCTCTGAATATACTGATTGCGCGACGCATGGCTGCCATCGAGTGGGTCCCAGCACACTCTGAACCTGGTGGCTTCACCCCTCTACAGCACTGATCTTTCTACCTTGCAGCCACACATACATGGAGCATTACACATTTGTCTGACACAACAGGGAATGGGTCTCAGTAAGAGTGAAGTTCTGTGTGTTAGAGTCAAACTGGGCAATGACAGACAGGTTGAAGCTTTATATATATATACAGTGAAGAAAACAAGTATTTGAACACCCTGCTATTTTGCTATTTCTCCCACTTAGAAATCATGGAGGGGTCTGAAATTTTCATCGTAGGTGCATGTCTACTGTGAGAGAGATAAACTAAAAAGAAATATCCAGAAATCACAATGCATGATTTTTTAATGATTTATTTGTGTGATATAGCGGCAAATAAGTATTTGAACACCTGAGAAAATTAATGTTAATATTTGGTACAGTAACCTTTGTTTGCTATTACAGAGGTCAAACGTTTCCTGTGGTTTTTCACCAGGTTTGCACATACTGCAGTCAGGTTTCTGGGCTGTCGCTGAGAAACACGGAGTTTGCGCTCCCTCCAAAGATTTTCGATTGGGTCCAGGTCTGGAGACTGGCCGGGCCATGCTAGAACCTTGATATGCTTCTTACGGAGCCAGTCCTTGGTTTTCCTGGCTGTGTGCTTTGGGTCGTTGTTGTGTTGGAAGACCCAGCCACGACCCATCTTCAATGCTCTGACTGAGGGAAGGAGGTTGTTCTCACAATACACGGCCCCAGTCATCCTCTCTTTAATGCAGTGCACTTGTCCTGTCCCATGTGCAGAAAAACACCCCCAAAGCATGATGCTACCACCCCCATGGATGGTGTTCTTTGGATTGTACTCTTCATTCTTCTTCCTCCAAACACGCTTAGTGGAATTTATTTTTATTAAAAAATAAAAATATTATTTTTTCATCAAGCTGCTTGGCAATTGCTCCGTAGCCCTTTCCAGCCTTGTGGAGGTGTACAATTTTCTCTCTTGTGTCGTTGGACAGCTCTTTGGTCTTCGCCATGTTACAAGTTAAAGTCTTGCTGATTGTATGGGTTGGACAGGTGTCTTTATGCAGCTAACGACTTCAAACAGGTGCATCTGATTAAGGATGATACATGGAGTGCAGGTGGACTTCTAATGGGCGGACTAACAGGTCCTTCAGGGTCAGAATTCTAGATGACACACAGGTGTTCAAATACTTATTTGCAGCTGTATCACTCAAATAAATTGTTAAAAAAATCATGCATTGTGATTTCTGGATTTTTCTTTTTAGTTTATCTCTCTCACAGTGGACATGCACCTACGATGAAAATTTCAGACCCCTCCATGATTTCTAAGTGGGAGAAATAGCAAAATACGAGGGTGTTCAAATACTTGTTTTCTTCACTGTGTATATATATATATATATATATATATATATATATATATATATAAATAAAACTACAAAAATACTGATATGGGAAGACCTATATCTCCTGAATGTTTAAAACTGTCAGCATTTTTCACCAGATCAACTTCACAAGTTGATGATATGCAAATATTATCACCTTGATAATACAAATAGTAATTATATAATCCACACAACAGGTCTGTAAGAAGTTTTACATTCATGTAAATGAAAGTATAACCGATATTTACAGAAAATATTTTATTTTGTCTATGTGCATTTCTAACACGACATGTCGAGTACATGTGAAGAAATTGACAATAAAATTGACTTTGACTTTGACTTTGACTTCTCACTTGAACATTTAAAATGATACAATATGTAGATTCTGATGACATCTAGTGGTGTGGTTGCAGATTACATACAACTGAGTAGCATTTAGGAGAACTAACCAAAGATGTCTAGAGTTTGGTTTATCCATTTTGGGCTACTGTAGAAAGTGACAACAGTGGTTGCTCAAATGTCTCAAACTTGGTTAATAAGACAACAATCCTTTTACAGTAAGTGCATCATGTCTGGAAAAGTGATTGAAATATATATCAATTAAAACACATTTATGAATATTTTGCCATTTTGCCTGTGTTCCACCAAATGGTACTAAATCTAACCTTTTCGTAATATATATGTACCCTTGAGTTTTGCAATGTTTCTTATACTAATCAACCAATCACAACTGTATCAATATATCAGCATGTAACAACAAGCATTACATTTTCAATCAAAACCACATTTTCAGGTTGTCAGGGTTCATGGAGAAGATAAACTGCCAGTACCTCCATTGTAATAACTGTTGGCACTGTATTCTTTCTGTACATTTCCTGTCTAATTTGAAGTGAATGAGACATGGCACACAGTTAGAATGCAGAGGATGGAGACCCAGGGTCTCTGACAGGTAATTAAAAATAGAAAGGACGAGAGAGGGGGGTGGAAAGGATTGTTTATACAGCTCGGGGGAAAGGAGTGTAAATAAAGGACAGATGGAGTGATTGAGATAAAGGGTTGAGCAGAGAGGGAGAGATGTGCTGTTGAATACAGAAAGCTCTCCACAGCAGCAGCAGCCTGTCTGCACGGCCGTGACAAATGAGTTTCAGACTGCAGGCTGGTACAGTATGGAATCCTCACACAGTGCATTAGAATGCATTATGCAGCCTAGAGAATGTGTAGGCACACCCAGGGAATAGTGATTAATTCAACTCTTAGAGGAGAACAAATGCAAAAGAAAGGGAACAGATGAGAACTAGCTCGCCGAGGTTTCCTTTGCTCCTTCCCTTCCTTCAGTCTCTGCAGCCTCCTATCCCTCTGTGCCAGCACGGTCACTAGAAAAAACCAGGGCATCGCAGTAAGCTGTAAATTAAACCATAAATAACATTGTGCACTAAAAAAAAAGAAAAAGTGCAGGTCATGGTGAGGGCAGCAGGGGTTGTAGTTGCATTGCTGTCTCCACTAGGTGTCTCCCACGGGTCAGAGGGAGGACGAGGAGCAGGGGAGCTGGTGAGTGTGTGGGAGTCTCCATCAAATGAATCTGGCCATGAGGAGAGCAGCGTGAGGGGTAGGGGGTTTGGCACATGGAAAGCCACTCTGCGGTATCTCCATGCTGCACTTGGAGACTCAGACTTCAAAACATACCTACAAGATGGAACTTGCTACTTTTATATAAAATCACTAACTGGCTAAATCCTGAGATACAGTGCCTTGCAAAAGTACCTGCCCCCTTAAACTTTTTAGACCTTTTGCCACATTTTAGGCTTTAAACATAAATATATAAAATTTGAACTTTCATTTTGAAGAATCCAAACCATGTGGGACACTGATGAGATCGAATGAAATGAACAATATTTAAAAAAGATCCAGATCCAGTGTTGACCTAAATGACTGATGATGATAAATAAAGGCCACCTGTATGTAAGCAAGTCTAAGTATAAATGAACCTGCTCTGTGATAGTCTCAGAGGTTTAAAGGACATACAGCATCATACAGACCAGTGCTACTCATATGGAAGAAGAAAACATCTCGCGCCCCCCGCGACTACAAATAGTATCATTTGTCTATAAAATTGTTGTTATAAGTACACCTCTGCATAACACTGTATCCTCATTAATGTATATGATAATAGAAAAAAGTATATGGACCAACTTACAACAAAGAATAGCTTTATTAACTGCAAACCTATCAAGACCTGGATGTCCCTCTTTTCAGTACAAACGAGGGGAGCATTTATTATAGGACAACTATTAGTTACACACTGCACAAATCTGGACTTTATGGAGGAGTGGCAAGAAAAAAAAGACCTTTATATGTTAGAACTTCATAAAAAGATATGTATGAAGTTTTAACATGGGGAAGAAGGTGCTCTAGTCAAATGAAACAAAAATTGAATTAAATGAAAGCTGGTTGAAGGAAGTGTAGCGGGCCGGCTGGGGAGGTGGCGTGGTGGTGACCATAGCGACACTCAGCCAATGAGGCTGAGTGCGGCCCTCGCACATGAGGGGTGTGTTTGAAGATTGGCCGTGGGGTTAGAGGGGAGTGTGGGGGCGAGGCTAATGGGTTGATCCAAGCCGTTGCACCAATCCATTCGGCTCTCTGTGTTCTTTTGTCCTCAGTCCTCATCTTTCTCTGCTGACCCTCTCCTCCTTCTCCTCCTCCTCTACCACCCGCCCCGACCTCCTCCTTCACCTCTCATGTCCATTTCCCTCTCTCTGCAAACAAAGAACAAACCGTCTCTGCCCATTTCCATCCAATGCATTTTCCTATAAACACACAGCACCCCTGACTGTTCTCTAGCTCAGCCAACGCCCCTCTGCCAGCCCTCTGCTCCAGGAGGGATGATGATTATGATGATGATGGTGGTCGTGTCCATATGACCAGATTAACCTACATTTCCACCTCACTGGGCATCAGTCAGACCATGTTTACCAAATCACCCTGTCACCATCATATTTGTGGCATTTTATCAACCAACCCGCTCCCTCCCTTGAGCCAAGAATTACAGAAATATATAAAAAAAATTTGCAAATGTGTGCAAGATGCGCACATGCGCATGCCTCACATCTCACTACCCTTAGCAACCAGCTCCATTCTTGCAATACAGTTGAGAGATGAACCTAAATTCATATTCAGCTTGGGAGTGAGAAAAAAAAAAAGATTGAAAAGTGTGGGCAGAGAAGATGTTAATGGTATTCAAGCTGCATGCATCCTCTCACACATACGCAGGTCAGCAGAACATGACCAGGTTTTGTAAGCGAAGGCAACTAAATAAATAGAAAAAACAGTGAGAAATCATGGCTGGGATGAAAGTGAGTCAGCATCTTTTCACTCGTTGGTATGACGACAACTACTTTCATTTCATGGATCAGAGGATTCGTCGAGGCTCACAACCTGACAGACGCAGGCAATTAACCTTTAAGTCCGGCACTGATAGTGCTTGGCTAAAATGTCAGTTTGTGTCTGTGGAAATACAGCCAATCATGGAGAATAACTGGCCTAATACTTGCTGCTGCTCCTGCTGCTGCTGCAAAAAAGCTTCAAGGCTGCAGGAAAGGGGACTTTACTGGATCAGGAAGAAAATATATAACATGGTTAAATAATGTTGAATGCCACCTTCTGATTTGGTGTTTTGTGGTCCTACATAATTTGATCAGCAAAGCACTTTTTACATACAAAGAATAGTCCAGTCAACTCTGCTGCGTTCATGTGTGCTGTGTGAGTAACAGAAGGAGTTTCATGTGCTCCATGTTGCTTCTCCAATCACATTTTCCTTTTGAAATGTTAATGAGCTGGTGGATTTGGAGGAGGGGAGCCTGCAGCCATGTGATTGGCCAAGAACCAGCTGTCCTGCACCAGGGCTGCACATTATACAGCACCACCACATTCTATACCACCAGTAACCAAATGTTTCATTTCATATCTTGGATGAGACGTAATTGGCACAGGATGGATCACAGAATTTGGCCGAAAGGAGTGTGAAAGGCAGGCAAGTTCTAATCAGCCAGAGATATCCTTTTTAGTCCCGTTCCTCTTTTTAAAACATACAGAGACATTGCTGGGGGTGTTTAAGAAAGTGTGTGTCTGGGTGTAAATCTCAAATATCAGCAGGTCTGAGTGAGGACCATACAGCTCATAGTGTGTGTGTGTGTGTGCGTGCGTGTGGTGTGTGAGAAGGATGCACACTTGCATGAGCCAAAAGTGTTTTAACTGCTAATTGTCAGTATATGTGATATGATTTGGGTTATAAAACTGCTCTCCCCCTGAGCTGTATGAGTAATCCTCCCCTCCCCCCTCTTGTCTTTTCTATTTTTAATTACCTGTCAGAGACCTTGGGTCTCCATCCCCTACCTCTCAACCATGTGCCACATCTCATTCACCTCAAACTATGCATGTGCCATAAAACATCAATATGATCAAATTCCACATTGTTGATACAATAAGAAAATAGTTCAATATATTATGAATGGTTTCAAGAATTGTGTAAAAAAAAAAAAAAATCAAACCAATGATGGCCCCTCCCTTGGCTCATGAACACATTTCCCTTGATCATGGATCAGTTTAATTAAACAGCCAGTCATTAAACTGACAAACCACATATCAAGTTTATCTCATGGTCCTTGTTAAAAGTAATAACTATTCATTGTTATTCATGATATTACATATTTTATATTAATATCTGTTTTACCTATGTTATTGCCTCTACATTTATATAAAAATCATTAAATACTCCAAATGTTAAAAAAATCATCAATAATTATTGATATGGATTAATAGATTTTTTTTAATCTATTTTTATATTGCCCAGCCCTACTTCAACCTAGATATCTGCCTATAAGAAAATACAGCTTACAGTAGAATAATTCAAATCCCCTGTGTCCCTGCAGCATCAGCTCTGTGTAGAACTTCTAAGCTGGAAAACCAAGGGAGAAAAAGAAATAGAGTGTGTGGGTAACAGAGTGAAAGAGAGACAAAAAGAGTGCATGTGCACATGTGCATGCTATGCAGAGACTCCTCATCTCTGTGCATGCACTAATGCACACACACACACACACACACACACACACACACACACACACACACACACACACACACACACACACACACACACACACACACACACACACACACACACACACACACACACACACACACACACACACACACACACACACACACACACACACACACACACACACACACACACACACACACACACACACACACACACACACACCAAAAGTCACAAGTAGAGGGCCTGTGTGCTTTAAAGTGCGAGACCCGACGCCAGACATGAGGGACGGCAGAGTGGTGCTGCAATCGGTTACCCGCACAACCATCCAATAAAGCGGGGGGCTGGGGGGGGATCAGGATGTGATGGATTTCTCGTACACACCTAAGAGAAGACATAGTGGGAAGGAGGAATCCCAGCTGCAGAAGTCAGACGACCTGCCAGCGCCCTGACAGCATCAATTTGTTCTGTTTAGCTGCAGACAGGTTCAGGAGGCAGGAAAAAAAATATTGACAACACACCAAAAGGGAAATTCAACTTCTTAACTAGAACTGGCATCAAATCCCCTTTTTTATTTCTCATTTGGAGTGGTCTTACACCAGACAGAGACTAAGCATTTAAACTTTGTCCCACCACAGGGCCAAAACAAACAGTCTTTTCTGTGCTGACAACACTAAACATTACACACAATCTGAGATTCGGAAATAGTTGGTTAATCAGTGGCCCTGCTCACAAGCAGCAGCACCAGTAAGAACCCCGTTGTCATAGATAGATAGATAGATAGATAGATAGATAGATAGATAGATGATAGATGGATATAAATAAGTGTTTTTAGAATCGTTTTGCAATAAGAAATTTGATTTCTTTTCTCTTTCTGGGTGCCAGCGAGCACAAGGCTGCAGCAGAGACTTAGCAGCATTCTTCTGTGGCTGACAGCTGACAGCTAAGCCCTCAGGCAATGGCTAATCCTGCCCTAATGCCTGCAGCGTGATTGGTCAAAGCAAATTGCACTGGCTCCCTTTTATGGTTGCTGCTGGGATTGGGCAGAGGCGTGCGGCGTGGACCCGCACACTGGAGGCCTTGATGGTTAAATGGTTAAAGCTGAGGTGAAGTTGTTTAATCGAGGAATAGAAAAAACAAAAGCTACAGCTATTTTGATGTTAGATGGATTAGGTAAGTTGCCTAACAAAATGGCAAATATCTGAGGGTTTCTTTTTTCCTTTAAAACTACATATTTTCAATTTCAAAACATCACATAGACCTCTACTTAAGAGATGAGTATGTTCAATACTTTGACATTTTATAGATCATATTATTCATTCATTCATCAAGGAAACAATCTACAAATTAATGGATGAATCAATGATCATAAATAAATCCAATTAGGTCCATTGGGTTCTTCTGATCAACATGACCTGAGATCTGGATCTGGCTGTCTAGGTCGTGTTTAATTTTATTTCTGCTGACTTAAGGTCTGTGTGTCAATATAACTAAAGCTTATAAAGATCTAAGCAGACGCACTATCACCACCAGTCACATAAAAAACATTATATTATAAAACTTTTAGTTTTATTATAGAACTTTTAGTGTCCAGATAGAGAAAGTGGTGTGTCTCTCTCAATAAATGTAGGTTGAGTTTGATTGTTTTCTGCAAGTCTGTTTTGGATGGAGGTGAAAACCTCTACTCAACCACACTCCAACAAGACAACATTTCTCTGCTTACTAATTTAGTGTTAAATTAGCTTATTAGTTTCATATTTCAGGTCTCAAAAAGCAACAGGAGTAGCAACAAGGCAGATGTCTGTTCCTGGCAACTTTTGGAATAATATCACTTCTTACTGGATACAAAACATGTTATTGTACCTTACTGAATACTGAGTACTGCAGGCAGCACAGACCACATCACAAAAGGCAGGAACAACTCTGCCTTTCCCCGTCTCCAGCACTAGTTTAGAAGGCTGACTGGTTTTAATAGTGGGTTTTATCAATGAGGAAAAGAATGGCTCGTTGCAGCCCTAGATGGTCAATTAACTGATTAGTTGCCAAATATAATAGTCGATTTAAGTCATTTTTAAGAAAAAAAATGTGGAAATTCCCTGGTGTCTCAAACCTGATTATTTTCCTTCTGCATGTGTTTATATTATAACAACATAAGTTACCCAGACACTTCACAAAAATAGCAAACTATCCAAAAGCATCTTTAGCCTGCTTTTAGCAATTGATTTGTAAAAAATGTTGGTGAGGTTTTATGTGCTTTGAATCTCTATGGCAACAGGAGAGGTGATGCCTCGAGTGGAGATACTGCTGCCTTTTTCCACAATCTCGTCATATCAACCCTGACCCTGTATAATCTAATGTTGTAACAAATTGAACATTTTTTTCCAATCATGGTTAAAATTAGTTGACTAATTGAAAAATTTGTCAACTGATTAATTACGTGGCAACACTACTCATTTTTTGTCCTCAACTCGTCTGATAAAGTGCTGCTCTGCAGACGCATCAGCACCTGCAGCTGGGATGCTGACAACAGATCCACTTACTGTCTCCACAGACTGGACTGCAGCAAATCTGCCAAATCAACAATCCTAACATACAGACATATCCTCAATGTTGATAACTATTTTACAGATAGGTAAAGTTTATATATACAACACACACACACACACACACACACACACATTATATTTAACGAATTACCAGCTTGTTCGAATTATTATTTGTTTTAGTTGACTTCAGGGATGGACAGAAAGAGAGACTGCTGGGTTAGTTTGCTTAATTTATTACGAGAGAGTGAGCTTGGTTTATAAACTTATCTCACATAGTGTTAGCGGGGCATAAATGTAAAACATAAAGCTTTGGTTGTTCAAATGCATCTAATCAAGTATATCACTGTTAAATGTTAGTTCTTTTGTTTGTTTTTTTAAATTTCTAGTAATATATTTTTTTTCTTTTCCATTGCACTTCCACTGCAGCTCAACAGGGAAACACTGTTGAAAGAAACAAAAAAAGGAATTTGATACCGAAATTAATATACATGCATCAGACATCTACATGGTATCACTCAGAGTGAAAATAAGCTTTAATATCTACAGGAAAAATGTATAACTTTTTAGTAACTGTACACAACTGTACACACAAGATACTGAAGTAGACACAATATTTAAAAAGGTCCCTATCATGCAAGTAGACACAATCATGTTTTTTACACTACCAAAGGTCTAGTGGTTATTTAAAAACTGTCCCTTGGATCAAACACACAGCATAATCACAAAGTGCCTGGATTAACAGACTTTTCTGTTTCACAGTCTATTTGAAATTTGTTGACTTTGTTATGTAATGCAGTAGCTCCCTCCACCTGTAGAGGTTCCCAACAGGTGCCCACCTACCCGCCCACTCACACCAACTTTTTTCAGTCGTTCAAGTGAAAATCAGAAGTCAGCAAGGCTCGTATGAGAGAGAACTGTAAAACTACAATGAGTTGAAAAGTAGCACAGACCTTTAGAATCTGAAATATTAACATGTTAAAATACCCATGATAATAATGTGTAAATATTCCAGCACCTCGTAAACTCTTTATTTTCCTTTCTTTCTATTCTTGCTTTGTTTCCTTTCGTTATCATTGTCATATAGATCATTGTTATGAACTTCTTTTGTCACAATAAATGTTCATCATGACAATCTGATATGGTGACAACCTTACTCTACACCAGTGCTTCTCAATTATTTTCTGTCACCCCCCCCCTATGAAAGAAGAAAACATCTTGCCCCCCCGTGCGCCTATAAATCATATCATTTGTCTTTAAATTGTTGTTATAAGTACACCATTGCATAACACTGCATCCTTATTAACATATAAGATTAAAAACAAAGAAATATGGACTGACTTACAAAGAATAGCTTTATTAACTAACATTAAAGATTTACAGTGCCTCTGAAATTAAAAAATATTAATTAATTAATTAAATCCTTAATTATACTAGAAACATTTTTGACTGACCATGTCAAACCATATGATACAGAAAAATATCAGCGTTATTGAGGTGTAATGTTGTGTTAATTTCTTAAGCTGTCCGCTGCCAACATTTTAGACAAAGTAACACACCGGTCTTTCACAGTGAACCAAGCACTACATATGCTTCTTCATATTTCCTCATCTTAGCTTTCTGGAGACTTTCGTTTGTCTCTATATCTCTGTCTCTCTCTGCCTGTGTTCTCATCCCTGTTAAAAACAGTAAAAAAAAAAAAAAAAAAAAAAAAAGAAAAAAGCATGTTCCCCGAGGTCAAACGCACCCCCCTTGATGGAGCCTCGCACAACCCCAGCCCCACTATTTGAGAACCACTACTCTGCACCTATTAATTTATTTCAGACTTTAACTTAGGCTGATGCTAACTCATCACTTGAGGCAATTTATCAGATTTCACAAAGCTTTTTCCATAACCACAAAACACAATGGGCAGTATCACAATAATAGAGTTGTTTCTATTTATATTTGAGTAATAAATGATGGAATTGTTTAAACCGATAATAGAGAAGTGAGAAAGAGTTGGCTTCAAGTTTGAATTATTCCTACTTCTTTTTGGACACTAGAAATAACATTAAATCTTATCTAAGTGTTGAATATAGTACAATAATTCTCCTTAAGTTAAGCCCTGATTTACTATATTAGAATCTTGACTACCCCAAAAATTGATTGGCCTCGCCTGGCAGACCCAAAGGGTCTGGTGGCAGTAGCCTTAAGGTCTATTGATGCGGTGCCGCATGAAGTGCAGAGACAGCGCAGGATACAAGGGCTCTTGGTACAGAGGAAGACAATGGCCAGTCAGCCCTTAGTCACTACAGCTGAACAGCTGACAATGACAAGAGGCGACGAGAGGTGGAGGACAAAAGAAATAAATGATGGAGGGGGTTCAGGAGAGGTATGAAGTGTCACACGGGTTATTGGGCTCCTCCAGGAGGTAGAGAGTTGGGCAGGAACACTATGACACAGACAAAAAAGACAGAAAAGATGAGGACAATGGAGAATAATGAAGCCACAGTAGTAGACTTTGACAGCTGTGGTTACCGTGGCAGTGTGGGGGAGGGCAGGGTTAAACCAACAGGACTGCTATTCTTAGAGACTGAAGGGAAAGTGTCTGCATGTTGTCGCATCTCAAGCTTCTCGTGCTTGATTCTCTGTTGATGGAAAGCTTTGATTCAGTGTCCAGGAACATATACAATCACCTGCACAGACAAGCGCCCACATGCAACCTCAAGGCACTGTCACGTCACACAATATCAGCTCTGTTCAGTGACAGAGTGGATCCTCGTCAGCAACCCATTCAAGTTGAACGACATTTGCCCTGCAGTTAAGTGAAGGTCAGATCCTCTATGTTCTCTCTCTCTGAAGCTGTTATAGCCTCCGTTTGATGCTGAAACTGGTCACAGAAAACAACCATCAACCTCTTGTAACCCAAAACCTTAACAACAGGCTTCCACGGCTTTCCCTACAGCTCATAAAATACAATAAGCACATAGGAAGTGTACAGATAATTTAGTAAATACACAATCTATACACACATTTAACCCTTTGAAGAGTATATATACATTGAATTTCTGAGCTCTTTCTTTTCAACAGTACCAAGTGTTGTACATCATATATTCAGGGGAAACCACCCTTTCTTTCTGGCACAATCTAACATTTCTAACATCTAATAATTTTGTATAAAAATAGTCTATATATATATTTGACATAAAAAAAGGAAAGATCAAGTTGACGTAATAGAATAACTCCATAATCAACCAGGAAAATGTGAAAATTAGGTTTTTCCATGTAGTTTGGTGTAAATATTCATTTTCCAACACATTTATTATATATCAGTCGGAGGAGTTCTGAGTAGGAACATAGTGGGACATACCTAGTAGAAATGAGAGAAAAGTAGACAGGCAGTAATGTTGATCTGAGCTCAGTTAAACTTCTACTGTTGGCTGACAGTAGTGCACACTGAATACAAATATAAACATGGCACTTTTGTTTTTAGGAGATGAAATAAAGGATCTCAGATTTTTACTATCTACACAAAAGGCTTATTTCTCTCAAATATTGTTCATGATTTTGTTGAAAATCCCTGTTAGTTTGCTCTTGTCCTTTATCCAACCTAATCCATCCAGCTAACAGGTTTGGCTTATCAAGATGCTGATTCAAGAGAATGCTGCTAAACAGCCTGATTATTGCACAGGTGTGCCTGGGGCTGATCTCATTTATTGGGAAGTGGGGGCCGAAAAACGAGCCAGGATTTGTGTGACCATCATTCGCATCACACAGTGTGACAAATGACCTGTGTGGAGTTGATCAGGTTGTTGCTTGTTGCCTGTGGAACATTCACATTTTTTTCAAAGGCTAAGGGAAGTTGCTCAATATTGGCAAGAATTAGAATACACTATTGTATATACTGGACCCCCCTGACCCTAGTGAGAAACCTCTGTATCTCTGTGCAGTTAATTTACCGTCAATAAAATGCACCTCTATTCAATGTGTGTAGGTGATGTCAGAGTACAAAACTCATGACATTAACTTCAGTTAATAGCTTGCCTACAAGATGCTATACACACACTATCTGGCATCTGCACAGTATAGTGAAAAATAGGAATTATCTGTGAAGAAAACACTTCTCTTAAGTGCCAGAAGATAACAAAGGTAAGCATTGGCTCATTCAAGCCAGTTCTGAGATGAGGTGATGAGACCGCAGGTGAGCTTCCCTGAGATAGTTTCTGACAGTTTGTGCAGAAATTCTATGGTTGTGAAAACCAAGTGTTGCAGCAGCTGTTTTGCACACAGTCCAGGTGGCTGCTTTCAGGTGAGCTAGCAGGGGAAGAAGCTAGATGTGGACTCGCTTGGTAAAATAAGCCTTTTGTATGCATGAAAGATGTATTAGATCTTTTATTTTAACTCATAAAAAATATAGGTATAAACAAGTGTTTATACAAGTGCATTTATATTTTTGTTCAGTGTAGAGGTAGCATCATTAAATCAAGACCAATGAGAGGATTTGATTCTGTACAATAATCTGCAATTGGTGGAAGAAGTAAAAAGGAACCCTTTTAGACATAATTAATGCTGTTCATCCAGCAATCTGCTCAGAGGAGGATTTTAATAATGTGGTAGATTGTTTTCTACAAATATTTCTCAAGGGAAAAAAATGACTCGATGCGTTGATTCCTTTTTTTTCCCCCCTACCATCTGGAAGCTCCTGCTGTGTAGTTTGGGATGATAACTGCTAGTCACTGCCTTTTTTACATTTAGAGTACTTTTAAATACTAGAAATATTACAAATAACTAGCTAAAATATATATAAATTGCCAGGAAGAATGGCTGGAGATGGAGTTAAATGTAGAATTGTACAATATTTTTTTCTCTGAAATTTGTTGGGGTATCGCTAAACGTTACCATTAAATGGAAACAGTTCAACTAAGATTCTTAATGCTCAAAATATATTATGCCTTAAACATCGTTAGGATCAGAGGTGCAGTTTGTCAGTGCAGCTCTGCATCATCACCAGAAACCACAACAAGACCCACTAACACGTGCTCTACTTCTCTGTCCACCGAATTGCATTGATATAACACCCCCTATCACATTCACTAAATCTGTCAGTGCCCGTTGCAGAACGACAGCTACTTACAATGTAATGTGGGCTCCTGAGGTAGGAAAACATCGTCCAAAAAGAGAGATAAGTCCAGTCAGGGACAGGGGCTGTTCCTGAGCAGGTATACGGACGAGGCTGCAATGGCTACACTAAAACCCTCCGTGCATCCAGGCTGTCTCACATAGAACTGAAGAGGCCTCAGCGGCCGATTAAAGGATCTTACATGATCTATTTAGGGACCTGGTGCTAGCCTTAAATAGCACTCATTAGCTGAATGACCTGAGCTTTTCAGAGACTCAGAGAGGAGGGGGTGGGGGGTGGGGGGAGGAGGGGGGAGAGAAAGAGAGACAGGGGAGGGGGAGGAGGGTGGGCAGAGGCAGAGTAAAGTGTTGCTTGATAGGTGGCTAAGCTTAAAGTTCAACAGGTCATTAAAGGTTCAAATAGTTCATGATCTCAAGGTCATAAAGTATGGTTTACACGCTTCAGTTACACCAACAGACGTTGCAGTGAAATCTGCCCTGAAACTGTTCTGAATGTGAGAAATAAAGCAGGAACAGCTTGAAACAGTGTCTGGGACATATACACACAAAGTAACAATTAATAAGCAGCACTAAATTTCCATGCAATGTTTTTTTCCCCCCTCTTTCTTTTTGTTTCTCCTAGGTGTTGGAAGAAGATTATCAATATCAGATTTAGGAGTTATAGTAAGTACAATCGGCTGTGTGTGAAAACAAAGTGATTACAGCTGATTCTGACGCCCTTGACACTTCCTCCCAGTCTGTCAATGGAGTAGTCAGCCAAAATGGATGAGGATGGTGACAGATTAGTGCCATTAGCTACCTTGTTAGCCGAGAGGCAGATTGGTGGGAGGAGTTAGCTGCCATGTGAGTGCCATGATTTGGTTGAGATAATCCACCTGAGAAAAAGTCTGAGTGAGAGAGTCTGTTTTGTATAGTGTGAATCATCCAGGTACTGACTCATACAAGTCTGCAACAAACACCATGTTTTACTTTGGCAATGTTTGACTTCATTTCATCTATTAATTTGAGTTGTTTGTTGTTATGCAGAAGTAAGTAAAAATCAAAATGACCATACAAGTGGTGGAAAAAAAGGATTTATTAATCCAGAAAAAAAATATTTTTTACATCAACACTCTTCTTTCTGTTGACAATTCTCTGTTTACACATTCATAGAATGGAATATTCTGGACGTGTTGAAAGATTAGTGAATTTAGTCAAAAATGCTGGTGGGAGTTGCAGCATTTCACTCCCTACTCTACCCTTTT
Source organism: Eupleurogrammus muticus (assembly GCA_036785175.1). Classification (NCBI taxonomy): domain Eukaryota; kingdom Metazoa; phylum Chordata; class Actinopteri; order Scombriformes; family Trichiuridae; genus Eupleurogrammus; species Eupleurogrammus muticus. Next base: position 2,741,572 of record JAYKQN010000016.1, on the reverse strand, counting down.
CCTATCTCTCTCCTACTGTCCTATAAGAATATGGACAAAAAAAAAGAATTTTAAAAAAGATGGTGGTAACATTATTTTAATCAATTACTTCAACAATTAACACATCGCTGTTTTCCTAGACTTACCTGGGGACGACAGAAGAAACAAAATAAGTGTGACCGCTGACCTGGCATCTGACCTGTCAAACTGCTGTACAGTATTTAAAGCAACATGTTCACCTTTGAGCCTTTCAACTGCCTATTACATAACAAGCTCCTGTTCAGAGATGAGTGTTTTATTTATCCAAGATTGAAAATATTGCCAAAACAAAATAAAAAATCTGACACTGAATGAAAGAAAGCAATGCTTTTACTACACAATTCTGTTATGTTAATAGAAGATTAATAAATTCGTAACGGTCATGCAGTGTGTAATGTTTGTGATGTTTCTAGATTTAAATCCCTAAAAACTATTAGACCTATAGCAAATAATTAGTTGAGTGGTATGCTTTCATTATGCCAAATGTTTTCATTTGTAATTGTAACATTAATTTTAACATTTATTTTAATCTAAACAATGGACATTTTAGGGCAGAAATCATCTTTGAATTTTTTTTAATGATTTTTGAATAAGTGGCATATTCACAATATAAGACCTAAACATGCTTGAACTATTGTACTAATCCAGTGCTTCTCTATTATTTTCTGTCGCCCCCCCATATAAGACGTAAACATCTCGCACCCTCCCGCACGACTATGAATAGTATAATTTGTCTATAAAATTGTTAGTACCTCTGCATAACAATGTATCCTTAACATACAAGAGAATTAAAAAAAGAAAGAAATATGGACCAATTTACTACAAAGAAAAGCTTTATTAGCTGTAACAGAAAAGATTTAGAAGTGCATCAGAAATTCAAAAACATAATTAAATCCTTAGTTAAACTATAAACATATTTTGACTGACCATGTCAAACCATATGATACTGGAAAAATCAAATGACATAAAATCGGCTTATCACCGTGATTGGGGTGTAATGTCTTTATTTTATTTGTCTTCATGCTGTCCGCTGCCAACATTTTAGACACCGTAACACACCGGCCTTTCACAGTGAACCAAGCACTACATACACTTCTCATGTTTCCATGTCTTTGCTTCCGAGCGACTTTCGTTTGTCTCTTTATCTCAGTCTGTCTTCGCATTCCTGTTAAATATTTTTTCACGGTGTCACTTGAGGGTCTGCTATACTTTGTGTCTAAACTTCTTACTCTACACCTATACCACTGAGCAAATGCTCCCTGTGCACACTGACAATGAGAGTGCTACTGCCCCCTAATGTAGTGGAGGTGCAATTGCACTTTATTCTAGGATGTAAAAAAAATTAATAAAATAAAAAATAAAAAATCTCCCCACTATTTGAGAACCACTGCCTTAAAGCAAAAACCTGCCCAGGGGGTTGCTGAGCTGTGCTTGATTGTCATGCTTGCAACATGTGTCCGCTATTGCACTTGCTCACTCACACTCACTCACTCTGTGCTTATGAGCAAGAATGACTTGAGGCGGATTCTATTTGTGAAGCTACGATTTCATTGTGTGGAGCAGTGCTGTGAATGGGAAACACTGAATCATCATGTCCCCTTGACAGAGACAACCTGCCAATCATTCAGCACCAGAACACCACCAACACCAACCTCTGCTCTGCATTCTTATTATATGCATGTTTGTGCATTAGTTCCTACTTCTGACTTCACAGAAGGCCTGCAGCGGAGACAAAAACACCTCTGTCTTCATGTGCTCAAACAGATGAGTGATTACTGTAAGAACAATGGAGTGTCTTGAGCATTGGTGGTTCCAGTGCATCAGGATATTAACCTCAGCGTATCAGGTTAATTGAAAATCAAACCGACAGGAAGAAGAGAACAGCGATTCAGCTTCTGCTACGGCAGCAAAATAAGGAATCGGACGGCAATCAGCGCAAATTTGAATCATGGTGTGTGGTTGCTATTATGTAGCTGATTTCTAATGCTCCAAATGTAATGATTCTCCTCTCCAGAATGTGACCCAGATACAAGCCACTCTGCCGGCTGCCACCCTGGAGGTTCAAGTGGCATAATTCCACACATCCCACCCTCTCTCACAGGCCTTTAACCATTTGTGAAGTGCTACAAGGTGCCAAGAGGTGGAAAAGTGTGTGTGTGTGAACTAGCAATGCTGCTGCACTTTAGAGTTGAGTGTGGTGGGGTGGAGTGAACCACTTTAAACACCCAGGGGGAATGGAAATTTCCTCCCTGACGAAGGCCTTAGACCAGCAGGCTGTGATTAACATACACACACATACACCTACAAACACAGACAGACAGACACAGGAAGTGTTTGTTGCATTTCAGATTCAGGTGAAAGATAGGCCCAGTTCTAAATCTCGTGACCAATGTATATCCTTCAATAGCGAACAGAGATGTCAACAGGTGCTCTCTCTGTAATGGTGAGTTTTGTCTTTTTGTAGTTTTTAACCCACAATGACAGTGTTTCCAGTGTTTTTTTTCCAATTTCTTGTTTAAGTTATTATTGCAGCTCGGCATGTTTTATTGTCATCAATGGTTCTTTTATTCCCTTACCTGAGCTGGACTTCCTCTAATGAGCAGATAAGCTAACAAGCTCAGCTCCCTGCCCTCCAGAGATGACCTGTTGCTCAAAAAAAATGTCTGTGTTGAGAAAAGATGTCCGCCAGCTCTCTCTGGTATTGGGGAGCAAGTCTGGCATGTTGGCGGCTTATACAGACATGGCTTGTGAAGAGCTGCAACAGATTGCCTCGCTCACAGCGGCTCTCCAGGACATGGTCCACTGGGACCCTGCCGTCTGCCCGCTGACATCCGCCAGCTCAACACCTAGCCCTCGACTTCGGCGGTGAACAAATAACAAAGAACCCAGAACAACATCCAAAGAAATTAAAGGTGAACTCCAAGGCCAAGGTACATCAGTGTCAGATCGCACCATTCATCATTGTTAGAGCCAAATTGGACTTCATGAGAGACGACCAAGGAGGACACCACTGCTGGCACAGGGTGTCTTGAATGTGTGCAAGGTAAAATGAAATCTGAATATTATCAAGGCATTCTGGAGAGAAATGTGCTGCCTAGTGTCAGAGAGCTTGGTCTCAGTCACAGGTCATGGGTCTTCCAACAGGACAACGATCCAAAACACACAGCCAAAACACCCAAGAATGGCTGAGAGAATTATGTTAATCAACAATTCAAAAGTAATGGCTGATTTTGATTATTTAATTTTCAATACATTTTTATTTATTGTTCCTTTTGTAAGTTTCAAGTGAGTTCAGTGAGAATTGTGGGTTTTTTCTTCTTTAACTGAGGGGTACCAACAATTTTGTCCATGTGTGTAGATGCTGATGTGGACTGTGCTTTTCTGTAATGCAGTGATCAGCGGCCTTGTTTCAGTTCAGGGTAACATATGGCAAGGAACACATGCTTCTAAAGGGGCTGGGGGTTATGGTTAAAAAATGTAAAGATTGTAATTTTAACCGCAGCTATCTGGTGAGATTGGATAGCAAAGTCAAGAATCAATAGACCAGAGCCAACAAGCTTAGTCATACTGACTCATATTACTGAGTAAAATAAGCCATACTCACACAACAGAGTCCAACGTAAATGAAGTGACAGACAACTGAGACTCTGGACAGTTCAGTGATGTTTTCTGCTCCTGTGTCCCTGCACTAGGAGTGTTAAATATAAGTGTGCCATACCCAAACAATGCCTCTGGCACTGATAAAAAACTAATAAAAGAGGGAAAACGTTTAACAATCATCATAAGCAAGCAACAAGTCCACGTAGGTTTGAATATATTCAAGTAACCATCAGCAGAACTACAGTGGGGAAAATAAGTATTTGAACACCCTGCTATTTTGCTATTTTTCATCGTAGGTGCATGTCCACTGTGAGAGAGATAAACTAAAAAAAAAAATCCAGAAATCACAATGCATGATTTTTTAATGATTTATTTGTGTGATATAGCGGCAAATAAGTATTTGAACACCTGAGAAAATGAAGGTTAATATTTGGTACAGTAGCCTTTGTTTGCTATTACAGAGGTAAAATGTTTCCTGTAGTTTTTCACCAGGTTTGCACATACTGCAGGAGGGATCCTGGCCCACTCCTCTCCACAGATCTTCTCTAGATCAGTCAGGTTTCTGGGCTGTCGCTGAGAAACACAGAGTTTGAGCTCCCTCCAAAGATTTTCGATTGGGTTCAGGTCTGGAGATTGGCTGGGCCATGCTAGAACCTTGATATGCTTCTTACGGAGCCAGTCCTTGGTTTTCCTGGCTGTGTGCTTTGGGTCGTTGTCGTGTTGGAAGACCCAGCCACGACCCATCTTCAATGCTCTGACTGAGGGAAGGAGGTTGTTCCCCAAAATCTCACAATACACTGCCCCAGTCATCCTCTCTTTAATGCAGTGCACTCGTCCTGTCCCATGTGCAGAAAAACACCCCCAAAGCATGATGCTACCACCCCCATGCTTCACAGTAGGGATGGTGTTCTTCGGATTGTACTCTTCATTCTTCTTCCTCCAAACAAGCTTAGTGGAATTAGGACCAAAAAGTTCTATTTTGGTCTCATCTGACCACAAAACTTTCTCCCATGACTCCTCTGTATCTTCCAAATGGTCATATGCAAACTTAAGACAGGCCTTGACCTGTGCTGATTTAAGCAGGGAAACCGTTCGTGCCATGCATGATTTCAAATCATGACGTCTTAGTGTATTACCTACAGTAACCTTGGAAACGTTGGTCCCAGTTCTTTTCAGGTCATTGACCAACTTCTTTCGTGTAGTTCCGGGCTGATTCCTCACATTTCTTAGAATCATTGAGACCCCACGAGGTGATATCTTGCATGGGGCTCCACTCCGATTGAGATTGACCGTCATGTTTAGCTTCTTTCATTTTCTAATGATTGCTCCAACAGTGGATCTCTTTTCACCAAGCTGCTTGGCAATTGCTCCGTAGCCCTTTCCAGCCTTGTGGAGGTGTACAATTTTCTCTCTTGTGTCGTTGGACAGCTCTTTGGTCTTCGCCATGTTACAAGTTAAAGTCTTGCTTATTGTATGGGGTGGACAGGTGTCTTTATGCAGCTAACGGCTTCAAACAGGTGCATCTGATTAAGGATGATACATGGAGTGCAGGTGGACTTCTAATGGGCGGACTAACAGGTCCTTCAGGGTCAGAATTCTAGATGACACACAGGTGTTCAAATACTTATTTGCTGCTATATCACACAAATAAATCATTAAAAAATCTTGCATTGTGATTTCTGGATTTTTCTTTTTAGTTTATCTCTCTCACAGTGGACATGCACCTGCGATGAAAATTTCAGACCCCTATATGATTTCTAAGTGGGAGAAATAGCAAAATAGCAGCGTGTTCAAATACTTATTTTCCCCACTGTAGATGGATGTATGGGATTTTTGATGTCCCACACACTGCTCTGATAACCACAGTATATGTAGTACCGTATTTTCACAACCATAAGGCGCACGTACTAAAAGGTGCAGTCTCGGTTATGTGTGTCACACATAGGGCGCACTGCACTTTTGAACAAAATCAAAGACTTTAATGTGCACCTTATAGTAAAAGGTGAAATGATTGTCTTTTTGTGTTTTCACATTGTTTTAATATTCACAACAACATCCATCCAAATCCATCCATCCCGTTATACATAAAAAAAATAGTGTCAGGATTTTAATTTGTTTTTGTAAAATTTTTTGGCATAATTGCCATAATTTGGCTTCAGCTAGGGCCTAAACACAGAACCACTGATTATGAGGCAAGCACACTACCCTTTACACTATCACAGCACACTTTTAGAAATATATTATATATATATATATATATATATATATATATATATATATATATATATATATATATATATATATATATATATATATATATATATATTACAATAATGATTATGATTTTGACTATCCATCTAAAAAAATGGAACATCCCATCATGCCATATGCAAACTATATCCGAAAGTTATGGTTGACTCAAAAACAGAAAGATATGAGAGGTACAAGCTGACAAACTTCTTGCTTTATAGAAAGATTTTAGAAAGATAAAATGCTATATTTAAACACTTTTTCTGGTTTCAAAGCACGGTATAAATCTACCATGTGTAGAGAAACATTTCACTTTTTCTCTCATTAATATTACGAAGCATCTTCCCTGATTAATATGTTATTATATATTTTATTGGCTGTACTAAAACTGTAGTAAAACAAAAAAAGATAACTGAAAACACAATCTTCACCATCAATTAAGGTAGGTACTGTAGTAAATATAACTATTTGGATATGTGTTAAGTACAAATAATAGTCTGTTAGAGCTTCTAAAACCCATTTTTCATGAGTTCTTTTCCTGTACAGTATTGAGCTCAAAAACATGCGACAGGCAAGATTAATGAATAGTGATGACCATAGCCCCATGATGAAATGCCAAGAAACATATGAAAGTAGGCTACTGGGCTACACACATTAAAGGGCATATTTAAATCTCCAGCCCGTTGGCCCATATACCATGACTCAGGGTGTTTGAGTGTCCATGTGTCTATGTGTTGGGGGTGGACATGCATGCACAGAAAGATGCATTGTGTCCCGTCCATATGGGTCATGGATCATTCAGACCACTACCCACACTAACTCCCCCCCTATCCATCCAGAGAAAAGTTCCAGTAGTAGACCAGCCACTGTAAAACCATTGTTGTGTACAGTCCCTACCAGAGAGAGGGCTGCCTTGTCATCTATACTGCTGAGTCACATGCTGAAGGTCTTTAGAAAAATTAACTGCATCATCAGCTGGCCCTGAAAACATGACCACATACTGAACTCTGAACTGCCACCAACTGATTCACACGCCAACATGTTCGTACCAATCTGCCTGCTGCCTAGTACTACCTGCTTCAAGGAGCAGGTAGTACTAGGCTTGAAAAAAAAAATTCAACACAATGCATGCTGCTTTCACTTATCTGGAAAAAACGTACCATCATCACACCATACTCTTTCAACGCTTTAGTATCTCCAAGCTGACTGCCTCGCTCCCCTTTGTCCTCTGGGTGACACATAAAAGAGTATGAGTGGTAATTGATTATCACAGAGCTGCTTCTGTAGGGAAAGCAATTCAATTTTCACAGGGCATCTTGGCACATTAGCAAGAAAGCTGCTATTGTTTTGTTGAGCCGGAGATGGCACGTAAAAGGCAATGCTGTGCCCTAACCCTTGGTACATTGATGGATTCTTTGCTGGACAGGGCAGGGACGGCAGGTGTGGCAAACTGGGTCACCGGGTTTGCTTCAGAGTAACAAAAGGACATTGGATTGGGGCCCGGATAGGCACTGAGATGGTTCTGGGATGTCCTGTTTCAGCCAAGGTTAAGGATCTTGTGAGGCGTCAGTTTGTCAGAGGCCGAAACGAGAGATGTTGGGGGACAAGTGTTTTGGGTTCATTTTCTACAGTGACAATGTCACACGGACAGTTGGTGCACTGCAAAGAAATGGGTAAACATGAAACTCTGGTTGCGTCATCTGCATAAAGTAATGGATTCTTTGATAAAAACCAAAAGGTCAAAGCTTATAATAAAAAAAAAAAATTAAATTGATCACTCTTGAGAGAAACGAGCGTTCGCACAGCATTCACCGCAACTGACTAAATGAAATGTTTAAGAGGAAAACTGATTACATAATCACTGCTTAAACATTTTTATTTTGAATTCTGGATCAATTTTGGTGCAACTATGGTGCAGTTTGTGTTTTTCCTGCAACAATGAAGCAGTTTCACTCAACAAAAGTTGGGACGGTTTATTTTACACATAAGACTGGCATATTATTGTATTCAGACAAATCTGACAGACAAAACTGACATAAATATTGTTGCTGTGTTTCTATGTTAGGAAAAAATGTGATTCACATATCAGTACGAAATCATAGAAATTGCAAATACTGAACGACAACTGTATGTACCTTGTTGACAATCATGTTTCCCCAATCTATTTTAACAGCAATCTTCCCTAGGTGTCACTACTTTAAAGAAAATGGTGGTTCACCATTTTGATCCATTTTAATCATCCATTTGTTTAAGGATCTCCATGAAAAGAGGCTCCATCTCAAACACATTTGAAAATGCTCCACAAAGGAACAGGAGCCCTCTGATTTGAAAATGTCACCATGGTTGCAAACACCCATACATTTCAGATCAATATGTGCTTAGGAGTCTGACAGGCCAACAACTAAAGCCGGGGTTCCGGAGCCCTTTATCAAAATCAAATCATAACATAGAATGTGCTTAATGAATAGGAATGTGTTCAAATCCTTTATCGAATTCTACTAGGAAAGGAACTAAAGGCTAAAATAACTAAAATTCATGTTGACTGAGATGGCAGATACATAACTTGTAGTGGATGATGAAATTAGAATCAAATGTAGCGAATAGAGGTTGACTAATGAATAGGCTCTGACAGCGGCTGAATATTTTGCTCTGATCATCAAATTTGCCAAATTCTTGTAAACTCAGCTAACAGAAACAGGCTAAGAGAAACAAATCTCCCCTTTCTCTATGAGCGAAACGAGAAGTAGATGACAGGTTTAATGGCTGATACTGTCTGACACATCCGTTCTTTAATTTTTTTTAAACTTCACTCAATACTTTTAATGTCTTTTGATGTCTACTTTGATATACTGACATTTTAGATTTGTTCCCAATGATATATTATCTAGATTTAAACATGTACTTTGATAATTAGGAGTTGACTTTTACTTAGATGCTCAGTCAACAATCATCCAAGTCAGAATTCTATTTAATTTAATTTAATTTATTTGCATAGCCCAGAATCACAAATCACAGATTTGCCCCAATGGGCTTTACAGTTTATACAAAAGCAACACAACATCCCCTGTCCTTAGACCCTCACATTGTACAAGGTAAAACTCCCTAAAAAAACCCTTTAACAGGGGAAAAAAACAGAAGAACCATCAGAAAGAGAAATAGAGGAGGGATCCTCTTCCAGGATGGACAGGCTGCAGTAGATGATGTGTGCAGGTGGAAACATTACAGGGAAAATTGGACATTACAAACAGGCAAACAGAAATGTAATGAATTCAATAATTGTTCATTTCCTACTATGTCTGCTTAATATCTGCCATTTCCTGCTCCATACTATCATTTTTTATTGGTCTTCAAAAATCCACCATCAATCAACCTATTGTATCTGGCATGTTATTTACTACTTTAATTTAGTATGCAACCTCAGCTATTTCCTCTAAATGCTGAAAGCCCTGATGCAGACCTGTTAAAAAGATTATTTAAAAAATGCTGATATAATCTATCATCAAATCAAAGTTCAACTGGGAGATTCCTAAACTACAATGAGATGATCAACTATATCATTTCTTAAGAGTAAAGTAGTCACTTCTGCTGAAATACAAAAACACCAAAAGCAAAACACCAAAATAACTAATAAAAAAGATTGAGGTAAAATGTTAATAAGAGATTAGTTGGCATCTAAATTCAACAATCCGGATATTTTGCCAACTGGGAACAACACTCAAGATTCCAACAACAGACTCCTCTATTGGCCACTGCCAGTGGATCAGACCCAGACCACAAAGCAGCCATAAAACCCCCAACCCACAAAAAAGACAGATTAGTGTCTCTAAATTACCAAAAGGGGCTTCTTGTTGTGATGCACAAGTAAAAAAAAATACATTTTTGAACTCAGCAACAACAAAGACATGGAACCCTCTTGATCCCGTAATCTGTAGAGGAACTGGAAAAGGGTGGTTTTATTTTCCCTCCCCAGCAAAATCAGGGTCAAGAAGAACAACAGAATCATGTAAGTATGTTGGTAAAATGGATGAGAAATGCTGGATGTTGGATGAACAGGAGTTTGGAGTGGGGGGAAGAATGGAGGGGTTTAACCCAGGAATGTTCTGTACAAAAACCCTTAATCCAGATATGTAAGAAGATTGCATTTTAGTGTGTGTGTGTGTGTGTGTGTGGTGGAGAGGGTGGGGGAGACTGTCCAGGCTCAGGCTGACCTGTAAGTCTCTCAGTTACTGGTGCATGAAGCTTACCCAGTGAAGGCCATAACACATTTTACATTAATATGGCACTCTGAACTGGTCTGTGTCTGTGGTTTAATCTGTCCAAACAATGTTTTACCAGCAGTCAGATGGTAAAAGAAACAAACTTGTGTGTAAGACAGATATTGCGCAAAGGTTTATTCACCGATGCACCCTGACAACCAACTCTCGTTCAGAAAGTTACAAAAGAGGGAACTAAAAACCACTTAAAAAAGCAAATAAGATTATGAACATTTTCCTGGTTAATGTCACTAGACTCAAGTTAAATAGTTGAATTATGTACTTCCGTTATTCCTAATTTTTCCCACAACTGTCATTTCTAGACAAATCTGTAATTTTAAAATTAAAATCTTGAGTGACTTTATTCGTGCTCAATGTGTGCAGGCTCCATTTGAGATGAAGCTGTAATAAATTCACTTTTTAAGCCACATTTTTACAATATTCTTTTTAGGGCTTTGCTGTTTTTAACTGGATGTTTCTCAAGTTATCAGAACAGGCCGAGCCTGCATTAGTATAAGCTCAGGTAGTCAAGGTAGTCAGGTAGTATGACTCAGGTAGTCATGCAAACCAGCATGAGAGGAAACCTTTAATATGAACTGCTTTATTCAGTTGTCCGTGTAGATCCCGGTTTCAGGCCAGAACTGAAGACGCCTTCTGGATGGAAGGTGAAACGACTATAAGCTACAAGAAAGAGTCCCGTTGCTGACAAGTAACTCCTTTCACAATGCTTTATTCAGTGTTTCAACTAGGTTGAAATCACTTCTTGTTTTAGAGAGATCCCTGAGAGTAATTCAGTTTCTCATAAAACTTAGATTTATGAATACCAACGGAATCCTAACCAGCAGAAAACAACAACTCCCATGATTCCACACTAGTTCATGACATCAATATTGTCTGTTATATTTTTGATTGAGAAAATATTGTTTTTAATAGAATAAGACACATATGAAAAGGGATAACATGCTTAAACCATTAAGCTGCTACATCAATACATCTATGTTTCAAATTAATACATCTTTAAAGCATGAATGATGTATGAATTACTTTTAAGCTCTAAAAATATAACAGAGACAATGGTGGTTCACATGAGCACATGTTGAGGAAAAAATCTCTGGGCGAAGAGTTGTGAAGAGGTTCATGTTGAGGTCCAATCTTGTTGTGAAAAACTTGTCTTTATCTAAATCCTCAAGAGTCAGAGTTCTGAGCAGAGTAGCACATGTACTTTATTGCCAGGTAACAAAGGAGAGCTGTTTAAAGTGGACCCATGGTCCACCACCAGCAGTCTAAAGTTTAAGAAGCCTGTGCTCTATCTTTTGTACTCTTGTGTATGCATAGGTTACACCTATGGTTCGACCCAAACCAAAGATGCACCTTTTATCGTCCACTATTCATCAACCAGTATAAACCCTTCTCGTCACTATTGTAGAATCTAATACCCATATGTAAAACTTATATCTCTTAGGATTATTTTTGTCTTTCTACATGTCTCTATATTTTTTATTTTTTTTCTTGTTCATAATTTAATACCAGTCCTTCTTTAATTAAGCCTTATTATTGTTAAAATTTTTCTTGCCTGATTTATACCCTTATTTAATTATTTATTTAATAACCATTTCTTAAGTTTATTTAAAAAAATATATATATCTTAATCTTTATCATGTGACATAACACATCGAAATGTCTTTGCATTGCATTCTGTTTTCTTTAGCACCTCACAGTCATAAAAAACTACACCACACACATCCATGCTATCATTCACCAAACTCTGCTCTGCATTCTGATTATCTTCATGTTTTTGCATTAGTTTCTACTTCATATCGTAACAGAAGGCCTTCAGCAGACACAAAGACAATTCTGACTTTATGTGCTCAAACAGATGATGAGTCATTAATGCAAGAAGCATTGTTGCCACAGAGCATTGTTGGTTGCAGTGTGCCGGTATATTAAGAACAACAATCAGGTTAACTGAGAACAAAAGGCCACAGGATAAGGAGCAGAAAACAACACTAGATATGTTTGTATGCCAACCTTTAAGGTAACTTTCCCACCTGAGAGTCACAAATGGGCGTAATGGGAAAGTGGCCTTTCAGGAGTCCAACTAGATCTATTGCTGGCAGCATCAACGTACCTAAAATCAGTGCTTAGAATAACAGTGTTAAATGCACGCTGTTTCTGAAGATAGTACTTTTTTTTTAAGTAATGGGTAATCTGAACAATTACTTTTTCGGTATAATGCTGTTACCATTGCCAACATGGTGTTAATATGCGCTACTGGACTACCGCCAAGCTAAAAACAACAGAGGAAGGGGGGGTGTTACAATCACTTGGTCAAGTACCTGACAACAGGTCAGAGTCAGAGGAGAGTAAAACAGAGACTTGCTGTGGAAAAAGTGAAGTTATGAGCTTTATCCGGTTTAGCTGCTACTTTATTCCTCACTAACACAGGCTACTGTGCCTGTAGCTAAAGCCAAAACAACAAACTTCATAAGAAAAGTTCATGAGAGCAGCAGTCTTGCTTTTTTCACTCGCTACAGCGTCTTATTCTGAGACGCATTCAGGAAATACCCAGTGCAGACCCTCAGGACATTTTTAAACTTGAAAAAGGAATGCAATAGTTACTGTCCTTCTTTCCTTCATAGTGGTGTAACTCAATAACAATCTCAATCTTAATTTTTGAGGGAAGTAACTAGTAATTATAGCTAATTACTATTTCAAAGTAACATGGCCAACACTGCCTATAATAAGGAAATGAAGTGACCAGATGTAAACAAGCATCAGTGACATTTGGCCATCTGTTCCCAGGACTGAGGTCATCCGATGCCCCCTCATTCTGGAAACATTATCAGAATGGATTTAGTCTACATAACAACCATCAGCAGGATACAAATTGCTGTCTAATTCTTGTCAAGACAAAATGGGAAGAAATTACCCCACAAATGAAACAAACATATAATCATTGTAATAAATATGGAGTAAATATAATCTCCTTATGTTCCTAATATTTTGTACACATATTCAGACAGTGTGATGTTTGCCTTTCAGTAACTTGTACATCCAAGACAAGGAGTGTTAATGTAAAATCTGTCATGTTAGGAAAAAAAAAATCTCAGATATTGTCACTAATACACCACTATGGAATTAGATGTTATGACTCATCTTAATTTAAGAACATGAGTGTCACTACTAAAGTCTGACTGACTTCATGGTTTGAAGCACTGGTGTTAACACTGCATAATAAGTGGAAAAGGTGGGGAATCACCAAGGAGCACAGGAGGCTGGAGGATGATTTTCTAGTGGTGGAAAGTAAGTACAATGTTTTAAGTATTTTACGTGCGTACTTCACTTGATGCTTTCTATACTTTCACTACACTTCAGTAGGAAATATTGTACTTTCTACTCGACTGTAGACTTGAAATGATGGTTAATATCATATAGCTACTAAGAAAAACCCATTGTTGAAGATCAAACCAGTAGTTTCAGTCCTCATCTTGTGACCCCTTACAAACTGTGTAGTCAGGACACATTTCACACATCTATGAGTTGTTGAGAGCTCTGCAAAATGCCTATTTTCCCCTCTAAACTTCTCACATGGTTTCATTTCAGTTAATCTTCCAACGATCTAATATTTAATCAAAAATCTAATAAAATGATTATAGAAAAATCTGTGAGACCATTTCTGTCTATTTGTTTACTAATTGTTGCATGTTCCCTTAGAGTTATCTGATGACCTTTTGTAGGGGCCTAATCCCTAGGTTAGGAATCACCAGACTAATCAGAGTAATTGTACATAAAGTAATTGAAACTGGCTCTGTCTCCAGCAGCTGCAACAGGAACACGCTACAAAACACTGACGTGTCAAAAGTACTAATCTAATGATGTCATATAGAATAATATATCAGCAGGATCATATTAATACTTTCATTTCAGTACTTGAAGTACACATTTTTGTATTTGTTCTGATTTAAATACTTCTTCCCCTGACATCCCTGGACATGTTCTGTTCTCCTCTGCATAGGACACTTACCCTTCTATATACCCATGACTGAAACTTTATAATCCCCGCCTTGACAGAATAATCAACAAGATAAACTGTACAAAAAGCTGATCAAAGCAGCCAATGGTGTTTCTGTGAAGCCACCAGAGCATGAAGAGAACACTGACACATCTGTTAGCGCTGGCATATACATTTCATTAATAGACAGTGGGAGTGCCTCTGCCAGTCAAACACAGGGGCACTGAATGGCTTCTGGCCTTTGGAGATTTTTCCGTGTGCCAGAGAGAGTATCTGATTTATTGATGAGCTATTTCTGGTCAACTTTGAGGAAATGTACAGACTGTGTGCCCCAAAATGCAGGGCTTGCCTGACAGACCTCCTGGAGAGCTGAAAGCCCATCGTGTGCAATTATAGGCCATGTGTTGGTGGGTATGCTGTAGAGCTGCAAAGCTGGCAGAAGGCTCCAGACTGATCTATAGTGGTACACTGTGCACTCTCTGTGATCCCCTTTGTTTTCACTGCAGCAGCTCTGGTTCATCCACTAGTGGAAAGTTCTAAGGATAAAAATACAGATTCTGGCATATTGCTTCAGCAGCATGAGCTAACAGATGACCTATAAAAACAATAAATACAATAAAAAATAAAGACAACGACTCCAGTCACTCCATTGATAACGTCAATGAACTAAGAGGCAGAATAAAACACTCAAATTAAATGTGTCTCCTCTACACTGTCCATAACACTTAACACACAAAAAGACCACCAGCTGCTAAATCAGATAAATTGTCAAACATTAATTCCAACTTCCTCTCATGGTAAACACCCCCTGTAGCAACACATCCAGCAGCAGAAGTATTTCAGCACTGATCAATGGGCAGTTAAACCTTTCGTCTCTTTCTAAACCACATCAGGTAATTAGCACATATGACAGAGACAATACGTGCCTCGATAGTTAATGTCGCCCATGCACCAACGCTTCCACCAGTCCTCCCACATTCTGGCAACTGTCAGGATTTGTAACTCTCCTGAGAAGATTGCAACATGTTCTTTTTTCTGCTCTAATGTGCTGCATTGTTACCCTATATGTAATCATATGTTCCAAAGAGACGAGTGTAATCAGGTAAAAGAACAGCCACAATTCACTAATGAATACAGTGTAAAAAAATATTACATTAAAAATTTACTGAGAACATTCTCCACAGGGTCATTTTGACATCCTCAATTACATTACTTGTGTTTAATTCAGTTTTTTAAAGAAAGAAACACCATGAAAGAAATCTTTAAAAGCAGGATTTGCTGCAACTTTTAAAATTTTATTGAAGTCCCTATATGCAGGGCAAAACCCCAGTGTGCACAAGAGGGAACAAAAAAAAAACAAACAATTTGGTGCTCTGTGCTGACTTCAATCCCCAAAGGGTAGACTCAAGGGGAATTAGAAGAAATCAGAAATGGTGCACATTGCATAAGGCAGCTGCAGCAAAAAAAAAACACTTTTATAGGTGCAACACAAGATCTAAATTACTTAACCTATGCTGTGCCAATAGCCGCATAGCATCAAATACAGGCGGCTTTGTGAAGGGAAGTAGTTCTCCAGACCCTGGTGACTGTTCTCAGAGGATTGTAACCAGTCTGCTCATCCAGAGCCGGAGGGGCCGCTGGGGGGATAGCAACTGTTTGAAAGGCTCTGGACATAACAAGCATCAGTTATATAAGTAAGTGTGCACTAGGAGTGCTGCACCCTGAGCCCCTACTTACATGCAAACATGGACCTCTGTGGATAACACAGCTGGGGACTGTTCGGATACTTGCTAAATAAATCCCACACATGCCCAACACCACATCATATACATAATAGTGCAAATTGTTGCTGTCAGTCTGAACGTTTCAGGTAAAAATAGAGAGAGAGAGTTGACTGGAATCACACATGCACCAGGCAACCATGTGTACTTCTTCCTTTCTATTGAGGTACGGATGGGTAATCTGGACTAAAATATATATTGCAATATACATCACAGCCTAATAAATAAAATATTATATTATATATATATTATTTTATATAATATTGTGATTATTATATTGTATGATATAGCGTGAATATTAAATAAACTCAACAATTGAAATGCTAAATAAATGTAAGTGTTAGCATGAGTGTAAACCGTTCTGACGTTCTGACTGTCGTCATACTGACACAAACACGGTCCAATAGATGCATCTATACATAGACCATTGCGATATATTAGGTGCGTCACTGACATGTTAATATTATGGACAAAATATTTTAACCTACCAATAGTGAGGTGCAACCTGCGGCTTAAATCCAAACCACATCCTTTTTCTGTAACCAGTCTTTTTCAACAGATTGTGCATCAACATCCATTACCGTCATATTGTAAAGAATCAAAATCTCTATCGTAGGCCAAGTTGTTGCTGGTTGGAGCTGAGGAGAATCCAGGAGGAAGAAGCTGAAGTCTTACCTTTTCTGGATACAGGCTGTCCATGTATCCAGCTACACAGGTGAACCAGGGCCAGAGAGGCTCAGTGAAAGACTGGAGAGAGAGAGAGAGACTGATTCCACCACAAACAGTCTGAGAAGAAAAGGGGAATGGGGAGAGCGAGAGCTGAAGCAAGCAAATTCAACAGGTGATGTATTCCCGTCATACACTCTGTGAATAAAGGCTGCGCTGCTGCATCAGTCTGACGGGCAGAGCCACTTTGTGAGGCTGAAGCAGAGACACACAACAAGCAAAGGACCTCTTCTCCCTCACCTCACGCTTCCTTACATGCAGTTAGGTATACTGTAACAGAGTTGGTAAACAATCTCAATCTCTTTTTTAGGTTATTACTGTGGTTTGATGGAGCTTCATAGATGATACATCTTTTGGTCCAAACTGTGCCCATTTAGTATTTGAGAATGTTAACTGTAACCATTTTAATAAAAACTTTTCATAGTTTCATTTGCAATAGAAATATTCTCCCAGTACTACATTGGTATATTTACTTATTGTGATGTAATTTCCTAGATAATCTTAAATGGTTCTTATCCCTGAAATATATATGACCTAAGCCAAAAGGCTGTAGGTCAATGAAGCAATTATTGTTTCAGCCCAAGATTAGAATATTTGCTTTATTTTGCACTGTAAATAACGTATCACTGTAATCCCAACGTAATCCCAATGTAATCCCAACACAAGGATATAGCTGCGAAAGAATGATTAGCTATTATTTTTTTTTTTATTATTACTACAGAATAGGGAGAATTAAATTGCAAATAGACTGCATTTGTATAGAGACTTTCTAGTCATTTCAGATATGTGTAGTTAAATCAAGTCCTATGTTGAAGGCTCTTGCAGGTTAATCATGACTTAGAAATAATATTTCCTTTACAGTAAAAGTATACTTTTTTTTTTTAAATGTCCAGCAACCATAACAACTGTTACCAAAAGGAAGAAGCTGTTGTAAACTAAGGAGTTTTACCAAATATTTCTATTATCAGGCTAGATAGAATGTAAAACAACATGTGAAACAGTAATAAAATCCTGTTCTATGTGTCTCCAAATATGCTGATTTCAAACGACTTTAAAGTGATCCTTACTGGGTTGCCAGGGTAACACGCCACTCAAAGTGTTTTACACTCCAAGTGTATTCACACACTGATGGTGGCGGCTGACATATCCACATCAGAAAGCTACTGTATTTTCATGACCAAAGGGCGCACCGTATGAAAAGGCGCAGTCTCATTTATGTGTGCCATTTCTGTTTGTTTTATATAAGTTTTATATACATATCCTCTACTACCATACGTACGTCTGCCTTACAACAACACACACGCATACAAGTGTGCATATTTAAAAAATAGATCAGGAGCAAAACTGAGTTTGGTTGTGCTTTCAGTATTAATTAAAAAGTAATAACATTTTCTAATCATCAACCAATCATCAATAGGCGTTGGCATAGTAAAAACTAGCACATTAGCGGTAACAGTCATAAATCAAATCCATTGAAATCCTCCGTCTCAGAATCGAACAGCTGCGCTAAATCCAACATGGCAGGTTCGCTTTCCTCACTGTCAGAGTCACTTTTTGTGCCGTGCAGCTCCTCAGAAATGAAAAATTCGCGGCACTGCCTACCATTCTTCATGAAGCTGTGGTCTCCTCCGTTCATCAATCGCTCCCACGCTGCTCGCAGCCTCACTTTTAAACGGCCGGTTCCTTGGTCAAACCTCCCGGAATAACAGCAAGCTTAGCGTTTATCTGCATCACATCGGCTTTGAGATGCGCTAGTCCGTGGAAACTCAGCTGAGTATTCTTCACCTGTCGGAGCTTATTCTCCAGCTTCCTCCACTTGCGAGCCATTGACTCGTTAATTTTATATTCTCTCATGGTGGCTCAATTCCCATATTCCTTCAGTTTAAACTGAGCTTCATGAGCGTGTCTCTTTGCCATTTTCAGGGTTGTTAAAACAGCAATGTTCTGCAAAAAGCACATACCTGTTCTTTTATACACAATCCACACCTACACATCTCATGTTATCTACCATGTCCTTTTCATGGTGGTCTCTAATACGTCCGCCTTACAACGCACACATAGGGCACACTGCACTATAGGGTGCGCCGCACATTAAAAAAAAAAAATCTAAGACGTTTATATGCGCCTTATAGTCCTGAAAATACGGTACTCATTCACACACTAGATGGCGCAGGGTTAAGTATCTTGCGCAAGGACACATGGACATGGAGCACAGAGGAGCTGTAAATCGAACCTCCGATCTTCTGACCAGTGGATGACTGCTCTACCTCTAAGCCACAGCCACCCGGTAATGGCAGTCATTATAGGCTACACTTGGGCGATGAGACTACTTCCAAGAAAGAAATCTGAACATTGCACATTTTTTACCTCTGTATATTTTCAAATGTAGGATACGGCCCCCTAAAGCACTGCATTGCATTGGGAGGGCAGAAATTGGCCATAAAGAAAGCATATTGTGACCTGCACTTTGCAGAATTAAGAAGGTACATCACAGCTTCAACTATTTTTTTTTTTTTAAGTGTGTGTTTAACTACGTGCCAAAAATGTTAGAATGGGGTAAACCGTAAACAAAACATTTCTATGGTAAAGAATTGAGGTAAACTATCCTTATCTAGTCCAACCTTTAGCTCCTAACAGAGAAAACCTGCACCTAAAAAAACTGATGTGATTCTTGTTAACGCTGAGCCTGATCTGTCAGTTCTTATGTTAGTCTTGACAGCTGAGTCCATGAAGGCTTGTGGATTTTAATCCTTGAGTTGTATCAGAAGCATGGATCAAGAAGAAAGGAGAAATGGTGGTCAAAAGTCAGAGTGCAGAATGAAAGACCCTAGGTCATCTGACAACATCATTCAGTGCACAGCCTGCAGGGAGAGACAGGTGTGCATAGGGGAATATGAGGCTGGAGGTAAATGAGAAAGCGACAGGGACACAGAAATGTAGAAGAGAAACTGAAAAAGGTCCAGACTGAGGAAAGAGAGAAGTAGAAAGAATGCAGGCAGAGAGACAGAGAGACAGACTCTCACATGAACTATGAGTACTGAAACTTAATATTAGATTACTGAAAGGTCCAACACTTCACTTTTGAGGGGAAAGCTTGCCTGTGTGTGCGTGTGTGTAGGCAGTGAAGCAGGAATGTGAAGTATGCACTGGAAAACAAGCAGGGGCCTCCTTTTCAGACAGCCAAGAGTAAGACTACTGGCAAAGCTCCAGATTACAGGGAGACAGACAGTAGATGGTCTCATTTAACAGTGGTGCTTTCCCTAATGCTTAGTAGTATTTTTACAAGGTTATTACATAATACTATAGTTTTCTTGAACTTCTTTCAAAGATTTTATTTTTTTGTGGATATGGGCTGTAAATAGTGCTATGCCATTTAAATTTCAGACTCCACAGGCAAAGAATCAATTTAGCAAAACTTGTAATTAGCAGGTTATTGTGGCACTTGGGATGTTCAGGAACAGTTTGAACTGAACAATGAGCGAATTTACTGTGTAAGAATATCAGGTACTATAGCAGGAAATTGCTCAACCCTTTGTAGGTGAGCATACATTTGCAAACCGACCCCACATAGCGGTCTACTCTAATACACTGCAGCACTCCGACACACATCCACAGCCTTTGCTCCGTTGCACAAGCCAGCAAACATACAACTTTGCGAGCAGAACCTAGCCAAAGCATGCACAAATGAAGGAGGGCATGAATAACTATTCGTCTGTATTCAAGCACGCCTCGACAGATGCTTAGGCGCTCACATCCAGTTTTAGGGCCTCCTACAACTTTAATGGTGACCTTGTAATGTCGCTCTTTCATGTCATTGGTCTCATGGAGGCAGCTATAGGAAGGTTTACAGCTCACAGGCAACAGCTAATCTCCACGTTCAACTGAACATGAAAACATATCCGTCTGGCCTCCCATCCCCGGGCCTCCATCATCCTACGGGGGCTACTGCTGCCCCAGGGCCCTCACAGATTGTCCCCATCTCAGTACCCCCCCCCCAAGGAAACCCGTGTGCCAGTGGGAAGACCACACAGACCGACTGTAGCCTTTCCTCAGCTGTTTCCTTGTTTTTAAATCAGTTTCAGAATCTGGGTGGTTAGATGTAGGAGCCAATTATCTTATTGTAGAAGGCATGGGTATTTCTGTAAAAAGACGACTTATGATCATGGAAGACATTGTGTTTTAGTGTGAGGGACTAATCCATTTTGTAATCCCAGGAAATTACAGCTTTCTTAGTGACACTATGTGTTGCACGTCACTAGCAGTGAGTTTCGAGATAACCTACTTTGGGTCGATTCACAAAACCCATGGTTCAGTTAGGTTCACGGTTTTGTGGTCACAGTTTTTGATTGTTTCAAAATAGTTTGAGAGTTGGGAAAAACAACCATGTCTTTGTGTTGAAACTAAATTGTTACAGCCTGAGGTTAAAAGTAAATGATATTCTGCAGAGAGAGAGCAGACATTGATAGTTCCAACATGTGTTTCATCTCTTTCCCGCTCACCATAAACACACAAGTCTCCACAACTACCGACTATCAGCTGTCTAACATCTATTATCTGCTACACAAGGCTATGCCATTTCCCTTCTTCCTTTCTTTTGTTTGTGGTTGGCTTTAGGCACAACACTGTCACCTGAATCAGAATAATAGGAATAATAATGTATATCTGTGGTATCGGCCATGGTCGCCCGTAACCGTTGTCACAGGCTATTAAATGGCTAAATTTGTCAAAATTGGGAAAGGAAAGAAGAAGTGGCTGACACCTTGTTTGGAGTAAGACTGTGTGGGATGGGATCCAGGTAGAGGTGCTGGGGGACTGTCAAGGTCAAACGTTGCTCTAATCAGACAGTGAGAGAGCATGGGTTGGCCCCCCGTCTCTGCTGCACAAAGCCACAGACAGAAACACATCCAGGGACACCACATATGCCCCTCGCTGACACATCTTGAAGACAGAAAACAACAATCTGACTCCCCTCACTAACCGGCATCAAGGAAGCCTTTTACAATCAGCTCAAGTCTCTGCTTTCGCAATTTTCAAGAACATGAGTAAATGTGTAAAATAAGCAAACTCAAAATAGCAACTCTTGTGGTAATATACACTAAAAAAGGCCAAAAGGCAGTGTCTTAAAACGGCAGTACAGCTGTACAGAAACCCAACAAGTTTATGTGAGGGAACAGGCTTTAGTTTGATGGTTCATCACATTCTTTTAAGAAAATAAACACTCTTGCCTGGTTCTTGAGAAGTGAGGAAAAGGTTTTACCAATCCTTTAAGAGCATAGAAGCAGTGCTTTTAGAGAAGATGGGAGGAGGGATTTTGTAATTAAATAGGATTCAGGAGGACGGCCGTGACCACAGACTCAGCAAGCCCTTGCAGTGTTGGGGAGGCCAACCGTTGGCCTCTGCTGTCGATGGAGCCTCAGAGCAAAACAAATTACCACTGGTGGCGTTATTCGTCACCTGGCGATCAAATCTAATCAATTAGAGGTGGCCAGCTGGCACTCGAGCAACAAATCCTTCTTACAGATCTATCCGTTCTTTTATCTGCTGGACCCTTCTCTCCTTCACTACGTCAATATCTGCATTTCAAGAATGCAAGCATTAATAAAAGAAAATAGGCAACTGAAGAAGTCATAACAACCTTTCTGGCCTATAACCTCTTTTTAAAAAAAAAAAAAGCAAAGTCCACCTGGAACCCTGCATCACATATTGGGACTTAGGTTAAAGATTATTGTCTTGATTAGTCGTTAATCACTTGCTACATAAAAAAATACTATATAATTATTACAGAAGTGCCACAAGAAATAAACAAAACTTGGCCATTTTTTAAAAATCTGCACTTGTGCAAGCTGGTCTGAGGTTGATATTGTGGTGAAATAAAACTTTATGGAGAAGTAGACTTCCATTTTTATGCTTCACGTATCTGAAACAAAGCCAGGAAAATGCAGGTCTGCTGCTACAACTCTCAGTTTGTTAAAATCATGACTGCAGTGAAAATAACTGGAACCTAAAGTACAACAACACTATAATTGTAATGATAATGTCCCATAGAGAATGTATCCTGGTCACAGTTTGACTCATAACTCTCAAAAGAAAACTATTAATACAAAAGAGCATTGATACAACATGCTCTTCTGTGTGTCTGTGTTTCTCTTGCAGACACAGTTCATCTGCACTCAGGCGATGACAGGAAGCAGTTGGAAGAATTCAGGTTTTCTGTGGGGTCATTCACTCTTCTGACAAAGTGCCAATCAGAACCAACTAACACAGGAGGACCACAAAGGCACAGAGACCAAGGCGGTGGGCTCCACTTGCCCCATCCGCCGCAGACAGCTCTGAGCTTTACAGGAAAAGTTTTGGCCGAGACCAGTCTGCTGTTTGCTTCTTGTCCGCCCGGCCAGCAGCACAACTGCAGCCTGACAACACGCTCCACGGACCGGCCCATGCAAATTCAAACAGCTGAGAGTGAAATGTGTGTTTATTTTGGCGCTTGCAATTTGACAAGCATGAAATTATTCAAATGGGTCAGTGAACTGTAGGCGGCATGAAAGAAAGCAACCATTTTTTAGCCTCAATAGGAAGAAATGCCAGTTTAAGACCCGCCAGACGTTTAAACTGTGCTAGTGTGCTTCCATTCGCACTTTCCTGTACTTTGCCTGGTGTATCGCACATGGCATTTGCAGTAACACAGTGGTCCCCACGGCAGGGTGACCGGGGGGGGGGGGCTGCAGACTGATCCTCTGCAGATATGACCTACTTTCTATTCAAGCCTGTTCCTCTTTGTTTGCTCCATGGCGGAGGAGGCTGATGCAGCCTTTGGAACAAAGAACACAAGCAGCATTTGAGGCCTTCAAAACAAGCTGCTCACCCTGCCTGGATACAGCCGCCCCAAAAATGGCAGCGCCGCCTGGACTCTGGATTTCTCCTCTTTTCCTACTTTGATATACCTCCCCTGCTGCAGACAAGAGAGGATAAGCCCCGGTTCCTGCAGCCTTCCTCCTGTTCTCTCATTCCTCTGGCTCGGGTGAGAAGATGGATATCATAGAGTGAGGGGGCTTGAGATATAAATTTAGAGACTGGGGAAACACGGGGGGGGGATGGAGAGAATTCATTTAACATTCCCTTTCTATCGGGGGCATCGTGACAATTAGATTCCTTCATCGAGCTTGGTCACACTATACAGATACCAAACCACATGCAGAGATTATCTTAAAGCTATGGCACAATAAAAGGTTTATTTTCAGTCAATATTATTGGTCATTTAATGTGCAATCTTTTTAAGAACAGATGAAAATAGTTTGTTTTTAAACCCTTTTATTAATCACTCACTGTCTGCATTCTCACTCCACTGCTGCTTCTGCAGTTGTCACATGTTGCTACAACCAAACAACACCCCTGGTAAATAATTTGTTGCCACTTGTAGCAACAAATACAACTATTTTGATAGTCATTTAATTTATTGATTATTAAAAGTATTAATCAATTTATTGTTTGGTGTATAAAGTGATGTAAAATGTTTCCCAGTTATTTTTTTGCCAGACATACAGTCCACAACCCAAAGATCTTCAGTTTATTATAGAAGACTCAGATTTCAGGAGCTAAAACTACAGAATTTTGACTTTTTTCTTTAAAAAAACGACTCAAATTGATCATCAGAATACTTGTTGATTAATGTAATAGTTGACAACTAACGGATTAATCTAGTAGCAAACCTCCATTATTAATAATTGATGAGCCAGAGAGGGACCACACTCAGAATTGTTTCTGCTACCAAACCTTGCATATATTATGTGCTTTCACTGTGGTTTGCATTTACTGAATAAAGTGATACTGTCCAACACAAGGAATCAGCAGTAGGCAAAACCAAGCTGCACATAATTCAGTCTGTTGTGTTTGGCATTTCCTTCCCTACCCTCAATTACAAGCCCTCCATTTAACAATGGAGCTATGAACACACCATTTAGTCTTTAATGACCCAAATGCAACAGCAGCCGTCCCCCTAAATATGCACATCTATACAAGCCAGACAAATTATGCTTCAAGGGCAACAGTAGAGCCTTTGTGGATATAAGCACCTGCAAATGTTGCTCTCACCCAATCAGGCAAATGAGGCAAAAAAAACTTGTGTTATAAAGGCTGATGAATGAATGCAGATTTGATGAAGACAGTAACATGGAAAAAAGTGCAATATCTCAGCGGCAACTATGGCTTTTTTTGTAGCAATCATTCCATTTAATTACACAAGAACAGCGTGGCTCACATGCAGAGCAGATGGTGAAAGGATAGAGTAAAGACATTTCTCACCTGCATGTGTTCCGTAGAGCTGCTGCTCAGCTCGTCCCCTGACTCGGAGTCATTGCGGTGCTTGTTAAAGCTGTCTCCTGGTGCGTCACCCACCGTGGAGGTCTTGTTATTGTCTGGGCATTTGTTGTGGTTGTTCATCCCCAATTTGAGGGGAGGCGAGTCAGCCCGTGTCCGTGGCAATGTGGAACTGTTGGCGAGATGATGGTTGTTGTTGTTGTGTAGAAGTACCAGTTCGGCCACCACCTTGCAGTGGTGCGGACTCCCCACGTTCTGGTTTGCATCCTTGGGCAGAGCCGGTGGTGTGACCCGGTCAGACGATGGCGATGGTGTAGAGGAGGGCGATGGGCGACCGAAGCTGGACATTTCTGGCGGAGGCCTGTTGAGATTCTCGTTGGAGGCCCGGCAGATTTCCAGAACGGTGGGCTTGGCCCTCAAAGTTGGCTTCTGGGGAGGCATGAGGGCCCGGCGCACCTCCCTTACGTACTGAGCCGGCACATAAAAGGCCTTCGTGCCCTCCTCCTTCCTCACCTGCCACCAGTCGTCGTTGGTCTTCCTCACCAGCATGTAACACTCTCCCTGCCGGATGGTTACAATCTTGTCTTTGGCCTTGTACTCGTAGTCAAACTCCACCTCGATATAGACCTGGCCCGGGGCAATGGGCAACCCCTCTCTGTCGGCCATGGCTGTCAGGAACACTGATTTGAACTCTGACCTCAGCTGCTTAGTGACTCAGGCCTGCAGGGCTCCTCATGTCTGACCAGGGGTGACTGGCTGGGCTGCAGGAGATAAGGCACAGTGTTTGGTTTTGTCCACCTTAATGTCACAAGTTAAATATTTAAGAGACAAGACCTTTAGCAATCTCAGACATATCAGGGTTTCTCACAGTTTTTATAGTCAAGGCGGCCCACCCTACCGACAAATCCCTGCATGCGTCGTAGCATAACGTAGCATGCAGGGTAACTGTGGCTGTAGTCAACACCAAAACAACTTTGTAAGTGCTAACTTTGTAAGAAAAGTTCACAAGTGCTGCTGTCTTTTCTTCTTGCAAAGGAGAATCACATTCTATGCACTGCAGCATCTCCAAGATGCATATAAAGACCCTCAAGAAATCAAAGTACTTTCACCTAACAAAACAGAATCAGAGACTAAACTTATTTATAAATGTCCAGGTTAGTGTAAATCTCCCCCGCAAGATTTTCTGCAGGAAACCCTGCACATGAACATACAAACTAAAAAAAACACACTTAGTGTCTACAAAGTGCTGCAACCCATTCGCATCATGACACCATCTACTGGCAAGATATGCTTACTTGGTGAGCAAGTGAACGATAAAGAACACTGCAAAGAGAACTCCTCCCATTGATCACCTCCACAAAACCCACCAGAGTCAGTCATCCCTGATCACTCTGGTAAATGACACAGTCGCTAAGTATCCATCCTGGTAACCTTATCTGCCTCTCCGGAGCTAAAGGTGATGACAACATGACCCCATGCACTCATTCCGCTGCATGTGATCCAAACGACTACAATGACTCCCTGGAGCTTATAATCCTTTTGAGAACACAACCAAATGTAAAGCCTGTATGGTAGAGCTGGAACAATTATATGGTAGAGCTGGAACAATTATTTGATTAATCAATTAATTGTGAAATTTTTAAATTCTCTGGCTCCAGCTTATCAAATCTGATTACTTTCTGGTTGCTTCCTAATATATATATATATATAAACTGATGATCTTTATCAACAGATTACTACTGATTAAATTTCACCACCAAAACAGTTGATAGTTGCAGCCCTACTGTAAAGTGTATAGTCACAAACCTTTGAAAAGCTTTAAATAGAAAATTATTTTGACACATCATACAGTTAGCATGCGAGTCGGGCAACAGCTGGGTTTGTTTTGGGATGAGGCACGCCATTGATCCGTCTGTCAAAGAGTATCCCCTGGCCGGTTAACCTAAATAAATGCTGGGGCACTCCCACAGCAGAGGAGCTACTACCGAGCCACGGCTGCGCTCATATCAAATTATCCTCCTTCCTCCCTGAAATAGCAGTCTGACATCCTGGAAGTGCGGGGCAGTAAAAGCAGGTGCTTTTAGTGAGGCGTGAGAACACACCACTCCCTGTTGAATCTATAACGGGGGCCCTTCCTCATGTAAAGGAATATGTACACACACACTCTGCAGCTCAGTCTGACAGCTACACACCCAGAAAAGATTTAAAGCGGTAGCCGAGAGGCTGTCTGGGGTGATATCCGAGTCCATAACAGATGTACTATGTACTCATAATGGGCTTAAGTAGTTTTCTCTTTTTTCTGCCTCAACACATGAAGAGTACAGTGTTATGTCATAGCCAGGCTGGTCTGATGCCCTGGTACGAGCTTCAGGCGTGATGTCAGCTCACACACGTCCAAACCTTTATGAATGAGTGTCTCTCTCAAGCAGTCTCTGTCTGAATGTGCGTGCTGCCGCACTGGTCACAAATCCTCGTGTAACCCTGTCCTGTCACACTATCTTCACTTTTGCCATCAACAGAGGTGCCAGGGGATGTAGTCAGGCATCTGTCAGAGATTGAAGTCATGCACATGATAACGGTGCTATCGCTGATGTTGCATGACAGCAGCAGCAGGCTCGACCTCCTCGCTGTGATTTCACGCCGCAGCCAAATTGAAAAAATATGGACCGTGTCTCCAAATATGGATTGTGCTCTTAGATGAAAAGAACAAATATGTGAGTGGCATGATGGTGCAGAATACAAGACCGTCATGCAGTGAAGTTTGCCCAAAGATAACTATCTGTTGGATTAGCAGCACCTGTCCCCTTCATACCACAAGCATCTGACGTTGGAGTCACTTATCCTGGAAATTAAGGCTATGAAATATATATTAATGAATACCTCAAATAATACCCCATGAAACCTTAAAAATCTGATGCTGGCTGCAGATCAAACATGACACCATTCATCTTGGCAGCGATTCACTGCAACAGAAACTACTGTAAACTGCAAATTAAGATGTGACTCTTCATACACAATGCAGCAAGGAGTTACACAACTCCCTGTATTTGGACTGCAGCGGTGTCTCTTTCTTTCTGCAGAGCACTGGCAGGGGTCCAGAGGGAGTACATTTTCCTGCAAATTAATCTCTGTCACTGCGCGGTGTCAGGATAAAGTAAGGAGCACTTTAGTCAACTTGTTGCACCGTGGAGCCTCTCAACAGAAAGGGCAGTGGCACAGCAGTGCATCACCAGCTTCTGCACTGCTCACATCCAGTGGGAATCGAGCTTGTGGCTCCCAAAGTACAGCTCAGGAGGAGGACTTCCCACAGCATAACTGAACTTCAAAACCTGCCTCACTAAACACTGAAGAGCTGCCAATTAAGTTCCTACTTCTATTTTCCTGCACACGTTAAATGTCCTGTTTATTCTGTTGTCGTTTTTCGGCAAGCCAACGAGTTCCATCAGTAGATAGAAAAGAAGTTATGACAAAAATGTGGACAGATGTGGCCTTGAGGAAAAAAAAAAACATTTGAATGGAGTGAACATTTGCCCACATTGGCTTTTTACTAAAACAGCTGTGTAACAGAAATGAAGATAAATCAGTGTTGTGAAGTTAAATAAACACACTTGTGGAATTGTTATTGTGGATGATGATCTGGGACGTAGCTTGCAGCAGAACCACGACACAGCACCAGCAACAAAAGGTATTTAAGACCTGTGCTTTTGTTGTCTGCATACATACACACATACATCTGCAGCCCAGCAGCCACTGGAGCAGCAAAACACCCTGAGACTCGCTGCCTTTGTCCCTGCGCTTCATTCAAAACAGATGTGGCAGAGCAGCATCCAGGCCAACATGTGCTGCTGCAGCATTTCCCTCCGTCCGCTGGTGCATGGGAGAGCACGAAAACACTTTTTTTCCCCAACTGTGCTCTTTAAATACAAAGCCTGATTTGGTTAATGAATCGCGGGGGCTGAGCGGCCGGAGCTTGCCTGGAGCGAGTGGCCGCCGACGGTGGTGGTGGAGGAGGGAGAGGGAGGGGGCATAGGTGGGGGGCAGGGTCCCTTTCCAGTGCTCCACACACTGCAGGAATACAACACAAAGGCGTTTTATCAATGTGCATTCATAACAATGGGGCTCCAACTCGAGAACCAGGGAATGGGGGGCGCCTCGCCCGGAGAAAAATAGCCCTGAAACACACCGCGAGAATATAAGCTCCACAAACGTGTAGGTGTGCAAGGCGCACGGAGCCCGGTGCCGTCACGTGGACTAGTTAATTAAGCAGCTGTGAGGGCGCACGAGCATAACATCAAACAATAAGAGTGTGTTCTTATAATTTTTAGTATTTTATTTCCAGAGGCTTCGCGCCTGGACAAAAGCGCCTCAGGTTCACTCGAATACGAAGCCTAGCTCCGCAACAGCGTGCATAGCAACAAACTCCGACACGAGCGCCAATAGCCGCGCGCTGACCGTGCGACGAGGACAGACCCATACACGCGCGAACACCCTCTCACCTAAGAGAAATACCTCAGGTGCCGCGTCTCTGTGGTCGGTGTTGACGCCGGGGCAGGTGACGAGGAACTTTTCCCACCTATTCCAGCCTCTGTTGCTCCGGCTGAGCTCGCTGCGGTGCTCCCGTCTGTCGATCTGTTCTCATGAATCCCCCGCCGGCCTCTCCGCGAGCGTCAAGCTGAGCGCGGCGGCACGAGCCACATCCGGTCTGAACCTTCAAAGAAAAGCATTTGATTGAGTAACCTGACGCATGTCTTTTGTTTTTTTTTCTTCGAGGAGACGTAGGACAGAATACTAGGAAAAAAGTAATTTCCTTTTAGTGACATTTGACGGAGATACAGGCATAATGGCACTTATAAAAACAACTGTAACACAACATATATAAATGACAGTGTATACATATATAGAAGTATTCACGAAGAAATTTCAGGGAGAAATATTATTGACCACAAAGATGAATACTTAGACAATTTAGATGATTAAGATAAGATAAGAGATAAGATAAAACTTTATTGATCCCACAACGGGGAAATTTGTCTGTTACTGCAGCGTTACAGATAAAGAAAAAGAAAAATAAAGTTTTGTTTGTAAAGAATTTGTTGATCCGCATACAAGCCAATGATTTAAACAAATAATTTAGTTTTTGTAAAAAAAAAAGGTGTCCTTCTGTCAGGCCACTGTGTATTTTAAATAAATTACAGAAAAGTATGGAAAAGTATTTCGCACAAAATAATCAATCGTGGGCATATTTGTATCAATGCTGGGTAGGTTGTAATGTCAAAAATCATTAAAGTATGATTTTAACCTTATATTCTACACAGTACAGTGCCGTAATTAAGTCAATTAAAACTCACAAATGCGTTTTCAAACTACTGTGTAGGGAAACCTACCCCTTACTGAATCCAACTATAAATTCTGGTGTCACCCAGTGTAATAATTACTTTTCTATAAATGTTATGCACTTAGACTATAAATGACTCGGCATTTTATTTTGAAGGACAAATCAAGTTATTTCCGGTTTTAGTCGTCGTATTTACGTGTATCGTCTATCCATCTAGTTCTGCGCTTTAATCCAGCAAACGCTGGTCTGTCGCTTGCACCCCACACGGCTGTCAACCTAGGGGCCGCGAATACCTCAGGGCCTTTGAGGGTCTTCCACAGGATCCCCGCAAAACCCGGAGACCCTATTCTGACATTTGTTTAATATCTCCAATTGACCTGCAACTAGCCTATAAAAAACAAAAATTGTATATATTTTACTCAACCAGCGTTTAATTAGTATATTCATTAACATCGCCATCCCATTCTGCAGGATAGAGTATCTACGGTATCTGGTCATCTCGGCAGGGTTTTAACAGCCAAGCAGCTTCATAAATGATTTATTAGTGTGATGAGCACACACACACACACACACACACACACACACACACACACACACACACAGCAAGTCTTCAGCGAAACACATTTAGATTATAGGCGCATTGAAATTGGCCTCAAGCAATATTATATAGCAAGTTTACATTATTCCAAGATAGTGATGATAATAACATGGGAGAGGGGTTGGTGGATGATTATTAAAGAGGGTCAGCTTCTACCCTCTTTTAATCGCATTACTTCTCATTGTCTCCTGTATTCGCATAGGCTGATTGTGCGCGCCCTGTTGGTGTGGGAGGGGAGTGACAGGTGGGAGCGTTGTCATTTTAATGCTTTTGGAGCGGAAAATAATCTGAATTAGTCATTGTAACGTGTAAAGTTGCTTCACTGCATTTGATTAAGTTCCACATTTTTTTCCATTTCCACAAAGATTAAAGAAATCAATGCTTGCTGTAGAATCTTAGTTTACACCATATATCAACACAAATATTTAAAAAGAACATTTACCTGTCTTTATTTATGCAGTATGGTCTGAATATGAGTATGATAAAAAGAAGAACCACAGCAAAGTTTTCATTTGAACTTTATTACTTCTACAGAAAAAAATTAAGAACAAAGCTTCAGAGAGTTGCTTATAATAGAAAAACACTGCAGTGTTGCTGGTCTGCTAGGGGTGTTTATAACATGGGTTCATTTGTATGAAAGAGAGTAACATAAGATAAAAATCTAACCTAAGAGTGTAAGATAGGATCCAGGCTACTATAACAGGGCTGACTACTCCCAGTACACCACTTACGAAAGAGCCACAAGAGTGTGTTTGTAGCCACAAAGTGACAAACTCAAAAATTAGCTAATAGGAACATTGGGGTAAAATTTAAGAAATAAGGCGGTGTATGCAGATGCTGGAAAAATCAGGCTCTTGTTTTGCAAGTTTCTAGGGCAAGATAATTCAAAATATATGATTTCTTCAGCTCTAACAAAGGCCATAAAACTTCATGCTTACACATAAATACATTACTCACTGGTTAATACAAGTGAAAAGGGCAGAAGAGTGTCACAGAGAAATCTCTGACTACTCAGTGAAACAGGAGCGATGCAACGAGGCAACTATCATATACTGATACAAATTCGTAAATATATTTGATATGGTTACAAGATAACAAGTGATCATTTGCAGTGGCTGCCTTAAAAATATTGTTTTCTTTTAAATATCAACATCATATTATATTTTGACTCATATATCAACAGTGCACAATCTCTGTGACAACCAAAATAATCCCCTGAGAACTATTAAACAAAGTCAAACCCAACCCAACAAGGCCCATCAAGGTCTTACACTATGTCTCATGTATTAATTTTGGCATATTTTATTTTTGGCATATTTTCAGAGAATAATTGAAGTTGTTGAGCGCTTTGCATGTGGAAGACAGAGCAGTGATTCTTTTCTTGGTGAGAGCCAGAAGCTTAAAAGAGTAATTGCAATACATATGTGCTTATATACTACCTGCTATACTATCATTCAAAAGTTTAGAGTCAGACAATTTTATTTAAAGTTCACACTAAACAGTTTTCAGCTGTGCTAACATAATAGCACAGTTTTTTTAAATTATCCATTAGCTTCTCATGCAATAACCAAACACAATGCACCATCAGAACACTGGAGAAATGGGTGTCTATACACATATGTAGATATTGCATTAAAAATGACATTTGCAGCTAGATAGCCTTTTATACATTAACCATGTATACAGTGTATTTATGATTAGATAGATATTATCTTTATTGAAAAAACTGTGCTTTTCTTTAAAAATAAGGACACAAACTTTTTAATGATAGTATATGTTGCATGGGGGGCTTTGCTTTCTCGTTATGCTTCCGTATGTGCCATCCTCAGCAGCTGTAGAGAGAAAGCAGAGGAGACAATAAATAAAACTTGCATTTTTTCTGGGACACAAGTTATGCAGGCAGTCACAGAGGTAAACAAAAATATTCGTAGAAATTAATTCATATCGGTAATATTATTATTGCCTGTCATTGTCTCCTTCCTTGATTATGCGGTTGGAGCGGTTGATGCCAGGGTTCAGTGGGGAAGAGCCTGGCAGCTGGCCTGGTCTGATTGGCTTAGCTGGGTTAGACACAGAGAGACAACATTGGTCAAATACAGTAAAGTAGCACACAAAATGTTGAGATATTTGGTCCTATGCAAACAAAGAACCACTTTGATTAGACAGTTTTCATTTCTAATTCTGAATTACATTTTTAGGATTTCATGTTCATCTCGGCTCAAAAACCTATAGAATCTTTTCTTATGAAGCCTTATTTTATAGATCTTGCACACTTATCTTTTTGGGCCCACTGTATGGACATTGTACCAATTATGAAAAGAATATAGTATTGTATGGGTGTTTTATGCCTACCTATTGAGGCTCTCCTGCCCATGTTTTTGGGTTTCTGGGCATCCTTGATACGGTCCAACTCTTCCTGGTAGCGTTTGTGGTCCCGGGCTGCACTCTCTTTAGCCTCTTTAAGCGCCCCCTCCAGAGCTTTCACTCTCTCAGAGGTGGCCCTCAGGCGCTTCTCCATTTTAGGAATCTCGCAGCAAAGGTTGGCATTGTCCCGTACCAACTGGGTGGAGAAGAGAGAAAGCAAAGGTAAAGCAACAGCTGCTGGAAGTCACTTTCGAAATTAGTTTAGTGGAAGTTGTGTGTTTGCAGTCACCTGTTTATGAACTTTGGTGAGATGCTCGAGATTGTTCTCCAAGAAGCTGATCTTCTGTTTCTGGGCAGCAGTGATGTCTGCTTCATCTGAGTCCAGCTGAGCGTTCTGCTTAAGCACAAAACCCATGCTATTTATATATATATAAATAAAGTTTACTTACCCCAGATAGTGACTCTATTTATCTTTTAGTAAAAAATGTCCAAAGTTCTGGATAAAAGACATCATTTAGTTGTGAGAGAATGATCACATTTGAAATGTCTAAGAGTAAAATGGACTTCATAAATCCACCTCATAAATTGTATGTGCTTTTAAATAAAAGCCCCCTTTTCACAGTGAACTGTAAAAACAGATTTTATATCACATCAGAAAAATTTGGATAAATTAATTGTTGCCATATGATACCATTATGCAATAGAGGGATGATCATCAATGCAGCAGTTGTTCACGGGAATGTACCTCACTGTCTAAAAAAGTAGCATAAGTAGCAGATTTTGAAAGTGTGCAACTCTTCCACGACAGCCGGCTTCACTCCTGCTTTGTTTATCTCATTGAGCATGAGCCCGAGGGCTGGAGAGGAGCGCCATGCTGAGGGCAACAGTCCCCAATTTACAGCTGCTACCTTTGAAGAATCAGATGGCCTGCTTATCCTCAGCACTTTCTGTTGTTGTGATCCGTGGATTCATTAAAATTTCATCATGTTACAAATTAAATTGGAGCATGAGAAATACGTTGCTCACTTGCCTCATTTGCAGGTAAAAAAAAAAAGCTGCGGATAAGGGTGATGAGTGCACATGTGATATTACATCAGATAGAAGAGTAAATCACACAAAGATGAGATCACAGTTTGCTGATTGCAATGTGAAGTCACCATGGCAATGCTTATCACCTTTTTGAGTTTGGTGGCCAAGTCTTGGACAAAAAGCCTCCTGAGGTTGTGGAGTGTCTGCAGCTCCCGGGCCTGTGTGAATGCAAGGAAGGAAACCAGACGCAGAGAAAACAAAAGAAGGACAGGTTGGAAACATTAAAAGGTCTGTTCACATAAATTACATATTGAGACCTATTTGTCAATGCAGGATATCTGCCTCTCAGTTGGCCATCAGCCAGCATCCTGTGAGTTTCTACTTTGTAGACTAAAATGTAGGTCCAGAAATGGAAAGAGCTTGTTTAGGCTTGTTTAAAAAAATACTCTCCTATAAATGTTAAGGTTATCATTTGAGTTGAGAGTAAATTGTAACTTTCACTCTTATATGTGTGACACATTTTTAAAAATGTTTCATTTGAACCTCATTATTACGTACGGTCTAACATTTCTTAAAAGATGCAAAGATTTATTTGTTTCCATCTACAAACTCTGTCTTTAAAGGCCCTGTATTGTAAAAAGTGAGATGTGTATATATTTTTGATTATAAGAAGGTCTAAGGGTTCTATTAATATTTTGCAATGTTTCGACCACTCAACCACAAATAAATGCTTAAAGCCCTTGTTCAGAAGTTGTTCCCTCCCATTTACAGCCAATTATATCAAAGAAGGGGCTCATTAATATTAATGAGATGGACACATCTCCTGACCAATCAAGAGACATGATGTCAAGCAATGGAACCTCCCATAAGTCTTACAGCGTTTGCATCAATGGAAGGTACATTTTGGACATCATAAAGTTCCAAAAGCTGGCCTCTGTGGCGCAACAAGAGCATGATTGACTCCAGATAAGAAGCATGCATGTTCAAATCACTTCAGGGTCATACCATTATGATAACATGAAAGTCTCCTTTAATCTGTGATTAAGTATGTAGCGCCAGTTTCCAGTGAGTCGTTGGGGTAAAACTGGAATGAATTTATGGGTACACATCATCAGTAGTGTTCAAGTTGGTCATGGTTTGTTTCGGCCTTTAACACTATACACCCTCTCCAGTGGTGGCCAGCTGCAGGGTGACCAGACCTGAGCTTGTGTCCCATGCCTAATTAGCTGAAGCGGTTGCCTTGTTGGTTAGTGGCAGAACTCTCAGGGGGGGGACTGTTCCCTGAGTCAGGGCACTACTTCTTTAAAGTTATTTGGGAGCCCAATTGGGGTCATTCCTCTCTACTGTCAGAGACAGTGCATCTTTTGGACAGCGGTGGATTGTGGCGTGCTTTCTATAGCATGTTTCCCCTGATAAAGTGCATCAATTGACAGCTCTCTGAACTCTTGTACCTTTGACATGTGTCCTACAAAAAACACAACAGAATACACGTTTCTGAATATGAGGCTGAAATATCAACTTTTGATTAGAAAGGCCTGGAAGTTAATTGAGGGAAAATTTTAGACCTCGAAGTTGTTGTGGCCGAGTGGTTAAGGAGATGGATTAGAAATTTGTTGGGGTCTCCCCTCGCAGGTTCGAGCCCTGCAGATATCGACGTGTTCTTATGAGCTGCGGCAGTCAAAAATAGCAAAATTAGCATCGTAGTGCTCTGCAGTGGGCTGCAGACTGCCTTTCCTACCCTATTAATACCTGTATAAAGGTTTGAGTTCTCACAGCCAACAGCAATTTGCCTATCAGCTGCTATTACGCTTAGGAATCGCACGGTTATAACCAGGCATTAATATGCAATCTCAGCAAGGAGTTATACTTGGTAGAGAAACGAGCAGCAAGCCTGTTGTCGTGTTGCCATGTGTGGTGTGACAGTTCAAAAAAACCCAGAGCCTCCATGAAAATGGATTGAGATTCTGTTGGAAGCGGCCTGAGAGTCAGCATGTATTCACATTTTATTTTTAAAATGATGTAAATTACAGCATTGTAATAGCAATGGTGGTATAGTGGTGAGCATAGCTGCCTTCAGAGCAGTTGACCTGGGTTTCGATTTCCGGCCATCGCAGCTGTGGCAGTGAGAGTTGTTGCTTGCGGTCAGAGACAACAGTATGTGTGGTGGATTGTGGCATGCTTTCTATAGCACGTTTTCCCCTGTTAAAGGGCATCAATTGACAGCTCTCTGAAGTCTTGAACTTTTGACATGTCTGATGAGTCCTACAAAAAACACTACAGAACACACGTTGCTGCATATGAGGTTGAAACATCACCTTTTCTCAAGTGATTAGAAAGGTCTGGAAGTTAATGGAGGGAAAAATTCAGACTACTAGGTTGTTGTGGCCGAGTCGTTAAGGCGATGGACTAGAAATCCTTTGGGGGCTCGCTGCGCAGGTTCGAACCCTGCAGACGTCGACGTGTTCTTATGAGCTGCGGCAGTCAAAATTAGCAGGCCCAATAGTGCTCCGCAGTATGATTCCTGACCAATCAAGAGACAAGCAATAGAACCTTACAAAATTTGTCTGTGTTCTTTTTTTACAGCGTTTGTATAAATTGGACATTCATTTTGGATACTATAAAGGGCCAATTGGGGACTCTTTGGCGCAACGGTAGCGCATCTGACTCCAGATCACAAGGATGCGTGTTCAAATCACGTCTGAGTCATGCCGTTATGACGTTGTAAAAGTCTCCTTTAACCTGTGATTAAGTATGTAGCATCTCGCTATGCCCTAACGTTGGAGCAGGCTATTTAATTGGTGAGCTTTACCACTCATAAGAAAACAACTGAAGACAACTGAAACGGTCAACTTGAGAGCAATGTCATATCACCTTCTGAAACAACACGTCATCAATGCGGAGTCTATTGTGGTCAAGTGGGGAAGCCAATGGGGTGCGAACTGCCTTTCTTAACCTATTAATACCCGTATAAAGGTTTGATTTCTCACAGCCAACAGCATTTTGCCTATCAGTTGCAGTTATGCTTAGGAATCAAACGGTTTTAACCAGGCATTAATATGCAATCTCAGTAAGGAGTAATACTTCGTTGAAAAACCCAGAGCCTCCATGAAAATGGATTGAGATTCTGGTGGGAAGCGGCCTGACAGTCAGCATGTATTCACATTTTATTTTTAAAATGATGTAAATTTACGCATTTCAATAGCTATGGTGGTATAGTGGTGAGCATAGCTGCCTTCCTGGCAGTTGACCCCGGTTCGATTCCTGGCCGTCGCAGCTGTACCAGGGAGCGTTGTCGCTTACTGTCAGTGAAATCATTTGGTGTTTTGGACAGCGGTGGATTATGGCGTGCTTTCTATAGCACGTTTTCCCCTGTTAAAGGGCATCAATTGACAGCTCTTTGAAGTCTTGAATCTTTGACATGTCCGAAGAGTCCTACTACTACAAAAAACACTACAGAACACATGTTGCTGCAAATGAGGCTGAAATATCACCTTTTCTCAAGTGATTAGAAAGGTCTGGAAGTTAATGGAGGGAAAATTTTGGACTTCTAGGTTGTTGTGGCCGAGTGGTTAAGGTGATGGACGAGAAATCAGTTGGGGGCTGGCTACGCAGGTTCGAACCCTGCAGACGTCTATGTGTTCTTATAAGCTGCGGCATTCAAAATTAGCAGGCCCAATAGTGCTCCGCAGTATGATTCCTGACCAATCAAGAGACAAGCAATAGAACCTTACAAAATTTGTCTGTCTTCTTTTTTACAGCGTTTGTATCAATGGGACATTCATTTTGGACACTATAAAGTCCCAAATGGGGGCTCTGTGGCGCAACGGTAGCGCGTCTGACTCCAGATCAGAAGGGTGCGTGTTCAACTCACGTCAGAGTCATGCCGTTATGACGTTGTAAAAGTCTCCTTTAACCTGTGATTAAGTATGTAGCATCATGCTATGCCCTAACGTTGGAGCAGCCTATTTAATTGATAAGCTTTACCACTCATAAGAAAACAACTGAGACGGTCAACTTGAGAGCAAGGACATATCACCTTCTGAAACAACACGTCATCAATGGGGAGCCTATTGTGGTCAAGTGTGGAAGCCAATGGGGTGCGAACTGCCTTTCTGAACCTGTTAATACCCGTATAAAGGTTTGATTTCTCACAGCCAACAGCAAGTTGCCTATCAGTTGCAGTTACGCTTAGGAATCAAACGGTTTTAACCGGCATTAATATGCAATCTCAGTAAGGAGCAATACTTCTTAGAAAAACCCAGAGCCTCCATGAAATTGGATTGAGATTCTGGTGGGAAGCGGCCTGAGAGTCAGCATGTATTCACATTTTACTTTTAAAATGATGTAAATTTAAGCATCGCAATAGCGATGGTGGTATAGTGGTGAGCATAGCTGTCTTCCAAGCAAGCCCGGGTTCGATTCCCGGCTCTACCAGTGAGCGTTGTCGCTTACTGTCATAGACAACATTAGGTGTTTTGGACAGCGGTGGATTATGGCGTGCTCTCTATAGCACGTTTTCCCCTGTTAAAGGGCATCAATTGACAGCTCCCTGAAGTCTTGAACCTTTGACATGTCCGAAGAGTCCCACTACTACGAAAAACACTACAGAACACACGTTGCTCCATATGAGGCTGAAACATCACCTTTTCTCAAGTGATTAGAAAGGTCTGGAAGTTAATGGAGGGAAATATTCAGACTTCTCGGTTGTTGTGGCCGAGTGGTTAAGGCGATGGACTAGAAATCCATTGGGGTCTCCCCGCGCAGGTTCGAGCCCTGCCGACAACGGCGTGTTTTTATGAGCTGCGGCAGTCAAAATTAACAGGCCCAATTGTACTGCACAGTAGGATTCCTGACCAATCAAGAGACATGATATCAAGCAATCGAACCTTACAAAATTTGTGTATATATTGTTTTACAGCGTTTGTATCAATGGGACATTCATTTTGATCACTAAAAAAGCCCAAATGAGGGCTCTGTGGCGCAATGGTAGCACATCTAATTCCAGATCAGAAGGATGCGTGTTCAAATCATGTCAGGTTCATACATTTACGACGGGGCGAAGGTCGCCTTTAACCTGTGATTAAGTATGTAGCACCACGCTATGCCATAACGTTGGAGCAGGCGATTTA
The DNA here is from genome assembly GCA_036785175.1 of Eupleurogrammus muticus. Taxonomy (NCBI): domain Eukaryota; kingdom Metazoa; phylum Chordata; class Actinopteri; order Scombriformes; family Trichiuridae; genus Eupleurogrammus; species Eupleurogrammus muticus. The sequence continues at coordinate 2,702,164 of JAYKQN010000016.1, read as the reverse complement.
ATTAGAGAGCTTTACCCTTCCTTTCATCAAAAACCAACTGAGATGGTCAACTTGAGAGCATTGACATATCACCTTCTGAAACAACACGTCATCAATGGAGAGCCTGTTGTGGTCAAGTGTCGAAGCCAATGGGCTGCGGATTGCCTTTCCTAACCTATTAATACCCGTATAAAGGTTTGAGTTCTCACAGCCAACAGCAATTTGCCTATCAGCTGCTATTACGCTTAGGAATCGCACGTGTATAACAATGCATTAATATGCAATCTCAGTAAGGAGTAATACTTGGTAGAGAAACGAGCAGCAAGCCTGTTGTCGTGTTGCCATGTGTGGTGTGCCAGTTCAAAAAAACCCAGAGCCTCCATGAAAATGGATTGAGATTCTGTTGGAAGCGGCCTGAGAGTCAGCATGCATTCACATTTTATTTTTAAATTACAACATTGTAATAGCAATGGTGGTATAGTGGTGAGCATTGCTGCCTTCAAAGCAGTTGACCTGGGTTTCGATTTCCGGCCATCGCAGCTGTGGCAGTGAGAGTTGTTGCTTGCGGGCAGAGACAACAGTATGTGTGGTGGATTGTGGCATGCTTTCTATAGCACGTTTTCCCCTGTTAAAGGGCATCAATTGACAGCTCTCTGAAGTCTTGAACTTTTGACATGTCCGATGAGTCCTACAAAAAACACTACAGAACACACGTTGCTGCATATGAGGCTGAAACATCACCTATTCTCAAGTGATTAGAAACGTCTGGAAGATAATGGAGGGAAAAATTTGGGACTTCTAGGTTGTTGTGGCCGAGTGGTTAAGGCGATGGACTAGAAATCAGTTGGGGGCTGGCTACGCAGGTTCGAACCCTGCAGACGTCTATGTATTCTTATGAGCTGCGGCATTCAATATTAGCAGGCCCAATAGTGCTCTGCAATACGATTCCTGACCAATCAAGAGACAAGCAATAGCACCTTACAAAATTTTGTCTGTGTTCTTTTTTACAGCGTTTGTATCAATGGGACATTCATTTTGGATACTATAAAATCCCAAATGAGGACTCCGTGGCGCAACGGTAGCGCGTCTGACTCCAGATCAGAAGGATGCGTGTTCAAATCACGTCAGAGTCATGCCATTATAACGTTGTAAAAGTCTCCTTAAACCTGTGATTAAGTATGTAGCATCACGCTATGCCCTAACGTTGGAGCAGGCTTTTTATTTAGTGAGCTTTACCACTCATAAGAAAACAACTGAAGACAACTGAGACGGTCAACTTGAGAGCAATGACATATCACCTTCTGAAACAACACGCCATCAATGGGGAGCCTATTGTGGTCAAGTGTGGAAGTGCAAACTGCCTTTCTGAACCTGTTAATACCCGTATAAAGGTTTGATTTCTCACAGCCACCAGCAATTTGCCTATCAGTTGCAGTTACGCTTAGGAATCAAAAGGTTTTAACCGGCATTAATATGCAATCTCAGTAAGGAGTAATACTTCGTAGAAAAACCCAGAGCCTCCATGAAAATGGATTGAGATTCTGGTGGGAAGCGGCCTGAGAGTCAGCATGTATTCACATTTTATTTTTAAAATGATGTAAATTCAAGCATTGCAGTAGCGATGGTGGTATAGTGGTGAGCATAGCTGCCTTCCAAGCAGTTGACCCGGCTTTGATTCCCGGCCGTCGCAGCTGTACCAGTGAGCGTTGTCGCTTACTGTCAGAGACAACATTAGGTCTTTTGGACAGCATGGTGTGCTTTCTATAGCACGTTTTCCCCTGTTAAAGGGCATCAATTGACAGCTCTCTGAAGTCTTGAACTTTTGACATGTCCGATGAGTCCTACAAAAAACACTACAGAACACACGTTTCTGAATATGAGGCTGAAGCATCACCTTTTCTCAAGTGATTAGAATGGCCCGGAAGTTAATGGAGGGAAACTTTCAGACTTCTAGGTTGTTGTGGCTGAGTGGTCAAGGCGATGGACTAGAAGTCCATTGGGGGCTCACTGCGCAGGTTCGAGCCCTGCAGACATCAAAGTGTTCTTATGAGCTGCGGCAGTCTAAATTAGCAGGCCCAATAGTGCTCTGCAATACGATTCCTGACCAATCAAGAGACAAGCAATAGCACCTTACAAATTTTGTCTGTGTTCTTTTTTACAGCGTTTGTATCAATGGGACATTCATTTTGGACACTATAAATTCCCAAATGAGGGCTCTGTGGCGCAACGGTAGCGCGTCTGACTCCAGATCAGAAGGATGCGTGTTCAAATCACGTCAGAGTCATGCCATTATGACGTTGTAAAAGTCTCCTTTAACCTGTGATTAAGTATGTAGCATCACGCTATGCCCTAACGTTGGAGCAGGCTATTTAATTAGTGAGCTTTACCACTCATAAGAAATCAACTGAAGACAACTGAGACGGTCAACTTGAGAGCAATGACATATCACCTTCTGAAACAACACGCCATCAATGGGGAGCCTATTGTGGTCAAGTGTGGAAGTGCAAACTGCCTTTCTGAACCTGTTAATACCCGTATAAAGGTTTGATTTCTCACAGCCAACAGCAATTTGCCTATCAGTTGCAGTTACGCTTAGGAATCAAAAGGTTTTAACCGGCATTAATATGCAATCTCAGTAAGGAGTAATACTTCGTAGAAAAACCCAGAGCCTCCATGAAAATGGATTGAGATTCTGGTGGGAAGCGGCCTGAGAGTCAGCATGTATTCACATTTTATTTTTAAAATGATGTAAATTTAAGCATTGCAGTAGCGATGGTGGTATAGTGGTGAGCATAGCTGCCTTCCAAGCAGTTGACCCGGCTTTGATTCCCGGCCGTCGCAGCTGTACCAGTGAGCGTTGTCGCTTACTGTCAGAGACAACATTAGGTCTTTTGGACAGCATGGTGTGCTTTCTATAGCACGTTTTCCCCTGTTAAAGGGCATCAATTGACAGCTCTCTGAAGTCTTGAACTTTTGACATGTCCGATGAGTCCTACAAAAAACACTACAGAACACACGTTTCTGAATATGAGGCTGGCATCACCTTTTCTCAAGTGATTAGAAAGGCCCGGAAGTTAATGGAGGGAAAATTTTAGACTTCTAGGTTGTTGTAGCCGAGTGGTCAAGGCGATGGACTAGAAGTCCATTGGGGGCTAGCTGCGTAGGTTCGAGCCCTGCAGACATCGACGTGTTCTTATGAGCTGCGGCAGTCAAAAATAGCAGGCCCAATAGTGCTCTGCAATACGATTCCTGACCAATCAAGAGACAAGCAATAGCACCTTACAAATTTTGTCTGTGTTCTTTTTTACAGCGTTTGTATCAATGGGACATTCATTTTGGACACTATAAAGTCCCAAATGAGGACTCTGTGGCGCAACGGTAGCGCGTCTGACTCCAGATCAGAAGGATGCGTGTTCAAATCACGTCAGAGTCATGCCATTATGACGTTGTAAAAGTCTCCTTTAACCTGTGATTAAGTATGTAGCATCACGCTATGCCCTAACGTTGGAGCAGGCTATTTAATTAGTGAGCTTTACCACTCATAAGAAAACAACTGAAGACAACTGAGACGGTCAACTTGAGAGCAATGACATATCACCTTCTGAAACAACACGCCATCAATGGGGAGCCTATTGTGTGGAAGTGCAAACTGCCTTTCTGAACCTGTTAATACCCGTATAAAGGTTTGATTTCTCACAGCCACCAGCAATTTGCCTATCAGTTGCATTTACGCTTAGGAATCAAAAGGTTTTAACCGGCATTAATATGCAATCTCAGTAAGGAGTAATACTTCGTAGAAAAACCCAGAGCCTCCATGAAAATGGATTGAGATTCTGGTGGGAAGCGGCCTGAGTCAGCATGTATTCACATTTTATTTTTAAAATGATGTAAATTCAAGCATTGCAGTAGCGATGGTGGTATAGTGGTGAGCATAGCTGCCTTCCAAGCAGTTGACCCGGCTTTGATTCCCGGCCGTCGCAGCTGTACCAGTGAGCGTTGTCGCTTACTGTCAGAGACAACATTAGGTCTTTTGGACAGCATGGTGTGCTTTCTATAGCACGTTTTCCCCTGTTAAAGGGCATCAATTGACAGCTCTCTGAAGTCTTGAACTTTTGACATGTCCGATGAGTCCTACAAAAAACACTACAGAACACACGTTTCTGAATATGAGGCTGAAGCATCACCTTTTCTCAAGTGATTAGAATGGCCCGGAAGTTAATGGAGGGAAACTTTCAGACTTCTAGGTTGTTGTGGCCGAGTGGTCAAGGCGAAGGACTAGAAGTCCATTGGGGGTTCACTGCGCAGGTTCGAGCCCTGCAGACATCAAAGTGTTCTTATGAGCTGCGGCAGTCTAAATTAGCAGGCCCAATAGTGCTCTGCAATACGATTCCTGACCAATCAAGAGACAAGCAACAGCACCTTACAAATTTTGTCTGTGTTCTTTTTTACAGCGTTTGTATCAATGGGACATTCATTTTGGACACTATAAATTCCCAAATGAGGGCTCTGTGGCGCAACGGTAGCGCGTCTGACTCCAGATCAGAAGGATGCGTGTTCAAATCACGTCAGAGTCATGCCATTATGACGTTGTAAAAGTCTCCTTTAACCTGTGATTAAGTATGTAGCATCACGCTATGCCCTAACGTTGGAGCAGGCTATTTAATTAGTGAGCTTTACCACTCATAAGAAAACAACTGAAGACAACTGAGACGGTCAACTTGAGAGCAATGACATATCACCTTCTGAAACAACACGCCATCAATGGGGAGCCTATTGTGGTCAAGTGTGGAAGTGCAAACTGCCTTTCTGAACCTGTTAATACCCGTATAAAGGTTTGATTTCTCACAGCCAACAGCAATTTGCCTATCAGTTGCAGTTACGCTTAGGAATCAAAAGGTTTTAACCGGCATTAATATGCAATCTCAGTAAGGAGTAATACTTCGTAGAAAAACCCAGAGCCTCCATGAAAATGGATTGAGATTCTGGTGGGAAGCGGCCTGAGAGTCAGCATGTATTCACATTTTATTTTTAAAATGATGTAAATTTAAGCATTGCAGTAGCGATGGTGGTATAGTGGTGAGCATAGCTGCCTTCCAAGCAGTTGACCCGGCTTTGATTCCCGGCCGTCGCAGCTGTACCAGTGAGCGTTGTCGCTTACTGTCAGAGACAACATTAGGTCTTTTGGACAGCATGGTGTGCTTTCTATAGCACGTTTTCCCCTGTTAAAGGGCATCAATTGACAGCTCTCTGAAGTCTTGAACTTTTGACATGTCCGATGAGTCCTACAAAAAACACTACAGAACACACGTTTCTGAATATGAGGCTGACATCACCTTTTCTCAAGTGATTAGAAAGGCCCGGAAGTTAATGGAGGGAAAATTTTAGACTTCTAGGTTGTTGTAGCCGAGTGGTCAAGGCGATGGACTAGAAGTCCATTGGGGGCTAGCTGCGTAGGTTCGAGCCCTGCAGACATCGACGTGTTCTTATGAGCTGCGGCAGTCAAAAATAGCAGGCCCAATAGTGCTCTGCAATACGATTCCTGACCAATCAAGAGACAAGCAATAGCACCTTACAAATTTTGTCTGTGTTCTTTTTTACAGCGTTTGTATCAATGGGACATTCATTTTGGACACTATAAAGTCCCAAATGAGGACTCTGTGGCGCAACGGTAGCGCGTCTGACTCCAGATCAGAAGGATGCGTATTCAAATCACGTCAGAGTCATGCCATTATGACGTTGTAAAAGTCTCCTTTAACCTGTGATTAAGTATGTAGCATCACGCTATGCCCTAACGTTGGAGCAGGCTATTTAATTAGTGAGCTTTACCACTCATAAGAAAACAACTGAAGACAACTGAGACGGTCAACTTGAGAGCAATGACATATCACCTTCTGAAACAACACGCCATCAATGGGGAGCCTATTGTGTGGAAGTGCAAACTGCCTTTCTGAACCTGTTAATACCCGTATAAAGGTTTGATTTCTCACAGCCAACAGCAATTTGCCTATCAGTTGCAGTTACGCTTAGGAATCAAAAGGTTTTAACCGGCATTAATATGCAATCTCAGTAAGGAGTAATACTTCGTAGAAAAACCCAGAGCCTCCATGAAAATGGATTGAGATTCTGGTGGGAAGCGGCCTGAGAGTCAGCATGTATTCACATTTTATTTTTTAAAATGATGTAAATTCAAGCATTGCAGTAGCGATGGTGGTATAGTGGTGAGCATAGCTGCCTTCCAAGCAGTTGACCCGGCTTTGATTCCCGGCCGTCGCAGCTGTACCAGTGAGCGTTGTCGCTTACTGTCAGAGACAACATTAGGTCATTTGGACAGCATGGTGTGCTTTCTATAGCACGTTTTCCCCTGTTAAAGGGCATCAGTTGACAGCTCTCTTAAGTCTTGAAGTTTTGACATGTCCGATGAGTCCTACAAAAAACACTACAGAACACACGTTTCTGAATATGAGGCTGGCATCACCTTTTCTCAAGTGATTAGAAAGGCCCGGAAGTTAATGGAGGGAAAATTTTAGACATCTAGGTTGTTGTAGCCGAGTGGTCAAGGCGATGGAATAGAAGTCCATTGGGGGCTAGCTGCGTAGGTTCGAGCCCTGCAGACATCGACGTTTTCTTATGAGCTGCGGCAGTCAAAATTAGCAGGCCCAATAGTGCTCTGCAATACGATTCCTGACCAATCAAGAGACAAGCAATAGCACCTTACAAATTTTGTCTGTGTTCTTTTTTACAGCGTTTGTATCAATGGGACATTCATTTTGGACACTATAAATTCCCAAATGAGGACTCTGTGGCGCAACGGTAGCGCGTCTGACTCCAGATCAGAAGGATGCGTGTTCAAATCACGTCAGAGTCATGCCATTATGACGTTGTAAAAGTCTCCTTTAACCTGTGATTAAGTATGTAGCATCACGCTATGCCCTAACGTTGGAGCAGGCTATTTAATTAGTGAGCTTTACCACTCATAAGAAAACAACTGAAGACAACTGAGACGGTCAACTTGAGAGCAATGACATATCACCTTCTGAAACAACACGCCATCAATGGGGAGCCTATTGTGGTCAAGTGTGGAAGTGCAAACTGCCTTTCTGAACCTGTTAATACCCGTATAAAGGTTTGATTTCTCACAGCCTACAGCAATTTGCCTATCAGTTGCAGTTACGCTTAGGAATCAAAAGGTTTTAACCGGCATTAATATGCAATCTCAGTAAGGAGTAATACTTCGTAGAAAAACCCAGAGCCTCCATGAAAATGGATTGAGATTCTGGTGGGAAGCGGCCTGAGAGTCAGCATGTATTCACATTTTATTTTTAAAATGATGTAAATTCAAACATTGCAGTAGCGATGGTGGTATAGTGGTGAGCATAGCTGCCTTCCAAGCAGTTGACCTGGCTTTGATTCCCGGCCGTCGCAGCTGTACCAGTGAGCGTTGTCGCTTACTGTCAGAGACAACATTAGGTCTTTTGGACAGCATGGTGTGCTTTCTATAGCACGTTTTTCCCTGTTAAAGGGCATCAATTGACAGCTCTCTGAAGTCTTGAACTTTTGACATGTCCGATGAGTCCTACAAAAAACACTACAGAACACACGTTTCTGAATATGAGGCTGAAGCATCACCTTTTCTCAAATGATTAGAATGGCCCAGACGTTAATGGAGGGAAAATTTCAGACTTCTAGGTTGTTGTGGCTGAGTGGTCAAGGCGATGGACTAGAAGTCCATTGGGGGCTCACTGCACAGGTTCGAGCTCTACAGACATCAACGTGTTCTTATGAGCTGCGGCAGTCTAAATTAGCAGGCCCAATAGTCCTCTGCAATACGATTCCTGACCAATCAAGAAACAAGCAATAGCACCTTACAAATTTTGTCTGTGTTCTTTTTTACAGCGTTTGTATCCATGGGACATTTATTTTGGACACTATAAAGTCCCAAATGAGGACTCTGTGGCGCAACGGTAGCGCGTCTGACTCCAGATCAGAAGGATGTGTGTTCAAATCACGTCAGAGTCATGCCATTATGACATTGTAAAAGTCTCCTTTAACCTGTGATTAAGTATGTAGCATCACGCTATGCCTTAACGTTGGAGCAGGCTATTTAATTAGTGAGCTTTACCCCTCATAAGAAAACAACTGAAGACAACTGAGCAATCAACTTGAGAGCAATGACATATCACCTTCTGAAACAACACGCCATCAATGGGGAGCCTATTGTGGTCAAGTGTGGAAGTGCGAACTGCCTTTCTGAACCTGTTAATACCCGTATAAAGGTTTGATTTCTCACAGCCAACAGCAATTTGCCTATCAGTTGCAGTTACGCTTAGGAATCAAAAGGTTTTAACCGGCATTAATATGCAATCTCAGTAAGGAGTAATACTTCGTAGAAAAACCCAGAGCCTCCATGAAAATGGATTGAGATTCTGGTGGGAAGCGGCCTGAGAGTCAGCATGTATTCACATTTTATTTTTAAAATGATGTAAATTCAAGCATTGCAGTAGCGATGGTGGTATAGTGGTGAGCATAGCTGCCTTCCAAGCAGTTGACCCGGCTTTGATTCCCGGCCGTCGCAGCTGTACCAGTGAGCGTTGTCGCTTACTGTCAGAGACAACATTAGGTCTTTTGGACAGCATGGTGTGCTTTCTATAGCACGTTTTCCCCTGTTAAAGGGCATCAATTGACAGCTCTCTGAAGTCTTGAACTTTTGACATGTCCGATGAGTCCTACAAAAAACACTACAGAACACACGTTTCTGAATATGAGGCTGGCATCACCTTTCTCAAGTGATTAGAAAGGCCCGGAAGTTAATGGAGGGAAAATTTTAGACTTCTAGGTTGTTGTAGCCGAGTGGTCAAGGCGATGGACTAGAAGTCCATTGGGGGCTAGCTGCGTAGGTTCGAGCCCTGCAGACATCGACGTGTTCTTATGAGCTGCGGCAGTCAAAATTAGCAGGCCCAATAGTGCTCTGCAATACGATTTCTGACCAATCAAGAGACAAGCAATAGCACCTTACAAATTTTGTCTGTGTTCTTTTTTACAGCGTTTGTATCAATGGGACATTCATTTTGGATACTATAAAATCCCAAATGAGGACTCCGTGGCGCAACGGTAGCGCGTCTGACTCCAGATCAGAAGGATGCGTGTTCAAATCACGTCAGAGTCATGTCATTATAACGTTGTAAAAGTCTCCTTAAACCTGTGATTAAGTATGTAGCATCACGCTATGCCCTAACGTTGGAGCAGGCTATTTATTTAGTGAGCTTTACCACTCATAAGAAAACAACTGAAGACAACTGAGACGGTCAACTTGAGAGCAATGACATATCACCTTCTGAAACAACACGCCATCAATGGGGAGCCTATTGTGGTCAAGTGTGGAAGTGCAAACTGCCTTTCTGAACCTGTTAATACCCGTATAAAGGTTTGATTTCTCACAGCCACCAGCAATTTGCCTATCAGTTGCAGTTACGCTTAGGAATCAAAAGGTTTTAACCGGCATTAATATGCAATCTCAGTAAGGAGTAATACTTCGTAGAAAAACCCAGAGCCTCCATGAAAATGGATTGAGATTCTGGTGGGAAGCGGCCTGAGAGTCAGCATGTATTCACATTTTATTTTTAAAATGATGTAAATTCAAGCATTGCAGTAGCGATGGTGGTATAGTGGTGAGCATAGCTGCCTTCCAAGCAGTTGACCCGGCTTTGATTCCCGGCCGTCGCAGCTGTACCAGTGAGCGTTGTCGCTTACTGTCAGAGACAACATTAGGTCTTTTGGACAGCATGGTGTGCTTTCTATAGCACGTTTTCCCCTGTTAAAGGGCATCAATTGACAGCTCTCTGAAGTCTTGAACTTTTGACATGTCCGATGAGTCCTACAAAAAACACTACAGAACACACGTTTCTGAATATGAGGCTGAAGCATCACCTTTTCTCAAGTGATTAGAATGGCCCGGAAGTTAATGGAGGGAAACTTTCAGACTTCTAGGTTGTTGTGGCTGAGTGGTCAAGGCGATGGACTAGAAGTCCATTGGGGGCTCACTGCGCAGGTTCGAGCCCTGCAGACATCAAAGTGTTCTTATGAGCTGCGGCAGTCTAAATTAGCAGGCCCAATAGTGCTCTGCAATACGATTCCTGACCCATCAAGAGACAAGCAATAGCACCTTACAAATTTTGTCTGTGTTCTTTTTTACAGCGTTTGTATCAATGGGACATTCATTTTGGACACTATAAAGTCCCAAATGAGGACTCTGTGGCGCAACGGTAGCGCGTCTGACTCCAGATCAGAAGGATGCGTGTTCAAATCACGTCAGAGTCATGCCATTATGACGTTGTAAAAGTCTCCTTTAACCTGTGATTAAGTATGTAGCATCACGCTATGCCCTAACGTTGGAGCAGGCTATTTAATTAGTGAGCTTTACCACTCATAAGAAAACAACTGAAGACAACTGAGACGGTCAACTTGAGAGCAATGACATATCACCTTCTGAAACAACACGCCATCAATGGGGAGCCTATTGTGGTCAAGTGTGGAAGTGCAAACTGCCTTTCTGAACCTGTTAATACCCGTATAAAGGTTTGATTTCTCACAGCCTACAGCAATTTGCCTATCAGTTGCAGTTACACTTAGGAATCAAAAGGTTTTAAACGGCATTAATATGCAATCTCAGTAAGGAGTAATACTTCGTAGAAAAACCCAGAGCCTCCATGAAAATGGATTGAGATTCTGGTGGGAAGCGGCCTGAGAGTCAGCATGTATTCACATTTTATTTTTAAAATGATGTAAATTCAAGCATTGCAGTAGCGATGGTGGTATAGTGGTGAGCATAGCTGCCTTCCAAGCAGTTGACCCGGCTTTGATTCCCGGCCGTCGCAGCTGTACCAGTGAGCGTTGTCGCTTACTGTCAGAGACAACATTAGGTCTTTTGGACAGCATGGTGTGCTTTCTATAGCACGTTTTCCCCTGTTAAAGGGCATCAATTGACAGCTCTCTGAAGTCTTGAACTTTTGACATGTCCGATGAGTCCTACAAAAAACACTACAGAACACACGTTTCTGAATATGAGGCTGAAGCATCACCTTTTCTCAAGTGATTAGAATGGCCCGGAAGTTAATGGAGGGAAACTTTCAGACTTCTAGGTTGTTGTGGCCGAGTGGTCAAGGCGATGGACTAGAAGTCCATTGGGGGCTCACTGCGCAGGTTCGAGCCCTGCAGACATCAAAGTGTTCTTATGAGCTGCGGCAGTCTAAATTAGCAGGCCCAATAGTGCTCTGCAATACGATTCCTGACCAATCAAGAGACAAGCAACAGCACCTTACAAATTTTGTCTGTGTTCTTTTTTTACAGCGTTTGTATAAATTGGACATTCATTTTGGATACTATAAAGGGCCAATTGGGGACTCTTTGGCGCAACGGTAGCGCATCTGACTCCAGATCACAAGGATGCGTGTTCAAATCACGTCTGAGTCATGCCGTTATGACGTTGTAAAAGTCTCCTTTAACCTGTGATTAAGTATGTAGCATCTCGCTATGCCCTAACGTTGGAGCAGGCTATTTAATTGGTGAGCTTTACCACTCATAAGAAAACAACTGAAGACAACTGAAACGGTCAACTTGAGAGCAATGTCATATCACCTTCTGAAACAACACGTCATCAATGCGGAGTCTATTGTGGTCAAGTGGGGAAGCCAATGGGGTGCGAACTGCCTTTCTTAACCTATTAATACCCGTATAAAGGTTTGATTTCTCACAGCCAACAGCATTTTGCCTATCAGTTGCAGTTATGCTTAGGAATCAAACGGTTTTAACCAGGCATTAATATGCAATCTCAGTAAGGAGTAATACTTCGTTGAAAAACCCAGAGCCTCCATGAAAATGGATTGAGATTCTGGTGGGAAGCGGCCTGACAGTCAGCATGTATTCACATTTTATTTTTAAAATGATGTAAATTTACGCATTTCAATAGCTATGGTGGTATAGTGGTGAGCATAGCTGCCTTCCTGGCAGTTGACCCCGGTTCGATTCCTGGCCGTCGCAGCTGTACCAGGGAGCGTTGTCGCTTACTGTCAGTGAAATCATTTGGTGTTTTGGACAGCGGTGGATTATGGCGTGCTTTCTATAGCACGTTTTCCCCTGTTAAAGGGCATCAATTGACAGCTCTTTGAAGTCTTGAATCTTTGACATGTCCGAAGAGTCCTACTACTACAAAAAACACTACAGAACACATGTTGCTGCAAATGAGGCTGAAATATCACCTTTTCTCAAGTGATTAGAAAGGTCTGGAAGTTAATGGAGGGAAAATTTTGGACTTCTAGGTTGTTGTGGCCGAGTGGTTAAGGTGATGGACGAGAAATCAGTTGGGGGCTGGCTACGCAGGTTCGAACCCTGCAGACGTCTATGTGTTCTTATAAGCTGCGGCATTCAAAATTAGCAGGCCCAATAGTGCTCCGCAGTATGATTCCTGACCAATCAAGAGACAAGCAATAGAACCTTACAAAATTTGTCTGTCTTCTTTTTTACAGCGTTTGTATCAATGGGACATTCATTTTGGACACTATAAAGTCCCAAATGGGGGCTCTGTGGCGCAACGGTAGCGCGTCTGACTCCAGATCAGAAGGGTGCGTGTTCAACTCACGTCAGAGTCATGCCGTTATGACGTTGTAAAAGTCTCCTTTAACCTGTGATTAAGTATGTAGCATCATGCTATGCCCTAACGTTGGAGCAGCCTATTTAATTGATAAGCTTTACCACTCATAAGAAAACAACTGAGACGGTCAACTTGAGAGCAAGGACATATCACCTTCTGAAACAACACGTCATCAATGGGGAGCCTATTGTGGTCAAGTGTGGAAGCCAATGGGGTGCGAACTGCCTTTCTGAACCTGTTAATACCCGTATAAAGGTTTGATTTCTCACAGCCAACAGCAAGTTGCCTATCAGTTGCAGTTACGCTTAGGAATCAAACGGTTTTAACCGGCATTAATATGCAATCTCAGTAAGGAGCAATACTTCTTAGAAAAACCCAGAGCCTCCATGAAATTGGATTGAGATTCTGGTGGGAAGCGGCCTGAGAGTCAGCATGTATTCACATTTTACTTTTAAAATGATGTAAATTTAAGCATCGCAATAGCGATGGTGGTATAGTGGTGAGCATAGCTGTCTTCCAAGCAAGCCCGGGTTCGATTCCCGGCTCTACCAGTGAGCGTTGTCGCTTACTGTCATAGACAACATTAGGTGTTTTGGACAGCGGTGGATTATGGCGTGCTCTCTATAGCACGTTTTCCCCTGTTAAAGGGCATCAATTGACAGCTCCCTGAAGTCTTGAACCTTTGACATGTCCGAAGAGTCCCACTACTACGAAAAACACTACAGAACACACGTTGCTCCATATGAGGCTGAAACATCACCTTTTCTCAAGTGATTAGAAAGGTCTGGAAGTTAATGGAGGGAAATATTCAGACTTCTCGGTTGTTGTGGCCGAGTGGTTAAGGCGATGGACTAGAAATCCATTGGGGTCTCCCCGCGCAGGTTCGAGCCCTGCCGACAACGGCGTGTTTTTATGAGCTGCGGCAGTCAAAATTAACAGGCCCAATTGTACTGCACAGTAGGATTCCTGACCAATCAAGAGACATGATATCAAGCAATCGAACCTTACAAAATTTGTGTATATATTGTTTTACAGCGTTTGTATCAATGGGACATTCATTTTGATCACTAAAAAAGCCCAAATGAGGGCTCTGTGGCGCAATGGTAGCACATCTAATTCCAGATCAGAAGGATGCGTGTTCAAATCATGTCAGGTTCATACATTTACGACGGGGCGAAGGTCACCTTTAACCTGTGATTAAGTATGTAGCACCACGCTATGCCATAACGTTGGAGCAGGCGATTTAATTAGAGAGCTTTACCCTTCCTTTCATCAAAAACCAACTGAGATGGTCAACTTGAGAGCATTGACATATCACCTTCTGAAACAACACGTCATCAATGGAGAGCCTGTTGTGGTCAAGTGTCGAAGCCAATGGGCTGCGGATTGCCTTTCCTAACCTATTAATACCCGTATAAAGGTTTGAGTTCTCACAGCCAACAGCAATTTGCCTATCAGCTGCTATTACGCTTAGGAATCGCACGTGTATAACAATGCATTAATATGCAATCTCAGTAAGGAGTAATACTTGGTAGAGAAACGAGCAGCAAGCCTGTTGTCGTGTTGCCATGTGTGGTGTGCCAGTTCAAAAAAACCCAGAGCCTCCATGAAAATGGATTGAGATTCTGTTGGAAGCGGCCTGAGAGTCAGCATGCATTCACATTTTATTTTTAAATTACAACATTGTAATAGCAATGGTGGTATAGTGGTGAGCATTGCTGCCTTCAAAGCAGTTGACCTGGGTTTCGATTTCCGGCCATCGCAGCTGTGGCAGTGAGAGTTGTTGCTTGCGGGCAGAGACAACAGTATGTGTGGTGGATTGTGGCATGCTTTCTATAGCACGTTTTCCCCTGTTAAAGGGCATCAATTGACAGCTCTCTGAAGTCTTGAACTTTTGACATGTCCGATGAGTCCTACAAAAAACACTACAGAACACACGTTGCTGCATATGAGGCTGAAACATCACCTATTCTCAAGTGATTAGAAACGTCTGGAAGATAATGGAGGGAAAAATTTGGGACTTCTAGGTTGTTGTGGCCGAGTGGTTAAGGCGATGGACTAGAAATCAGTTGGGGGCTGGCTACGCAGGTTCGAACCCTGCAGACGTCTATGTATTCTTATGAGCTGCGGCATTCAATATTAGCAGGCCCAATAGTGCTCTGCAATACGATTCCTGACCAATCAAGAGACAAGCAATAGCACCTTACAAAATTTTGTCTGTGTTCTTTTTTACAGCGTTTGTATCAATGGGACATTCATTTTGGATACTATAAAATCCCAAATGAGGACTCCGTGGCGCAACGGTAGCGCGTCTGACTCCAGATCAGAAGGATGCGTGTTCAAATCACGTCAGAGTCATGCCATTATAACGTTGTAAAAGTCTCCTTAAACCTGTGATTAAGTATGTAGCATCACGCTATGCCCTAACGTTGGAGCAGGCTTTTTATTTAGTGAGCTTTACCACTCATAAGAAAACAACTGAAGACAACTGAGACGGTCAACTTGAGAGCAATGACATATCACCTTCTGAAACAACACGCCATCAATGGGGAGCCTATTGTGGTCAAGTGTGGAAGTGCAAACTGCCTTTCTGAACCTGTTAATACCCGTATAAAGGTTTGATTTCTCACAGCCACCAGCAATTTGCCTATCAGTTGCAGTTACGCTTAGGAATCAAAAGGTTTTAACCGGCATTAATATGCAATCTCAGTAAGGAGTAATACTTCGTAGAAAAACCCAGAGCCTCCATGAAAATGGATTGAGATTCTGGTGGGAAGCGGCCTGAGAGTCAGCATGTATTCACATTTTATTTTTAAAATGATGTAAATTCAAGCATTGCAGTAGCGATGGTGGTATAGTGGTGAGCATAGCTGCCTTCCAAGCAGTTGACCCGGCTTTGATTCCCGGCCGTCGCAGCTGTACCAGTGAGCGTTGTCGCTTACTGTCAGAGACAACATTAGGTCTTTTGGACAGCATGGTGTGCTTTCTATAGCACGTTTTCCCCTGTTAAAGGGCATCAATTGACAGCTCTCTGAAGTCTTGAACTTTTGACATGTCCGATGAGTCCTACAAAAAACACTACAGAACACACGTTTCTGAATATGAGGCTGAAGCATCACCTTTTCTCAAGTGATTAGAATGGCCCGGAAGTTAATGGAGGGAAACTTTCAGACTTCTAGGTTGTTGTGGCTGAGTGGTCAAGGCGATGGACTAGAAGTCCATTGGGGGCTCACTGCGCAGGTTCGAGCCCTGCAGACATCAAAGTGTTCTTATGAGCTGCGGCAGTCTAAATTAGCAGGCCCAATAGTGCTCTGCAATACGATTCCTGACCAATCAAGAGACAAGCAATAGCACCTTACAAATTTTGTCTGTGTTCTTTTTTACAGCGTTTGTATCAATGGGACATTCATTTTGGACACTATAAATTCCCAAATGAGGGCTCTGTGGCGCAACGGTAGCGCGTCTGACTCCAGATCAGAAGGATGCGTGTTCAAATCACGTCAGAGTCATGCCATTATGACGTTGTAAAAGTCTCCTTTAACCTGTGATTAAGTATGTAGCATCACGCTATGCCCTAACGTTGGAGCAGGCTATTTAATTAGTGAGCTTTACCACTCATAAGAAATCAACTGAAGACAACTGAGACGGTCAACTTGAGAGCAATGACATATCACCTTCTGAAACAACACGCCATCAATGGGGAGCCTATTGTGGTCAAGTGTGGAAGTGCAAACTGCCTTTCTGAACCTGTTAATACCCGTATAAAGGTTTGATTTCTCACAGCCAACAGCAATTTGCCTATCAGTTGCAGTTACGCTTAGGAATCAAAAGGTTTTAACCGGCATTAATATGCAATCTCAGTAAGGAGTAATACTTCGTAGAAAAACCCAGAGCCTCCATGAAAATGGATTGAGATTCTGGTGGGAAGCGGCCTGAGAGTCAGCATGTATTCACATTTTATTTTTAAAATGATGTAAATTTAAGCATTGCAGTAGCGATGGTGGTATAGTGGTGAGCATAGCTGCCTTCCAAGCAGTTGACCCGGCTTTGATTCCCGGCCGTCGCAGCTGTACCAGTGAGCGTTGTCGCTTACTGTCAGAGACAACATTAGGTCTTTTGGACAGCATGGTGTGCTTTCTATAGCACGTTTTCCCCTGTTAAAGGGCATCAATTGACAGCTCTCTGAAGTCTTGAACTTTTGACATGTCCGATGAGTCCTACAAAAAACACTACAGAACACACGTTTCTGAATATGAGGCTGGCATCACCTTTTCTCAAGTGATTAGAAAGGCCCGGAAGTTAATGGAGGGAAAATTTTAGACTTCTAGGTTGTTGTAGCCGAGTGGTCAAGGCGATGGACTAGAAGTCCATTGGGGGCTAGCTGCGTAGGTTCGAGCCCTGCAGACATCGACGTGTTCTTATGAGCTGCGGCAGTCAAAAATAGCAGGCCCAATAGTGCTCTGCAATACGATTCCTGACCAATCAAGAGACAAGCAATAGCACCTTACAAATTTTGTCTGTGTTCTTTTTTACAGCGTTTGTATCAATGGGACATTCATTTTGGACACTATAAAGTCCCAAATGAGGACTCTGTGGCGCAACGGTAGCGCGTCTGACTCCAGATCAGAAGGATGCGTGTTCAAATCACGTCAGAGTCATGCCATTATGACGTTGTAAAAGTCTCCTTTAACCTGTGATTAAGTATGTAGCATCACGCTATGCCCTAACGTTGGAGCAGGCTATTTAATTAGTGAGCTTTACCACTCATAAGAAAACAACTGAAGACAACTGAGACGGTCAACTTGAGAGCAATGACATATCACCTTCTGAAACAACACGCCATCAATGGGGAGCCTATTGTGTGGAAGTGCAAACTGCCTTTCTGAACCTGTTAATACCCGTATAAAGGTTTGATTTCTCACAGCCACCAGCAATTTGCCTATCAGTTGCATTTACGCTTAGGAATCAAAAGGTTTTAACCGGCATTAATATGCAATCTCAGTAAGGAGTAATACTTCGTAGAAAAACCCAGAGCCTCCATGAAAATGGATTGAGATTCTGGTGGGAAGCGGCCTGAGTCAGCATGTATTCACATTTTATTTTTAAAATGATGTAAATTCAAGCATTGCAGTAGCGATGGTGGTATAGTGGTGAGCATAGCTGCCTTCCAAGCAGTTGACCCGGCTTTGATTCCCGGCCGTCGCAGCTGTACCAGTGAGCGTTGTCGCTTACTGTCAGAGACAACATTAGGTCTTTTGGACAGCATGGTGTGCTTTCTATAGCACGTTTTCCCCTGTTAAAGGGCATCAATTGACAGCTCTCTGAAGTCTTGAACTTTTGACATGTCCGATGAGTCCTACAAAAAACACTACAGAACACACGTTTCTGAATATGAGGCTGAAGCATCACCTTTTCTCAAGTGATTAGAATGGCCCGGAAGTTAATGGAGGGAAACTTTCAGACTTCTAGGTTGTTGTGGCCGAGTGGTCAAGGCGAAGGACTAGAAGTCCATTGGGGGTTCACTGCGCAGGTTCGAGCCCTGCAGACATCAAAGTGTTCTTATGAGCTGCGGCAGTCTAAATTAGCAGGCCCAATAGTGCTCTGCAATACGATTCCTGACCAATCAAGAGACAAGCAACAGCACCTTACAAATTTTGTCTGTGTTCTTTTTTACAGCGTTTGTATCAATGGGACATTCATTTTGGACACTATAAATTCCCAAATGAGGGCTCTGTGGCGCAACGGTAGCGCGTCTGACTCCAGATCAGAAGGATGCGTGTTCAAATCACGTCAGAGTCATGCCATTATGACGTTGTAAAAGTCTCCTTTAACCTGTGATTAAGTATGTAGCATCACGCTATGCCCTAACGTTGGAGCAGGCTATTTAATTAGTGAGCTTTACCACTCATAAGAAAACAACTGAAGACAACTGAGACGGTCAACTTGAGAGCAATGACATATCACCTTCTGAAACAACACGCCATCAATGGGGAGCCTATTGTGGTCAAGTGTGGAAGTGCAAACTGCCTTTCTGAACCTGTTAATACCCGTATAAAGGTTTGATTTCTCACAGCCAACAGCAATTTGCCTATCAGTTGCAGTTACGCTTAGGAATCAAAAGGTTTTAACCGGCATTAATATGCAATCTCAGTAAGGAGTAATACTTCGTAGAAAAACCCAGAGCCTCCATGAAAATGGATTGAGATTCTGGTGGGAAGCGGCCTGAGAGTCAGCATGTATTCACATTTTATTTTTAAAATGATGTAAATTTAAGCATTGCAGTAGCGATGGTGGTATAGTGGTGAGCATAGCTGCCTTCCAAGCAGTTGACCCGGCTTTGATTCCCGGCCGTCGCAGCTGTACCAGTGAGCGTTGTCGCTTACTGTCAGAGACAACATTAGGTCTTTTGGACAGCATGGTGTGCTTTCTATAGCACGTTTTCCCCTGTTAAAGGGCATCAATTGACAGCTCTCTGAAGTCTTGAACTTTTGACATGTCCGATGAGTCCTACAAAAAACACTACAGAACACACGTTTCTGAATATGAGGCTGACATCACCTTTTCTCAAGTGATTAGAAAGGCCCGGAAGTTAATGGAGGGAAAATTTTAGACTTCTAGGTTGTTGTAGCCGAGTGGTCAAGGCGATGGACTAGAAGTCCATTGGGGGCTAGCTGCGTAGGTTCGAGCCCTGCAGACATCGACGTGTTCTTATGAGCTGCGGCAGTCAAAAATAGCAGGCCCAATAGTGCTCTGCAATACGATTCCTGACCAATCAAGAGACAAGCAATAGCACCTTACAAATTTTGTCTGTGTTCTTTTTTACAGCGTTTGTATCAATGGGACATTCATTTTGGACACTATAAAGTCCCAAATGAGGACTCTGTGGCGCAACGGTAGCGCGTCTGACTCCAGATCAGAAGGATGCGTATTCAAATCACGTCAGAGTCATGCCATTATGACGTTGTAAAAGTCTCCTTTAACCTGTGATTAAGTATGTAGCATCACGCTATGCCCTAACGTTGGAGCAGGCTATTTAATTAGTGAGCTTTACCACTCATAAGAAAACAACTGAAGACAACTGAGACGGTCAACTTGAGAGCAATGACATATCACCTTCTGAAACAACACGCCATCAATGGGGAGCCTATTGTGTGGAAGTGCAAACTGCCTTTCTGAACCTGTTAATACCCGTATAAAGGTTTGATTTCTCACAGCCAACAGCAATTTGCCTATCAGTTGCAGTTACGCTTAGGAATCAAAAGGTTTTAACCGGCATTAATATGCAATCTCAGTAAGGAGTAATACTTCGTAGAAAAACCCAGAGCCTCCATGAAAATGGATTGAGATTCTGGTGGGAAGCGGCCTGAGAGTCAGCATGTATTCACATTTTATTTTTTAAAATGATGTAAATTCAAGCATTGCAGTAGCGATGGTGGTATAGTGGTGAGCATAGCTGCCTTCCAAGCAGTTGACCCGGCTTTGATTCCCGGCCGTCGCAGCTGTACCAGTGAGCGTTGTCGCTTACTGTCAGAGACAACATTAGGTCATTTGGACAGCATGGTGTGCTTTCTATAGCACGTTTTCCCCTGTTAAAGGGCATCAGTTGACAGCTCTCTTAAGTCTTGAAGTTTTGACATGTCCGATGAGTCCTACAAAAAACACTACAGAACACACGTTTCTGAATATGAGGCTGGCATCACCTTTTCTCAAGTGATTAGAAAGGCCCGGAAGTTAATGGAGGGAAAATTTTAGACTTCTAGGTTGTTGTAGCCGAGTGGTCAAGGCGATGGAATAGAAGTCCATTGGGGGCTAGCTGCGTAGGTTCGAGCCCTGCAGACATCGACGTTTTCTTATGAGCTGCGGCAGTCAAAATTAGCAGGCCCAATAGTGCTCTGCAATACGATTCCTGACCAATCAAGAGACAAGCAATAGCACCTTACAAATTTTGTCTGTGTTCTTTTTTACAGCGTTTGTATCAATGGGACATTCATTTTGGACACTATAAATTCCCAAATGAGGACTCTGTGGCGCAACGGTAGCGCGTCTGACTCCAGATCAGAAGGATGCGTGTTCAAATCACGTCAGAGTCATGCCATTATGACGTTGTAAAAGTCTCCTTTAACCTGTGATTAAGTATGTAGCATCACGCTATGCCCTAACGTTGGAGCAGGCTATTTAATTAGTGAGCTTTACCACTCATAAGAAAACAACTGAAGACAACTGAGACGGTCAACTTGAGAGCAATGACATATCACCTTCTGAAACAACACGCCATCAATGGGGAGCCTATTGTGGTCAAGTGTGGAAGTGCAAACTGCCTTTCTGAACCTGTTAATACCCGTATAAAGGTTTGATTTCTCACAGCCTACAGCAATTTGCCTATCAGTTGCAGTTACGCTTAGGAATCAAAAGGTTTTAACCGGCATTAATATGCAATCTCAGTAAGGAGTAATACTTCGTAGAAAAACCCAGAGCCTCCATGAAAATGGATTGAGATTCTGGTGGGAAGCGGCCTGAGAGTCAGCATGTATTCACATTTTATTTTTAAAATGATGTAAATTCAAACATTGCAGTAGCGATGGTGGTATAGTGGTGAGCATAGCTGCCTTCCAAGCAGTTGACCTGGCTTTGATTCCCGGCCGTCGCAGCTGTACCAGTGAGCGTTGTCGCTTACTGTCAGAGACAACATTAGGTCTTTTGGACAGCATGGTGTGCTTTCTATAGCACGTTTTTCCCTGTTAAAGGGCATCAATTGACAGCTCTCTGAAGTCTTGAACTTTTGACATGTCCGATGAGTCCTACAAAAAACACTACAGAACACACGTTTCTGAATATGAGGCTGAAGCATCACCTTTTCTCAAATGATTAGAATGGCCCAGACGTTAATGGAGGGAAAATTTCAGACTTCTAGGTTGTTGTGGCTGAGTGGTCAAGGCGATGGACTAGAAGTCCATTGGGGGCTCACTGCACAGGTTC
Organism: Eupleurogrammus muticus; assembly: GCA_036785175.1. NCBI lineage: Eukaryota > Metazoa > Chordata > Actinopteri > Scombriformes > Trichiuridae > Eupleurogrammus > Eupleurogrammus muticus. The sequence continues at coordinate 2,680,566 of JAYKQN010000016.1, read as the reverse complement.
GAGCTCTACAGACATCAACGTGTTCTTATGAGCTGCGGCAGTCTAAATTAGCAGGCCCAATAGTCCTCTGCAATACGATTCCTGACCAATCAAGAAACAAGCAATAGCACCTTACAAATTTTGTCTGTGTTCTTTTTTACAGCGTTTGTATCCATGGGACATTTATTTTGGACACTATAAAGTCCCAAATGAGGACTCTGTGGCGCAACGGTAGCGCGTCTGACTCCAGATCAGAAGGATGTGTGTTCAAATCACGTCAGAGTCATGCCATTATGACATTGTAAAAGTCTCCTTTAACCTGTGATTAAGTATGTAGCATCACGCTATGCCTTAACGTTGGAGCAGGCTATTTAATTAGTGAGCTTTACCCCTCATAAGAAAACAACTGAAGACAACTGAGCAATCAACTTGAGAGCAATGACATATCACCTTCTGAAACAACACGCCATCAATGGGGAGCCTATTGTGGTCAAGTGTGGAAGTGCGAACTGCCTTTCTGAACCTGTTAATACCCGTATAAAGGTTTGATTTCTCACAGCCAACAGCAATTTGCCTATCAGTTGCAGTTACGCTTAGGAATCAAAAGGTTTTAACCGGCATTAATATGCAATCTCAGTAAGGAGTAATACTTCGTAGAAAAACCCAGAGCCTCCATGAAAATGGATTGAGATTCTGGTGGGAAGCGGCCTGAGAGTCAGCATGTATTCACATTTTATTTTTAAAATGATGTAAATTCAAGCATTGCAGTAGCGATGGTGGTATAGTGGTGAGCATAGCTGCCTTCCAAGCAGTTGACCCGGCTTTGATTCCCGGCCGTCGCAGCTGTACCAGTGAGCGTTGTCGCTTACTGTCAGAGACAACATTAGGTCTTTTGGACAGCATGGTGTGCTTTCTATAGCACGTTTTCCCCTGTTAAAGGGCATCAATTGACAGCTCTCTGAAGTCTTGAACTTTTGACATGTCCGATGAGTCCTACAAAAAACACTACAGAACACACGTTTCTGAATATGAGGCTGGCATCACCTTTCTCAAGTGATTAGAAAGGCCCGGAAGTTAATGGAGGGAAAATTTTAGACTTCTAGGTTGTTGTAGCCGAGTGGTCAAGGCGATGGACTAGAAGTCCATTGGGGGCTAGCTGCGTAGGTTCGAGCCCTGCAGACATCGACGTGTTCTTATGAGCTGCGGCAGTCAAAATTAGCAGGCCCAATAGTGCTCTGCAATACGATTTCTGACCAATCAAGAGACAAGCAATAGCACCTTACAAATTTTGTCTGTGTTCTTTTTTACAGCGTTTGTATCAATGGGACATTCATTTTGGATACTATAAAATCCCAAATGAGGACTCCGTGGCGCAACGGTAGCGCGTCTGACTCCAGATCAGAAGGATGCGTGTTCAAATCACGTCAGAGTCATGTCATTATAACGTTGTAAAAGTCTCCTTAAACCTGTGATTAAGTATGTAGCATCACGCTATGCCCTAACGTTGGAGCAGGCTATTTATTTAGTGAGCTTTACCACTCATAAGAAAACAACTGAAGACAACTGAGACGGTCAACTTGAGAGCAATGACATATCACCTTCTGAAACAACACGCCATCAATGGGGAGCCTATTGTGGTCAAGTGTGGAAGTGCAAACTGCCTTTCTGAACCTGTTAATACCCGTATAAAGGTTTGATTTCTCACAGCCACCAGCAATTTGCCTATCAGTTGCAGTTACGCTTAGGAATCAAAAGGTTTTAACCGGCATTAATATGCAATCTCAGTAAGGAGTAATACTTCGTAGAAAAACCCAGAGCCTCCATGAAAATGGATTGAGATTCTGGTGGGAAGCGGCCTGAGAGTCAGCATGTATTCACATTTTATTTTTAAAATGATGTAAATTCAAGCATTGCAGTAGCGATGGTGGTATAGTGGTGAGCATAGCTGCCTTCCAAGCAGTTGACCCGGCTTTGATTCCCGGCCGTCGCAGCTGTACCAGTGAGCGTTGTCGCTTACTGTCAGAGACAACATTAGGTCTTTTGGACAGCATGGTGTGCTTTCTATAGCACGTTTTCCCCTGTTAAAGGGCATCAATTGACAGCTCTCTGAAGTCTTGAACTTTTGACATGTCCGATGAGTCCTACAAAAAACACTACAGAACACACGTTTCTGAATATGAGGCTGAAGCATCACCTTTTCTCAAGTGATTAGAATGGCCCGGAAGTTAATGGAGGGAAACTTTCAGACTTCTAGGTTGTTGTGGCTGAGTGGTCAAGGCGATGGACTAGAAGTCCATTGGGGGCTCACTGCGCAGGTTCGAGCCCTGCAGACATCAAAGTGTTCTTATGAGCTGCGGCAGTCTAAATTAGCAGGCCCAATAGTGCTCTGCAATACGATTCCTGACCCATCAAGAGACAAGCAATAGCACCTTACAAATTTTGTCTGTGTTCTTTTTTACAGCGTTTGTATCAATGGGACATTCATTTTGGACACTATAAAGTCCCAAATGAGGACTCTGTGGCGCAACGGTAGCGCGTCTGACTCCAGATCAGAAGGATGCGTGTTCAAATCACGTCAGAGTCATGCCATTATGACGTTGTAAAAGTCTCCTTTAACCTGTGATTAAGTATGTAGCATCACGCTATGCCCTAACGTTGGAGCAGGCTATTTAATTAGTGAGCTTTACCACTCATAAGAAAACAACTGAAGACAACTGAGACGGTCAACTTGAGAGCAATGACATATCACCTTCTGAAACAACACGCCATCAATGGGGAGCCTATTGTGGTCAAGTGTGGAAGTGCAAACTGCCTTTCTGAACCTGTTAATACCCGTATAAAGGTTTGATTTCTCACAGCCTACAGCAATTTGCCTATCAGTTGCAGTTACACTTAGGAATCAAAAGGTTTTAAACGGCATTAATATGCAATCTCAGTAAGGAGTAATACTTCGTAGAAAAACCCAGAGCCTCCATGAAAATGGATTGAGATTCTGGTGGGAAGCGGCCTGAGAGTCAGCATGTATTCACATTTTATTTTTAAAATGATGTAAATTCAAGCATTGCAGTAGCGATGGTGGTATAGTGGTGAGCATAGCTGCCTTCCAAGCAGTTGACCCGGCTTTGATTCCCGGCCGTCGCAGCTGTACCAGTGAGCGTTGTCGCTTACTGTCAGAGACAACATTAGGTCTTTTGGACAGCATGGTGTGCTTTCTATAGCACGTTTTCCCCTGTTAAAGGGCATCAATTGACAGCTCTCTGAAGTCTTGAACTTTTGACATGTCCGATGAGTCCTACAAAAAACACTACAGAACACACGTTTCTGAATATGAGGCTGAAGCATCACCTTTTCTCAAGTGATTAGAATGGCCCGGAAGTTAATGGAGGGAAACTTTCAGACTTCTAGGTTGTTGTGGCCGAGTGGTCAAGGCGATGGACTAGAAGTCCATTGGGGGCTCACTGCGCAGGTTCGAGCCCTGCAGACATCAAAGTGTTCTTATGAGCTGCGGCAGTCTAAATTAGCAGGCCCAATAGTGCTCTGCAATACGATTCCTGACCAATCAAGAGACAAGCAACAGCACCTTACAAATTTTGTCTGTGTTCTTTTTTACAGCGTTTGTATCAATGGGACATTCATTTTGGACACTATAAATTCCCAAATGAGGGCTCTGTGGCGCAACGGTAGCGCGTCTGACTCCAGATCAGAAGGATGCGTGTTCAAATCACGTCAGAGTCATGCCATTATGACGTTGTAAAAGTCTCCTTTAACCTGTGATTAAGTATGTAGCATCACGCCATGCCCTAACGTTGGAGCAGGCTATTTAATTAGTGAGCTTTACCACTCATAAGAAAACAACTGAAGACAACTGAGACGGTCAACTTGAGAGCAATGACATATCACCTTCTGAAACAACACGCCATCAATGGGGAGCCTATTGTGGTCAAGTGTGGAAGTGCAAACTGCCTTTCTGAACCTGTTAATACCCGTATAAAGGTTTGATTTCTCACAGCCTACAGCAATTTGCCTATCAGTTGCAGTTACACTTAGGAATCAAAAGGTTATAAACGGCATTAATATGCAATCTCAGTAAGGAGTAATACTTCGTAGAAAAACCCAGAGCCTCCATGAAAATGGATTGAGATTCTGGTGGGAAGCGGCCTGAGAGTCAGCATGTATTCACATTTTATTTTTAAAATGATGTAAATTCAAGCATTGCAGTAGCGATGGTGGTATAGTGGTGAGCATAGCTGCCTTCCAAGCAGTTGACCCGGCTTTGATTCCCGGCCGTCGCAGCTGTACCAGTGAGCGTTGTCGCTTACTGTCAGAGACAACATTAGGTCTTTTGGACAGCATGGTGTGCTTTCTATAGCACGTTTTCCCCTGTTAAAGGGCATCAATTGACAGCTCTCTGAAGTCTTGAACTTTTGACATGTCCGATGAGTCCTACAAAAAACACTACAGAACACACGTTTCTGAATATGAGGCTGAAGCATCACCTTTTCTCAAGTGATTAGAATGGCCCGGAAGTTAATGGAGGGAAACTTTCAGACTTCTAGGTTGTTGTGGCCGAGTGGTCAAGGCGATGGACTAGAAGTCCATTGGGGGCTCACTGCGCAGGTTCGAGCCCTGCAGACATCAAAGTGTTCTTATGAGCTGCGGCAGTCTAAATTAGCAGGCCCAATAGTGCTCTGCAATACGATTCCTGACCAATCAAGAGACAAGCAACAGCACCTTACAAATTTTGTCTGTGTTCTTTTTTACAGCGTTTGTATCAATGGGACATTCATTTTGGACACTATAAATTCCCAAATGAGGGCTCTGTGGCGCAACGGTAGCGCGTCTGACTCCAGATCAGAAGGATGCGTGTTCAAATCACGTCAGAGTCATGCCATTATGACGTTGTAAAAGTCTCCTTTAACCTGTGATTAAGTATGTAGCATCACGCTATGCCCTAACGTTGGAGCAGGCTATTTAATTAGTGAGCTTTACCACTCATAAGAAAACAACTGAAGACAACTGAGACGGTCAACTTGAGAGCAATGACATATCACCTTCTGAAACAACACGCCATCAATGGGGAGCCTATTGTGGTCAAGTGTGGAAGTGCAAACTGCCTTTCTGAACCTGTTAATACCCGTATAAAGGTTTGATTTCTCACAGCCAACAGCAATTTGCCTATCAGTTGCAGTTACGCTTAGGAATCAAAAGGTTTTAACCGGCATTAATATGCAATCTCAGTAAGGAGTAATACTTCGTAAGAAAACCCAGAGCCTCCATGAAAATGGATTGAGATTCTGGTGGGAAGCGGCCTGAGAGTCAGCATGTATTCACATTTTATTTTTAAAATGATGTAAATTTAAGCATTGCAGTAGCGATGGTGGTATAGTGGTGAGCATAGCTGCCTTCCAAGCAGTTGACCCGGCTTTGATTCCCGGCCGTCGCAGCTGTACCAGTGAGCGTTGTCGCTTACTGTCAGAGACAACATTAGGTCTTTTGGACAGCATGGTGTGCTTTCTATAGCACGTTTTCCCCTGTTAAAGGGCATCAATTGACAGCTCTCTGAAGTCTTGAACTTTTGACATGTCCGATGAGTCCTACAAAAAACACTACAGAACACACGTTTCTGAATATGAGGCTGGCATCACCTTTTCTCAAGTGATTAGAAAGGCCCGGAAGTTAATGGAGGGAAAATTTTAGACTTCTAGGTTGTTGTAGCCGAGTGGTCAAGGCGATGGACTAGAAGTCCATTGGGGGCTAGCTGCGTAGGTTCGAGCCCTGCAGACATCGACGTGTTCTTATGAGCTGCGGCAGTCAAAAATAGCAGGCCCAATAGTGCTCTGCAATACGATTCCTGACCAATCAAGAGACAAGCAATAGCACCTTACAAATTTTGTCTGTGTTCTTTTTTACAGCGTTTGTATCAATGGGACATTCATTTTGGACACTATAAAGTCCCAAATGAGGACTCTGTGGCGCAACGGTAGCGCGTCTGACTCCAGATCAGAAGGATGCGTATTCAAATCACGTCAGAGTCATGCCATTATGACGTTGTAAAAGTCTCCTTTAACCTGTGATTAAGTATGTAGCATCACGCTATGCCCTAACGTTGGAGCAGGCTATTTAATTAGTGAGCTTTACCACTCATAAGAAAACAACTGAAGACAACTGAGACGGTCAACTTGAGAGCAATGACATATCACCTTCTGAAACAACACGCCATCAATGGGGAGCCTATTGTGTGGAAGTGCAAACTGCCTTTCTGAACCTGTTAATACCCGTATAAAGGTTTGATTTCTCACAGCCAACAGCAATTTGCCTATCAGTTGCAGTTACGCTTAGGAATCAAAAGGTTTTAACCGGCATTAATATGCAATCTCAGTAAGGAGTAATACTTCGTAGAAAAACCCAGAGCCTCCATGAAAATGGATTGAGATTCTGGTGGGAAGCGGCCTGAGAGTCACCATGTATTCACATTTTATTTTTTAAAATGATGTAAATTCAAGCATTGCAGTAGCGATGGTGGTATAGTGGTGAGCATAGCTGCCTTCCAAGCAGTTGACCCGGCTTTGATTCCCGGCCGTCGCAGCTGTACCAGTGAGCGTTGTCGCTTACTGTCAGAGACAACATTAGGTCATTTGGACAGCATGGTGTGCTTTCTATAGCACGTTTTCCCCTGTAAAAGGGCATCAGTTGACAGCTCTCTGAAGTCTTGAAGTTTTGACATGTCCGATGAGTCCTACAAAAAACACTACAGAACACACGTTTCTGAATATGAGGCTGGCATCACCTTTTCTCAAGTGATTAGAAAGGCCCGGAAGTTAATGGAGGGAAAATTTTAGACTTCTAGGTTGTTGTAGCCGAGTGGTCAAGGCGATGGAATAGAAGTCCATTGGGGGCTAGCTGCGTAGGTTCGAGCCCTGCAGACATCGACGTTTTCTTATGAGCTGCGGCAGTCAAAATTAGCAGGCCCAATAGTGCTCTGCAATACGATTCCTGACCAATCAAGAGACAAGCAATAGCACCTTACAAATTTTGTCTGTGTTCTTTTTTACAGCGTTTGTATCAATGGGACATTCATTTTGGACACTATAAATTCCCAAATGAGGACTCTGTGGCGCAACGGTAGCGCGTCTGACTCCAGATCAGAAGGATGCGTATTCAAATCACGTCAGAGTCATGCCATTATGACGTTGTAAAAGTCTCCTTTAACCTGTGATTAAGTATGTAGCATCACGCTATGCCCTAACGTTGGAGCAGGCTATTTAAGTAGTGAGCTTTACCACTCATAAGAAAACAACTGAAGACAACTGAGACGGTCAACTTGAGAGCAATGACATATCACCTTCTGAAACAACACGCCATCAATGGGGAGCCTATTGTGGTCAAGTGTGGAAGTGCAAACTGCCTTTCTGAACCTGTTAATACCCGTATAAAGGTTTGATTTCTCACAGCCTACAGCAATTTGCCTATCAGTTGCAGTTACGCTTAGGAATCAAAAGGTTTTAACCGGCATTAATATGCAATCTCAGTAAGGAGTAATACTTCGTAGAAAAACCCAGAGCCTCCATGAAAATGGATTGAGATTCTGGTGGGAAGCGGCCTGAGAGTCAGCATGTATTCACATTTTATTTTTAAAATGATGTAAATTCAAGCATTGCAGTAGCGATGGTGGTATAGTGGTGAGCATAGCTGCCTTCCAAGCAGTTGACCTGGCTTTGATTCCCGGCCGTCGCAGCTGTACCAGTGAGCGTTGTCGCTTACTGTCAGAGACAACATTAGGTCTTTTGGACAGCATGGTGTGCTTTCTATAGCACGTTTTTCCCTGTTAAAGGGCATCAATTGACAGCTCTCTGAAGTCTTGAACTTTTGACATGTCCGATGAGTCCTACAAAAAACACTACAGAACACACGTTTCTGAATATGAGGCTGGCATCACCTTTCTCAAGTGATTAGAAAGGCCCGGAAGTTAATGGAGGGAAAATTTTAGACTTCTAGGTTGTTGTAGCCGAGTGGTCAAGGCGATGGACTAGAAGTCCATTGGGGGCTAACTGCGTAGGTTCGAGCCCTGCAGACATTGACGTGTTCTTATGAGCTGCGGCAGTCAAAATTAGCAGGCCCAATAGTGCTCTGCAATACGATTCCTGACCAATCAAGAAACAAGCAATAGCACCTTACAAATTTTGTCTGTGTTCTTTTTTACAGTGTGTATCAATGGGACATTCATTTTGGACACTATAAAGTCCCAAATGAGGACTCTGTGGCGCAACGGTAGCGCGTCTGACTCCAGATCAGAAGGATGCGTGTTCAAATCACGTCAGAGTCATGCCATTATGACATTGTAAAAGTCTCCTTTAACCTGTGATTAAGTATGTAGCATCACGCTATGCCCTAACGTTGGAGCAGGCTATTTAATTAGTGAGCTTTACCACTCATGAGAAAACAACTGAAGACAACTGAGACGGTCAACTTGAGAGCAATGACATATCACCTTCTGAAACAACACGCCATCAATGGGGAGCCTATTGTGGTCAAGTGTGGAAGTGCAAACTGCCTTTCTGAACCTGTTAATACCCGTATAAAGGTTTGATTTCTCACAGCCTACAGCAATTTGCCTATCAGTTGCAGTTACGCTTAGGAATCAAAAGGTTTTAACCGGCATTAATATGCAATCTCAGTAAGGGGTAATACTTCGTAGAAAAACCCAGAGCCTCCATGTAAATGGATTGAGATTCTGGTGGGAAGCGGCCTGAGAGTCAGCATGTATTCACATTTTATTTTTAAAATGATGTAAATTCAAGCATTGCAGTAGCGATGGTGGTATAGTGGTGAGCATAGCTGCCTTCCAAGCAGTTGACCCGGCTTTGATTCCCGGAGTGCAGCTGTACCAGTGAGCGTTGTTGCTTACTGTCAGAGACAACATTAGGTCTTTTGGACAGCATGGTGTGCTTTCTATAGCACGTTTTCCCCTGTTAAAGGGCATCAATTGACAGCTCTCTGAAGTCTTGAACTTTTGACATGTCCGATGAGTCCTACAAAAAACACTACAGAACACACGTTTCTGAATATGAGGCTGAAGCATCACCTTTTCTCAAGTGATTAGAATGGCCCGGAAGTTAATGGAGGGAAACTTTCAGACTTCTAGGTTGTTGTGGCTGAGTGGTCAAGGCGATGGACTAGAAGTCCATTGGGGGATCACTGCGCAGGTTCGAGCCCTGCAGACATCAAAGTGTTATTATGAGCTGCGGCAGTCAAAATTAGCAGGCCCAATAGTGCTCTGCAATACGATTCCTGACCAGTCAAGAGACAAGCAATAGCACCTTACAAATTTTGTCTGTGTTCTTTTTTACAGCGTTTGTATCAATGGGACATTCATTTTGGACACTATAAAGTCCCAAATGAAGACTCTGTGGCGCAACGGTAGCGCGTCTGACTCCAGATCAGAAGGATGCGTGTTCAAATCACGTCAGAGTCATGCCATTATGACGTTGTAAAAGTCTCCTTTAACCTGTGATTAAGTATGTAGCATCACGCTATGCCCTAACGTTGGAGCAGGCTATTTAATTAGTGAGCTTTACCACTCATAAGAAAACAACTGAAGACAACTGAGACGGTCAACTTGAGAGCAATGACATATCACCTTCTGAAACAACACGCCATCAATGGGGAGCCTATTGTGGTCAAGTGTGGAAGTGCAAACTGCCTTTCTGAACCTGTTAATACCCGTATAAAGGTTTGATTTCTCACAGCCAACAGCAATTTGCCTATCAGTTGCAGTTACGCTTAGGAATCAAAAGGTTTTAACCAGCATTAATATGCAATCTCAGTAAGGAGTAATACTTCGTAGAAAAACCCAGAGCCTCCATGAAAATGGATTGAGATTCTGGTGGGAAGCGGCCTGAGAGTCAGCATGTATTCACATTTTATTTTTAAAATGATGTAAATTCAAGCATTGCAGTAGCGATGGTGGTATAGTGGTGAGCATAGCTGCCTTCCAAGCAGTTTACCCGGCTTTGATTCCCGGCCGTCGCAGCTGTACCAGTGAGCGTTGTCGCTTACTGTCAGAGACAACATTAGGTCTTTTGGACAGCATGGTGTGCTTTCTATAGTACGCTTTCCCCTGTTAAAGGGCATCAATTGACAGCTCTCTGAAGTCTTGAACTTTTGACATGTCCGATGAGTCCTACAAAAAACACTACAGAACACACGTTTCTGAATATGAGGCTGAAGCATCACCTTTTCTCAAGTGATTAGAATGGCCCAGACGTTAATGGAGGGAAAATTTCAGACTTCTAGGTTGTTGTGGCTGAGTGGTCAAGGCGATGGACTAGAAGTCCATTGGGGGCTCACTGCACAGGTTCGAGCTCTACAGACATCAACGTGTTCTTATGAGCTGCGGCAGTCTAAATTAGCAGGCCCAATAGTCCTCTGCAATACGATTCCTGACCAATCAAGAAACAAGCAATAGCACCTTACAAATTTTGTCTGTGTTCTTTTTTACAGCGTTTGTATCAATGGGACATTCATTTTGGACACTATAAAGTCCCAAGTGAGGACTCTGTGGCGCAACGGTAGCGCGTCTGACTCCAGATCAGAAGGATGTGTGTTCAAATCACGTCAGAGTCATGCCATTATGACGTTGTAAAAGTCTCCTTTAACCTGTGATTAAGTATGTAGCATGCGCTATGCCCTAACATTGGAGCAGGCTATTTAATTAGTGAGTTTTACCACTCATAAGAAAACAACTGAAGACAACTGAGACGGTCAACTTGAGAGCAACGACATATCACCTTCTGAAACAACACGCCATCAATGGGGAGCCTATTGTGGTCAAGTGTGGAAGTGCAAACTGCCTTTCTGAACCTGTTAATACCCGTATAAAGGTTTGATTTCTCACAGCCAACAGCAATTTGCCTGTCAGTTGCAGTTACACTTAGGAATCAAAAGGTTTTAACCGGCATTAATATGCAATCTCAGTAAGGAGTAATACTTCGTAGAAAAACCCAGAGCCTCCATGAAAATGGATTGAGATTCTGGTGGGAAGCGGCCTGAGAGTCAGCATGTATTCACATTTTATTTTTAAAATGATGTAAATTCAAGCATTGCAGTAGAGATGGTGGTGCCTTCCAAGCAGTTGACCCGGCTTTGATTCCCGGCCGTCGCAGCTGTACCAGTGAGCGTTGTCGCTTACTGTCAGAGACAACATTAGGTCTTTTGGACAGCATGGTGTGCTTTCTATAGCATGTTTTCCCCTGTTAAAGGGCATCAATTGACAGCTCTCTGAAGTCTTGAACTTTTGACATGTCCGATGAGTCCTACAAAAAACACTACAGAACACACATTTCTGAATATGAGGCTGGCATCACCTTTCTCAAGTGATTAGAAAGGCCCGGAAGTTAATGGAGGGAAAATTTAAGACTTCTAGGTTGTTGTAGCCGAGTGGTCAAGGTGATGGTCTAGAAGTCCATTGGGGGCTAGCTGCGTAGGTTCGAGCCCTGCAGACATCGACGTGTTCTTATGAGCTGCGGCAGTCAAAATTAGCAGGCCCAATAGTGCTCTGCAATACGATTCCTGACCAATCAAGAGACAAGCAATAGCACCTTACAAATTTTGTCTGTGTTCTTTTTTACAGCGTTTGTATCAATGGGACATTCATTTTAGACACTATAAAGTCCCAAATGAGGACTCTGTGGCGCAACGGTAGCGCGTCTGACTCCAGATCAAAAGGATGCGTGTTCAAATCACGTCAGAGTCATGCCATTATGACGTTGTAAAAGTCTCCTTTAACCTGTGATTAAGTATGTAGCATCACGCTATGCCCTAACATTGGTGCAGGCTATTTAATTAGTGAGCTTTACCACTCATAAGAAAACAACTGAAGACAACTGAGACGGTCAACTTGAGAGCAATGACATATCACCTTCTGAAACAACACGCCATCAATGGGGAGCCTATTGTGGTCAAGTGTGGAAGTGCAAACTGCCTTTCTGAACCTGTTAATACCCGTATAAAGGTTTGATTTCTCACAGCCAACAGCAATTTGCCTATCAGTTGCAGTTACGCTTAGGAATCAAAAGGTTTTAACCGGCATTAATATGCAATCTCAGTAAGGAGTAATACTTCGTAGAAAAACCCAGAGCCTCCATGAAAATGGATTGAGATTCTGGTGGGAAGCGGCCTGAGAGTCAGCATGTATTCACATTTTATTTTTAAAATGATGTAAATTCAAGCATTGCAGTAGCGATGGTGGTATAGTGGTGAGCATAGCTGCCTTCCAAGCAGTTGACCCGGCTTTGATTCCCGGCCGTCGCAGCTGTACCAGTGAGCGTTGTCGCTTACTGTCAGAGACAACATTAGGTCTTTTGGACAGCATGGTGTGCTTTCTATAGCACGCTTTCCCCTGTTAAAGGGCATCAATTGACAGCTCTCTGAAGTCTTGAACTTTTGACATGTCCGATGAGTCCTACAAAAAACACTACAGAACACACGTTTCTGAATATGAGGCTGAAGCATCACCTTTTCTCAAGTGATTAGAATGGCCCGGACGTTAATGGAGGGAAAATTTCAGACTTCTAGGTTGTTGTGGCTGAGTGGTCAAGGCGATGGACTAGAAGTCCATTGGGGGCTCACTGCGCAGGTTCGAGCTCTACAGACATCAACGTGTTCTTATGAGCTGCGGCAGTCTAAATTAGCAGGCCCAATAGTCCTCTGCAATACGAATCCTGACCAATCAAGAAACAAGCAATAGCACCTTACAAATTTTGTCTGTGTTCTTTTTTACAGCGTTTGTATCCATGGGACATTCATTTTGGACACTATAAAGTCCCAAATGAGGACTCTGTGGCGCAACGGTAGCGCGTCTGACTCCAGATCAGAAGGATGCGTGTTCAAATCACGTCAGAGTCATGACATTGTAAAAGTCTCCTTTAACCTGTGATTAAGTATGTAGCATCAAGCTATGCCTTAACATTGGAGCAGGCTATTTAATTAGTGAGCTTTACCACTCATAAGAAAACAACTGAAGACAACTGAGCAATCAACTTGAGAGCAATGACATATCACCTTCTGAAACAACACGCCATCAATGGGGAGCCTATTGTGGTCAAGTGTGGAAGTGTGAACTGCCTTTCTGAACCTGTTAATACCCATATAAAGGTTTGATTTCTCACAGCCAACAGCAGTTTGCCTATCAGTTGCAGTTACGCTTAGGAATCAAAAGGTTTTAACCGGCATTAATATGCAATCTCAGTAAGGAGTAATACTTCGTAGAAAAACCCAGAGCCTCCATGAAAATGGATTGAGATTCTGGTGGGAAGCGGCCTGAGAGTCAGCATGTATTCACATTTTATTTTTAAAATGATGTAAATTCAAGCATTGCAGTAGCGATGGTGGTATAGTGGTGAGCATAGCTGCCTTCCAAGCAGTTGACCCGGCTTTGATTCCCGGCCGTCGCAGCTGTACCAGTGAGCGTTGTCGCTTACTGTCAGAGACAACATTAGGTCTTTTGGACAGCATGGTGTGCTTTCTATAGCACGCTTTCCCCTGTTAAAGGGCATCAATTGACAGCTCTCTGAAGTCTTGAACTTTTGACATGTCCGATGAGTCCTACAAAAAACACTACAGAACACACGTTTCTGAATATGAGGCTGAAGCATCACCTTTTCTCAAGTGATTAGAATGGCCCGGACGTTAATGGAGGGAAAATTTCAGACTTCTAGGTTGTTGTGGCTGAGTGGTCAAGGCGATGGACTAGAAGTCCATTGGGGGCTCACTGCGCAGGTTCGAGCTCTACAGACATCAACGTGTTCTTATGAGCTGCGGCAGTCTAAATTAGCAGGCCCAATAGTCCTCTGCAATATGATTCCTGACCAATCAAGAAACAAGCAATAGCACCTTACAAATTTTGTCTGTGTTCTTTTTTACAGCGTTTGTATCCATGGGACATTCATTTTGGACACTATAAAGTCCCAAATGAGGACTCTGTGGCGCAACGGTAGCGCGTCTGACTCCAGATCAGAAGGATGCGTGTTCAAATCACGTCAGAGTCATGACATTGTAAAAGTCTCCTTTAACCTGTGATTAAGTATGTAGCATCACGCTATGCCTTAACGTTGGAGCAGGCTATTTAATTAGTGAGCTTTACCACTCATAAGAAAACAACTGAAGACAACTGAGCAATCAACTTGAGAGCAATGACATATCACCTTCTGAAACAACACGCCATCAATGGGGAGCCTATTGTGGTCAAGTGTGGAAGTGTGAACTGCCTTTCTGAACCTGTTAATACCCATATAAAGGTTTGATTTCTCACAGCCAACAGCAGTTTGCCTATCAGTTGCAGTTACGCTTAGGAATCAAAAGGTTTTAACCGGCATTAATATGCAATCTCAGTAAGGAGTAATACTTCGTAGAAAAACCCAGAGCCTCCATGAAAATGGATTGAGATTCTGGTGGGAAGCGGCCTGAGAGTCAGCATGTATTCACATTTTATTTTTAAAATGATGTAAATTCAAGCATTGCAGTAGCGATGGTGGTATAGTGGTGAGCATAGCTGCCTTCCAAGCAGTTGACCCGGCTTTGATTCCCGGCCGTCGCAGCTGTACCAGTGAGCGTTGTCGCTTACTGTCAGAGACAACATTAGGTCTTTTGGACAGCATGGTGTGCTTTCTATAGCACGTTTTCCCCTGTTAAAGGGCATCAATTGACAGCTCTCTGAAGTCTTGAACTTTTGACATGTCCGATGAGTCCTACAAAAAACACTACAGAACACACGTTTCTGAATATGAGGCTGGCATCACCTTTCTCAAGTGATTAGAAAGGCCCAGAAGTTAATGGAGGGAAAATTTTAGACTTCTAGGTTGTTGTAGCCGAGTGGTCAAGGCGATGGACTAAAAGTCCATTGGGGGCTAGCTGCGTAGGTTCGAGCCCTGCAGACATCGACGTGTTCTTATGAGCTGCGGCAGTCAAAATTAGCAGGCCCAATAGTGCTCTGCAATACGATTCCTGACCAATCAAGAGACAAGCAATAGCACCTTACAAATTTTGTCTGTGTTCTTTTTACAGCGTTTGTATCAATGGGAAATTCATTTTGGACACTATAAAGTCCCAAATGAGGACTCTGTGGCGCAACGGTAGCGCGTCTGACTCCAGATCAGAAGGATGCGTGTTCAAATCACGTCAGAGTCATGCCATTATGACGTTGTAAAAGTCTCCTTTAACCTCTGATTAAGTATGTAGCATCACGCTATGCCCTAACATTGGAGCAGGCTATTTAATTAGTGAGCTTTACCACTCATAAGAAAACAACTGAAAACAACTGAGACGGTCAACTTGAGAGCAATGACATATCACCTTCTGAAACAACACGCCATCAATGGGGAGCCTATTGTGGTCAAGTGTGGAAGTGCAAACTGCCTTTCTGAACCTGTTAATACCCGTATAAAGGTTTGATTTCTCACAGCCAACAGCAATTTGCCTATCAGTTGCAGTTACGCTTAGGAATCAAAAGGTTTTAACCGGCATTAATATGCAATCTCAGTAAGGAGTAATACTTCGTAGAAAAACCCAGAGCCTCCATGAAAATGGATTGAGATTCTGGTGGGAAGCGGCCTGAGAGTCAGCATGTATTCACATTTTATTTTTAAAATGATGTAAATTCAAGCATTGCAGTAGAGATGGTGGTATAGTGGTGAGCATAGCTGCCTTCCAAGCAGTTGACCCGGCTTTGATTCCCGGCCGTCGCAGCTGTACCAGTGAGCGTTGTCGCTTACTGTCAGAGACAACATTAGGTCTTTTGGACAGCATGGTGTGCTTTCTCTAGCACGTTTTCCCCTGTTAAAGGGCATCAATTGACAGCTCTATGAAGTCTTGAACTTTTGACATGTCCGATGAGTCCTACAAAAAACACTACAGAACACACGTTTCTGAATATGAGGCTGGCATCACCTTTCCTCAAGTGATTAGAAAGGCCCGGAAGTTAATGGAGGGAAAATTTTAGACTTCTAGGTTGTTGTAGCCGAGTGGTCAAGGCGATGGACTAGAAGCCCATTGGGGGCTAGCTGCGTAGGTTCGAGCCCTGCAGACATCGACGTGTTCTTATGAGCTGCGGCAGTCAAAATTAGCAGGCCCAATAGTGCTCTGCAATACGATTCCTGACCAATCAAGTGACAAGCAATAGCACCTTACAAAATTTTTCTGTGTTCTTTTTTACAGCGTTTGTATCAATGGGACATTCATTTTGGACACTATAAAGTCCCAAATGAGGTCTCTGTGGCGCAACGGTAGCGCGTCAGACTCCAGATCAGAAGGATGCGTGTTCAAATCACGTCAGAGTCATGCCATTATGACGTTGTAAAAGTCTCCTTTAACCTGTGATTAAGTATGTAGCATCACGCTATGCCCTAACGTTGGAGCAGGCTATTTAATTAGTGAGCTTTACCACTCATAAGAAAACAACTGAAGACAACTGAGACGGTCAACTTGAGAGCAATGACATATCACCTTCTGAAACAACACGCCATCAATGGGGAGCCTATTGTGGTCAAGTGTGGAAGTGCAAACTGCCTTTCTGAACCTGTTAATACTCGTATAAAGGTTTGATTTCTCACAGCCAACAGCAATTTGCCTATCAGTTGCAGTTACGCTTAGGAATCAAAAGGTTTTAACCGGCATTAATATGCAATCTCAGTAAGGAGTAATACTTCGTAGAAAAACCCAGAGCCTCCATGAAAATGGATTGAGATTCTGGTGGGAAGCGGCCTGAGAGTCAGCATGTATTCACATTTTATTTTTAAAATGATGTAAATTCAAGCATTGCAGTAGCGATGGTGGTATAGTGGTGAGCATAGCTGCCTTCCAAGCAGTTGACCCGGCTTTGATTCCCGGCCGTCGCAGCTGTACCAGTGAGCGTTGTCGCTTACTGTCAGAGACAACATTAGGTCTTTTGGACAGCATGGTGTGCTTTCTATAGCATGCTTTCCCCTGTTAAAGGGCATCAATTGACAGCTCTCTGAAGTCTTGAACTTTTGACATGTCCGATGAGTCCTACAAAAAACACTACAGAACACACGTTTCTGAATATGAGGCTGAAGCATCACCTTTTCTCAAGTGATTAGAATGGCCCGGACGTTAATGGAGGGAAAATTTCAAACTTCTAGGTTGTTGTGGCTGAGTGGTCAAGGCGATGGACTAGAAGTCCATTGGGGGCTAGCTGCGCAGGTTCGAGCTCCTCAGACATCAACGTGTTCTTATGAGCTGCGGCAGTCAAAATTAGCAGGCCCAATAGTGCTCTGCAATACGATTCCTGACCAATCAAGAGACAAGCAATAGCACCTTACAAATATTGTCTGTGTTCTTTTTTACAGAGTTTGTATCAATGGGACATTCTTTTTGGACACTATAAAGTCCCAAGTGAGGACTCTGTGGCGCAACGGTAGCGTGTCTGACTCCAGATCAGAAGGATGCGTGTTCAAATCACGTCAGAGTCATGCCATTATGACGTTGTAAAAGTCTCCTTTAACCTGTGATTAAGTATGTAGCATCACGCTATGCCCCAACGTTGGAGCAGCCTATTTAATTGGTGAGCTTTACCACTCATAAGAAAACAACTGAGACGGTCAACTTGAGAGCAAGGACGTATCACCTTCTGAAACAACACGTCATCAATGGGGAGCCTATTGTGGTCAAGTATGGAAGCCAATGTGGTGCGAACTGCCTTTCTGAACCTGTTAATACCCGTATAAAGGTTTGATTTCTCACAGCCAACAGCAATTTGCCTATCAGTTGCAGTTACGCTTAGGAATCAAAAGGTTTTAACTGGCATTAATATGCAATCTCAGTAAGGAGTAATACTTCGTAGAAAAACCCAGAGCCTCCATGAAAATGGATTGAGATTCTGGTGGGAAGCGGCCTGAGAGTCAGCATGTATTCACATTTTATTTTTAAAATGATGTAAATTCAAGCATTGCAGTAGCGATGGTGGTATAGTGGTGAGCATAGCTGCCTTCCAAGCAGTTGACCCGGCTTTGATTCCCGGCCGTCGCAGCTGTACCAGTGAGCGTTGTCGCTTACTGTCAGAGACAACATTAGGTCTTTTGGACAGCATGGTGTGCTTTCTATAGCACGTTTTCCCCTGTTAAAGGGCATCAATTGACAGCTCTCTGAAGTCTTGAACTTTTGACATGTCCGATGAGTCCTACAAAAAACACTACAGAACACACGTTTCTGAATATGAGGCTGGCATCACCTTGTCTCAAGTGATTAGAAAGGCCCGGAAGTTAATGGAGGGAAAATTTTAGACTTCTAGGTTGTTGTAGCCGAGTGGTCAAGGCGATGGACTAGAAGTCCATTGGGGGCTAGCTGCGTAGGTTCGAGCCCTGCAGACATCGACGTGTTCTTATGAGCTGCGGCAGTCAAAATTTGCAGGCCCAATAGTGCTCTGCAATACGATTCCTGACCAATCAAGAGACAAGCAATAGCACCTTACAAAATTTGTCTGTGTTCTTTTTTACAGCGTTTGTATCAATGGGACATTCATTTTGGACACTATAAAGTCCCAAATGAGGACTCTGTGGCGCAACGGTAGCGCGTCTGACTCCAGATCAGAAGGATGCGTGTTCAAATCACGTCAGAGTCATGCCATTATGACGTTGTAAAAGTCTCCTTTAACCTGTGATTAAGTATGTAGCATCACGCTATGCCCTAACGTTGGAGCAGGCTATTTAATTAGTGAGCTTTACCACTCATAAGAAAACAACTGAAGACAACTGAGACGGTCAACTTGAGAGCAATGACATATCACCTTCTGAAACAACACGACATCAATGGGGAGCCTATTGTGGTCAAGTGTGGAAGTGCAAACTGCCTTTCTGAACCTGTTAATACCCGTATAAAGGTTTGATTTCTCACAGCCAACAGCAATTTGCCTATCAGTTGCAGTTACGCTTAGGAATCAAAAGGTTTTAACCGGCATTAATATGCAATCTCAGTAAGGAGTAATACTTCGTAGAAAAACCCAGAGCCTCCATGAAAATGGATTGAGATTCTGGTGGGAAGCGGCCTGAGAGTCAGCATGTATTCACATTTTATTTTTAAAATGATGTAAATTCAAGCATTGCAGTAGAGATGGTGGTATAGTGGTGAGCATAGCTGCCTTCCAAGCAGTTGACCCGGCTTTGATTCCCGGCCGTCGTAGCTGTACCAGTGAGCGTTGTCGCTTACTGTCAGAGACAACATTAGGTCTTTTGGACAGCATGGTGTGCTTTCTATAGCACGTTTTCCCCTGTTAAAGGGCATCAATTGACAGCTCTCTGAAGTCTTGAACTTTTGACATGTCCGATGAGTCCTACAAAAAACACTACAGAACACACGTTTCTGAATATGAGGCTGGCATCACCTTTTCTCAAGTGATTAGAAAGGCCCGGAAGTTAATGGAGGGAAAATTTTAGACTTCTAGGTTGTTGTAGCCGAGTGGTCAAGGCGATGGACTAAAAGTCCATTGGGGGCTCGCTGCGTAGGTTCGAGCCCTGCAGACATCAACGTGTTCTTATGAGCTGCGGCAGTCAAAATTAGCAGGCCCAATAGTGCTCTGCAATACGATTCCTGATCAATCAAGAGACAAGCAATAGCACCTTACAAATTTTGTCTGTGTTCTTTTTTAAAGCGTTTGTATCAATGGGACATTCATTTTGGACACTATAAAGTCCCAAATGAGGACACTGTGGCGCAACGGTAGCGTGTCTGACTCCAGATCTGAAGGATGCGTGTTCAAATCACGTCAGAGTCATGCCATTATGACGTTGTAAAAGTCTCCTTTAACCTGTGATTAAGTATGTAGCATCACGCTATGCCCTAACGTTGGAGCAGGCTATTTAATTAGTGAGCTTTACCACTCATAAGAAAACAACTGAAGACAACTGAGACGGTCAACTTGAGAGCAATGACATATCACCTTCTGAAACAACACGCCATCAATGGGGAGCCTATTGTGGTCAAGTGTGGAAGTGCAAACTGCCTTTCTGAACCTGTTAATACCCGTATAAAGGTTTGATTTCTCACAGCCAACAGCAATTTGCCTATCAGTTGCAGTTACGCTTAGGAATCAAAAGGTTTTAACCGGCATTAATATGCAATCTCAGTAAGGAGTAATACTTCGTAGAAAAACCCAGAGCCTCCATGAAAATGGATTGAGATTCTGGTGGGAAGCGGCCTGAGAGTCAGCATGTATTCACATTTTATTTTTAAAATGATGTAAATTCAAGCATTGCAGTAGCGATGGTGGTATAGTGGTGAGCATAGCTGCCTTCCAAGCAGTTGACCCGGCTTTGATTCCCGGCCGTCGCAGCTGTACCTGTGAGCGTTGTCGCTTACTGTCAGAGACAACATTAGGTCTTTTGGACAGCATGGTGTGCTTTCTATAGCACGCTTTCCCCTGTTAAAGGGCATCAATTGACAGCTCTCTGAAGTCTTGAACTTTTGACATGTCCGATGCGTCCTACAAAAAACACTACAGAACACACGTTTCTGAATATGAGGCTGAAGCATCACCTTTTCTCAAGTGATTAGAATGGCCCGGACGTTAATGGAGGGAAAATTTCAGGCTTCTAGGTTGTTGTGGCTTAGTGGTCAAGGCGATGGACTAGAAGTCCATTGGGGGCTCACTGCGCAGGTTCGAGCTCTACAGACATCAACGTGTTCTTATGAGCTGCGGCAGTCTAAATTAGCAGGCCCAATAGTGCTCTGCAATACGATTCCTGACCAATCAAGAGACAAGCAATAGCACCTTACAAATTTTGTCTGTGTTCTTTTTTACAGCGTTTGTATCAATGGGACATTCATTTTGGACACTATAAAGTCCCAACTGAGGTCTCTGTGGCGCAACGGTAGTGCGTCTGACTCCAGATCAGAAGGATGCGTGTTCAAATCACGTCAGAGTCATGCCATTATGACGTTGTTAAAGTCTCCTTTAACCTGTGATTAAGTATGTAGCATCACGCTATGCCCTAACGTTGGAGCAGGCTATTTAATTAGTGAGCTTTACCACTCATAAGAAAACAACTGAAGACAACTGAGCAATCAACTTGAGAGCAATGACATATCACCTTCTGAAACAACACGCCATCAATGGGGAGCCTATTGTGGTCAAGTGTGGAAGTGCAAACTGCCTTTCTGAACCTGTTAATACCCGTATAAAGGTTTGATTTCTCACAGCCAACAGCAATTTGCCTATCAGTTGCAGTTACGCTTAGGAATCAAAAGGTTTTAACTGGCATTAATATGCAATCTCAGTAAGGAGTAATTCTTCGTAGAAAAACCCAGAGCCTCCATGAAAATGGATTGAGATTCTGGTGGGAAGCGGCCTGAGAGTCAGCATGTATTCACATTTTATTTTTAAAATGATGTAAATTCAAGCATTGCAGTAGCGATGGTGGTATAGCGGTGCGCATAGCTGCCTTCCAAGCAGTTGACCCGGCTTTGATTCCCGGCCGTCGCAGCTGTACCAGTGAGCGTTGTCGCTTACTGTCAGAGACAACATTAGGTCTTTTGGACAGCATGGTGTGCTTTCTATAGCACGTTTTCCCCTGTTAAAGGGCATCAATTGACAGCTCTCTGAAGTCTTGAACTTTTGACATGTCCGATGAGTCCTACAAAAAACACTACAGAACACACGTTTCTGAATATGAGGCTGGCATCACCTTGTCTCAAGTGATTAGAAAGGACCGGAAGTTAATGGAGGGAAAATTTTAGACTTCTAGGTTGTTGTAGCCGAGTGGTCAAGGCAATGGACTAGAAGTCCATTGGGGGCTAGCTGCGTAGGTTCGAGCCCTGCAGACATCGACGTGTTCTTATGAGCTGCGGCAGTCAAAATTTGCAGGCCCAATAGTGCTCTGCAATACGATTCCTGACCAATCAAGAGACAAGCAATAGCACCTTACAAAATTTGTCTGTGTTCTTTTTTACAGCGTTTGTATCAATGGGACATTCATTTTGGACACTATAAAGTCCCAAATGAGGACTCTGTGGCGCAACGGTAGCGCGTCTGACTCCAGATCAGAAGGATGCGTGTTCAAATCACGTCAGAGTCATGCCATTATGACGTTGTAAAAGTCTCCTTTAACCTGTGATTAAGTATGTAGCATCACGCTATGCCCTAACGTTGGAGCAGGCTATTTAATTAGTGAGCTTTACCACTCATAAGAAAACAACTGAAGACAACTGAGACGGTCAACTTGAGAGCGATGACATATCACCTTCTGAAACAACACGACATCAATGGGGAGCCTATTGTGGTCAAGTGTGGAAGTGCAAACTGCCTTTCTGAACCTGTTAATACCCGTATAAAGGTTTGATTTCTCACAGCCAACAGCAATTTGCCTATCAGTTGCAGTTACGCTTAGGAATCAAAAGGTTTTAACCGGCATTAATATGCAATCTCAGTAAGGAGTAATACTTCGTAGAAAAACCCAGAGCCTCCATGAAAATGGATTGAGATTCTGGTGGGAAGCGGCCTGAGAGTCAGCATGTATTCACATTTTATTTTTAAAATGATGTAAATTCAAGCATTGCAGTAGCGATGGTGGTATAGTGGTGAGCATAGCTGCCTTCCAAGCAGTTGACCCGGCTTTGATTCCCGGCCGTCGCAGCTGTACCAGTGAGCGTTGTCGCTTACTGTCAGAGACAACATTAGGTCTTTTGGACAGCATGGTGTGCTTTCTATAGCACGCTTTCCCCTGTTAAAGGGCATCAATTGACAGCTCTCTGAAGTCTTGAACTTTTGACATGTCCGATGAGTCCTACAAAAAACACTACAGAACACACGTTTCTGAATATGAGGCTGAAGCATCACCTTTTCTCAAGTGATTAGAATGGCCCGGAAGTTAATGGAGGGAAAATTTCAGGCTTCTAGGTTGTTGTGGCTTAGTGGTCAAGGCGATGGACTAGAAGTCCATTGGGGGCTCACTGCGCAGGTTCGAGCTCTACAGACATCAACGTGTTCTTATGAGCTGCGGCAGTCTAAATTAGCAGGCCCAATAGTGCTCTGCAATACGATTCCTGACCAATCAAGAGACAAGCAATAGCACCTTACAAATTTTGTCTGTGTTCTTTTTTACAGCGTTTGTATCAATGGGACATTCATTTTGGACACTATAAAGTCCCAAATGAGGACTCTGTGGCGCAACGGTAGCGCGTCTGACTCCAGATCAGAAGGATGCGTGTTCAAATCACGTCAGAGTCATGCCATTATGACGTTGTAAAAGTCTCTTTTAACCTGTGATTAAGTATGTAGCATCACGCTATGCCCTAACGTTGGAGCAGGCTATTTAATTAGTGAGCTTTACCACTCATAAGAAAACAACTGAAGACAACTGAGACGGTCAACTTGAGAGCAATGACATATCACCTTCTGAAACAACACGCCATCAATGGGGAGCCTATTGTGGTCAAGTGTGGAAGTGCAAACTGCCTTTCTGAACCTGTTAATACCCGTATAAAGGTTTGATTTCTCACAGCCAACAGCAATTTGCCTATCAGTTGCAGTTACGCTTAGGAATCAAAAGGTTTTAACCGGCATTAATATGCAATCTCAGTAAGGAGTAATACTTCGTAGAAAAACCCAGAGCCTCCATGAAAATGGATTGAGATTCTGGTGGGAAGCGGCCTGAGAGTCAGCATGTATTCACATTTTATTTTTAAAATGATGTAAATTCAAGCATTGCAGTAGCGATGGTGGTATAGTGGTGAGCATAGCTGCCTTCCAAGCAGTTGACCCGGCTTTGATTCCCGGCCGTCGCAGCTGTACCAGTGAGCGTTGTCGCTTACTGTCAGAGACAACATTAGGTCTTTTGGACAGCATGGTGTGCTTTCTATAGCATGCTTTCCCCTGTTAAAGGGCATCAATTGACAGCTCTCTGAAGTCTTGAACTTTTGACATGTCCGATGAGTCCTACAAAAAACACTACAGAACACACGTTTCTGAATATGAGGCTGAAGCATCACCTTTTCTCAAGTGATTAGAATGGCCCGGACGTTAATGGAGGGAAAATTTCAGACTTCTAGGTTGTTGTGGCTGAGTGGTCAAGGCGATGGACTAGAAGTCCATTGGGGGCTCACTGCGCAGGTTCGAGCTCCTCAGACATCAACGTGTTCTTATGAGCTGCGGCAGTCTAAATTAGCAGGCCCAATAGTCCTCTGCAATACGAATTCTGACCAAACAAGCAATAGCACCTTATACATTTTGTCTGTGTTCTTTTTTACAGCGTTTGTATCAATGGGACATTCATTTTGGACATTATAAAGTCCCAAATGAGGACTCTGTGGCGCAACGGTAGCGCGTCTGACTCCAGATCAGAAGGATGCGTGTTCAAATCACGTCAGAGTCATGCCATTATGACGTTGTAAAAGTCTCCTTTAACCTGTGATTAAGTATGTAGCATCACGCTATGCCCTAACGTTGGAGCAGGCTATTTAAGTAGTGAGCTTTACCACTCATAAGAAAACAACTGAAGACAACTGAGACGGTCAACTTGAGAGCAATGACATATCACCTTCTGAAACAACACGCCATCAATGGGGAGCCTATTGTGGTCAAGTGTGGAAGTGCAAACTGCCTTTCTGAACCTGTTAATACCCGTATAAAGGTTTGATTTCTCACAGCCAACAGCAATTTGCCTATCAGTTGCAGTTACGCTTAGGAATCAAAAGGTTTTAACCGGCATTAATATGCAATCTCAGTAAGGAGTAATACTTCGTAGAAAAACCCAGAGCCTCCATGAAAATGGATTGAGATTCTGGTGGGAAGCGGCCTGAGAGTCAGCATGTATTCACATTTTATTTTTAAAATGATGTAAATTCAAGCATTGCAGTAGAGATGGTTGTATAGTGGTGAGCATAGCTGCCT
This sequence comes from Eupleurogrammus muticus, assembly GCA_036785175.1. Taxonomy (NCBI): domain Eukaryota; kingdom Metazoa; phylum Chordata; class Actinopteri; order Scombriformes; family Trichiuridae; genus Eupleurogrammus; species Eupleurogrammus muticus. The sequence continues at coordinate 2,655,695 of JAYKQN010000016.1, read as the reverse complement.
TCCAAGCAGTTGACCCGGCTTTGATTCCCGGCCGTCGCAGCTGTACCAGTGAGCGTTGTCGCTTACTGTCAGAGACAACATTAGGTCTTTTGGACAGCATGGTGTGCTTTCTCTAGCACGTTTTCCCCTGTTAAAGGGCATCAATTGACAGCTCTCTGAAGTCTTGAACTTTTGACATGTCCGATGAGTCCTACAAAAAACACTACAGAACACACGTTTCTGAATATGAGGCTGGCATCACCTTTCCTCAAGTGATTAGAAAGGCCCGGAAGTTAATGGAGGGAAATTTTTAGACTTCTAGGTTGTTGTAGCCGAGTGGTCAAGGCGATGGACTAGAAGTCCTTTGGGGGCTAGCTGCGTAGGTTCGAGCCCTGCAGACATCGACGTGTTCTTATGAGCTGCGGCAGTCAAAATTAGCAGGCCCAATAGTGCTCTGCAATACGATTCCTGACCAATCAAGAGACAAGCAATAGCACCTTACAAAATTTTTCTGTGTTCTTTTTTACAGCGTTTGTATCATTGGGACATTCATTTTGGACACTATAAAGTCCCAAATGAGGACTCTGTGGCGCAACGGTAGCGCGTCTGACTCCAGATCAGAAGGATGCGTGTTCAAATCACGTCAGAGTCATGCCATTATGACGTTGTAAAAGTCTCCTTTAACCTGTGATTAAGTATGTAGCATCATGCTATGCCCTAACGTTGGAGCAGGCTATTTAATTAGTGAGCTTTACCACTCATAAGAAAACAACTGAAGACAACTGAGACGGTCAACTTGAGAGCAATGACATATCACCTTCTGAAACAACACGCCATCAATGGGGAGCCTATTGTGGTCAAGTGTGGAAGTGCAAACTGCCTTTCTGAACCTGTTAATACCCGTATAAAGGTTTGATTTCTCACAGCCAACAGCAATTTGCCTATCAGTTGCAGTTACGCTTAGGAATCAAAAGGTTTTAACCGGCATTAATATGCAATCTCAGTAAGGAGTAATACTTCGTAGAAAAACCCAGAGCCTCCATGAAAATGGATTGAGATTCTGGTGGGAAGCGGCCTGAGAGTCAGCATGTATTCACATTTTATTTTTAAAATGATGTAAATTCAAGCATTGCAGTAGCGATGGTGGTATAGTGGTGAGCATAGCTGCCTTCCAAGCAGTTGACCCGGCTTTGATTCCCGGCCGTCGCAGCTGTACCAGTGAGCGTTGTCGCTTACTGTCAGAGACAACATTAGGTCTTTTGGACAGCATGGTGTGCTTTCTATAGCATGCTTTCCCCTGTTAAAGGGCATCAATTGACAGCTCTCTGAAGTCTTAAAACTTTTGACATGTCCGATGAGTCCTACAAAAAACACTACAGAACACACGTTTCTGAATATGAGGCTGAAGCATCACCTTTTCTCAAGTGATTAGAATGGCCCGGACGTTAATGGAGGGAAAATTTCAGACTTCTAGGTTGTTGTGGCTGAGTGGTCAAGGCGATGGACTAGAAGTCCATTGGGGGCTCACTGCGCAGGTTCGAGCTCCTCAGACATCAACGTGTTCTTATGAGCTGCGGCATTCTAAATTAGCAGGCCCAATAGTCCTCTGCAATACGAATTCTGACCAAACAAGCAATAGCACCTTATACATTTTGTCTATGTTCTTTTTTACAGCGTTTGTATCAATGGGACATTCATTTTGGACATTATAAAGTTCCAAATGAGGACTCTGTGGCGCAACGGTAGCGCGTCTGACTCCAGATCAGAAGGATGCGTGTTCAAATCACGCCAGAGTCATGCCATTATGACATTGTAAAAGTCTCCTTTAACCTGTGATTAAGTATGTAGCATCACGCTATGCCTTAACGTTGGAGCAGGCTATTTAATTAGTGAGCTTTACCACTCATAAGAAAACAACTGAAGACAACTGAGCAATCAACTTGAGAGCAATGACATATCACCTTCTGAAACAACACGCCATCAATGGGGAGCCTATTGTGGTCAAGTGTGGAAGTGTGAACTGCCTTTCTGAACCTGTTAATACCCGTATAAAGGTTTGATTTCTCACAGCCAACAGCAATTTGCCTATCAGTTGCAGTTATGCTTAGGAATCAAAAGGTTTTAACCGGCATTAATATGCAATCTCAGTAAGGAGTAATACTTCATAGAAAAACCCAGAGCCTCCATGAAAATGGATTGAGATTCTGGTGGGAAGCGGCCTGAGAGTCAGCATGTATTCACATTTTATTTTTAAAATGATGTAAATTCAAGCATTGCAGTAGCGATGGTGGTATAGTGGTGAGCATAGCTGCCTTCCAAGCAGTTGACCCGGCTTTGATTCCCGGCCGTCGCAGCTGTACCAGTGAGCGTTGTCGCTTACTGTCAGAGACAACATTAGGTCTTTTGGACAGCATGGTGTGCTTTCTATAGCACGCTTTTCCCTGTTAAAGGGCATCAATTGACAGCTCTCTGAAGTCTTGAACTTTTGACATGTCCGATGAGTCCTACAAAAAACACTACAGAACACACGTTTCTGAATATGAGGCTGAAGCATCACCTTTTCTCAAGTGATTAGAATGGCCCGGAAGTTAATGGAGGGAAAATTTCGGCCTTCTAGGTTGTTGTAGCCGAGTGGTCAAGGCGATGGACTAGAAGTCCATTGGGGGCTAGCTGCGTAGGTTCGAGCCCTGCAGACATCGACGTGTTCTTATGAGCTGCGGCAGTCAAAATTTGCAGGCCCAATAGTGCTCTGCAATACGATTCCTGACCAATCAAGAGACAAGCAATAGCACCTTACAAAATTTGTCTGTGTTCTTTTTTACAGCGTTTGTATCAATGGGACATTCATTTTGGACACTATAAAGTCCCAAATGAGGACTCTGTGGCGCAACGGTAGCGCGTCTGACTCCAGATCAGAAGGATGCGTGTTCAAATCACGTCAGAGTCATGCCATTATGACGTTTTAAAAGTCTCCTTTAACCTGTGATTAAGTATGTAGCATCACGCTATGCCCTAACGTTGGAGCAGGCTATTTAATTAGTGAGCTTTACCACTCATAAGAAAACAACTGAAGACAACTGAGACGGTCAACTTGAGAGCAATGACATATCACCTTCTGAAACAACACGCCATCAATGGGGAGCCTATTGTGGTCAAGTGTGGAAGTGCAAACTGCCTTTCTGAACCTGTTAATACCCGTATAAAGGTTTGATTTCTCACAGCCAACAGCAATTTGCCTATCAGTTGCAGTTACGCTTAGGAATCAAAAGGTTTTAACCGGCATTAATATGCAATCTCAGTAAGGAGTAATACTTCGTAGAAAAACCCAGAGCCTCCATGAAAATGGATTGAGATTCTGGTGGGAAGCGGCCTGAGAGTCAGCATGTATTCACATTTTATTTTTAAAATGATGTAAATTCAAGCATTGCAGTAGCGATGGTGGTATAGTGGTGAGCATAGCTGCCTTCCAAGCAGTTGACCCGGCTTTGATTCCCGGCCGTCGCAGCTGTACCAGTGAGCGTTGTCGCTTACTGTCAGAGACAACATTAGGTCTTTTGGACAGCATGGTGTGCTTTCTATAGCATGCTTTCCCCTGTTAAAGGGCATCAATTGACAGCTCTCTGAAGTCTTGAACTTTTGACATGTCCGATGAGTCCTACAAAAAACACTACAGAACACACGTTTCTGAATATGAGGCTGAAGCATCACCTTTTCTCAAGTGATTAGAATGGCCCGGACGTTAATGGAGGGAAAATTTCAGACTTCTAGGTTGTTGTGGCCGAGTGGTCAAGGCGATGGACTAGAAGTCCATTGGGGGCTCACTGCGCAGGTTCGAGCTCCTCAGACATCAACGTGTTCTTATGAGCTGCGGCAGTCTAAATTAGCAGGCCCAATAGTCCTCTGCAATACGAATTCTGACCAAACAAGCAATAGCACCTTATACATTTTGTCTGTGTTCTTTTTTACAGCGTTTGTATCAATGGGACATTCATTTTGGACATTATAAAGTCCCAAATGAGGGCTCTGTGGCGCAACGGTAGCGCGTCTGACTCCAGATCAGAAGGATGCGTGTTCAAATCACGCCAGAGTCATGCCATTATGACATTGTAAAAGTCTCCTTTAACCTGTGATTAAGTATGTAGCATCACGCTATGCCTTAACATTGGAGCAGGCTATTTAATTAGTGAGCTTTACCACTCATAAGAAAACAACTGAAGACAACTGAGCAATCAACTTGAGAGCAATGACATATCACCTTCTGAAACAACACGCCATCAATGGGGAGCCTATTGTGGTCAAGTGTGGAAGTGTGAACTGCCTTTCTGAACCTGTTAATACCCGTATAAAGGTTTGATTTCTCACAGCCAACAGCAATTTGCCTATCAGTTGCAGTTATGCTTAGGAATCAAAAGGTTTTAACCGGCATTAATATGTAATCTCAGTAAGGAGTAATACTTCATAGAAAAACCCAGAGCCTCCATGAAAATGGATTGAGATTCTGGTGGGAAGCGGCCTGAGAGTCAGCATGTATTCACATTTTATTTTTAAAATGATGTAAATTCAAGCATTGCAGTAGCGATGGTGGTATAGTGGTGAGCATAGCTGCCTTCCAAGCAGTTGACCCGGCTTTGATTCCCGGCCGTCGCAGCTGTACCAGTGAGCGTTGTCGCTTACTGTCAGAGACAACATTAGGTCTTTTGGACAGCATGGTGTGCTTTCTATAGCACGTTTTCCCCTGTTAAAGGGCATCAATTGACAGCTCTCTGAAGTCTTGAACTTTTGACATGTCCGATGAGTCCTACTAAAAACACTACAGAACACACGTTTCTGAATATGAGGCTGGCATCACCTTTTCTCAAGTGATTAGAAAGGCCCGGAAGTTAATGGAGGGAAAATTTTAGACTTCTAGGTTGTTGTAGCCGAGTGGTCAAGGCGATGGACTAGAAGTCCATTGGGGGCTAGCTGCGTAGGTTCGAGCCCTGCAGACATCGACGTGTTCTTATGAGCTGCGGCAGTCAAAATTAGCAGGCCCAATAGTGCTCTGCAATATGATTCCTGACCAATCAAGAGACAAGCAATAGCACCTTACAAAATTTGTCTGTGTTCTTTTTTACAGCGTTTGTATCAATGGGACATTCATTTTGGACACTATAAAGTCCCAAATGAGGACTCTGTGGCGCAACGGTAGCGCGTCTGACTCCAGATCAGAAGGATGCGTGTTCAAATCACGTCAGAGTCATGCCATTATGACGTTGTAAAAGTCTCCTTTAACCTGTGATTAAGTATGTAGCATCACGCTATGCCCTAACGTTGGAGCAGGCTATTTAATTAGTGAGCTTTACCACTCATAAGAAGACAACTGAGACAGTCAACTTGAGAGCAATGACATATCACCTTCTGAAACAACACGCCATCAATGGGGAGCCTATTGTTGTCAAGTGTGGAAGTGCGAACTGCCTTTCTGAACCTGTTAATACCCGTATAAAGGTTTGATTTCTCACAGCCAACAGCAATTTGCCTATCAGTTGCAGATACGCTTAGGAATCTAACGGTTTTAACCGGCATTAATATGCAATCTCAGTAAGGAGTAATACTTCGTAGAAAAACCCAGAGCCTCCATGAAAATGGATTGAGATTCTGGTGGGAAGCAGCCTGAGAGTCAGCATGTATTCACATTTTATTTTTAAAATGATGTAAATTACAGCATTGTAATAGCAATGGTGGTATAGTGGTGAGCATAACTGCCTTCAAAGCAGTTGACCTGGGTTTCGATTTCCGGCCATCGCAGCTGTGGCAGTGAGAGTTGTTGCTTGTGGTCAGAGACAACAGTATGTGTGGTGGATTGTGGCATGCTTTCTATAGCATGTTTTCCCCTGTTAAAGGGCATCAATTGACAGCTCTCTGAAGTCTTGAACTTTTGACATGTCCGATGAGTCCTACAAAAAACACTACAGAACACACGTTTCTGAATATGAGGCTGAAGCATCACCTTTTCTCAAGTGATTAGAATGGCCCGGAAGTTAATGGAGGGAAAATTTCAGACTTCTAGGTTGTTGTGGCTGAGTGGTCAAGGCGATGGACTAGAAGTCCATTGGGGGCTCACTGCGCAGGTTCGAGCCCTGCAGACATCAACGTGTTCTTATGAGCTGCGGCAGTCAAAATTAGCAGGCCCAATAGTGCTCTGCAATACGATTCCTGACCAATCAAGAGACAAGCAATAGCACCTTACAAATTTTGTCTGTGTTCTTTTTTACAGCGTTTGTATCAATGGGACATTCATTTTGGACACTATAAAGTCCCAAATGAGGACTCTGTGGCGCAACGGTAGCGCGTCTGACTCCAGATCAGAAGGATGCGTGTTCAAGTCACGTCAGAGTCATGCCATTATGACGTTGTAAAAGTCTCCTTTAACCTGTGATTAAGTATGTAGCATCACGCTATGCCCTAACGTTGGAGCAGGCTATTTAATTAGTGAGCTTTACCACTCATAAGAAAACAACTGAAGACAACTGAGACGGTCAACTTGAGAGCAATGAAATATCACCTTCTGAAACAACACGCCATCAATGGGGAGCCTATTGTGGTCAAGTGTGGAAGTGCAAACTCCCTTTCTGAACCTGTTAATACCCGTATAAAGGTTTGATTTCTCACAGCCAACAGCAATTTGCCTATCAGTTGCAGTTACGCTTAGGAATCAAAAGGTTTTAACCGGCATTAATATGCAATCTCAGTAAGGAGTAATACTTCGTAGAAAAACCCAGAGCCTCCATGAAAATGGATTGAGATTCTGGTGGGAAGCGGCCTGAGAGTCAGCATGTATTCACATTTTATTTTTAAAATGATGTAAATTCAAGCATTGCAGTAGCGATGGTGGTATAGTGGTGAGCATAGCTGCCTTCCAAGCAGTTGACCCGGCTTTGATTCCCGGCCGTCGCAGCTGTACCAGTGAGCGTTGTCGCTTACTGTCAGAGACAACATTAGGTCTTTTGGACAGCATGGTGTGCTTTCTATAGCACGTTTTCCCCTGTTAAAGGGCATCAATTGACAGCTCTCTGAAGTCTTGAACTTTTGACATGTCCGATGAGTCCTACAAAAAACACTACAGAACACACGTTTCTGAATATGAGGCTGGCATCACCTTTCCTCAAGTGATTAGAAAGGCCCGGAAGTTAATGGAGGGAAAATTTTAGACTTCTCGGTTGTTGTAGCCGAGTGGTCAAGGCGATGGACTAGAAGTCCTTTGGGGGCTAGCTGCGTAGGTTCGAGCCCTGCAGACATCGACGTGTTCTTATGAGCTGCGGCAGTCAAAATTAGCAGGCCCAATAGTGCTCTGCAATACGATTCCTGACCAATCAAGAGACAAGCAATAGCACCTTACAAAATTTTTCTGTGTTCTTTTTTACAGCGTTTGTATCAATGGGACATTCATTTTGGACACTATAAAGTCCCAAATGAGGACTCTGTGGCACAACGGTAGCGCGTCTGACTCCAGATCAGAAGGATGCGTGTTCAAATCACGTCAGAGTGATGCCATTATGACGTTGTAAAAGTCTCCTTTAACCTGTGATTAAGTATGTAGCATCACGCTATGCCCTAACGTTGGAGCAGGCTATTTAATTAGTGAGCTTTACCACTCATAAGAAAACAACTGAAGACAACTGAGACGGTCAACTTGAGAGCAATGACATATCACCTTCTGAAACAACACGCCATCAATGGGGAGCCTATTGTGGTCAAGTGTGGAAGTGCAAACTGCCTTTCTGAACCTGTTAATACCCGTATAAAGGTTTGATTTCTCACAGCCAACAGCAATTTGCCTATCAGTTGCAGTTACGCTTAGGAATCAAAAGGTTTTAACCGGCATTAATATGCAATCTCAGTAAGGAGTAATACTTCGTAGAAAAACCCAGAGCCTCCATGAAAATGGATTGAGATTCTGGTGGGAAGCGGCCTGAGAGTCAGCATGTATTCACATTTTATTTTTAAAATGCTGTAAATTCAAGCATTGCAGTAGCGATGGTGGTATAGTGGTGAGCATAGCTGCCTTCCAAGCAGTTGACCCGGGTTAGATTCCCGGCCGTCGCAGCTGTACCAGTGAGCGTTGTCGCTTACTGTCAGAGACAACATTAGGTCTATTGGACAGCATGGCGTGCTTTCTATAGCATGTTTTCCCCTGTTAAAGGGCATCAATTGACAGCTCTCTGAAGTCTTGAACCTTTGACATGTCCGAAGAGTCCTACTACCACAAAAAACACTACAGAACACACGTTGCTGCATATGAGGCTGAACATCACCTTTTCTCTAGTAATTAGAACGGTCTGGAAGTTAATGGAGGGAAAAATTCAGACTTCGAGGTTGTTGTGGCCGAGTGGTTAAGGCGATGGACTAGAAATCCATTGGGGTCTCCCCGCGCAGTTTCGAGCCCTGCCGGCATGTTTTTATGAGCTGCGGCAATCAAAATTAACAGGCCCAATTGTGCTGCACATTAGGATTCCTGACCAATCAAGAGACATGATATCAAGCAACCGAACCTTACAAAATTTGTGTATATATTATTTTACAGCGTTTGTATCAATGGGACATTCATTTTGATCACTAAATGGCCCAAATGAGGGCTCTGTGGAGCAACGGTAGCACGTCTAATTCCAGATCAGAAGGATGCGTGTTCAAATCGTGTCAGGTTCATACAATTACGACGGGGCGAAAGTCGCCTTTAACCTGTGATTAAGTATGTAGCACCACGCTATGCCATAACGTTGGAGCAGGCGATTGAATTAGATAGCTTTACCCTTCCCACTCATCAAAAACCAACTGAGATGGTCAACTTGAGAGCATTGACATATCACCTTCTGAAACAACACGTCATCAATGGGGAGCCTGTTGTGGTCAAGTGTGGAAGCCAATGGGCTGCGGACTCCCTTTCCCAACCTATTAATACCCGTATAAAGGTTTGAGTTCTCACAGCCAACAGCAATTTGCCTATCAGCTGCTATTATGCTTAGGAATCGCACGGTTATAACTAGGCATTAATATGCAATCTCAGTAAGGAGTAATACTTGGTAGAGAAACGGGCAGCAAGCCTGTTGTAGTGTTGCCATGTGTGGTGTGACAGTTCAAAAAAACCCAGAGCCTCCATGAAAATGGATTGAGATTCTGTTGGAAGCGGCCTGAGAGTCAGCATGTATTCACATTTTATTTTTAAAATGATGTAAATTAGGGCGACACGGTGGTGCGGTGGGTAGCACTGTTGCCTCACAGCAAGAAGGTCGCAGGTTCAAGACCCGCCTTGGGCCTGGGTCTGGGGCCTTTCTGTGTGGAGTTTGCATGTTCTCCCCGTGTCTGCGTGGGTTTTCACCGGGTACTCCGGTTTCCTCCCACAATACAAAACATGCTGAGGTTAATTGGTAAACTCTAAATTGCCCATAGGTGTGAGTGTGAGAGTGAATGGTGTGTGAATGGTGTGTGTGCCCCACGATTGGCTGGCGACCATCTGGGGTGTATCCCTGCCTCTCGCCTTAACGCGCTGGGATAGGCTCCAGCAGACCCCTGCGACCCCGAAAGGGAATAAGCGGGATAGACAATGGATGGATGGATGGATGGATGATGTAAATTACAGCATTGGAATAGCAATGGTGGTATAGTGGTGAGCATAGCTGCCTTCAAAAAAGTTGACCTGGGTTTCGATTTCCCGGCCATCGCAGCTGTGGCAGTGAGAGTTGTTGCTTGCGGTCAGAGACAACAGTATGTGTGGTGGATTGTGGCATGCTTTCTATAGCACGTTTTCCCCTGTTAAAGGGCATCAATTGACAGCTCTCTGAAGTCTTGAACTTTTGACATGTCCGATGAGTCCTACAAAAAACACTACAGAACACACGTTTCTGAATATGAGGCTGAAGCATCACCTTTTCTCAAGTGATTAGAATGGCCCGGACGCTAATGGAGGGAAAATTTCAGACTTCTAGGTTGTTGTGGCTGAGTGGTCAAGGCGATGGACTAGAAGTCCATTGGGGGCTCACTGCGCAGGTTTGAGTCTAAATTAGCAGGCCCAATAGTCCTCTGCAATACGATTCCTGACCAATCAAGAAACAAGCAATAGCACCTTACAAATTTTGTCTGTGTTCTTTTTTACAGCATTTGTATCAATGGGACATTCATTTTGGACACTATAAAGTCCCAAATGAGGACTCTGTGGCGCAACGGTAGCGCGTCTGACTCCAGATCAGAAGGATGCGTGTTCAAGTCACGTCAGAGTCATGCCATTATGACATTGTAAAAGTCTCCTTTAACCTGTGATTAAGTATGTAGCATCACGCTATGCCTTAACGTTGGAGCAGGCTATTTAATTAGTGAGCTTTACCACTCATAAGAAAACAACTGAAGACAACTGAGCAATGACATATCACCTTCTGAAACAACATGCCATCAATGGGGAGCCTATTGTGGTCAAGTGTGGAAGTGCAAACTGCCTTTCTGAACCTGTTAATACCCGTATAAAGGTTTGATTTCTCACAGCCAACATCAATTTGCCTATCAGTTGCAGTTACGCTTAGGAATCAAAAGGTTTTAACCGGCATTAATATGCAATCTCAGTAAGGAGTAATACTTCGTAGAAAAACCCAGAGCCTCCATGAAAATGGATTGAGATTCTGGTGGGAAGCGGCCTGAGAGTCAGCATGTATTCACATTTTATTTTTAAAATGATGTAAATTACAGCATTGTAATAGCAATGGTGGTATAGTGGTGAGCATAACTGCCTTCAAAGCAGTTGACCTGGGTTTCGATTTCCGGCCATCGCAGCTGTGGCAGTGAGAGTTGTCGCTTACTGTCAGAGACAACATTAGGTCTTTTGGACAGCATGGTGTGCTTTCTATAGCACGTTTTCCCCTGTTAAAGGGCATCAATTGACAGCTCTCTGAAGTCTTGAACTTTTGACATGTCCGATGAGTCCTACAAAAAACACTACAGAACACACGTTTCTGAATATGAGGCTGGCATCACCTTTCCTCAAGTGATTAGAAAGGCCCGGAAGTTAATGGAGGGAAAATTTTAGACTTCTAGGTTGTTGTAGCCGAGTGGTCAAGGCGATGGACTAGAAGTCCATTGGGGGCTAGCTGCGTAGGTTCGAGCCCTGCAGACATCAACGTGTTCTTATGAGCTGCGGCAGTCAAAATTAGCAGGCCCAATAGTGCTCTGCAATACGATTCCTGACCAATCAAGAGACAAGCAATAGCACCTTACAAATTTTGTCTGTGTTCTTTTTTACAGCGTTTGTATCAATGGGACATTCATTTTGGACACTATAAAGTGCCAAATGAGGACTCTGTGGCGCAACGGTAGCGCGTCTGACTCCAGATCAGAAGGATGCGTGTTCAAATCACGTCAGAGTGATGCCATTATGACGTTGTAAAAGTCTCCTTTAACCTGTGATTAAGTATGTAGCATCACGCTATGCCCTAACGTTGGAGCAGGCTATTTAATCAGTGAGCTTTACCACTCATAAGAAAACAACTGAAGACAACTGAGACGGTCAACTTGAGAGCAATGACATATCACCTTCTGAAACAACACGCCATCAATGGGGAGCCTATTGTGGTCAAGTGTGGAAGTGCAAACTGCCTTTCTGAACCTGTTAATACCCGTATAAAGGTTTGATTTCTCACAGCCAACAGCAATTTGCCTATCAGTTGCAGTTACGCTTAGGAATCAAAAGGTTTTAACCGGCATTAATATGCAATCTCAGTAAGGAGTAATACTTCGTAGAAAAACCCAGAGCCTCCATGAAAATGGATTGAGATTCTGGTGGGAAGCGGCCTGAGAGTCAGCATGTATTCACATTTTATTTTTGAAATGATGTAAATTCAAGCATTGCAGTAGCGATGGTGGTATAGTGGTGAGCATAGCTGCCTTCCAAGCAGTTGACCCGGGTTAGATTCCCGGCCGTCGCAGCTGTACCAGTGAGCGTTGTCGCTTACTGTCAGAGACAACATTAGGTCTATTGGACAGCATGGCGTGCTTTCTATAGCATTTTTCCCCTGTTAAAGGGCATCAATTGACAGCTCTCTGAAGTCTTGAACCTTTGACATGTCCGAAGAGTCCTACTACCACAAAAAACACTACAGAACACACGTTGCTGCATATGAGGCTGAACATCACCTTTTCTCTAGTGATTAGAAAGGTCTGGAAGTTAATGGAGGGAAAAATTCAGACTTCGAGGTTGTTGTGGCCGAGTGGTTAAGGCGATGGACTAGAAATCCATTGGGGTCTCCCCGCGCAGGTTCGAGCCCTGCCGACAACGGCATGTTTTTATGAGCTGCGGCAATCAAAATTAACAGGCCCAATTGTGCTGCACATTAGGATTCCTGACCAATCAAGAGACATGATATCAAGCAACCGAACCTTACACAATTTGTGTATATATTATTTTACAGCGTTTGTATCAATGGGACATTCATTTTGATCACTAAATGGCCCAAATGAGGGCTCTGTGGAGCAACGGTAGCACGTCTAATTCCAGATCAGAAGGATGCGTGTTCAAATCGTGTCAGGTTCATACAATTACTACGGGGCGAAAGACGCCTTTAACCTGTGATTAAGTATGTAGCACCACGCTATGCCATAACGTTGGAGCAGGTGATTGAATTAGAGAGCTTTACCCTTCCCACTCATCAAAAACCAACTGAGATGGTCAACTTGAGAGCATTGACATATCACCTTCTGAAACAACACGTCATCAATGGGGAGCCTGTTGTGGTCAAGTGTGGAAGCCAATGGGCTGCGGACTCCCTTTCCCAACCTATTAATACCCGTATAAAGGTTTGAGTTCTCACAGCCAACAGCAATTTGCCTATCAGCTGCTATTATGCTTAGGAATCGCACGGTTATAACTAGGCATTAATATGCAATCTCAGTAAGGAGTAATACTTGGTAGAGAAACGGGCAGCAAGCCTGTTGTAGTGTTGCCATGTGTGGTGTGACAGTTCAAAAAAACCCAGAGCCTCCATGAAAATGGATTGAGATTCTGTTGGAAGCGGCCTGAGAGTCAGCATGTATTCACATTTTATTTTTAAAATGATGTAAATTACAGCATTGGAATAGCAATGGTGGTATAGTGGTGAGCATAGCTGCCTTCAAAAAAGTTGACCTGGGTTTCGATTTCCCGGCCATCGTAGCTGTGGCAGTGAGAGTTGTTGCTTGCGGTCAGAGACAACAGTATGTGTGGTGGATTGTGGCATGCTTTCTATAGCACGTTTTCCCCTGTTAAAGGGCATCAATTGACAGCTCTCTGAAGTCTTCAACTTTTGACATGTCTGATGAGTCCTACAAAAAACACTACAGAACACACGTTTCTGAATATGAGGCTGAAGCATCACCTTTTCTCAAGTGATTAGAATGGCCCGGACGCTAATGGAGGGAAAATTTCAGACTTCTAGGTTGTTGTGGCTGAGTGGTCAAGGCGATGGACTAGAAGTCCATTGGGGGCTCACTGCGCAGGTTTGAGCTCTACAGACATCAACGTGTTCTTATGAGCTGCGGCAGTCTAAATTAGCAGGCCCAATAGTCCTCTGCAATACGATTCCTGACCAATCAAGAAACAAGCAATAGCACCTTACAAATTTTGTCTGTGTTCTTTTTTACAGCATTTGTATCAATGGGACATTCATTTTGGACACTATAAAGTCCCAAATGAGGACTCTGTGGCGCAACGGTAGCGCGTCTGACTCCAGATCAGAAGGATGCGTGTTCAAGTCACGTCAGAGTCATGCCATTATGACATTGTAAAAGTCTCCTTTAACCTGTGATTAAGTATGTAGCATCACGCTATGCCTTAACGTTGGAGCAGGCTATTTAATTAGTGAGCTTTACCACTCATAAGAAAACAACTGAAGACAACTGAGCAATCAACTTGAGAGCAATGACATATCACCTTCTGAAACAACATGCCATCAATGGGGAGCCTATTGTGGTCAAGTGTGGAAGTGCAAACTGCCTTTCTGAACCTGTTAATACCCGTATAAAGGTTTGATTTCTCACAGCCAACAGCAATTTGCCTATCAGTTGCAGTTACGCTTAGGAATCGCACGGTTATAACTAGGCATTAATATGCAATCTCAGTAAGGAGTAATACTTGGTAGAGAAACAGGCAGCAAGCCTGTTGTCGTGTTGCCATGTGTGGTGTGACAGTTCAAAAAAACCCAGAGCCTCCATGAAAATGGATTGAGATTCTGTTGGAAGCGGCCTGAGAGTCAGCATGTATTCACATTTTATTTTTAAAATGATGTAAATTACAGCATTGTAATAGCAATGGTGGTATAGTGGTGAGCATAGCTGCCTTCAAAGCAGTTGACCTGGGTTTCGATTTCCCGGCCATCGCAGCTGTGGCAGTGAGAGTTGTTGCTTGCGGTCAGAGACAACAGTATGTGTGATGGATTGTGGCATGCTTTCTATAGCACGTTTTCCCCTGTTAAAGGGCATCAATTGACAGCTCTCTGAAGTCTTGAACTTTTGACATGTCCGATGAGTCCTACAAAAAACACTACAGAACACACGTTTCTGAATATGAGGCTGAAGCATCACCTTTTCTCAAGTGATTAGAATGGCCCGGAAGTTAATGGAGGGAAAATTTCAGACTTCTAGGTTGTTGTGGCTGAGTGGTCAAGGCGATGGACTAGAAGTCCATTGGGGGCTCACTGCGCAGGTTTTAGCTCTACAGACATCAACGTGTTCTTATGAGCTGCTGCAGTCTAAATTAGCAGGCCCAATAGTCCTCTGCAATACGATTCCTGACCAATCAAGAAACAAGCAATAGCACCTTACAAATTTTGTCTGTGTTCTTTTTTACAGCATTTGTATCAATGGGACATTAATTTTGGACACTATAAAGTCCCAAACGAGGACTCTGTGGCGCAACGGTAACGCGTCTGACTCCAGATCAGAAGGATGCGTGTTCAAATCACGGCAGAGTCATGCCATTATGACATTGTAAAAGTCTCCTTTAACCTGTGATTAAGTATGTAGCATCACGCTATGCCCTAACGTTGGAGCAGGCTATTTAATTAGTGAGCTTTACCACTCATAAGAAAACAACTGAAGACAACTGAGCAATCAACTTGAGAGCAATGACATATCACCTTCTGAAACAACACGCCATCAATGGGGAGCCTATTGTGGTCAAGTGTGGAAGTGCGAACTGCCTTTCTGAACCTGTTAATACCCGTATAAAGGTTTGATTTCTCACAGCCAACAGCAATTTGCCTATCAGTTGCAGTTACGCTTAGGAATCAAAAGGTTTTAACCGGCATCAATATGCAATCTCAGTAAGGACTAATACTTCGTAGAAAAACCCAGAGCCTCCATGAAAATGGATTGAGATTCTGGTGGGAAGCGGCCTGAGAGTCAGCATGTATTCACATTTTATTTTTAAAATGATGTAAATTCAAGCATTGCAGTAGCGATGGTGGTATAGTGGTGAGCATAGCTGCCTTCCAAGCAGTTGACCCGGCTTTGATTCCCGGCCGTCGCAGCTGTACCAGTGAGCGTTGTCGCTTACTGTCAGAGACAACATTAGGTCTTTTGGACAGCATGGCGTGCTTTCTATAGCATGTTTTCCCCTGTTAAAGGGCATCAATTGACAGCTCTCTGAAGTCTTGAACCTTTGACATGTCCGAAGAGTCCTACTACTACAAAAAACACTACAGAACACACGTTGCTGCATATGAGGCTGAACATCACCTTTTCTCAAGTGATTAGAAAGGTCTGGAAGTTAATGGAGGGAAAAATTCAGACTTCTAGGTTGTTGTGGCCGAGTGGTTAAGGCGATGGACTAGAAATCCATTGGGGTCTCCCCACGCAGGTTCGAGCCCTGCCGACAACGGCATGTTTTTATGAGCTGCGGCAGTCAAAATTAACAGGCCCAATTGTGCTGCACATTAGGATTCCTGACCAATCAAGAGACATGATATCAAGCAATCGAACCTTACAAAATTTGTGTATATATTATTTTACAGCATTTGTATCAATGGGACATTCATTTTGGACACTATAAAATCCCAAATGAGGACTCTGTGGCGCAACGGTAGCGCGTCTGACTCCAGATCAGAAGGATGCGTGTTCAAATCACGTCAGAGTCATGCCATTATGACATTGTTAAAGTCTCCTTTAACCTGTGATTAAGTATGTAGCATCACGCTATGCCTTAACGTTGGAGCAGGCGATTGAATTAGAGAGCTTTACCCTTCCCACTCATCAAAAACCAACTGAGATGGTCAACTTGAGAGCATTGACATATCACCTTCTGAAACAACACGTCATCAATGGGGAGCCTGTTGTGGTCAAGTGTGGAAGCCAATGGGCTGCGGACTCCCTTTCCCAACCTATTAATACCCGTATAAAGGTTTGAGTTCTCACAGCCAACAGCAATTTGCCTATCAGCTGCTATTATGCTTAGGAATCGCACGGTTATAACTAGGCATTAATATGCAATCTCAGTAAGGAGTAATACTTGGTAGAGAAACAGGCAGCAAGCCTGTTGTCGTGTTGCCATGTGTGGTGTGACAGTTCAAAAAAACCCAGAGCCTCCATGAAAATGGATTGAGATTCTGTTGGAAGCGGCCTGAGAGTCAGCATGTATTCACATTTTATTTTTAAAATGATGTAAATTACAGCATTGTAATAGCAATGGTGGTATAGTGGTGAGCATAGCTGCCTTCAAAGCAGTTGACCTGGGTTTCGATTTCCCGGCCATCGCAGCTGTGGCAGTGAGAGTTGTTGCTTGCGGTCAGAGACAACAGTATGTGTGATGGATTGTGGCATGCTTTCTATAGCACGTTTTCCCCTGTTAAAGGGCATCAATTGACAGCTCTCTGAAGTCTTGAACTTTTGACATGTCCGATGAGTCCTACAAAAAACACTACAGAACACACGTTTCTGAATATGAGGCTGAAGCATCACCTTTTCTCAAGTGATTAGAATGGCCCGGAAGTTAATGGAGGGAAAATTTCAGACTTCTAGGTTGTTGTGGCTGAGTGGTCAAGGCGATGGACTAGAAGTCCATTGGGGGCTCACTGCGCAGGTTTTAGCTCTACAGACATCAACGTGTTCTTATGAGCTGCTGCAGTCTAAATTAGCAGGCCCAATAGTCCTCTGCAATACGATTCCTGACCAATCAAGAAACAAGCAATAGCACCTTACAAATTTTGTCTGTGTTCTTTTTTACAGCATTTGTATCAATGGGACATTAATTTTGGACACTATAAAGTCCCAAACGAGGACTCTGTGGCGCAACGGTAACGCGTCTGACTCCAGATCAGAAGGATGCGTGTTCAAATCACGGCAGAGTCATGCCATTATGACATTGTAAAAGTCTCCTTTAACCTGTGATTAAGTATGTAGCATCACGCTATGCCCTAACGTTGGAGCAGGCTATTTAATTAGTGAGCTTTACCACTCATAAGAAAACAACTGAAGACAACTGAGCAATCAACTTGAGAGCAATGACATATCACCTTCTGAAACAACACGCCATCAATGGGGAGCCTATTGTGGTCAAGTGTGGAAGTGCGAACTGCCTTTCTGAACCTGTTAATACCCGTATAAAGGTTTGATTTCTCACAGCCAACAGCAATTTGCCTATCAGTTGCAGTTACGCTTAGGAATCAAAAGGTTTTAACCGGCATCAATATGCAATCTCAGTAAGGACTAATACTTCGTAGAAAAACCCAGAGCCTCCATGAAAATGGATTGAGATTCTGGTGGGAAGCGGCCTGAGAGTCAGCATGTATTCACATTTTATTTTTAAAATGATGTAAATTCAAGCATTGCAGTAGCGATGGTGGTATAGTGGTGAGCATAGCTGCCTTCCAAGCAGTTGACCCGGCTTTGATTCCCGGCCGTCGCAGCTGTACCAGTGAGCGTTGTCGCTTACTGTCAGAGACAACATTAGGTCTTTTGGACAGCATGGCGTGCTTTCTATAGCATGTTTTCCCCTGTTAAAGGGCATCAATTGACAGCTCTCTGAAGTCTTGAACCTTTGACATGTCCGAAGAGTCCTACTACTACAAAAAACACTACAGAACACACGTTGCTGCATATGAGGCTGAACATCACCTTTTCTCAAGTGATTAGAAAGGTCTGGAAGTTAATGGAGGGAAAAATTCAGACTTCTAGGTTGTTGTGGCCGAGTGGTTAAGGCGATGGACTAGAAATCCATTGGGGTCTCCCCACGCAGGTTCGAGCCCTGCCGACAACGGCATGTTTTTATGAGCTGCGGCAGTCAAAATTAACAGGCCCAATTGTGCTGCACATTAGGATTCCTGACCAATCAAGAGACATGATATCAAGCAATCGAACCTTACAAAATTTGTGTATATATTATTTTACAGCATTTGTATCAATGGGACATTCATTTTGGACACTATAAAATCCCAAATGAGGACTCTGTGGCGCAACGGTAGCGCGTCTGACTCCAGATCAGAAGGATGCGTGTTCAAATCACGTCAGAGTCATGCCATTATGACATTGTTAAAGTCTCCTTTAACCTGTGATTAAGTATGTAGCATCACGCTATGCCTTAACGTTGGAGCAGGCGATTGAATTAGAGAGCTTTACCCTTCCCACTCATCAAAAACCAACTGAGATGGTCAACTTGAGAGCATTGACATATCACCTTCTGAAACAACACGTCATCAATGGGGAGCCTGTTGTGGTCAAGTGTGGAAGCCAATGGGCTGCGGACTCCCTTTCCCAACCTATTAATACCCGTATAAAGGTTTGAGTTCTCACAGCCAACAGCAATTTGCCTATCAGCTGCTATTATGCTTAGGAATCGCACGGTTATAACTAGGCATTAATATGCAATCTCAGTAAGGAGTAATACTTGGTAGAGAAACAGGCAGCAAGCCTGTTGTCGTGTTGCCATGTGTGGTGTGACAGTTCAAAAAAACCCAGAGCCTCCATGAAAATGGATTGAGATTCTGTTGGAAGCGGCCTGAGAGTCAGCATGTATTCACATTTTATTTTTAAAATGATGTAAATTACAGCATTGTAAT
This sequence comes from Eupleurogrammus muticus, assembly GCA_036785175.1. Classification (NCBI taxonomy): domain Eukaryota; kingdom Metazoa; phylum Chordata; class Actinopteri; order Scombriformes; family Trichiuridae; genus Eupleurogrammus; species Eupleurogrammus muticus. The sequence goes on along the minus strand of JAYKQN010000016.1, from coordinate 2,636,673 downwards.
AGCAATGGTGGTATAGTGGTGAGCATAGCTGCCTTCAAAGCAGTTGACCTGGGTTTCGATTTCCCGGCCATCGCAGCTGTGGCAGTGAGAGTTGTTGCTTGCGGTCAGAGACAACAGTATGTGTGATGGATTGTGGCATGCTTTCTATAGCACGTTTTCCCCTGTTAAAGGGCATCAATTGACAGCTCTCTGAAGTCTTGAACTTTTGACATGTCCGATGAGTCCTACAAAAAACACTACAGAACACACGTTTCTGAATATGAGGCTGAAGCATCACCTTTTCTCAAGTGATTAGATTGGCCCGGACGTTAATGGAGGGAAAATTTCAGACTTCTAGGTTGTTGTGGCTGAGTGGTCAAGGCGATGGACTAGAAGTCCATTGGGGGCTCACTGCGCAGGTTTTAGCTCTACAGACATCAACGTGTTCTTATGAGCTGCGGCAGTCTAAATTAGCAGGCCCAATAGTCCTCTGCAATACGATTCCTGACCAATCAAGAAACAAGCAATAGCACCTTACAAATTTTGTCTGTGTTCTTTTTTACAGCATTTGTATCAATGGGACATTCATTTTGGACACTATAAAGTCCCAAACGAGGACTCTGTGGCGCAACGGTAGCGCGTCTGACTCCAGATCAGAAGGATGCGTGTTCAAATCACGTCAGAGTCATGCCATTATGACATTGTAAAAGTCTCCTTTAACCTGTGATTAAGTATGTAGCATCACGCTATGCCCTAACGTTGGAGCAGGCTATTTAATTAGTGAGCTTTACCACTCATAAGAAAACAACTGAAGACAACTGAGCAATCAACTTGAGAGCAATGACATATCACCTTCTGAAACAACACGCCATCAATGGGGAGCCTATTGTGGTCAAGTGTGGAAGTGCGAACTGCCTTTCTGAACCTGTTAATACCCGTATAAAGGTTTGATTTCTCACAGCCAACAGCAATTTGCCTATCAGTTGCAGTTACGCTTAGGAATCAAAAGGTTTTAACCGGCATCAATATGCAATCTCAGTAAGGACTAATACTTCGTAGAAAAACCCAGAGCCTCCATGAAAATGGATTGAGATTCTGGTGGGAAGCGGCCTGAGAGTCAGCATGTATTCACATTTTATTTTTAAAATGATGTAAATTCAAGCATTGCAGTAGCGATGGTGGTATAGTGGTGAGCATAGCTGCCTTCCAAGCAGTTGACCCGGCTTTGATTCCCGGCCGTCGCAGCTGTACCAGTGAGCGTTGTCGCTTACTGTCAGAGACAACATTAGGTCTTTTGGACAGCATGGCGTGCTTTCTATAGCATGTTTTCCCTGTTAAAGGGCATCAATTGACAGCTCTCTGAAGTCTTGAACCTTTGACATGTCCGAAGAGTCCTACTACTACAAAAAACACTACAGAACACACGTTGCTGCATATGAGGCTGAACATCACCTTTTCTCAAGTGATTAGAAAGGTCTGGAAGTTAATGGAGGGAAAAATTCAGACTTCTAGGTTGTTGTGGCCGAGTGGTTAAGGCGATGGACTAGAAATCCATTGGGGTCTCCCCGCGCAGGTTCGAGCCCTGCCGACAACGGCATGTTTTTATGAGCTGCGGCAGTCAAAATTAACAGGCCCAATTGTGCTGCACATTAGGATTCCTGACCAATCAAGAGACATGATATCAAGCAATCGAACCTTACAAAATTTGTGTATATATTATTTTACAGCGTTTGTATCAATGGGACATTCATTTTGATCACTAAATGGCCCAAATGAGGGCTCTGTGGAGCAACGGTAGCACGTCTAATTCCAGATCAGAAGGATGCGTGTTCAAATCGTGTCAGGTTCATACAATTACGACGGGGCGAAAGTCGCCTTTAACCTGTGATTAAGTATGTAGCACCACGCTATGCCATAACGTTGGAGCAGGCGATTGAATTAGAGAGCTTTACCCTTCCCACTCATCAAAAACCAACTGAGATGGTCAACTTGAGAGCATTGACATATCACCTTCTGAAACAACACGTCATCAATGGGGAGCCTGTTGTGGTCAAGTGTGGAAGCCAATGGGCTGCGGACTCCCTTTCCCAACCTATTAATACCCGTATAAAGGTTTGAGTTCTCACAGCCAACAGCAATTTGCCTATCAGCTGCTATTATGCTTAGGAATCGCACGGTTATAACTAGGCATTAATATGCAATCTCAGTAGGGAGTAATACTTGGTAGAGAAACGGGCAGCAAGCCTGTTGTCGTGTTGCCATGTGTGGTGTGACAGTTCAAAAAAACCCAGAGCCTCCATGAAAATGGATTGAGATTCTGGTGGGAAGCGGCCTGAGAGTCAGCATGTATTCACATTTTATTTTTAAAATGATGTAAATTCAAGCATTGCAGTAGCGATGGTGGTATAGTGGTGAGCATAGCTGCCTTCCAAGCAGTTGACCCGGCTTTGATTCCCGGCCGTCGCAGCTGTACCAGTGAGCGTTGTCGCTTACTGTCAGAGACAACATTAGGTCTTTTGGACAGCATGGTGTGCTTTCTATAGCACGTTTTCCCCTGTTAAAGGGCATCAATTGACAGCTCTCTGAAGTCTTGAACTTTTGACATGTCCGATGAGTCCTACAAAAAACACTACAGAACACACGTTTCTGAATATGAGGCTGGCATCACCGTTCCTCAAGTGATTAGAAAGGCCCGGAAGTTAATGGAGGGAAAATTTTAGACTTCTAGGTTGTTGTAGCCTAGTGGTCAAGGCGATGGACTAGAAGTCCAGTTGGGGCTAGCTGCGTAGGTTCGAGCCCTGCAGACATCGACGTGTTCTTATGAGCTGCGGCAGTCAAAATTAGCAGGCCCAATAGTGCTCTGCAATACAATTCCTGACCATCAAGAGACAAGCAATAGCACCTTACAAATTTTGTCTTGGTTCTTTTTTACAGCGTTTGTATCAATGGGACATTCATTTTGGACACTATAAAGTCCCAAATGAGGACTCTGTGGCGCAACGGTAGCGCGTCTGACTCCAGATCAGAAGGATGCGTGTTCAAATCACGTCAGAGTGATGCCATTATGACGTTGTAAAAGTCTCCTTTAACCTGTGATTAAGTATGTAGCATCACGCTATGCCCTAACGTTGGAGCAGGCTATTTAATCAGTGAGCTTTACCACTCATAAGAAAACAACTGAAGACAACTGAGACGGTCAACTTGAGAGCAATGACATATCACCTTCTGAAACAACACGCCATCAATGGGGAGCCTATTGTGGTCAAGTGTGGAAGTGCAAACTGCCTTTCTGAACCTGTTAATACCCATATAAAGGTTTCATTTCTCACAGCCAACAGCAATTTGCCTATCAGTTGCAGTTACGCTTAGGAATCAAAAGGTTTTAACCGGCATCAATATGCAATCTCAGTAAGGACTAATACTTCGTAGAAAAACCCAGAGCCTCCATGAAAATGGATTGAGATTCTGGTGGGAAGCGGCCTGTTGTGTAATGGGACATTCATTTTGATCACTAAATGGCCCAAATGAGGGCTCTGTGGAGCAACGGTAGCACGTCTAATTCCAGATCAGAAGGATGCGTGTTCAAATCGTGTCAGGTTCATACAATTACGACGGGGCGAAAGTCGCCTTTAACCTGTGATTAAGTATGTAGCACCACGCTATGCCATAACGTTGGAGCAGGCGATTGAATTAGAGAGCTTTACCCTTCCCACTCATCAAAAACCAACTGAGATGGTCAACTTGAGAGCATTGACATATCACCTTCTGAAACAACACGTCATCAATGGGGAGCCTGTTGTGGTCAAGTGTGGAAGCCAATGGGCTGCGGACTCCCTTTCCCAACCTATTAATACCCGTATAAAGGTTTGAGTTCTCACAGCCAACAGCAATTTGCCTATCAGCTGCTATTATGCTTAGGAATTGCACGGTTATAACTAGGCATTAATATGCAATCTCAGTAGGGAGTAATACTTGGTAGAGAAACGGGCAGCAAGCCTGTTGTCGTGTTGCCATGTGTGGTGTGACAGTTCAAAAAAACCCAGAGCCTCCATGAAAATGGATTGAGATTCTGTTGGAAGCGGCCTGAGAGTCAGCATGTATTCACATTTTATTTTTAAAATGATGTAAATTATAGCATTGTAATAGCAATGGTGGTATAGTGGTGAGCATAACTGCCTTCAAAGCAGTTGACCT